>JAMKCF010000005.1:10098282-10716496 GCA_023634235.1 Pisaster brevispinus | reverse complement strand
GGTGTGTCTGGGATTACCCTGGTGTGTCTGGGATTACACTGGTGTGTCTGGGAGAACCTGGGTGTGTCCGGGATTACCCTGGTGTGTCTGGGATTGCCCTGGTGTGTCTGGGAGAACCTGGGTGTGTCCGGGATTACCCTGGTGTGTCTGAGATTACCCTGGTGTGTCTGGGAGAACCTGGGTGTGTTTGGGATTACCCTGGTGTGTTTGGGATTGCCCTGTTGTGTCTGGGATTACCCTGGTGTGTCTGGGATTACCCGGGGTGTGTCCGTGATTACCTTGGTGTGTCTGAGATTACCCAGGGGGTACTTATATATTTGTGCTACCTGGAGAGGAACTTGTTTTATTAAAATATGCCTTTGACTGTAGTTACGGTAAATGTTTATGTACATAGCATTTCCTTACTTACACTCACATCATAAATATGTGCGCTACAAAAGAGTAGAAAAGTAACGAATCTCGGAGAACAACTATACGTCCAGGAATCAAAATTAACAGATTTATTCGTTTATAAGGCTTCGGCTATTTATACAGGATCCATAAATCAGCTTAGAGGCTGTTTTACATTCTGGTCCTGTTCAGACCAGGTTTAAACATGGATAAAGTTAAACTACTTATGTTAACTGAATCATCAAGTCAAACAATGTTAAACAAAACGTACAGCTGAGTATACTGAATATATGGAAAGAAAACCACAATGGTTCTCAGTAACTTTTACAGGGAAAGAAAATTAGTCGCTTTTGAAAGAGTGAATGAATCTTAGATATCAAACCAACCCATCCTTATAAATTGTGAACATTTTAATCGAAATGGCGTCGCGTTTTGTGTTTTTTTTTTCAGGAATGATATATGCACGTTTATCTACAATGCTTATCAAAAAATAATCAGGGGGTCTTTAAATGCATACGATTCCCTAGACTTCAATATTTGACAGACATTAATATTTCTCTGGAGGACGATTAACTTCAAATGTCGATTTATTTATTTACGTTTGTATTTATTTACACTTATTTCTCTTTTTATAATATGCAATCTTGTTGAATGTCTTTATTTATTAATAATTATCAATCAAGTCTGACCACTTTCTCAATGTTTGCTATTTCATACAAATTACATCCACGGTAAATTCACAAATCACTGTATTACCGTCTTGGTCCTCTGCGACGTATTGAACAGTTTCTTGAAGGCCACAAAAGAAATTGAACCCGGACGGAAAGTCAGATTTGACCGTCACTTCTTTCCCGGAGTTATCCTCGAAGACCGGCTCTGCCCAATGGACAATTTCCGAACTGACCCTGGTTTCTACCGCTATTGAACCAGGGCATCTGACTACCTGTGGTGGCTCTTCATCTATAAATAAACAAATTGAATGCTGTCATTAATAGAAGTAACTAAAATTTACTAATGACGGGATTTTTTTCTGCGTCATCTGCAAGGGATCTTTGTAGTAATTTGAAGGCTTTGTGTTAAAAAAAATACCTCTGACCGTAATGCTGAATGTGCATGTGCTTTCGAGTCCGGCCCTATCATGTGCTGTGTACGTGACCACCGTTACTTCATCCAGGTAGAACCGCTCCTTGGCAGCCGAGATTGAAGCCTCGATGGTCGGCTGCCCAAGATTGTCTCGCGCCTCCGGTTTGTCCCAGGTCGTTGTGGTAAAGTTTTCATGAAGATTGGTGGGGAGCACCATGTCCTCTGGGCATGTAATAAATTCCGGGGGCTCCAAATCTTTAAAAAAAACATTGGAAAATGTATCATGTCATGTCTTACCGACATTTGTTCAAACTAAAGCCATCAACATCTCGACGTTTCAACACACATGTATTAAGTAGAATGATTGATAGAATAAATGTAACCACTTATCATCTGCACACACCTCGTCTACTTCCCTGATAAACTAATATGCTGTTTTATATTCCAGTTTAGTCAGCATTACCTTCCTCAGACACGGTGAACTTACACCGTGCAGTGTTACCAGCTTGGTCCTCTGCGATATACCAAATACTCTCTGGTTGACCAAAGAAAAACGTCGACCCGGAGGGACGGTTGAAGATGACCGAGACGTCATGCCCGGAGTTATCCTGAAACACCGGCTCTTCCCAGTGGACAACGGCTAGACGATTGTTGGTCTTTACTGCAAAGGAGTCTGGACAGTTGATGACTTGTGGTGGCTCCTCGTCTAGAATGTAAAATGACTGAAATTACTCAAGTTATGCTGAAGAAACACTTTGTCTTGGCTAGCACGGACCGTAAAGTGTGAAATGTGTATCTAAAACATGCTGCTTTCCTTATAGACTGATCGTTAACAAACATTGAGAAAGCAAATAAATTATTGTGCCGCTACACAAATTAGGAGTTGTTTCAGAGAGAGTACGTGTTCTTCAAGAGTTTTACTTTCCAAAATGTTATAGCTATCGCGAAATTTTGCTGTTGTGCCAAGGGCAATTGTAGAACTATTTCAAACGTGGAACAAACTGGATCCACCAATATGTGCAAAGATGTTAACAGGCATAAACGCCAGAAGATCATGTTACATAATTAAAGATTGTTGTTATAGATGTGATGCAGTCTGGTGTTATACCTTTAACCGTAACGCTGAAAGTACATGTGCGTTCAAGTCTGGCCTCATCAAAAGGACTAGTTCTGTACCAAGGGTAGTTACAGACCTATTTACAAACAGGCCTTTAGTTTAACAGGAATACAAATACATGCCACAAGAAAAAAAGGCACCACAGTGCTACATAGTTAAAGATTTTTATGTGATGCAATTTGTGGTCATACCTTTAACCGTAATGCTGAAAGTACATGTGCTTTCGAGTCCGTTCTCATCCCGCGCTGTGTAGGTGATGACCGTTACTTCATCAAGGTAAAATCGCTGCTGCGTAGCGGACGGTGACGCCTCGATGACCGGCTCCCCATCATTGTCCCGTGCCTCCGGTTGTTCCCAGTTTGCAAGGTTGGTTGTAAAGTTCTGATGCAGATCGGTCGGGAGAGAAATGACACCGGGACAAGTGATGAATTCTGGAGGCTCAATATCTGATGGTGGAGTGATCAACATTTTAAATTGCTTAGGCCTAACTCCAAAACAAAACGAACAATGAGGCAACCGACTGTTCTTTTACTTACCGATGCATGTGCTTTGCCTTGATGGGTCTGACCATGTACCATCTGCCTGACATGTTCTAGAACTAACTCCTCTTAACTGGAATCCACACTCGCACTCGTAGAAACATTGCGATTGCAAATCTAGCCGGCGTTCCATACAGTCTGGTGGTATGATCCTCATATGCATATCCGCGACCAGGATGGAGCAAGATTTGGCTGGAAGACAAAATAAGAAGCTGTGACCCACTACTTACTACGGGATTGAAACTAGCCCTTCTGTGTGGTCTAGCAGACATGACTACAGATAGATAACCCAAAGTCATGGTTCGAATCCCTTCTTTAGATTATTGAGGATAAGGATAGCAGAATCCTCGTTTCATAGGTTAATTATTTGTATGTCCAAAATATTATCTTGATATGAGCATGTTTCAAACTTTGAGATTGTTGTTGGCATGATGCAATCTGTGGTTATACCTGTAACTGTGATGCTGAAAGTACATGTGCTTTCGAGTCCGGCCGCATCCCGCGCTGTGTAGGTGATGACCGTTACTTCATCCAGGTAGAATCGCTGCTGCGTAGCGGACGGTGACGCCTCGATGACCGGCTCTCCATCATTGTCCCGTGCCTCCGGTTGGTCCCAGTTTGCAGGGTTGGTTGTAAAGTTCTGATGCAGATCGGTTGGGAGTGAAATGTCACCGGGGCAAGTGATGAATTCTGGAGGCTCAATATCTTTAGGTGGAGTAATAAACATTTTAAATTACTTAACTCCAAAACAAAAACGAGCAATGAGAAAACCGACTGTTCTTTTACTTACCGATGCAGCATTTGTTTTGCGCTGAAGGACCTGACCATGTACCATCGCCCTGACAGTACAAGAATGCTCGTAACGAGGTTTAAAAATTCCATCCGTAAGGCTTACTGGAATTATGTTAATAAGTTATATGAATCTAGTAATAACAGACGTTATTTCTGGTCCTTTGTTAGAGGCCGTAAACAATCTCCTCCTCCTCCTTCATTTTATCATAACAATTGTAAACTGACCAGCCCAGAAAGAAATTAAATAACAAAATACACAGCTTATGTGCTCACACTTGTTTCGAAGATCCCGAGGAAAAAACTGTCTTTGCTCTTGAAACTGAAAACCAAAGAACTCTTTTCAAATTCCGACTTTGCAAAGCATTATTTTTCTCAGTAATACAAACTTGGTCTACGTATTCCTTTGCAGCTACGCATTGCCCAAATCACCCAGACCCACGTAACGGGGCGAGGGTGTGTGACCAGTGGTTGTTTGGAACCGTTGGTCTGCTGCAACCAGGCCTTTGAGTTTGCCGAGAAGCCGGCCTCGTGGTACATATGTGGCCAGGGACGATGGACCACCAATCCAAGAGGGTTTTCCATTCCATGGCCAGATTGTTCAGGTAAGGCGAAATTGGGAATGGAATGTAAAATAAACTGAAGACCATGATATTGCAGGTTTATAGTTGAAACGTCGAGACTAGGAGTGAGTGTAATAGCGGCAAGAGTGCATTACACATCTTGTTTATTTTGGGGTACTCTCTTTACTATAACATGATCGTTTGTTTAGAAGAAAAACTTGAAAGTAATGTGCAGGATTGAAAGCTATGTATAGCGATACCTTTATTCCCAGGACTTCCAGGATTCAAATCAACTCCTACTAAAACCAACTCTGCATTACCATGAGATTTTCCAGACTAATAAATAACATCAAAATCATAGCCCTGTAACAAAACTGACCAACGGCCTAATCTACCGGTTGAGTCTTGAATAGTTTGCAACTATTGAAGAGAAACATTATCAGTGTGGACCCGAACGTTTTTGTTAGCTAACTACACGCGATAAAACTTGATGCATTCAACCCACTCTTTCCGTAATGGACCATTTCTGTTCAGCTTTTGTTAAAGCGCAGCCACCATGTTGTATGACAACTTCTCGACCGTCTGCATCAGTCTGAGATAAAATGTAGCTAATTGCGTAACCGCTAGCATCTGTCGAAAGGATGAACTCCTTATCAAAGTTAGGGTTAGGATGATAGGTGGCGACATAAGTGCTTGTTTTAGCGTTTGAAATGCCCCATCACAGGCGACTGTCCACACAAAATTGCACTTTACTCTGTAATAATCTATTAAGCCGACAAGCAATGAATGCATATCATTTGACAAATCTACGGCAAAAGTTACACATTCCCAGAAATGCTCGTACTTCAGATTGGGAATGACTGAACGACAGCAGTTTTGTCAGGGTTGACTACGATCCCTTGCATGGAAATGACGTGACCCATGTACGTAACTTCGTTGGCTGCAAAATTACACTTTTGTGGCTTGAGTTTAAGATGGGATGATCGTAAACGCTCAAAAACCGCAGCCAAATGTGTTAATTGTGTGTCAAAATCAGGTGAGAACATTATGATATCGTCTACACAGACCAGGGCGAACTGCCATGTGAGACCTTGGAGTACCTGTGTCATGACCATTTGAAATTAAACGGGGGCATTCATTAGACCAAAGGGAAGTTTCTTGAACTGATAATTACCACTGTGTGAGGTGAAAGCCGTCTTAGCTTGTCTATCATGGTCTAATGGAATCTGCCAAAAACCTGATGCCAGATCTAGAACTGTAAATAATTGAGCACGAGATTCACCTATAGTATCATACACATCATCGGGTCGAGGTAGAGTGAATGACATTGGCTTAGTGACCTTATTCAGAGGGCGGTAGTCAACTGCAAAACGGCAATCTCCATTTTTCTTTTTGACCAAAACCATTGGACTAGCCCAAGGGGAAGTGGACCGCTATATAATATCGGCGTTGAGCATGTCCTAAATTTGCTTATCAATTTCAGCTTTTTGAGCTGGGGAATTCCGATAAACGCGTTGGTGAATTGGTTTTGCGTCACCAGTATCAATTTTTTAAAATGCAAACGCGTTGAACCCAGTTCGGTAATATCTTTGGCAAGGACGTCTCTGTTTTGAGCCAAAAACTTGACCAGTCGACTAGTTTGGTCTGCGGTAAAGTCAGAGTCATTCGTGCATACGCCCAACTCATTCAGCATTTTGTGTGGGTCAACCCATGTTGTGGCATTGACCTCACTTGACTCTCTTTGTGGGTGGTTGGTTCGGGCCTGTGAGTGAATCATTGCCATCTACCTCGAAATGACCAATGACCTGGTTGCGTCGTATTTCAACAGTGTAATAAGTAGGGTTCATTATTTGATAGACAGTTCAACCATAATGTGGCTGTGTAACGCACTAAGCATAATTGACTTGTTTGTCAGCGTAAAAAGAAGGGACCGGTTCAAAATACCCTGCTTTGTGTTAGCCTCCGTACACTTAACCCGAAATACTGTTTGAGTTCTAGCTGGTAAAGATACATTACACAAAGCTCTTACATACATAGGTTTAGTTACTTTACTGTGTAAGGGTACAGAGCGACCATCTTGGAATGTTAAGCAATTAGCTTCGAATGATACCGTTGCGTTATGTTCTTAAAGGAAATCCACCCCTAGAATTACGTTGTGATTCGTGTTCTCCAAAATATAGAAAGGGTGGTGAAAATCCAGTGTCTCAAGTGAGATGGGAAGACTAACTTTACCGCCAACCCTAGTTGTGTGCCCCGAAACAGCAGGAATAAGTGGCACGTCTGAGTGTCCCAAGGGGAAATTCCTTTCAGAAAAACACTCCGCATATGTTTGAACCATTACATACTCTAGCAAAATGACCCAATTTTTGACATTTACGACATTCACAATTTTTAGCCGGACATGATCGCCTATCTAAACACTCACGCCATCCACATCAGTGGCACCGTGGATACTGTTGCGCTGAGGGTAGTTGTGCTGGCTGGTAGTGATCTTGGGTTGCTGCTCGGCTCGCTGTCGCGGTGCAAACTGTCTCCTGGGTGGTTGCCTGTCGGAGAACTGCTGAGTGGGACTGAGGGGTCTGAGGAGTCAGTCAGGCGATGGAAATCGATGCCAGTTGTCCTTGGAGTGCCTGAATTTGACTGCTCAGTTCTTCTTTGTCAGAGTTCACCTCTCCTGTGTGGGGGCTTGAATGTGTTGTCGTTGACTGGGCAAGTCGTCCTGGGTCACTGCATCATCGACCGTGTCCTGATGAGCCTTGATGACATGGCTCCTAGTGTCTGGTCGCAGTCCTCTTATGAACGCCTCCATGTGCTCTGCAGGCGTTTTGCTGAGTTGACACCATCTCCTCTTGATGTTAGCCGGTCACATACGCCTCGACTGACTCGTCTGGTCTCCGTTTGTGATCAGTGAGTTCAGCTAGTCGCACCATTTCAAACCCCATGTGGATGGTACTTTGCCAAAAACGCCTGTTTTAACTTAGGAAATGTTTCGGAGCTTTTGTCGGGCAGGTCCCTGTGCCAATAGCTTGCCGATTCAGTGAGGTGAAGAGGCAGGTTGCTGGCATGTTGCTCCGGGGTCCATTTCTTTTGCCTTGAGTATCTCTCGTACTGTCAAGCCATAGCTCCGGGTCTCCGGCGTCGTATCCCGAAAACTTCGGCACGATTGACTCAAATTGGTTTGTAGATGACATTGTTGCTTGACTTCGAGATTGAGCAAGACTTCGGGATCGTGTTATCATTCAGGAACTGTGTCGGCGAACAATAGTTTACTCTAACTTAAGAGTGCCCGGATTCTCCACCAAATATAACCAGTTTGATTTTACGCTACGAACAGAAGAACACGAAGTAACACCCGCTTGATGGTAGTCGATACGTTTGTTTGCTCTCAGAGGGTGGAGGCTCTCTCTTCCACCTCTTTGACTTTCACAGGTCATTGATTGCAAAACCCAAGACTACTTGGTACAGCAAGTATAACCGTATTAGGAATTGTTTTACACATCATTAAGAAACATTTGAATAATTACACAATACAAAAAGTTTGGATGGTTTTAAGAAGAGGGTTGTACTAAACATTTGAGTAGGAAGAGGTCGCCCTACATTTGGGCATGCTTGACCAGTGTCCGGTACCACATGTCATTGCAGTGGAATGTGTAAGATAAGGTGTAGCATTCCAAGACCCACACACTCTTGGCACTATTGTTTTAAGTAAGAACAATGTGCTCACTGTATACTGAAAGCATAAAGGTAAACTGACAACCTTGCCACAATCTCAGATATTAATATTTGTATATCAAGTACCAGCTTTACGTTGGGTGATAGAAAACCCTCTGGTGGTCCATCATCCCTGGCCACATATGTACCACGAGGCCGGCTTCTCGGCAAACTCGAAGGCCTGGTTGCAGTACACACGACACAACGTTCCAAACAACCACTGGTCACACACCCTCATCCCCGTTACACGTGGGTCTGTGTAATTTGGGCATTGCGTAGCTGCAATGGAACAAGTAAACAAATTTTGCATTAATTTGAAAAAAACAATGCTTTGCAAAGTTGGAACTTGAAAAGAGTTCTTTGGTTTTCAGTTTCCAGAGCAAAGAGAGCTTTTTCCTCGGGATCTTCGAAACAATTCGTAAGCAAATAAGCTGTGTATTTTGTGTTAAATGTTTACAATACAGATTAAGAAATAGCAGAACTTTACCATGTTAATAAATTATCATTTTGTCATCGTTGCTGTTATTTTGGTGTTTTGGGTTTGCTTTGAGGTTTGTTGGTTTTGGGTTGTTGTTATTTTTGTTGCTGTTTGTTTAGTTTTGTTCAGTTTTGTTTTTATCGAGGAGAGATATTTCTTCAATCCGGCAGCATCTGTTGCTGTATACGTCACGGTATGCACTCCCCAAGTCAGCCCCACGCCTGGCTCATGTGACTGAAAAATGGCAAACGATAATTATCTGCATTCAACCCTACTCTCGTTAGATTCCATGACTTGTCATATTCATTGGAATTCAACAGTTTGCCAACCATTTGCAGCTGGTACACAATGTTGAAGAGTTTATTGACTCAAGGATCAACTGAACATTCTTATTGTTGTTTATGTGGGTAACAACAACGTCATAACCGAGCGATCCTAATGCACTGAACTCAAGTCCACAGAGTGTGGGTCCAAATCTATGCCTGGCAGGCGTGTGCTTGTGTGCTTGTGCATATTGCATTGTCCTTCGGATGGGACGTAAAGCAGTAGTTCCCTTGTTCTAGGACAGGTAGTGCTCGTATAATAAACCATAATATTTATCATGGAGGAGAAGGGGTTTGTTCTGTGTTTCCGGTTCATTGCAGGCACTCTTGCCTATACATGTACAAGTTTCCTCAGGCTTCCGAGTTACACAGTGGGTACTTGAGGCGTCCTTGGTTTCATTAGTCACGATACAAATAGACGTTTGGTGTTTGTGGACAAACACAAAGCTGTTACAGTGTTTAAGTTTACTGTTGAGATTTCCTTGGTTAAAAAATAATAATAAGCAGCATAGCCTGGTAGTATACCACAATCTCTCGGGAACTCCAAGCATTTTTTTCTTGTAAGCGCTTTGTTTCCATCGGCAAAGGTGCTTTACCAAATTCTCTGTTACTATTATTACAACGTATTGTAATTGGGAGCGAAAAGTTATGTATTTTTTCAAATCTAAATATCGTCAGTAAAACAAGTCAAAGTTAACAGCAAAAGCCATGGTCGTTCAATAACGGTAACACCTGTTTAAATATAGAAGGGTTGCATCATGGCAGAGAAAGGGCCGCCTGCATCCCACACCGACTATTTCTTGCTCCTTCTTCACTGGTTTTCTCACTACTGGGGGTAGTACAATTTGAGACACTTGAAAACCAGAATTGCTTCTGTTCACCTAGGAATTTGGTACTTGTCAGAGTAGATGTGGTTCTTTGGATTGATTTAGCTTGATGTGCTTCATACATATTGTAGCAGATGTTGCATATTTCTTTTGGGGCGAGATATTTAAGAAATGAAAACATACTTGTTCCAATGACAGGATTTCTTAGTTTCTTGGAAGTGTTGGTATGTATGCTTCTGATCAAATTGTTTCATTTGTGCAAGTAAGAAACTCAGAACATACATCTTAGACAAAGACAATGAATACAGAAATCGATCAATCGATCGTCATTGATGTTTCTTTTCTCAAACTTACCGTTAATAACCACCTTAAAGTAACACTCCGCACTCAAGCCAGCTGTGTCCGTAACAGTATACCTTACACGAACAGATCCGATCTCAAATCGATGGGGTGGTTTGAGTCCGGCTGGATGAACGGTGACGGTGAGGGCGTCTGTACCGTCTAAATTATCACCAACTGTTGGCTCGTCCCACGTGACCTCGGCCGACGAGAGTCCGGGTTCGGCTACTTTGACAATTGATTCTGGGCAGGTTATTTCAGGAGGGATGGCATCTAGAAAAATAAATGAAGTGAACAAAATAATGAGCATCTAAAAGTTTGCAATTTTGAGATTAGCACCACTAGAGACAAATTAAAAAGTATCCATAATAGTAACGCATCGATATTATTATTATCATATCGATAATTTGGTTATAAAATATTAGTTGATATTCGTGTGTGTACATTATTAGACAATGTGAACCCGTCATCTAGAAAAAAGTACATGCATAAGGTTATGTTTCAGGTGACTCTTGCCGACAAATGACCTTTGTTTAATTATCCCCCAGCTCCGATAAAACAACTGCCACGCAGAAATGCGATTAGATTCGAAACATATTTAAAGGGGTTGTACAGAAACCCTCACCCACTACGACTTCATGGATAAATGAATTAATGGGTTAGCACGGGGGGGGGGGGGTACCCGGGTATTAATTTCCTTACCAACACACGCGACTTGTTCGTCTGAAGACCAGTTTCCACTGGTCTCGCACTGTTTGAACAAAGGCCCCTGCAGTCTAAATCCATCATGGCAGTTAAACGCACAGGATAGCATCACCTTTTGCCGCTTGTTTCCACACTTTGCAGGTACAATGTCACCATTACGTAAGGTAGGCAAAACCGGGCACGTAATACCTGAAGAAGGACAAAACAGATGCGAAAATTCTCAACATTATGCAACACTTTTCGAAGATGCGAATTGAGTTTGACCAGCCACCCTTCGTTTGTAAACTATCAGAACCTTATCAGTAGTACAATACAGTGCTTAGAATTACAATAGTTACACATTGCCTCTGCATGAAAAGGGTTCACGTAATGGCATTTTTTTCTTCTCATCAGTCTTTTCAAAGTTGCAAATGGAGTTTGTCCCTTCATCCTCCATTTGTATAATACCATTAGAGCATTGTCACCAATGCTACAGTGGTTACAACTACAATAGACCGTGCAAGTATTGCGCATATTCAGCAATTTTTGGGACCACTGTCGTCCTATGTTCATTGCTTGAACGCATGAAGAAAACAAACTCACGCACTTTAACGGATCCCAATTTTCGAATATGCGCGAGACTTGCAAAGTCTAGTTACCGCCTTACCTTTACATGAAAAGGGTTCCCCGGACCACTCCCCAGACCCAGTACATTCACGTTCTCTATTTCCGACCGGATTGAAGCCAGCTGTACATGTAAAGCTTTCAATATACACATCAAAATAAGATTATGTTCACAATAACTCCTTTTTCGTTTTGTAAAGGCCCTGCAGAACAATGGTTACTTAAGTCGTAATAGACTTAAATGAAACTAACAAGGTATAAAGTTTATGATAGTAGCATTCTTTCCTTTAACTGTTTTAGTCTGGTATTGTAGCGTTTTCGAACAATTAAAAAGACCCCAAAGAGTTTTCGTCTACCTGAGCCGAAAACTCCGGCCAATAGAATGAATGGCCAAAAAATAAAATAAAATAAACAATTAAATGATTTGAAATTGCCCCAGGTTGGTTTTATTACATTTCTCTTGAATCATAAGAAGTACGGAAGCATTAACAGGTACTTTTCCAGTACACAATGGCTTTTAGAATGGCCCAGTGACCGGAGGGGTAGTCATGTTGGAGCGCCACGAGTGTTGAGTCACTATTATCTATCGAGAAAACAACGATTATTCCACCAAATCATTTCTCTTGAAACAATATTTTGAGTTTAAATGAAATATGTGGCCTTTTGCCGTGCTGACTTTCCTTATCTGTTGGGCACAAGACAAATGTTTGATTCCGGTTTGAATTATTGTTGTGTCGTAACCCTTAAACTAACATCGTACTATTAACGATCACACTAAGCGCGTCAGCATGGTCTATTTCCGGGTCAGCATGATCCATTTCCGGGTCAGCGTGATCCATTTCCGGGACAGCATGATCCATTTCAGAGTCAGCATGACTTTTGTGGACATGACCTAGAATCTGAGTCAGACACGCATTTAACTGACCCCGGTTTTTGGTTTTTAGACCCAGTGTCATAATGGGATGTCCCTCGGTGGATGGGTCTGTAAAAAGTTGGAAAGTTAGAAGGATGTTGTGTCAACAGAGGACGCTATCAGACAAAATTTCTACAAAATTTGCCGTAGGGGGAACAACATCTCCAGACCCGCAGTGGTTGACCCTCCGTGCTTTAGAAACTCACCTGCAAGTAGTGCCGTATACATTGCTACCATCATCCGGTTGTCCTAAACAAAGCATTTTGCCGTCAGTTGGTGTTGGTATGTAGTCACATGTCACCTCTGGAAACGGAGGGGGGTGTCAACAAACCCAATGTTAAGGTTAATGATCATGAAATCAAAATCTAGTTTAATTTTTACTTGAAAGTTGTTCAATTAAAATCTGTACGTATAAAAGGAAATGACTACCTGTAATGTCGGATTAAAACAACTTCACTGGAAAGTTATTTCCGCTTAAGTCGAATCTTTAGTTTGTATCTTTTTGCTTAACTCACGAAAAGATTGACTTTACTTTAAGAAGTCAATCCGGGGCTTTTTTGTTTCCATCGTGAAATACATATACATGTTTATAATTTTATTTTCCGTTCAACTTTTTTTTCAATTCAATACTTTATTAATTAGAACAACCAGCCTTGGAACTTTGGGACGTAAGTGGAAGCAGACATGCCGGGACGGGAAATTTACCATCGAGCAGGTTTAACTAATGGTCGGTCCGTGACGTACGTGTCCGAATTGGCAGCTACGGCTATGGCTGAATTGCAGCTTCATCATATGCTGAAGTATAAGGCGTCCTTAGCAACACCCTTAGCAACAGTCGTAGCCGTAGCTGTAACCGCCAACTCGGATACGGCCTTACATCTCGGTACGGTACAGACCTTTCTAATGCAACGTCACAGCCAAAGTTTTTGCCAACTAAGGTTTGGAAAGTATGGGAAGCCATGAATGCAAAAAGCAAAAAACAGATAGCCACAGTATGTAACGATGTTACACAATATTACAAAACACATGTAGTGTTGATTTTGTTGGAAACAAAGCAACCAACCATGGGATGTATTTTAACTGAAAATTTGCAAACATTTTGAATTTGGTCACAACATCTGTCCACTATTGAAAGTTTTGCTAACATTCGGCCGTCCATGCCAACCAGCGCGGTTTGTTAATCAACAGTTAAGGTATATAGTACACTTAACTCTGCGTGACACCATAAAAAAAAATCACACCATTTCGTCATGCCTTACTTGTTGAGTAACAGTTTGATTTTAGCGTGTAATACATTTCTGTGAAGAACCAAACCACTTTTAAATCACCCAATCACTTTTAAATCAGCCACAGCATTAGATATAGACCCTTTTGACTAAATAAAATCAATTCAAGCAAAATTGCATTTTGAAATGAGCCCACATGTCTCTTTCTGCTCAATCAACCATTTCTTTGACTAACGCCCTTTGTTTACACAACTTAGCAAGGTTGAGTAATTGCTGTACAATTCCTACGGGAATTCCTCGAGAGCGGGTCAATGTTGGATTGTGTTAGTTAAAATACAAACCCCGGGTAGTGATAAGACATTTGGCATGCTTTTTGGCTAGGTGCAGTTGTAGAACTTGGAATATTTTAGATTTTTTGAAAAAAAAATGGCGGACTAATGACTTTTTAATTAAAAACTGTTACTCAATAAGTGAGCGATGGTGTCACGGAGGGTATCAAAGCAAGCTAAAAAAGAACTCGGTAAGTCCGCTTCCACCTAGCTGCCCAACATTGAAATCAATTTGACGGAACTAACTTTGACACTGTGGTCTGGTTCCTGTCCAAAAACTGTCAGCCTGACATCGGCGTCTGGCAAAGGCAGGGTCAATTAGCTCGTAGCCGAGGTTGCATTCAAACGAGCACTCTGATTGGTAGATGTTTGGGCAGATTCTCGGTATCACCTGACCGTTGCGTGGGTGAGAAAGTCGTGGACACCTTTTCACTGTTTAAAAAAAAATTCTAAATATGTCATGAACTATTTTTTTTCTTTCATCATTTTATTCAATTTAGCTGTTACACTGTTTTGACGAAAAAGTATGTTTTGTTTTCCCTTTTCTCTTGTTAGTTATCTTGCAAAAAAGTAATAATAACATTTAAGTAAAAACAAATACCGTTTCAGTAATATTCAATCAATTATTTTCTCAAGGTGAAAGACTTTTCAGTAAAAATCCTTCCATGACGCAGTGAACTTGTTTTCTACACAAAATATAGGGCACAAATAAACAGAGGCTGGACTTTGTAAAGTTCAGATTCTGAACATCGTAATTAATCTTACCTTTGCATTCAACACCCCCTGCCGGATCACCTTTGTATCCTTCCATGCACTCGCACGCTGAAAGAGACGTACTGCCCCCTACCGTCGTGGTTGAGTAAGGCGGACAAGGAGTACATACGTTGACCTCTGCGTAGGTTGACTTGTATGTACCCCTCGGGCACTCTTTGGTACGGAAAAAAATAACACAATTTTCAATTACATGTGATATAATGCTGTGGGTGTAATTGCCAATGTTGCAAGCACCACACTTTTTCACTTTTTGTATTTACATGTAGAATGGCTATTTTAACGTGTATTTACTTTGTTTCTTTTCCGATCTAAACTATTAAATTGTTCAATTCAACTCATATGCACATTTATTTCCATAAGTAAGCATGGGATAGAGTTAGGGGCTATTTTGATTAGCGTAAGCTTGTAGAAAACGTTGGCTTGACGCCATTGGGTTGATAGCTTTTTACCCCGGGTGTAGTATGATTTATAGTTAGTTAGTTAATAAAGTATGCATTTGGCCTGTAATTCGCAAAATAATCACCCAAAATATCATTAGAAATTATTTTTGATTTTTTTTGTTTTACTGAAACCATCTACAAACCTTCTGAAAGGTCTTGCAATTGATAATAATGGGTTCATAGCTGTAGTAAGATGTCCCCAAACCTAGTATACACTATAGTAGGGGTCTTTCCTTAAGACCATTTGTTACGTAATTGGCCCTGTATAGTTAAAAAGCTCACAAAACGCTGAGACATTGTGCGCTCATTTGTGGCATTTCACACACGAGGACCAAAGAATAAACCAGATTGTGTTCATTAAGTGGTGCAAGTGAGTGTAACATATAAATATAAATTAATGTAATATCTTGAGGAGTGGCTGTGGGTTTCTTGTACAGATTTTAAGAAGAAAGAGATGACTTAGGGAAGAAGCGTGTTAATGAGCTTAGTATTAAGACACTGTGAATATCAGCATAGCAGGATATACTGACCCCCCCCCCCGAGACTTTGTGTGGTCCACCTTAATTTAACATATTGGGGACACACACCGGGGGAGGCAACATCCCATATGACACCAGAACAAGGTTTTTTTTTTGTATTGCTGAATAATTTTTCTTTGAGTAGTTTTTAACAGAAGAGTAGTCGGCACGAGCCAGAGTGTACCAACCGGTTTGGTTGTGTTGGTTTGGTAGTTATCCTTTTCTCTGTGAGCTTTTCCTCGATGACAAAAGGCAAATGACTATGTACTAAAACTGTGTCCTTCAAGCCTCAGTTCGGTGACATCAACTTATTATATGGAAGAACACTGGGGCACATCTTTTTTTAATGACAGTATTTCATTCTTGTAATTATTATTGTTTGGGGGTTGTTTTTTTATATATTTTTATTATTATTATTATTATTATTTTTACTATGTTCTTTCCTGGATGGCCTCTGCTCAACCAACTTGCTAAAACAAACTTTTAAAAAATAATCAAAAAAAAAAAAAAAAACCTCCAACAGTAGTATCTGTTTCACTCATTTTTGGCGGGATGTTGATCCGCTTGAAGTTCTTCCGGGCGCTTTTAGAGGGACTCATTGCGGGGACTTCCCCCACGCAACCAGTACCGGCTGCTTCCACCGGTGGCTCCCGGACGTGGCCCTGACCACGAGGTGAAACCGCACGTGCTCATCGCCTACCCACAAGACCAAAACCTTTCAACGGGTCTGAGCTAAGCTTACTGAGCGCTTGTGCACAAGTCAGTGAAAGTTTTAACAGGTTTTTCCTTCTTCTTCTTCTTGGGCTTGGCATTTGTCTTGAAAATTTGCCAGCTTCGTCAAGAGTGCAAGCCTTTGACACCATTGATCATGACATACTTTATACTCGCCTTGCATCAATTGGTGTCAAGGGCTCGGCTCTGAAGTGGCTACAATCATATTTCAGTAATAGGACCCAGTCAGTGAACAGTAGTGTGTTGGGTCTTGATGAGACAATCTATTGTTAGTTTATGCATGATAATAATAATAATAATAATATAATATATTGTATTTGTATAGCGCCTACTGCAGGCCAGCCTCTAAGCGCTTAACATTCAGTATTTCCTGCAAGGTATTTGGGGCTACGTTTGAAGTATGAGACCTACTCCTTTACATAGCACCTTGTAATGGTTTACAAGGTGCTGTGGCGCAATATGCAGCCGATCAAACCAGGAACACCGGGGCGGACCCCTTCTCTTTTCGATAAGTGCACTGGGTTCTTTTTCGTGCGTTACACAACACACGGGACCAACGGCTTTACGTCCCATCCGAAGGACGAAGCAATCATGGTTAAGTGTCTTGCTTAAGGACACAGGTGTCACGACCGGGGCTCGAACCCACACTCTGCTGATCAGAAACACCAGAGCTTGAGTCCAGTGATCTTATCCACTCGGCCACGACACGCCACAAATACAATAGGATTAAAGGATTAACATTAGCATAATAATGAGTGGCACGAGTCTTAATGAGACAGTTTATTGTTATATTATTCATGAGGCATGAATATGCGCATAAATACATGATAATGAGGGTCATATGCATTTGGATGAGGTCAAATTAAGGGCCAATGAGAGAGGAGGGCGTGATTTGAAATTGGCCAATGAGAGAGGAGGGCGTGATTTGAAATGGGCCAATGAGAGAGGAGGGCGTGATTTGAAATGGGCCAATGAGAGAGGAGGGCGTGATTTGAAATGGGCCAATGAGAGAGGAGGGGGTGTGATTTGAAATGGGTCAATGAGAGAGGAGGGCGTGATTTGAAATGGGCCAATGAGAGAGGCGTGCTTGATGAGACAGAATATGCGCGAGAAGATGCGAACAAAGAAAAGTCTAGAAATCTTGATGAGACAGAATATGCGCAAGAAGATGGGAACAAAGAAAAGTTTAGAAATCTTTTTGAAATGGGCGAATGAGAGAGGAGGGCGTGATTTCAAATGGGCCAATGAGAGAGGAGGGGGTGATCTGATATGGGCCAATGAGAGAGGAGGGGGTGATTTGATATGGGCCAATGAGAGAGGAGGGCGTGATTTGAAAGGGGCTAATGGGAGAGGATGAGAATTCGAATTGAAATGGATCATTGCGCGAGGGGATGCAATACAATATGGCAACAAATTCAACATACTCGTCGTCTCTCCGGGAGTTGGTCGAAATAGTAGCGTCAAATGCCGAATATTTTCAGAGAGAGAGAGTGCTCCTTAAGTAACAAGCATGGACAATGAAATGGGTCCATGAGTCGCGAAGATGGTATTTGCAAAGAAAGTTCTAGAAATCTTGATGAGACAGAATATGCGCGAGGAGATGCGATCAAAGAAAAGTCTATAAATCTTTTTGAATTGGGCCAATGAGAGAGGCGGGCTTGATGAGACAGAATATGCGCGAGGTGAAGAGAAAGAAAGACTTTGGTTTTAAAATTTGCAGAGAACGGGTGTTGTAACCCGTTTTTGTATGAATGACCCTCTTAGAGAGGCTGTCCTTGAAATGTCAATACATACCAGTATAGAGAGAAGGGGGTAAACATGTGAACAAAAGGATTTAGGAGAGAGGGTCCATGAGCCGCGAAGATGGTATTTACAAAGAAGGTTCTAGAAATCTTGATGAGACAGAATATGCGCGAGGTGAAGAGAAAGAAAGACTTTGGTTTTAAAATTGCAGAGAACGGGTGTTGTAACCCGTTTTTTATGAATGACCCTCGTAGAGAGGTTGTCCTTGAAATGTCAATACATACCAGTATAGAGAGAAGGGGGTAATTATGTCAACAAAAGGATTTAGGGGAGAGGGTCCATGAGTCGCGAAGATGGTATTTACAAAGAAGGTTCTAGAAATCTTGATGAGACAGATTATGCGCGAGGAGATGCGAACAAAGAAAAGTATATAAATCTCTTTGAAATGGGCCAATGAGAGAGGAGGGCTTGATGAGACAGAATATGCAAGATTTACCACCATGAAGATGATGTAACTTATTTTCAAAGTCAATTCGTAGCCAATCAGTGTTGTATTTGGCGTCCCTGACAATGATGCAACTTATTTTCAAAACAATTTGCGTAAATCACAGCCAATCAGAGTACCGTATCCGGTGTCCCACCGGTGGTAATAAATACCACTCCCCACCAGATTCAGCACCTGTTACCATTCCACGATTAAGTATTATTCTAAGCAGACAGTCAAAGTTAAATCGAAACAACCTTCACCATGTTTTTCAAGTTGTCAGATTTTAGTTCACTCTCCATGTCAGAGTGTGAAGTACTAATGGAATTCATGGAGTTATCTATGGAGCAAAGAGTAGCTCTTTCTCAGCGAATGTATCAGCTGTTGACCGGCGAAACCGATGCATACCCTGATGTTGCAGATTCTCGTTATGGCAATGATTTTGACGAAATTATGTCGGAACTTGGGTGCAACGCTCTTTCCGAAGATGCTCTGAACGTGTACTGGGATGAACTGCTAAAGACGTGGACCCAGTTTTCCATTCCACCTGTTGGCAGTGAAGACAGAGAAAGCACGGGAGACCAGCTGGTGATGGGTACTGTTGGCCAAGTTGGCGGAGGACTTCCTTCAAGGGTCAGCCCCGGAGACCAGCTTGGGACGAGTGGATTGGGGCGAGTCAGCATCGGAGACCAGCCTGGGACGTGTGGATTGGGGCGAGTCAGCATCGGCGACCAGCCGGGGACGAGTGGATTGGGGCGAGTCAGCATAGGCGACCAGCCGGGAACGAGTGGGTTGGGGCGAGTCAGCATCGGCGACCAGCCTGTGACGAGCAGGATTGGTCAAGTCACCCGTGGACCGCCAGAGGACAGATCCATTTCAGACTCTGACCTGGAGAGCATGTTGAACGACACAAGCACCATCTTCGACATTAACTGGGGATGGGAGAGCGAGGGGTGGAGTGACAATGATGAACCGCCCAGCAAGAGAATTCGACAGGAGGAGCCAGAGGACTACTACTCAAAGTACTACTTACTAGTAAGAATAAAAGACAAACTAAACAAACACTTTCAAGCCTATACGTATGATTATAACATAAAATTTAGAAACATGGAAGACGTTGATCTTCATGAGACCTTACCTCTCTTAGGAAATATTTTTCAAAGTATTATAGATAGACTAGGATATGGTATACAGTCTGATGATAGGGTGCGAATGGTTTTTGACTCGCCGGTCCTAAATTTCCCAATTTCTCTGCCATTCATGAACATGGAAGACTTAACGGCGGAGCGTTTATTTGAAAGAATACAAAATGTGTTGAATAGCTATCAGTTTATTCGTTTTGACGAAACTGTAACCATACATTTTGTACACGTGAAATGCCAGAAGGGGGGAAATGCAATACGCCAGCTCGGCTCATGCAGTTAGAGGAGATGTTGGCTTCCAAACGCAGTATCGTTAGAATAAGAGACGATGGCACGAACACCTGTCTGGCTCGTGCTATTGCGATTGGTCAGGCTCTCCAAGAGAAGACCGGTAACGACATAAAATATATCCTAAAAAATAGGAAAAAATACGTTGAGCCATTGGTTTCTGCTCTTCATAGAAGGGCTGGAATTATAGAAGGAACGCTGGGGGGAATTGAAGAGCTCCAGCGATTCCAGGATGTGTTGACAAATTATCGGTTAGTTGTTCTTTCCAGAGAACATTGCTATTCCACCATTTTTCAAGGTCCGGATCAGAAACCCCGGACCATTTACCTTCATCTTGCTAGAGGGCACTACGATGTGATAAGATCAGTGTCAGGGTTCCTCAATCGAAGCAATTTCTGTGACACGTGCCACAATGGGTACAACGGCTCAGTGTCCACGCATGTGTGCAATATTTCATGTAAATTATGTTTTTCAAAAGGGTGTAGGACCGGTGAAATAGATACCTGGGTATACTGTCCAGATTGTAACCGTAATTTTAAGGACCCCCTATGTTATACAAACCACAAGAAAAGACTAATCGGGGGTAAAACTGTGTGCAAATTATATTATAGATGTAAAACATGTAATGCTTATGTGAGTGTCGCCCTCTCTGCCAAGCGCGGAAAACATTCCTGTATCACCAAATATTGCAACACTTGTAAAGAAATGGTACAATTTAATCACAAATGTTACATAAGAGTCATTGAGAAAAAGAAACAAACACAAAATTCAAATATTGAGACGTCGCATGTCTCACTAATTTCACAACAACGTATATTTGTGCGCAATGAAGTAGACGACTGTGATGAGAGAGTCGAGGCCTAAAATTCAAGTACAGCGAAATCTAAAACACCACTCAAGTACATATTTTTTTATTTTGAATGTACTCAGGATGGCGGCACTCATGTACCTAGTTTATGCGTAGCCGAAATGGTGTGTGAACGGTGCGCGGGTCAGCCGGTTGAATATAAATGTAATAGTTGTACATCCACTTAAACTTTTAAGGGGGACAAAACGCAGAGTTGCTTCTGCGAATGGTTGTTTCAGTCCCCAGAAACTGACAACTCTATCGCAATCGCTCATAACGCGAAGGGGTACGATTCGTATTTCCTTCTGGAATTTCTTTTTGAAAATGCGTGTATCCCTTCAGTTATATATAGTGGTGCCAAAGTTTTGTGTATTGATGTACCGCAGTATAAACGTAGGATATTAGATTCTATGAGTTTCCTACCCATTTCACTGTCGAAGTTACCCGCAACGTTTGGCTTAACCGAGTTGAAAAAAAGGGTTTTTCCCTCATTTCTTCAACACGGGAGATAATCAGAATTATGTAGGCCCTATACCCGATGTCTCATACTACGACCCCGACTCAATGTCTGAGGGGCGGAGGCAAGAGTTTTACTCGTGGTATGAGACACAGAAACGGGAAAATAGGGTATTTGATTTACAGGAAGAATTGCTCGCTTATTGTACTAGTGACGTCAATGTTTTGAAACGCTGCTGCGTGCAGTTTCGCGAGTTGTTTATGCAAATTACTTCGCCAGAGCCTAGGGACTGAGGGGTTGATCCATTCCAAAAGTGCATAACGATTGCATCTGCGTGTAATCTTGTATTCCGCAGGAATTTTCTTAAAGAAGAAACGATAACCGTTTTGCCACCTAATGGGTATAGTCCTTCGGATAAACATTCCAGAGTTGCACTTGTTTGGTTGCGCTGGGTAAGCCGTCAGCAAGAGATTCACATACAGCACGCGAACAATGGGGGAGAACTTTGTATAGGCCGTTATAAAATGGATGGGTTCTGGGGCAATGGCGAAACCGTATATGAATATAACGGGTGTTACTGGCACGGATGTCCCAAGTGTTACAACGAAGAAACTATCCATCCTACGTTAGGCGTGCCGATGCACGAGCTATATACCAGAACGCAAGAAAAAAACACTTTGTACGGAATCAGACTGGGTTTGCTTATGTGGAGATGTGGGAATTTCAATGGGGTGCAATGTTTAAAGATTTCCCAGAAGATTTGCGCAAATCACTAGAAGATGACGTTGATACTGATAAGTCAGTTCTCAACCCTAGGGATGCCTTTTTGGGGGGAGGACAAATGCGACTCGCCTTTTTTATGAGGTCAGTGGAGAACAGTACATCTCATATCTGGATTTTACCTCGCTCTATCCATTTTGCAACAAATACTGTATATATCCGGTAGGTCACCCCAGATCATTGTAGATAATTTTAAAGATATTTCATCGTATTTTGGATTAATTAAGTGCACCATAATCCCCCCGTCCAATCTGTACCATCCCCTTCTGCCTTACAGGGCAGTTGGCAAACTAATGTTTCCCCTATGTCGAACCTGTGTAGAAAATGAACAAAAAACACCATGTCATCATAGTGATGAAGAGAGAAGTTTGAGCGGTACCTATGTGTCTCTTGAACTGCAAAAAGCAGTTGAGTTGGGCTACGTAGTACAGAGAATTTACTGCGTGTGGCATTTTGAGAGAAGTGAAGTGTACGATCCGGTTACTAAATCAGGCGGTCTCTTCTCGGACTTTATCAACACGTTTCTAAAAATAAAGCAGGAGAGCTCTGGTATTCCGCAATGGTGCGAGACCGAGGCAGACATTCAAAAAATACATCAGTGATTATGAAACTAAAGAAGGCATTTTGTTAGACCGTAAAAAATTTGTCAAAAATCCAGGGTTGAGAGCCCTTGCAAAGCTCATGTTGAACAGTTTCTGGGGTAAGTTCGGTCAGAGAATAAATAGGTCTAGAACCGAAGTAGTTACAGATCCATCAAGGTTATACCAAATGTTGTTTGCTGATGATGTAGTTGTTGATAACGTCAATTTCTTTAACGACGAGTTAGCGGAGGTTAAGTTTTCTAGTGAGGAAGAGTTTATTGCCCCTAATCCTCGCACCAATGTCGTAATAGCTGCGTTCACTACCGCACATGCCAGGTTAAAGCTGTACTCCGTCTTAGAGCAATTGCAAGAAAGGGTATTGTACTATGACACTGACAGTATTGTTTACGTGAATGCGCCTGGTCTGTATAATCCTCCCCTGGGTGACTACCTAGGGGATTTAACCAATGAGATTAATCCGAAAGATGGCAATTACATCACGGCTTTCGTTTCTGGGGGCCCCAAAAATTATGCGTACAATTTAGACACAGGAAAGACATGTTGTAAAGTGAGAGGATTCACGCTTAACTGTAGGAATTCTCAGAAGATTAATTTTGATACGATTGTACATATGGTAAAGAATATAGACGCCCCACACATCACCCTAACTAACCCCCATCACATAACCAGAGAATCAAAAACTAAAAAAAATAAAATCTAAATCTTTATCGAAAGATTATAAAATTTGTTACAATAAAAGAGTAGTTCTGGACGATTTAAACACCGTCCCTTATGGGTATAAGCGTTCGTAAACCGTAACCATCCGTAATTACAATATCATTTTAAGTTTCTGTTGTATAAATTATCTTTCCTCTGTTTTTACTAACTATCCTCACAAGGTTTGCAAGGCATACAAATAATTATTTCAATGACTGCGCAGAATGGGAATAGCGACCAACCAGTACATTTTTTATTTTATATTTCATTTATTTTGTAACCAAAAAGCAAACAAACATGTGTATGTCTTTATCAATTTTTTTTTCTTAAGAAATATTTACTTTCGCATAAATTGTATGTTATTGTATTTAAGAGATTGAAAGTGAGCGTTGATAATATAAACTTGCAAATCAAGAAAGTGTACGGTCTCCCTTTTATTGCGTATCTGTGTGGGTGTGTGCGTGTGTGTTAGTTATTTATTTATTCATATTCAATAGACGTGAGTTTAAAATAACGGGGAGGGAAAGATAATGAATATATAATATAATATATATAAAACAGTCCTACGCTGTGAATTTTATTCATTCGTTCAGATGGACGTAAGACTTAAACATCCCTTTACGTGCGTCATAGCGGGACCCACGGGGTCGGGAAAGACAGTATTTACCAAACAACTCTTTACTTCTCCCAGTATTATTGACCCTTCGCCTGAAAATATTATTTGGTGTTACGGGGAATATCAGCATGTTTATAACCATTTGGCTAGCCTACTGCCTAAAATTCGATTTATTGATGGGATTCCCGATGATTTACTTCAATCCTTGGATCCTTCGCAAAGAAACATTATTGTGATAGACGACCTTATGTCAGAATCGGGAGATAATAAAAAAGTTTCTGAATTGTTTACGAAAGGAAGCCATCACAGGAACTTATCGGTTATCTTAATATTACAAAATTTGTTTTACCGAGGGAAAGAAATGAGAACAATAAGCCTAAATTCTCATTATATGGTCCTCTTCAAAAATCCAAGAGATGCCTCCCAGATTAATCATCTAGCGAGACAGATGTATCCCAATAAATCAAAGTTTCTAGTTGAGTCTTACCGAGATGCGACATTGAATCCCTATGCTTATCTCTTTATCGATCTGAAACCGACAACGTCAGAAGAGATGAGACTGAGGACAAATATATTTAGCGGTGAATTTCCAATTGTCTACGTACCAAAGGTATAAATAGACGGTGTTTTTCGATCAGTCATTCATTTGAAGATGTCGAAGCGACTGCATCGCAACTCCCCCTTTGTCCAGGTAACATTCCCCTAAAGCCGTCTGATAAACGGAAACTTAAAAAGTACAAACAGAATCTCAGGTATCTCGTTAATAAGAAAGTGAGCGTGCAAACGAAAAAGACAACTTTGAATCAAAAGGGTGGATTTCTAGTGGCATTACTCACTCCAGTCTTAAGCGCCCTCGGAGGACTTTTCCTTAAATAGATATGGAATATGCCAAGAAAATGGTACTTGTCCCTCAAGAGACTCTTACCAAGTTACAGTCGGCCAGGCGCTTGGAACAAACACCCACAACACGCGTGGTTCACGGTTTAGACGAAGACATGAGGCAACTGCTGGAGCGACAGGATATGACCGACGACCAGAAATCAAACTCTATCATCAAACGCTTCAACGTTATATGGAACTGAATAAGCAGAGGATGAAACCTTTAACCATGACCTTACAGACGGAAGAGATCAAAAGTGACGAACCGCCAAAGCTAGAACGCGAACTTCCTCTTACGACAGCGTCGGGGATAAAAGACATACCGGTAAAATACCCAGCAAAAATGAAAATACCCTTGAAGGAGGTACCGGAAGAAGACGGATATGGACTTACGAAGCTGTTTGCAGAGGCCCACCACCTCCCCAAAACACCCACTAAGAAGAAAGGAACAAAGAAACGTGGCACATCCACCCCCTCTAAACAACACTGGGCCCCTTATTAAGACACTCACGCAGCAAAAACTCACCACTTTTGTTGTAAACGCCATCATGAACTGTTGTCCCCCCAAATCGGGCTGCGGGTTTAAATTCCTGTTTCATAAGATTCGATGCGGTTCCGCCTGTTGTAACAGCACCCTGGTAATCCAAACTGAGAATGATGGAAAATTACCTCCGAAGGATTTTTTACAACCCAAACGATCCGGCAGCATTTTCCGGAATAGAATCCGTTTACCGCGCCGCACGAAGGGATAAGGTAGACATCAATAGACAGCAGATTAAGGAATGGTTGAGCAAACAGCCCGCTTACACCTTACACAAACCGTTACGTAAGAGATTCGGGCGAAACCCCGTGCTTGTTTCCGGTATTGACGATCAATGGCAGGCTGATCTGGTTGATATGGCGTCACTATCTAAGTTCAACGGGGGTTACAGATTTATTTTGACTTGCATAGATGTGCTATCCAAATTCGCCTGGGCCATCCCTCTCAAAAATAAGACGGGTCATGCTGTCTTCGCAGCTTTCAAAAAGATCTTGAAAAGTGGCCGTAAGCCACATTCTCTACAGACCGATAAAGGTACAGAATTTCTCAATCGAAATTTCCAGAAGCTGTTGAAAAAGAAAAAATCCGTTTCTTCACTACACAGAATGAAACAAAAGCCAGTGTGGTAGAGAGGTTTAATAAGACGTTGAAGACAAAAATGTGGAAATACTTTACCGCCAACAACACACGTGCCTACTTGAAAACTATACCCAAGTTTATAACGGCCTATAATAGATCCTACCATCGAAGTATCAAGACGACCCCAGCGTCCGTAACTATCCATAATGCCCAAGAAGTTTGGCGAACTCTGTACAAAGATCGTGGGAGAGGTCAGATTAAATTTAAATTTAAAGTGGGGGATACGGTTCGGATCAGTATGACGGCTAGACCGTTTCGCAAAGGATACCTTCCCAATTGGACCACGGAAATATTTACGGTCGGTGCTAGAATCGCTCGCTCCCCTCCCGTATATAAACTACTGGACTACGACAATGAAGCGATAGAGGGAACCTTCTACGAACAAGAACTTCAAAAGGTTATTAAAACGGATGATGTATATGAGGTGGAGAAGGTGCTGGTGACAAGAAAACGTGGAGGAAAGACCGAATATTTTGTCAAGTGGGTGGGCTATCCCGACAAGTTCAATAGCTGGGTATTGGCTCTACAGACGTTGTAAAATCATTTTCTTACGGACAGTTCTTCATTTGAATAATAATCTTCAACATGGCAGACTCCTTCTACGTCACGCTGCCGAGCAACAGCTCTATGGATACGCACCCAAGCAGCACGCTGACTCATTTTTTTGTGACCCTTCCTACTTCACTCGTATTTGAGGGCGATTGGGAAGTTGGATTGGTAGAATGTTCATATCCGCACCGCTGGTTCAATGTCTTATACAGTAGCAATCAGTATACCTGCTCCGGAGGAGAATCTGACCCCACTGCGTTTCATGTTCACACCATACCCCCCGGTTACTATCCAACCCCCGAGGAAATGTTGGACAACATAAAACCACGTTTTGATCACGGAGGACTGGTTAGCATTAAGTACAATCAATATAATCAGAAAATTGTCATCAAAACAAACAATAACTTAATCGTTAGTTTGAATAAAGGCATGGGTACACTGTTTGGATTTAAAGGGGAAGATTCAGTTATTATGGGAACTAAAAAGGGTTCGCAGGTTGTGGACATAGACCGTGTTCACTCTATGTTTCTATACACTAACATTATAGAACACCACGTGGTAGGTGACACCAGGGCACCGTTGCTTCGTATTGTGAACGTGGAAGGAAAGCCGGGCGAAACCATTACGAAGTTGTATGATAGTCCACATTTTATACCCATAAAGCAAAAACTTATTGGAACGATTGAAATGGATATAAGGGACGACACGGGGCAGCCCATCCCATTTGTTACCGGTAAAGTGATCGTGAAGCTTCACTTCAGAAAACGTCGCTCATCGTACTTTAATTAATCATCATGAGACATTACCTTCCGGACAATAAACATTATGAACATTATTACACCCAGCAAGTTAGGAAAGGTCTTCCCGTTTTCACGGGACCCCGATCTCAGAAAGGATACGGCCTCGGTGGGATTCTCGGAGGACTTTTCCGTTCAGCTATGCCCTTAATCAAACAAGGTGCTAAGACCCTGGGTAGGGAGGTATTCAATACAGGCATTGGTCTCGCTCAAGATGCTTTGGGGGGTAAAAATATCAAGACAGCAGCCAAGACGAGACTCCGCCAAGCAGGACGCAATTTAACGCAGAAAGCCGTTCGCAAATTGGGGGCGAGGCAAACCGGAGGCCATCGAAGCAGGGCTATAAAAAGGAGAGTACCCCGCAGACGAATCATTTCTGAATCCGGCAAGAGACAGAAGAGATCATTTGACATCTTTGACTAGTCTTCTCATCAACGATACAGCGTTAATCATCATGTCCCTCTTACACAGCCACTCGTGCGAATGTACCAAATCTGAGCTGGATTTGTTTTCACTACCGCCGACCCAAACGAGTATAGAGAGAGGTAGCTGGGTGGAATATCACCCTATTTCAACTATTTCCGATGGCGGTCCCATAGAATTTGTTATTTCCGGATCGGGTGACGAATACATGGACCTCAACCAAACCCAACTTTACATTCAGGCCAAAATTACAAAGGCTGATGGTACAGACCTGGCTAACGAGGACCAAGTTGGACCCGTAAATCTGTTTTTACAGTCCTTGTTTAACCAGGTTGACGTTAGTCTAAACGAGCGACTTATCTCACCCTCTACCCCCACCTACCCTTACCGTTCCATGATTGAGACCTTGCTGAGTTACGGTTCCGATGCCCAAAAATCTCAACTCTCCAGCTCTTTGTTTTACAAGGACACAAGTAATAGGATGGATAACGGAAACCCACTTGCACCCGCTGGCGAAGTCAACGAGGGTCTCAAGAACAGATATAAATTTACAAAGAACAGTCAGATTGTTGATATGATTGGTCCAATACACAGCGACATTTTCTTTCAGGATAGACACATGTTGAACGGGGTGGACCTTAAAATCAAATTTATTCGAAGCAGCGATTCTTTCTCCCTCATGGCTACGGATGCCAACCCCGCGTACAAAGTAGTGATTAAGAATGCATCTGTTTTTATCAGAAAAGTGAAAGTAAGCCCCGGTGTGATGCTCGGACACATGAAAGCTTTGGAAAAGGGGACCGCGAAGTATCCACTCAAACGTAACCTCTGCAAGATGGTGTCTATCCCACAGGGTAACTTATCTTTTACCCAGGATCATATGTTTCTCGGCCAACTTCCTACTCGCATTGTAATTGCTTGCGTCACCAATGACGCGTTTAATGGGCGGTATAGTAAAAACCCCTTTAACTTTCAACATTTCAACTTGAACTACTTGACCGTGCATATGGATGGAGATCAGATTCCGTACACTCCCCTGAAACCCAACTTCAGCAGTACCGGAGCCGGAGGAAACTACATCAGGGCGTACCAAACTCTCTTCTCGGGTACTGATAAAATGTACCAGGATGATGGAAATACCATCACTCGTGAGGAGTACGCAGGCGGGTATGGACTGTACGCATTTGATCTGAGCCCAGACCTGTCAGTAGGCGGACACTTCAACCTGGTCAAACACGGCAACCTTAGACTGGACATCCACTTCTTAAATGCACTAGCGAAGACGATCAACGTTATTATTTATGCAGAATTTAATAACATTCTGGAAATAGACCAGTCCCGCAACGTCATTTTTGACTACTCGAGTTAAGTGCAAGTCATGGAGACCAAGGAAATAAGCGATATTTTGAATAGAGACCGCTTTACGGGACAGTACTTCAGAGGAGTCTTCGCCTGCGATCAACTTCCTAAGCAAAATTTGCCTCATCCAAGCGCACTCGTCATCAATACAGACCCTGCCGCTAAACCCGGACAGCACTGGATAGCAGTATTTATTACGGCCGATGGCGTCGGTGAATATTTTGACTCGTTCGGTAAAGGACCGAGCGTACCACAAATAATTCATTTCCTTCAGAAGAATACAAATAATGTCATCCCCAACCCACGAGTTCTACAGAGCGCCCTGTCAACCGTGTGTGGACAGTACACGGTGTTCTTTCTTTTACACCGATGCCGAGGATTAACCATGACTAAGATTATAAAATTGTTTTCGTCAGATACATTGAACAATGATTTTAACGTCAATGACTTTTTTTAAAAACATTTTCCACGTCTTAAAACGAAAGTGTACGACACAAAATTCATTACACGACGGCTCTCCTATCGTCTGTTGGATTAGTTTTGTTGAGTTCCCCAAAATTCATTCTATTACAGAAAATACATCACCTCCGATACCAACAAATGCATTTACAATGCGCATGCGCAAGCAACTCCGCTGAACAAAAAAAAAGCACCTCCCCTCGCACTGCACGTCCTAAGTGTACACACGAAATACGCCCTTCTTTTTACAGCGCGCCATAGTGTCAGGTCGTTTTTCTCTCGACTCTCTACAACGTAGCGTTACACTATAGTGCAAGCAGTTTTGTCCAGTTTCCGGACACCTCCGACAACGATGTCAGATTCATCCAAAGCAAAGAAAAGATCTTACAGGAAAGTGAAATGTAGATCCTGCGGCGGTCCCCCATCGACCCTAGAGTTCGACGTTCACTCTACGTGCCAGAGATGTCGTATGTGCTCACAGGATAAACCCTGCGGGGTCTGCTCCACCTGGTCTACCGAGGAATGGAAAGTTTTTACGGCATGGCAGGATAGTCTTGCACGCAAGACACCTTTGCAGAAGGATTATCTCCAAGATTCGACCACGAATCCTCAAAATACTACTTCTACTTCAAACCAACCGATGCCCTCACCGGGTCCCCCACCCGAGGTCAACGTGTCAACAGTTAACAGTGGTGCTTCGGATGATTTGCTATCCTCTAGCCGTGGATATGATCGTCCAATTCCCGCCTCTTCAGAACAACCAAGCCTGCACCGGTTTCCGGACGAGTTCCGGGCTTACCCTCAGCGCCCCGCCAGTTTCCAAGCCTCTCCGTGGTCTTATTTCCAAGGCGATCCTCGCCATTATAAGTCGGCACATCCTTCCACGGGTCCTTACACCAGCTTTATGCCTCCCATGGGGCATTTTACCGGTTACTATCCTCAGGAACGGCCACCAGACAACGGAAGTTTTTCTCGCTCCGGTGTTCGTCCGCTACCGCGAAACACGGATTTTTCGCGGCGATACTTCCAAGGTGACAACATCGGGGACCGCTCCGAGTTCCAGCGCTCCCGCTCTAGACGTTCCCGTTCCCGTTCCTGCTCACCAATAAGACCTGGTTCACCTGCCAACGATCCTCGATCCCTTGGATATTACTCCCCAGGTCGTTACTCCCGTTCCGGATCCTCCCCAAGGAGCTCTGTTGGGTCAGATTTTGATTTGGTGGAGCCTGGGATTACTTCCATGTTCCACAGAGGGAAGGCAGTCATACCTGAAGTGAGTAGTATTTTACAGTTTCCCCCTCCTTCACCAAAAGAGGCCTCCCGCTTGTCATTTCGCAGGGATTCCGCCCAACCCACTCCTCCACCAAAGTTTACCATTCCTGTTGACAGCTTCTGCTCTGAGAATATTGAAGAGGCTTTCTCAATCTTTCAAAAGAGAAAGCATCTGAGAATTCCTGCTCGTGAATCATCTCTCTTCAAAACAAATTCCGATGATACTGATAGATTTTTCACAGTCCCAACAATCTCATCAACAGTTAAGGATAAGCTTCGATCTGATAAGCCAACTGGGAAAAAAACATCTTCTCAGATAAACGCACAAGGGACCTCAACAGTTCCCTTGAGAAGCTAGACCGCCAATTACGCTATGGTGCACAAGTTTCCAACCTGTCCATTCTACTGTCGGATACTCTTGCTCGGGCTTCTGAAGATCCCGCAACAGTGGATCCGGAACTACTTCCAGTCATGTTCAAATTTCTTGATGACTGCCTAGGTTCCTGTCTACGGACCATCGCTACCAGTTCAGCTATGACAACCTTCCTGCGTAGGTCCCTTATTCTTGACCAGCTCTTTTGGCCTTCTCAGGGCTCCAGAGAACGCATGGAAGAACTACCTCTCCTCGGGAGTGACCTCTTCGCCAATAAATTTGACGAAGTCATGCTTCAAGAGGCTAAGCGTCTGAAGACTGATGAAAAGATTAATCTACGCCGACCCTCGAGTAGATCTTCTTCACAGTCCTCTCGTACTACCGACAGGGCGAGGAAAAGCAACCAGGGGTCTTTTCGTCGCTCCTACACTTCCAGTTTTCGTCGACCAAAGGCCACCTTCACTCGCCCAACTGCCAAACCCAGCTACCGTTCTCAACCCTCAGCACCCAACTCAACACCCTCTAGCTCAACCCACTCTTTCAAGACACAGTGGCCTAGAGGGCCCAAGAGGCAATGACACCACGCACCTCATACCTCATACTCCACCTGCTTCAGGACCGGTAGGGGGTCGGTTGCTAGACTTCTCTCAAAGATGGACTTCAATCACAACGGATTCTTGGGTCCTTCGAACCCTTTCCTCGGGTTATCAACTGGAGTTTACAAGTCAACCTCAACCTCAACCTCTCAGTTTTCCCAACCGACCCACTCCTGTCCCAAAAGACCCTGCTCGTCATGTTGTTATTCAGCGTGAACGTTGAAAATCGAACGCCGTGTGTTGAGACGATGTTGCCCGCGTGTCAGACTTGTCTGCGTTTGGGTCCCGTTCACCGGAAAACCATCTTTTAGGTTTCTTATGCAAAGGGATTACTTGAAGCTGAATCGTGAAGGAAACAAGGCTACCCATTCGCCTGAAACTATGTTTTTAAGGTTCTTGTGCGAATGCATTACTTCGGGAAATCACTATGTAGCAAACAACAAACCTGTTGGGGGTTGCAATGAGGCTCGAATTGTAGCTGAATGGGGAAAGGTGTAGAAAAGAAAAAATACATTTTTCATGGGTGTGCATGAAGAGTCAAAATTAACAATAAAGTCATATCCAATATTTACTATTTTAGCCCAACAAAAACATTCAGTATTAAAAAGACACAACAAATGTTAGTACAATAGCATAGACCAAAATTTAAATCGTCTACCCAAAATTATTATGTGTTACTAAAGCGCAATTGTGGCATGCACTGAGATGTTATCAGCGGAAAGCAGGCGTAGTAACAGATAAATGATTCGTTTTGAAATAATAATTCGTTTCGAATTCATAATTCGATTCGAATTCATAATTATTTGATAAGAGTGGCAGTTCGTGTTACGTACTAACTTATTAACTTATAACGCATTTAATATTTTATCGCAACAAAAATTACATATACGATATTAAAAAGTTTTAGGTTTTTTTTGCAATTATGATTTTAATACAACAGCATAGACCAATCTTTACTTAACTTGTGAGACCTGTGGTATGATCGCTTTACTTACCAAAATGTGAGACCTGTGGTGTGATTGCTTTACGTACTAAATTGTGAAACCGTTTCCATGATATACAGTCTTGTGTGGTTTGCGTACTAACTTGTGAGACCTGGACCCAATTTCATGACTCTGCTTACCGTAAGCAAAAAACGACGCTTACGGAAGCAGAGAATTCCGTGCTTACGTCAAGTGCATTTTAGGGGTTAGCAGAGAATTTCGGCTTTTTCTCGTGTGTACTTAACGTAACTAGGCATTCTTCGCTTACACAGCTAGCGCAGAAATTCGACGCTTGCAAAATAAGCGGAGAATGGTGACCGTAAGCATGGATTTCAGCAGTAACCAGAGCCATGTAATTGGGCTCATTTGTTTAAATGAGGGGTAGTTCACTTTATACACTAAGTTGTGAGACCCAGGCCCAAATACATGACTTAAGTCAACGCTTACGGAAGCAGAGAATTCCGTGCTTACGTCAAGCGTATTTCAGGGGTTAGCAGAGAATTTTGGCTTGTGCGCGTGTGTACTTGATGTAACTAGGCAATTATTATAGTCAATGTTTCGCGGCACTTTTTGATTGAACTGTTTTACGCTTATCCGAACCCAAAAAATGTAAGCGTTTAACCGGTTGATCGGTTGGTTAACCGTGTAACTGTCACAGGCTTAGTATACAAGCTAACTTGTGAGACATGTTCCTCGATAACAAAATTTCGAGTAAAAAAAACGTTAACACATCTGCGGTCGTGATCAAAAACATTGCCTCTTCAGTGCAACATTATTTGGCTCTGCACAATCATCCTGCAAAAAAAATGAGCATGTCCAATCGAATTGTTGTGGAACGCCCTCTAGCGTTCAATGTTTCTTGCAATATTTAATACCTCAAGAACAGTTTTAATATAACAAAGACTATGAGCCTGATTGGAAACGATATTTATGTGCATTTCAAGTTCTTTTCAGTTATAGACTCATTGAGCATCGAAGATTGAACTTGGGTTACCGTGACCCCATGTTAACCTTTACTTCCGGGTCAACCAGAAGTGGGACCATTTCTGAAGAACTAAACACCCGATTTTCAATTTCTTTTCAGTTATAGACTCCTTGTGCATTGAAGATTGAACTTGGGTCTAATCAAAGCACAACAAAACGGAACAGCTTTGTGTTTGTTCACAAACACCTCAATGTCTAGTTTTATTATTATTATTCTTTCTTTCCCTAAAATCGTATTGACTTAACCTGTGATTCTTTCAAAAGCTTTATGTGCCATTTAGATTAATAAAAAATAGACAAATGATATACCATATCAAAGCTTATGCTTTGAATAAATTTTTAGATGTCATTATATTTTAATTCTTAATTAATTATTCACGTGACAGTCGTATGAATATTTAATTAGTTCTTCTTGTTCTAATCATATCTCAAGAAGTATACATCCGATCCTCAAACTTTTTTCAGTTATAGACTTGTCTTGTATTGTACTTTTTTCAGTTATAGACTTGTCTTGTATTGTAGATGTGTATTCTGGTCTAATATTCTCCGTCACGTCATCATGACGTCATTTGTTTGCGCGTTTTTGTTCTGTGTACAAAACACATGGCGCTGAAAGTGCAAATGTTTTGACAGTCAAAAACACGATATTTTCAATTAAAATTACGAATAAGTTTCCTAAATTATATGAACTGTTTTGAAAAGTTAATTGCTTTTAATAAGAGTCATTAAAACTAATCAAAGTAGAAAAATTTCCACGATAATTAACGATTCAGTGACAAATCGGACACCAATGGCTAGCCATATTATTGAGTCTTGGAGACAAGGTTCCGTTCATCAAAATGTAGTCAGGATGCCCTGCGACACAGAGAAAAATGCACGCGAAATGCCGTAACGAAATAGCCGACTTCTGGGTACCAGTCGCTGCACATTATGTATACAAAAAGATCGATCTATAGCGTATTGAAACGGTGGCTTGTGCATGGATATGTGTACATGTACGCGTGATTCTGTTGCCCGGGGCGCTCGACGATTTAGAACATAAGCTTAACTCTAATTTAATGTAAATGTTTATAAAAATTCTTAATTGATTCATTTGAATATTTAACTAGTTAATCTTTGCAGCACCATATCTCAAGAAGTACACTGCCGATTTTCAAACTTTTTTCAGTTATAGACTCCTTGGGCATTTGTAATTATCTTTGGGTAGCCGTGACCCCATGTTGACCTATACTTCGGGGTCAACCGAAAGTGGGACCATATCTAAAGAACTACACAACCGATTTTCAATTTTTTTTCAGTTATAGACTCCATGGGCATTGGAGATTTGCCTTGGGAAACTGTGACCCCATGTTGACCTTTACTTCGGGGTCAACCGGAAGTGGGACCATATCTCAAGAACTACACAACAGATTTTCAAACTTTTTTTCAGTTCTAGACTCTTTGGGCATTGGTATTAACCTTGGGAAATCGTGACCCCGTGTTGACCTTTACTTTGGGGTCAACCGGAAGTGGGACCATATCTAAAGAACTACACAACCGATTTTCAAACTTTTTTCAATTATAGACTCCATGGGCATTGGAGAGTTGCCTTGAGAAATCGTGACCCCATGTTGACCTTTACTTTGGGGTCAACCGGAAGTGGGACCATATCTAAAGAACTACACAACCGATTTTCAAACTTTTTTCAATTATAGACTCCATGGGCATTGGAGATTTGCCTAGGGAAATTGTGACCCCCTGTTGACCTTTACTTCGGGGTCAACCGGAAGTGGGACCATATCTCAAGAACTACACAACCGACTTTCAAACTTTTTTCAATTATAGACTCCATGGGCATTGGAGATTTGCCTTGAGAAATCGTGACCCCATGTTGACCTTTACTTCGGGGTCAACCGGAAGTGGGACCATATCTCAAGAACTACACAACCGATGTTCAAACTTTTTTAAGTTCTAGAATCTTTGGGCATTGGATATTAGCCTTGGGAAATTGTGACCCGTATTGACCTTAACTTCGGGGTCAACCGGAAGTGGGACCATATCTAAAGAACTACACAACTGATTTTCAAACTGTTTTCAATTATAGACTCCATGGGCATTGGAGATTTGCCTTGGGAAATCGTGACCCCATGTTGACCTTTACTTCGGGATCAACCGGAAGTGGGACAATATCTCAAGAACTAAACACCCGATTTTCATTTTCTTTTCAGTTATAAAGCCATTGAGCATAAGAGATTGAACTTGAGTTACCGTGACCCCATGTTAACCTTTACTTCCGGTCTTAAACAAGATTCGAAATTGTTAACCTATATACACTGGGATGATCCCTCTTGTTAATTAGCATTCATTTCAAACAAGATTACACCATATAAACGAAATAAAGGATCAGTTCATGTCTTGGCTGCAATAGAACTTCTGAAGGTCAACAGAACGGAACAGCTATGTGATTGTTAATAACAATCACTATCTCTAGTTATTATTATTCTTTCTTTCGCTAAAATCGTATTGACTTAACCTGTGATTCTTTCAAAAGCTTTATGTGCCATTTAGATTAATAAAAAATAGACAAATGATATACCATATCAAAGCTTATGCTTTGAATAAATTTTTAGATGTCATTATATTTTAATTCTTAATTAATTATTCACGTGACAGTCGTATGAATATTTAATTAGTTCTTCTTGTTCTAATCATTTCTCAAGAAGTATACATCCGATCCTCAAACTTTTTTCAGTTATGGACTTGTCTTGTATTGTAGATGTGTATTCTGGTCTAATATTCTCCGTCACGTCATCATGACGTCATTTGTTTGCGCGTTTTTGTTCTGTGTACAAAACACATGGCGCTGAAAGTGCAAATGTTTTGACAGTCAAAAACACGATATTTTCAATTAAAATTACGAATAAGTTTCCTAAATTATATAAACTGTTTTGAAAAGTTAATTGCTTTTAATAAGAGATGTTCCTGATCATTAAAACTAATCAAAGTAGAAAAACTTCCACGATAATTAACGATTCAGTGACAAATCGGACACCAATGTCTAGCCATATTATTGTAGTCAGGTAGCCCTGCGACACAGAGAAAAATGCACGCGAGATGCCGTAACGAAATAGCCGACTTCAGGGTACCAGTCGCTGCACACTATTTATACAAAAAGATCTATCTACAATGTATAGCGTATTGAAACGTTGGCTTGTGCATGGATATGTGTACATGTACGTCGTGATTCTGTTGTCCGGGGCGCTCGACGGTTTAGAACATTAGCTTAACTCTAATTTAATGTAAATGTTTATAAAAATTCTTTGATTCATTTGAATATTTAACTAGTTAATCTTTGCAGCACCATATCTCAAGAAGTACACTGCCGATTTTCAAACTTTTTTTCAGTTATAGACTCCTTGGCATTGGAGATTAGCCTTGGGAAATCGTGACCCCATGTTGACCTTTACTTCGGGGTCAACTGGAAGTGGGACCATATCTAAAGAACTAAACAACTGATTTTCAAACTTTTTTCAGTTAAAGACTCCATGGGCATTGGAGATTTGCCTTGGGAAATCGTGACCCCGTGTTGACCTTTACTTTGGGGTCAACCGGAAGTGGGACCATATCTCAAGAACTACACAACCAATTTTCAAACTTTTTTTCAGTTCTAGACTCTTTGGGCATTGGATATTAGCCTTGGGAAATCGTGACCCCGTGTTGACCTTATTTGGGGGTCAACCGGAAGTGGGACTATATCTAAAGAATTACACAACCAATTTGCAAACTTTTTTCAATTATAGACTCCCTGGGCATTGGAGATTCGCCTTGGGAAATCGTGACCCCATGTAGACCTTTACTTCGGGGTCAATCGAAAGTGGGACCAGATCTCAAGAACTACACAACCGATTTTCAAACTTATTTCAGTTCTAGACTCTTTGGGCATTAGATATTAGCCTTGGGTAACCGTGACCCCCTGTTGACCTTTACTTTGGGGTCAACCGGAAGTGGGACCACATCTAAAGAACTACACAACCGATTTTCAAACTTTTTTCAATTATAGACTCCCTGGGCATTGGAGATTCGCCTTGGGAAATCGTGACCCCATGTAGACCTTTACTTCGGGGTCAATCGAAAGTGGGACCAGATCTCAAGAACTACACAACCGATTTTCAAACTTATTTCAGTTCTAGACTCTTTGGGCATTAGATATTAGCCTTGGGTAACCGTGACCCCCTGTTGACCTTTACTTTGGGGTCAACCGGAAGTGGGACCATATCTAAAGAACTACACAACCGATTTTCAAACTTTTTTCAATTATAGACTCCATGGGCATTGGAGAGTTGCCTTGAGAAATCGTGACCCCATGTTGACCTTTACTTTGGGGTCAACCGGAAGTGGGACCATATCTAAAGAACTACACAACCGATTTTCAAACTTTTTTCAATTATAGACTCCATGGGCATTGGAGATTTGCCTAGGGAAATTGTGACCCCCTGTTGACCTTTACTTCGGGGTCAACCGGAAGTGGGACCATATCTCAAGAACTACACAACCGACTTTCAAACTTTTTTCAATTATAGACTCCATGGGCATTGGAGATTTGCCTTGAGAAATCGTGACCCCATGTTGACCTTTACTTCGGGGTCAACCGGAAGTGGGACCATATCTCAAGAACTACACAACCGATGTTCAAACTTTTTTAAGTTCTAGAATCTTTGGGCATTGGATATTAGCCTTGGGAAATTGTGACCCGTATTGACCTTAACTTCGGGGTCAACCGGAAGTGGGACCATATCTAAAGAACTACACAACTGATTTTCAAACTGTTTTCAATTATAGACTCCATGGGCATTGGAGATTTGCCTTGGGAAATCGTGACCCCATGTTGACCTTTACTTCGGGATCAACCGGAAGTGGGACAATATCTCAAGAACTAAACACCCGATTTTCATTTTCTTTTCAGTTATAAAGCCCTTGAGCATAAGAGATTGAACTTGAGTTACCGTGACCCCATGTTAACCTTTACTTCCGGTCTTAAACAAGATTCGAAATTGTTAACCTATATACACTGGGATGATCCCTCTTGTTAATTAGCATTCATTTCAAACAAGATTACACCATATAAACGAAATAAAGGATCAGTTCATGTCTTGGCTGCAATAGAACTTCTGAAGGTCAACAGAACGGAACAGCTATGTGATTGTTAATAACAATCACTATCTCTAGTTATTATTATTCTTTCTTTCGCTAAAATCGTATTGACTTAACCTGTGATTCTTTCAAAAGCTTTATGTGCCATTTAGATTAATAAAAAATAGACAAATGATATACCATATCAAAGCTTATGCTTTGAATAAATTTTTAGATGTCATTATATTTTAATTCTTAATTAATTATTCACGTGACAGTCGTATGAATATTTAATTAGTTCTTCTTGTTCTAATCATTTCTCAAGAAGTATACATCCGATCCTCAAACTTTTTTCAGTTATGGACTTGTCTTGTATTGTAGATGTGTATTCTGGTCTAATATTCTCCGTCACGTCATCATGACGTCATTTGTTTGCGCGTTTTTGTTCTGTGTACAAAACACATGGCGCTGAAAGTGCAAATGTTTTGACAGTCAAAAACACGATATTTTCAATTAAAATTACGAATAAGTTTCCTAAATTATATAAACTGTTTTGAAAAGTTAATTGCTTTTAATAAGAGATGTTCCTGATCATTAAAACTAATCAAAGTAGAAAAACTTCCACGATAATTAACGATTCAGTGACAAATCGGACACCAATGTCTAGCCATATTATTGTAGTCAGGTAGCCCTGCGACACAGAGAAAAATGCACGCGAGATGCCGTAACGAAATAGCCGACTTCAGGGTACCAGTCGCTGCACACTATTTATACAAAAAGATCTATCTACAATGTATAGCGTATTGAAACGTTGGCTTGTGCATGGATATGTGTACATGTACGTCGTGATTCTGTTGTCCGGGGCGCTCGACGGTTTAGAACATTAGCTTAACTCTAATTTAATGTAAATGTTTATAAAAATTCTTTGATTCATTTGAATATTTAACTAGTTAATCTTTGCAGCACCATATCTCAAGAAGTACACTGCCGATTTTCAAACTTTTTTTCAGTTATAGACTCCTTGGGCATTGGAGATTAGCCTTGGGAAATCGTGACCCCATGTTGACCTTTACTTCGGGGTCAACTGGAAGTGGGACCATATCTAAAGAACTAAACAACTGATTTTCAAACTTTTTTCAGTTAAAGACTCCATGGGCATTGGAGATTTGCCTTGGGAAATCGTGACCCCGTGTTGACCTTTACTTTGGGGTCAACCGGAAGTGGGACCATATCTCAAGAACTACACAACCAATTTTCAAACTTTTTTTCAGTTCTAGACTCTTTGGGCATTGGATATTAGCCTTTGGAAATCGTGACCCCATGTTGACCTTTACTTTGGGGTCAACCGGAAGTGGGACCATATCTAAAGAACTACACAACCGATTTTCAAACTTTTTCAGTTCTAGACTCTTTGGGCATTGGATAATAGCCTTGGAAAATCATGACCCCGTGTTGACCTTATTTGGGGTTCAACCGGAAGTGGGACCCAATCTAAAGAACTACACAACCGATTATCAAACTTTTTTCAATTAGAGACTCCATTGGCACTGGAGATTTGCCTTGGGAAATCGTGACCCCATGTTGACCTTTACTTCGGGGTCAACCGGAAGTGGGACCATATCTCAAGAACTACACAACCGATTTTCAAACTGTTTTCAGTTCTAGACTCTTTGGGCATTGGATATTAGTCTTTGGAAATCGTGACCCCGTGTTGACCTTTACTTCGGGGTCAACCGGAAGTGGGACTATATCTAAAGAATTACACAACCAATTTGCAAACTTTTTTCAATTATAGACTCCCTGGGCATTGGAGATTCGCCTTGGGAAATCGTGACCCCATGTAGACCTTTACTTCGGGGTCAATCGAAAGTGGGACCAGATCTCAAGAACTACACAACCGATTTTCAAACTTATTTCAGTTCTAGACTCTTTGGGCATTAGATATTAGCCTTGGGTAACCGTGACCCCCTGTTGACCTTTACTTTGGGGTCAACCGGAAGTGGGACCACATCTAAAGAACTACACAACCGATTTTCAAACTTTTTTCAATTATAGACTCCCTGGGCATTGGAGATTCGCCTTGGGAAATCGTGACCCCATGTAGACCTTTACTTCGGGGTCAATCGAAAGTGGGACCAGATCTCAAGAACTACACAACCGATTTTCAAACTTATTTCAGTTCTAGACTCTTTGGGCATTAGATATTAGCCTTGGGTAACCGTGACCCCCTGTTGACCTTTACTTTGGGGTCAACCGGAAGTGGGACCACATCTAAAGAACTACACAACCGATTTTCAAACTTTTTTCAATTATAGACTCCCTGGGCATTGGAGATTCGCCTTGGGAAATCGTGACCCCATGTAGACCTTTACTTCGGGGTCAATCGAAAGTGGGACCAGATCTCAAGAACTACACAACCGATTTTCAAACTTATTTCAGTTCTAGACTCTTTGGGCATTAGATATTAGCCTTGGGTAACCGTGACCCCCTGTTGACCTTTACTTTGGGGTCAACCGGAAGTGGGACCACGACTAAAGAACTACACAACCGATTTTCAAACTGTTTTCAATTATAGACTCCATTGGCACTGGAGATTTGCCTTGGGAAATCGTGACCCCATGTTGCCCTTTACTTCGGGGTCAACCGGAAGTGGGACCATATCTCAAGAACTACACAACCGATTTTCAAACTGTTTTCAGTTCTAGACTCTTTGGGCATTGGATATAAGTCTTTGGAAATCGTGACCCCGTGTTGACCTTTACTTCGGGGTCAACCGGAAGTGGGACTTTATCTAAAGAATTACACAACCAATTTGCAAACTTTTTTCAATTATAGACTCCCTGGGCATTGGAGATTCGCCTTGGGAAATCGTGACCCCATGTAGACCTTTACTTCGGGGTCAATCGAAAGTGGGACCAGATCTCAAGAACTACACAACCGATTTTCAAACTTATTTCAGTTCTAGACTCTTTGGGCATTAGATATTAGCCTTGGGTAACCGTGACCCCCTGTTGACCTTTACTTTGGGGTCAACCGGAAGTGGGACCACATCTAAAGAACTACACAACCGATTTTCAAACTTTTTTCAATTATAGACTCCATGGGCATTGGAGATTTGCCTTAGGAAATTGTGACCCCATGTTGACTTTTAATTCGGGGTCAACCGGAAGTGGGACCAGATCTCAAGAACTACACAACCGATTTTCAAACTTATTTCAGTTCTAGACTTATTGGGCATTGGATATTAGCCTTTGGAAATCGTGACCCCATGTTGACCTTTTCTTTGGGGTCAACCGGAAGTGGGACGAAATCTCAAGAACTACACAGCCGATTTTCATTTTTTTTCGGTTCTAAACTCCTTGGGCATTGGAGATTATCATTTGGTAACTGTGACCCCACGTTTATCTTTACTTCCGGGTCAACCGGAATTGGAACAACATCTCAAGGACTACACAACCAATTTTCTCTATTTTTTGTTATAGACCCCTTGATAACAAGCATTCATTTCGACAACATTAAACCATATAACCGAAATACAGAATCAGTTCATGTTTTGGGCTAAAAAAATAGAACTTCTTAGGTCAACAAAATGGTACAGCTATGTGATTGTTAGTACAATCACTATCTCTAGTTCTTATTATTCTTTCTTTCCATAAAATCGTATTGACTTAACCTGTGTCTCTTTCAGAAGCCATATGTTCCTCTTAAAATTATCAAAAGTAGACAAATCATATACCATATTGAAGCTTATACACTGACTTAAATTTTAGATGTAATTAGATTAAAATTCTTAATTAATTATTCACGTGACAGCGGTGTGAATATTTAATTAGTCAATCTTGTTCGCACCATATCTCAAGAAGTATACATCCGATCCTCAAACTGTTTTCAGTTATGGACTTGTCTTGAATTGTAGATGTGCATTCGAGCCTAAATTTTTCAGTCACGTCATCATGACGTCATTTATTGGCATGTTTTCGTTTTGTGTACAAAACACATGGCGCTAGAAGTGTAAATTTGTACATGAGCAGCACATGCAATTCCTATGTAGGTTTAGGTTTTTTTTAGAATGCATCGATCGGAATTTTTTTTTTACCATCGTGTTCCTTATAAAATTTATTAGTACGAAAAACACTCCTTTTTTTGCTGTGACGTAATCAGGTGTCGAATTACGCTTATTCAAAGCTTATTCCTTTAAAAGATAATATCTCCTGAACCAAATGTCGTAGAGTCGTAATGTTTGTGTTGCTTTGTAGCGTACAACAACTGCAAAAAATATTTTTAGTGATGACCTCACTTTGACCTTTACTTCCGGTCCAAACAGGAAGCTCAAATCTGTAGAAACTCTTATCTCCTGAACCAAATATCAGAAAGGCGTAACGTTTGTATTTTATGGTAGCTTACATCACTTGCGACATTTCATGTACAGTGATGACCTCACTTTGACCTTTACTTCCGGTCCAAACAGGAAGTTCAATCTTTACAAAATCATATCTCCTGAATCACATGTCGTAAAGTCGTAATGTTTGTGTTATTTTGTAGCTTACTACAATTGCAAAAGTTTATTTTTAGTGATGACCTCACTTTGACCTTTACTTCCGGTCCAAACAGGAAGTTCAATCTTTAAAAATCATATCTCCTGAACAACATGTCAAAGAGTCGTAATGTTTGAGTTGTGTTGTAGCTTACCACACTTGAAACATTTTAACAAAAAAGATGACCTCACTTTGACCTTAACTTCCGGTCTAAAACAAGATCCGAACTTAAAAAAACATTTCTCCTGAACCACATGTCGTAGAATCGTATTGTTTTGTTACTTTGTAGCTTAATACAAGTGCAAAAAATCATTTTGGTGATGACCTCACGTTGACCTTTACTTCCGGTCCAAACAGGAAGCTCAAATCTTTACAAAATCATATCTCCTGAATCACATGTCGTAAAGTCGTAATGTTTGTGTTATTTTGTAGCTTACTACAATTGCAAAAGTTTATTTTTAGTGATGACCTCACTTTGACCTTTACTTCCGGTCCAAACAGGAAGTTCAATCTTTAAAAATCATATCTCCTGAACAACATGTCAAAGAGTCGAAATGTTTGAGTTATTTTGTAGCTTACCACACTTGAAACATTTTAAACAAAAAGATGACCTCACTTTGACCTTAACTTCCGGTCTAAAAAAAGATCCGAACTTAATAAACCTAGTTTACACTGTGATTATCACTCTGGAAATCAAGCATTCATTACGAACAAAATTACGTCACATACACAAAATACAGAATCAGTTCACATCTTGGGAAACAAAACAGAACTTTTTAGGTCAGCAGAACGGAACAGCTGTGTGATTGTAAGCTACAATCACTTACATCTAGTTCTTATTATTCTTTCTTTCCATAAAATCGTATTGACTTAACCTGTGTCTCTTTCAGAAGCCATATGTTCCTCTTAAAATTATCAAAAGTAGACAAATCATATACCATATTGAAGCTTATACACTGACTTAAATTTTAGATGTAATTAGATAAAAATTCTTAATTAATTATTCACGTGACAGCGGTGTGAATATTTAATTAGTCAATCTTGTTCGCAACATATCTCAAGAAGTATACATCCGATCCTCAAACTTTTTTCAGTTATGGACTTGTCTTGAATTGTAGATGTGCATTTGAGCCTAAAATTTTCAGTCACGTCATCATGACGTCATTTATTGGCACGTTTTCGTTTTGTGTACAAAACACATGGCGCTAAAAGTGTATATTAATGTGTACATGAGCAGCACATGCAATTCCTATGTAGGTTTAGGTTTTTTTTTAGAATGCATCGATCGGAATTTTTTTTACCATCGTGTTCCTTATAAAATTTATTAGAACGAAAAACACGTTTTTTTTGCTGTGACGTAATCAGGTGTCGAATTACGCTAATTCAAAGCTTATTCCTTTAAAAAATCATATCTCCTGAACCAAATGTCGTAGAGTCGTAATGTTTGTGTTGCTTTGTAGCGTACAACAATTGCAATTTTTTTTTATTAGTGATGACGTCACTTTGACTTTTACTTCCGGTCCAAAAAGGAAGCTCAAATCTTTATAAAATCATATCTCCTGAACCAAAAGTCAAAAAGGCGTAACGTTTGTGTTGTATTGTAGCTTACAACACTTGCGACATTTCATGTACAGTGATAACCTCACTTTGACCTTTACTTCCGGTCCAAACAGGAAGCTCAAAACTTTAACAAATCATATCTCCTGAACCATATGTCATTAAGTCGTAATTTTTGTGTTGTATTGTAGCTTACAACATTTGCAAAAATGTATTTTTAGTGATAACCTCACTTTGACCTTTACTTCCGGTCCAAACAGGAAGCTCAAATATTCATAAAATCATATCTCCTGAACCAAAAGTCAAAAAGGCGTAACGTTTGTGTTGTATTGTAGCTTACAACACTTGCGACATTTCATGTACAGTGATGACCTCACTTTGACCTTTACTTCCGGTCCAAACAGCAAGTTCAATCTTTAAAACTCATATCTCCTGAACAACATGTCAAAGAGTCGTAATGCTTGAGTTGTGTTTTAGCTTACCACACTTGAAACATTTTAACAAAAAGAATCACCTCACTTTGACCTTAACTTCCGGTCAAAAAGAAGATCCGAACTTAATTAAACTAGTTTACACTGTGATTATCACTCTGGAAATCAAGCATTCATTACGAACAAAATTACGTCACATACACAAAATACAGAATCAGTTCACATCTTGGGAAACAAAACAGAACTTTTTAGGTCAGCAGAACGGAACAGCTGTGTGATTGTAAGCTACAATCACTTACATCTAGTTCTTATTATTCTTTCTTTCCATAAAATCGTATTGACTTAACCTGTGTCTCTTTCAGAAGCCATATGTTCCTCTTAAAATTATCAAAAGTAGACAAATCATATACCATATTGAAGCTTATACACTGACTTAAATTTTAGATGTAATTAGATAAAAATTCTTAATTAATTATTCACGTGACAGCGGTGTGAATATTTAATTAGTCAATCTTGTTCGCAACATATCTCAAGAAGTATACATCCGATCCTCAAACTTTTTTCAGTTATGGACTTGTCTTGAATTGTAGATGTGCATTTGAGCCTAAAATTTTCAGTCACGTCATCATGACGTCATTTATTGGCACGTTTTCGTTTTGTGTACAAAACACATGGCGCTAAAAGTGTATATTAATGTGTACATGAGCAGCACATGCAATTCCTATGTAGGTTTAGTTTTTTTTTTAGAATGCATCGATCGGAATTTTTTTTACCATCGTGTTCCTTATAAAATTTATTAGAACGAAAAACACGTTTTTTTTGCTGTGACGTAATCAGGTGTCGAATTACGCTAATTCAAAGCTTATTCCTTTAAAAAATCATATCTCCTGAACCAAATGTCGTAGAGTCGTAATGTTTGTGTTGCTTTGTAGCGTACAACAATTGCAATTTTTTTTTATTAGTGATGACGTCACTTTGACTTTTACTTCCGGTCCAAAAAGGAAGCTCAAATCTTTATAAAATCATATCTCCTGAACCAAAAGTCAAAAAGGCGTAACGTTTGTGTTGTATTGTAGCTTACAACACTTGCGACATTTCATGTACAGTGATAACCTCACTTTGACCTTTACTTCCGGTCCAAACAGGAAGCTCAAAACTTTAACAAATCATATCTCCTGAACCATATGTCATTAAGTCGTAATTTTTGTGTTGTATTGTAGCTTACAACATTTGCAAAAATGTATTTTTAGTGATAACCTCACTTTGACCTTTACTTCCGGTCCAAACAGGAAGCTCAAATATTCATAAAATCATATCTCCTGAACCAAAAGTCAAAAAGGCGTAACGTTTGTGTTGTATTGTAGCTTACAACACTTGCGACATTTCATGTACAGTGATGACCTCACTTTGACCTTTACTTCCGGTCCAAACAGCAAGTTCAATCTTTAAAACTCATATCTCCTGAACAACATGTCAAAGAGTCGTAATGCTTGAGTTGTGTTTTAGCTTACCACACTTGAAACATTTTAACAAAAAGAATCACCTCACTTTGACCTTAACTTCCGGTCAAAAAGAAGATCCGAACTTAATTAAACTAGTTTACACTGTGATTATCACTCTGTAAAACAAGCATTGATCATTTCGAACAACATTACGTCACATACACAAAATACAGAATCAGTTCATATCTTGGGTTACAAAACAGAACTTTTTAGGTCAGCAGAACGGAACAGCTGTGTGATTGTAAGTTACAATCACTTACATCTAGTTATTATTATTATTATTATTACGACTGTTTTGCTTGAGGAGGTCACCAAAAGACTTAGAAGCCAGAGTCAATATGCAAATACTGCCAGATCTATCTGTTCAAGTTTCAACTTCTGAACTCAATTGTTCATAACCGTCACGACTTTAGAACGCCCCCTCCTCCACCCACCTTGATACCCTTTACCTTGCCTTTGAAACTGCTCAATTTTAGCATCAGGGTAAAACAGTGAAGGCTAAGCCTATACGGTGGGTTGAAACCCATGTGCCATACACGGGTTATAATTTATTTTACATAAGAAAGTTTGACTTGGTTTCTTTATAGTTTCCGTGATTGAAGGTAAACCTTATGATGAAGTTGAAGGGCGAAGCTTGTTTAGTAAATGTACAACCTAGTAGGTGGGAAAGTACATGCTCTTTTCACACCCCACCCCCCCCCCCCCGCTCTCCCCAACATCGGATTTGGTTTAAACCTCCGGTAAGAATGGCTAATTGTGACAACATGAGGAAACGTTGCAACAACTACGTCGTAGGCGGCAATACACTTTACTAATGTTGTTATGAAAGCTTGTCTTTTTTTATCCACTAAATTGTTCAGGTTTTAAATGAACACTCCGGTCTGTGAATGATGTTGTTATTTAAATAAAATTGTGAACAACTTCTTTCTTATTTTCTTCAAGTATGATACATTATTTGCATAAATGAAACTGTTTCAAGTATTGGTTGGAACTGTTTTATGTCTTTCCAAAAAGTGTTTAAATCTATAACTATGTCTTTTTGTACGCTCACCTTCACACGCTTGGATGCCATTCAGTCCAAAGTAGCCTGGTCCGCAAACGCAGCCATGGCGCCCCCTTACAAGAGAACACGTGCATCTGGCGTCTTCATGGCAGCATCCTTGGTCAGCTCGAGCCCTCCCTGTGACGCATAGGCTGTCGCAAAGATTCTGGTCCACCAGCGCATCATACTGTTCTTCTCTGGGATCTGTACAAAACCGTAAACAATGAAACCATCAAAAGATAATAATAATAAGATCCAATCAAAATGATGCATTTAAAATGAAACTAAAACTTGAACTGATTAATAGTCTTGGCATTATTTGGTGAAGCGTTTGAGATGTTTTTTCCTTCTACTCGTTTCTCCCCCGACTAAGTTTGAGCAAGGGCAAGATTAAGAAATGCGGTTCTTGGTATAGGTTAATCACAGTTCGTCGTGTGCCCGGAAGACGGGCGTAATGCTCTTTGCCCTAGGCACACAAAGTACCTTCCCCCAATAACAATATATCATACTATAAAATGGCTCCTGCCAAAACAATATGGCATGCCACCTTTACATTTTTGTTTGCAGAGAAATATTTTCCCATTTCCACGCAGAATGTAACCTCCCTGCAATGACTTATCAATGGTAGAAAACCGATCAAACTTTCATGCTCAGTTTTCTTGAAACACAATTTTGCACATTAATTATTACGCTCTTTCTCCGGTAACTTTTCGTTACGTCCTTCTTCCGACCACAGCACGAGTTTGTCCTCGTTAAGTAAGAAAGTCATCGTATTGAAACAAGTTTACATGAAAGTACCTCCACGAATTCGGAGAGCAAGCGTTTGGAAGTCTTCAAAGTAGTAAAAAATGAAGAAGTGGTCATCTGTCGGTGAGCTTGCAATCAGCCGAAGCCGCAACCGGTCGAAAAAGCCCACTCCTATGGTGTAAATCTCCACGCCGTCCTGCTGGAGTTGCTCAGCAACTTCTACTGGTGATCCGCCGGTATTGGAAATGCTCGCACTCAGCAGAATCAATACCTGTGTGGGTTCAGAGAGGGCTCAATCTTGGGTGTCTGTCCCGATTTGATCGGGAAAGGGGAGACTGATGAGTAGGAGACGGGCTCTATGCATGCAACCCGAAAGGCCGACCCATCAAAAATGACCCCCAGCCCACCCCCACTCCAAGCGTGTCGTGGAAGGTTGCCGCCCCCACCCCCGCACACGCACACAAGTGTGTAAACACCTCCAATCGGGGACCTCCTATTGTCCCTCTTTTGTTTGGACTCTAACTTTTTGGCAACAGCTCCCATTGGTTTTGTACACAATTTCTAACTGGGGACCTTTACCCAACCGGGGACCCTATTGTCCTCTTTTGTTATAGGTCCCCGGTTTGAATGTGAAAACAAACTCACACACACACAGGTACAGCACTCCTATACGTTAGAGGACACCTATTGTACTTTCTGTTGTTCCTGTATTGAAAAAATCCCCATTGGTTTTGTACACAAATGACTAGTGAGGACACCTGAAAACAAAGAACCGACTAGTGAGGACCTATTGTCCCTATTGTAAAATGTCCTCGGAGGGTTGGCAATACAAACACACACACCCTTACCAATGGTGGCTTGTGGGGTCCTGCCATTGTTGTTCTATTATTCCCTTTTCTAAATAATTCTCCCGTGGGGGTCCATTGTTCTGTTGTGTTTTGGACCCCACAAGGACTGGTGGGTGAGTTCACACTCTTGTGTTTGTTAATGGTGTCAACTGAGAACCCCATTTGTTCTTCCATTGTTTGGATTTTTAGCGACGTCCCCATTGGTTTTGTTCTCGAAAGCAAAGCGAGGACTGTTCACGGTTTGTAATTTTTCCTGAATCCTGTTTGTCAAAGTCCTCGGTTTGACTGCGTGGACATGTCCGCATACACACACACACACCTTGAGGAGACTTCTTTAATCTTTCCTTTGTCTCTGTACTTAACATCTTCTCGTGTTCACAACATTTCTTGTGGAGCGCCCCGGTCTTTAGAATTCCCATATCTTTAGTTTTCCTTTTTTCGTTTTGTCCTTGGTGTCGGAACCTGTTATAAATTGCATTATAACCCCTTTAAGTAATCCGACGAGATTTCCTTTATGTATCAACTTTCACTTTAAGCGTTGCCCACATGTCTGTATGCGAATGCTAGTTGACTAGTAGTTCTCCCTTGTACATGTTTAGTGTAATGCAGTACGAAACCACTTCCTTGAGGAAGGGGTGGAATCGCCTTTCTCGCGATATTGTGCTGACCTCAGCACATTTTGCAATGTCTGGATCTACCCTCAGGTACATAATGTAAGCCTCCTGTTTTCATGTATGCAATCTCAGCAGTTCTTTGTCTTAGACAACCTTTTACCCGTATTTGGTCATCTTTTGCTGACCAGGCAGATCTCAAGAAGTTAAGGCCACAAGTCTTTACCCTATTGGTCTAAACACAACCAGGATGTCATTGTTTTAAGGCTTTGACCAATCAAATAGTTTAATGTTCGTCCGAGTGCGTGACCAACGGAGTTTTTAAACCCATGTTTCACTCCTGACTCCTCAGGAGCGAAACGGCCTGACATGCAAGAAGTCTTTTGGGAAGTGTCCCGTTATACAGTTGCCTAAACTTTATTAGGAACGCGCCGGGTCGCGACCTTTTCCCTAAAAAGTGGTTCCTAAACTCTTCTTGCATCACTTTTATCACGTGCTCTGTTGATACAGGTAAGATACCTTCCATTTATCTTTCCTATGTATCAGATTAATAATAATAATAATAATAATAATAATAATAACAACTGTTTTTATATAGCGTCTACCACTTTCAGAAGAATGTCTCTAAACGCTCGGGAGAACAAAAGGAAAACTACATGTACGATGAATTGTACAGAAATGTTTTGAGAAGAGCCTTGAAATGTGAGACGGTGGTAGCTTGTTTGATGTGAAGACGAGGGAGATTGTTTCATAATTTAGGTCCAGCAAACTGAAAACTACGTTCACCATATGTCTTGGTGGCAACAGTTGGAAAAACAAGGGTGTCTTTGTTTGCTGAACGGAGGTTTCTTGCAGGCATGTATGCGGTGAGCAAATCTTTCAAGAAAATTGGACCACTTCCATGACAGCATTGAAATGTTAGGAGGGGAATCTTAAAGATAATGTGAGCATGATTAGGAAGCCAATGGAGTGATTGCATAGCTGGAGTAATGGGTTCATGTGTTCTTAACCGGGAAATGAGACGAGCCGCTGAGTTTTGAATGATTTGAAGTTTTCGGAGCTGTGAGTCAGGTAATCCGTAAGTGAGGCTATTGCAGTAATCAGGGTGACAAATTACAAAAGCAAGTGTAGAGGCCATGGGTTTATACCACCCCCTTTATTTTTTGTTCCATTATGTTTTGTGTTATCTTGGTAACTACTGTTTCATGCAAGTTACATCATATACAAGTTGGTGTGTCCCAACATGAAACAGCGGTTGAGTTATGAAACATCATGGAGATAAAGAACTGGTGAGTTGGCACTCCATGCCCCTTCAAGCCATTCTTTTATCTGATGTCTTGAAGAGAACATTGTTTTAAACAGTCAACCAACTCACAAGTTTCCTTTGTGTTTCTTCTTCAGGTATGTAGTATTTCTTTAAAGTTATATTTACATTATAATGTATAGATAACATTGTGTCCTTTTTGCTAACTTTTGAGGATCATTAATTAGTGATTTTGCTTCTCAAACTTTGATCAACCATGTATGAGGCGCCAAGTGTAAATTTATTATTTAACGCAATTATTTACAAATAAATCATTATATAATATATAATTCATTATTTAACCATTATTAAAATTTTATTTACAAATAATCCAGTTTGTACCACACAATTATATGTATATAATTGTATGAACGCGTTCATTTTATGTTTATAATCTTACACACCGTTTCATTATTTACAAATAATGTTGACGGGTAGTTTTTTATATGTAAATAAATAATTTCGCTATTGCAATTATATATATATAATTGTTGGACGACTTTCATTATATACATATAACTTTGTGGATCATTGTGCTTATATATAAATAATGATGACTGACAAATTTATATGTAAATAATTAGCTTTGCACCATGCAATTATATATATATAAATGCTTGGCAGCTTTCATTATATACATATAATTTTGTGGATCATTAGACTTATATATAAATAATGACGACTGGCACTATTTATATGTAAATAATCAGTTTTGTACACTGTGCTTATATATATATAATTGCTGGTCAGCTTTCATTATATACATATAATTTTTGTGGATCACTTTACTTACTGTGACTGACAAATTTTATTTGTAAATAATGGTTTTTGCACGACACAACTATATATATATATAATGGAAACTGTTTTTACAACTAGTTGAACGAGGCTATGATATACTAAATAATGACTGCGCGTCGCTTTCATTTTATATAAATAATCGTGTTGTATGTAAATTGAGTGTTTAGCCACGCCCAGTAGTCTGAATATTCCAGTCATAACATCCGGTAGCCTTTAGTCAAGGCGAACCGCGGCACCCCAGCCCAGATATCACGCACGAAATAAAACTAGCGCGAGCGGCGGTGCGCCTTGACTAAAGGCTACCATCCGCCATGACCGGTTCAATAAACGAATTTCCCAATAAACAAATAGGCCTACACGCTTAGCTCAAGACAAGGCTAGAAAGAGGACAAAACAGTACTCACACTCTTAAAAAAGAGTGTCCATCAACTGCGTTCGGTTAAGCTACATACACATGTTTTTCTCCAAAATGTGCAGATCACAAAAAGGACCAGACTGACTTCGACCTAGCGACGAGCCCCCGCCCCGTGCCGCCGGATGTTATGATATGTTGTGGGTATTCTTTAGTTTTGAGTTTAGTTCTTCAGTCTTATATTTTATTTTGTATGTGCCATTCTTTTATCTGATGTCTTGAAGAGAACATTGTTTTAAACAGTCAACCAAGACTCACAAGTTTCCTTTGTGTTTCTTCTTCAGGAGTCAAACCCCCATCCCTGCGCCTCTAAAACGATATAAACTTACACCATGGTCGCAACAGTGTCGCTAGGAGAAGCAGGTGGGTTTATGCAGTGTACACCCCAAGCCTGTATACAATCCTCTGTTCAGTAGTCTAAATACATGAATGGGGGTCATCTTGACTTCCTGTAACCCGAGAAAACCCACATCCCAGACAAGTGTATTGATTGTTTTGACTATAGTGGCTGGTGGCTCAGGCACGAAGGAATGTGGTTAACAGTGTAAACTAATGGGCGATGACTAAGGCTGTCTTTTGTCAAGGCTGGTGTCGCAAGTGCGTTCACCCAGGATTAAAGGTGACTAAACCATGTTTTTTGGCATGGTTTGAAAGGGGCATAACTGGAGTTTCACAGTATTTGCCCAAAAATTGTGGGTTTTATTTAAAAAACTTAAAAAACCGTGTCTTCTGGCGACACTGTTTTGGCGTCGCAGGGTTTTAATGTACCTCCGAAGGTGATGCTTTTCCCTTCACCTTGGGCGGGCAACACATGGATGAGCTTTTCTGTTGTTGTTTTATTGATGAATTGGCGAATTTTCCCAATGTTATGCAAAGCAAATGATGCACAGCGGCTTTTGATTTTGACAAACTTATCCATGGTAAAATATTTGTCAAATGTGTCACCAAGGTTTCTTGCTTTGTCCTCTGGATGAACTGGTGTGCCATCAATTTGAATTGACTGTAGGGGGGGGGTTGCGAAAACGAGATGTAATGACATGTGAAGGAGTTCTGTTTTATTGCTCATTTAACTTAAGGGCATTTCTACATGACCACTGCTTGATGTCTGTTATGCACTTCTGTACTCTAAGAATTGTTTTCGGAAGCTGCTTATGTTTAAAGGAAATGTAGACTTGTGTGTCATCAACGTAAAACATGCTTTTGATACCATGTGAATGAATGATCTCTTCCACAGGCGAGGTGTATAGGGTAAACACTAAGGGTCCCAATACAGATCCTTGTGGAACTCACTGGGTCAGTGTTTGAACTGAAGATCGTTGCTCATTAATCAGAACTGCTTGACGACAATTTGTTAGATACGTCCGAAGCCATTCTAATGCTTGATCCTTTATACCAAACCTAAGCGATAGACAGTTTAAAGTGATTGTTAATGGTGTCGAATGCTGCTGAAAAATCTAAGAGGACTAGAATAACCTCCTGTCCCATTATCAAGTGATATCAGAATGTCATTGGAGACTCGAAGTAGTGCTGTTTCACAGCTGTGAAATGATTATTGGTAGCATGTGATAAAATGAGATCAAGAATATGACCCTCTTTATGAGTTGGTAAAGATACGTTTTGAATGAAGTTTGTTGATCCGATGAGGTCAATGAAATAGCAGCTTCACGGTCAGCTAAGTTATCAACATGAAAGTTGAAATACCCCGTATTATAACAGGATTCGGAATAAGGGCTATTTGTTCAAGAAAGGTATTGAAAAAAGTTTTCTTGGTAGATCAGCTGAGCAGACTTGCTTTTGATCTCGGTGGCCGATATATTACAATCGGACGAAGCGTGGAATATTGCGTTTGCAGTGATCGCTTGTTACAGTTTTACACTCATATTTATTTGTGTCGTTCATTGACACGTTCCATTTTTTGAATAGGAATCCAGTTAGTGTATTCAGATATTTATTCGAAGCATTCTCTTTTTCAATCAAAGTAATCAAAACTAAGTTTTACTGGTAATCATGATGATGTGTTTTATTGAGACGTTCAACTTCACAAGCACTGCGCCTATAGTCTTGTCCTTACATTTTGCCTTTAGAGCACATTCCTTTCCAATTAAGTAGACTACACGACTGTTTGCTGTTAAGCATAAACAACTGTAACCTTTGACCGGTGAACCTCTGATGTGTTCCGCACATGCGCACACAAAAGGTTTTATATTAAACGTGTCCTTGGTATTTTTTGTTCGCTCTTGTTTATTGAAGTCTTAGTGTTTCCCCTTGAATACTGTGTTCCTGGAGAATATTTTCAAATCGCCAAATTCATTGAACGAGTGATATTATGTTTGTATACCTGTACTCCGCTAGACTCGTTTATATTTTGTTAATTTGCTTAGTTTTATAGTGAGTATTTTGAGTAAGTTGATTGATAAGCGAAACGGCCTGACATGCAAGAAGTCTTTCTGGAAGTGTCCCGTTATACAGTTGCCTAAACTTTATTAGGAACGCGCCGGGTCGCGACCTTTTCCCTAAAAAATGGTTCTTGCATTATTTTTACAACGTGCTCTGTTGATATAGACGCACAAGTCCCCAGAATCGCTTTGGTAGATTTGACCCGGGTTCATTTCTCCACCTTTGACCCGCTTCTCAACCCATTCATCGGCTCTTCCTGGAACCGAAGTCTGACATCTGTGAGCCCATCTGAGTGACGAGTATACTTTCCACCTCCAGTCGCAAAGAACTGTGGAAAACCTAGCTAAGACCGTGTATCACTATATGAGAACCGCATATCTCATGTAAACCGTATGGACATTGATTAGAAATACACTAACTAATGCAAATGTATGTTGATTTAAAGAAACACTAAAATTCCCATACATTCATTTGGTAACTAGGTAAGAGTTGAAAGATTTAAGAAATGATGCAAAGAGATATATAAAATAGACAAGATTCATACCTGTAAAAATTGGTGAACAAGGTGTTGTTGAAGGTTTGGCCAATTTCAGAATGACGCCCATGAAAATGTACAAATTAGAACGTAGGGGCGCTTCGTAAATTTAAATGATAAAGAGATAGTTAGGTAGAACCTCCATATGCCCGTGAAGTAGGGTACAAATGCAATTTTATTGCTGAAAATGATAGATGAGGGTGTCTAGATTCAGAATCTGACGGGTGCCCACTTGGCAACCTTGGGCATGCACCAATAGCTTTAATTTGATACTAAGCATGATATGTTTATATGACAGACTACATATGTCATAATTATTACATAATCAAAAAGTGGGCGTGGCTTAAGATGTCAATAAAAAAATTGCCCAAGGTTGACAAGTGGGCACCCGTCAGATTCCGAATCTAGACACCCTCATCTATCATTTTCAGCAATAAAATTGCATTTGTACCGTACTTCACGGTCCTCCCACAATTTTGATCATATCCACCTGACTAAGATATTTACAACAACAAAAGGTTTGAAATGAATATACAAAGCAGGAATATACCAACATTTAACTGGGTGTTATTTACGTACACCTGGGTCGTGACTTGTATTTAGTGAATTTTTGTTGTTTTACTTTTATATTGATTATCTTCTACAGTGGTTTAGATTTGTTGAATTTCGTTATTCTTCATAGCTGATGAAGTAATAACTATCGCTTGGTACGTTCCTGCTATTGTTTCTGTTTCATACTTTGTCTTTCCGACATTGAAAGAACCACTGTAGGACTTAGCTTAGCTTTGGTTTATTTTATCAAGTGCTGATTGCATTTACATTTGATGACGTCTAACTGAAGTTGTTGTATACTCAATTACTCTTTGTAATTTATCCAAGTTGTTTCTATTTTCAATCACATATTGATTTGCATATCGTTGTTGGCATTTATAGATCAGTAAAATAATAATACGTTGATTCCGATATCAGAGGATCACATATTCTGTCCGTTGCGTTTATTACCGAGCAAAGTTTCGTTTTAACAAACATCATACCTTTCGCAGGCTCTTAATCGAGTAGAAGTAAAACCTGAGACATTGGTCTCCATGAGGTACCAAATATGAGCACACTCCAATGTTTGTCGACCCGGTCAATTGAACACTTTGTGTTTTCCGATCGTTTTTAACAACGTCCCCATTGGTTTTGTACACAAGTACCTGTATCCCTTTTGTTAAAGTCCTTGATTTCGATGGGTACACACCCAACTCTTGAATTTTCAAATGTTATTGTGGGTTCTTGAGCCCTTCCCTCTGTCCTATTGGCCCGTTACGATCATGCCGTGACCCTTGGTCTTGTCCTGTCACTGTCGTCAGTTTTTTGATTTTGATTGTCTTCTTTCGTTGCAGTCTTTGGAAATGCATTTTCCTCTTCTATTTGTTTTTGGTTTTTTAGTTTAGGGGTTTTTTTGCGTTTATTTATTTATTTATTTTCTCTTTTTTGAGGGGGTAGTGAGATTTGGTTCACTTACTTTATTGACATCGTTCTCCCCGCTTCGTAGGCTGTTTGCGAAGATGTTGCTCGCCACTTGTAAAGCCAATTTGATGTTCGTGGCACTACCTCCCTGATATTTGATGTCTTTGACTTGAGATAAAAAGTTGCACTTGTTGTCCGGTGGGTTGGCAATATAATCAATGCACCGCTCCTGTAAAAAGCAACAAGTCAGCATGTGAAGTAAAATTATTCTACTAATTACTGATTTGTTTGTACCGATCTAAGAAAGAACAATTTCCCCCGAAAGAATTGTTTTTCTCGCGGAACTTACAAAACAGTACGCATATGCCACGGACAAGGCAAAAAAACACATGTAGCATGTAAGATAATGTCATGATCCCGTCAATAATTAAACACTCCTTCGTGCGATGCCTTAAATGCAAGCTTATAACTTTGTCGAATCTGTAACAATATATATGTGTAATTCAAATCTAAATGTTTGGGTCAAACCGTCCAAAATTGGAACTAGCATCACAACTAGCTTGGCGAAAAGAATGTCACCAAGGGCGGATGAAAACGAACTCTGCTTCATTTGTCATTGTACGTAAGCAAACAGTTTTCCTTTACATAGCTACTGAAGTGCACCGGCCAAGCAGGCCTATTGCCCGTAAAAAGCTCGAAAGCACTCCATCGTTCCCACACGAGAGAAGAGCAAGGCAAGAGTGATGTTTGGGTTGCCCTATAAAAAATGCATGTGGTAATGAGAAATAATGAATAGTTTCAACCACAATATCTTACTAGTAAGTTCATATAGTACCATCCTTCAGAGAAATTCTTCCGTCTGAAATGTTCAAGATCCCACATTTTGTCACCGTCGTTATTTCGATTGCACCAGTCGGCAGCCTATTGGCTTTTCAATATTAATATTGAATTTGTTTTAAATGAAAAACATGAACCGTTGTCGTTGTTGTTTTGCAACCGTGACCACCCGATTTGATGACATTTTCACACTGTTCTTGCATGGTGTATTTAGTGAAAATGGGATGGTGGAACATAATGCACTTTTCCCCAAAACCAATGATATTATATTCATGTGAGTTATAGATTGTTATTTTATAAGTGTCGTGGCCCAGCTGTGCACCGGACTCTTGCAAGCTATAAGGTGTTGTTAGAGTGTGAGTTTGGCTCCCGGTCGTGGCCCTAATGTCATTGAGGGAGACACTCAAAGAGGGGCTTCAAGGTCAAATTCAGTTTTGCGATTCACTCATTTTCCAATAGACAGAGTCCTCATGAAAGTGCGTGGGGATTACAAGCCTCTGTTTTCAAGTTAAAATGGTGTAAAATATCACTCTAATTTGTATTTTCTATTTTCATAAGGGTTCTATCTGTTGGAAAAAAGACTGACTTAAAACAAAACCCTGAATTCAACCATGGAGAACCTTTTTAACCATCTTCGTCTTTCGGATAGGACTAAAGCTTTAGTTATGATCGTTTGCAGAAAGGGTGTGCACCAGTGTTCTGTGGCGTGGTTGCTGCAGATTGCGCCCCATACCTTGTAAAACCATTAAAATAAACGGACCTCATGTTAGCAGGTCCATGAAGTAATTTTACTTGGTGCGTGTGTAATGTAAATTGATTATATTTCTTTTATGCAATTTTTTAATTTGTTTTATTTCGTTATTTATCGTTTGTATTGTAAGCTATTTGTATACAGTTCTTTGTCAAAGCCATTTTTTATTCCCAGGTGAGAAGTAATAAAGTTTTAATCTGATCCAATCTAAGCCAATCAAATCAAATCAAATCTAATCTAATCTTACATATCCTTAACATACAATGCAAAAATAATAGAAACGCTTACCACTTGTTCATTGTAGCGGACTACAGCAACTCGAGTGTCATTCGGGCCGATGCTGAATTGTATAAGCAGGCTCTTTACGAAGAACAGCTGGATGTGGAAGTCCTCCTCCCCGATGCTCCCGGAGTCGTCCAAGAGGAAGATGAGCTCAGACTTTCGATGGAGCTGCACTTCACGCTGACAGGTAGTGTTTGGGACGAGCAGAAGGAGGAAACTGAGGGCCACGTACTTTGTCATATCGAATCTATCTACCCAGAAACAATGTTACAATGAAGTCATGACTTCAGCGAAAAGAACTGAAACGTGTGCTCTCAGAATCTGCGTACTTCTACATTACTCCATAGGAATGCTTACAGCCCGATGAACAGTACGTCATGTGCCCGGGAGAAAGGTGTGGGGTTTTACTATTTAATTTCTGGCTGGACAAAACTATTTTAAAATGTATCCAGTCTGTTCCCCTTGTGGTTAAATACTTGATATTTGAAATTAAGTCAAAAGTCACATTCGATTAAATCTGCTGCTGCTTCCCAGGTTGTATCGTCAACTTGGACGTGATCCCTTGCTATGAGGTTGAATGGCTTCTGACTGGCACCCCGAACAAAGATGGTGACATAAAAATTCACCCAATCAGTTCCTAACGAGCATGTCTAAAAGAAGTGAACATTTATTTTCTCTTGCACATGTTTTTAATTATTGAAAAGGAACTTACCGGGATAAAGCTTCTCGCCGATCAGTTCTTCGAAAGAAAAGCACGGGGGACAAACTGTGAGCCGACCCCCTCAACCTCAAATTAAAACAATCCCTCAAGTTCAATTGCTCCCGCTGCTTAAATTAGTGGCTAGAAGAGGAAGCAGTATGGAAGCTGCATCTTATGTAACCCTTTCAGAGACTGGTTTACGGGCCCAAGTGACAGCATGAACCAGTGAGTGTCAAACAATGAACGTAGACCGGTTTCTTTTTGTTTCTGAACCGAGTTCCGGGTACAGCGCCTTCTACTTCTTGGTAAATATTCAACTGCCAATGCACACACTGCACAATTTGCTCGATTCACACCAGCATTGAGCTTGCGACGTCAACTGTGAATTTGGTGGGTTTTTTCAATTGCTGAAATCTCGTCGGCGAAGAATAGACTTGTCGGATAGGTGTAGAGAGTTCTACGTAAGCATGACGTTGTGGATATATTTGGTGGTCGTAACGGCCGTGTGTTTGATCAGAGGACCACTGGTAGTCTACACAGACGGTATGTAGTCGAAACGACCTCTGGGTCGACGATCGCAGAGGACCAAGCTGGTAACACTGCACGGTGTGAGTTAACCGTGTCTGCAGGAGGAAGGTAATGCTGACTAAGCTGGAATATAAAGCAGCATAGTAGTTTATCAGGGAAGTAGACGAGGTGTGTGCATATGATAAGTGGTTACATTTATTCTATCAATAATTCTACTTAATACATGTGTATTGAAACGTCGAGATGTTGATGGCTATAGTTTGAAGGTATCAGCCACATGTGACTGGTATCCTGCTTATTATAACTTGGCATACAATAGTTAAGCGATCTTGTCTGCTGAAGCAGCTATACCAAATTGAGCTCTGGTCTTGATGGCCGTTTATAACGCTCGGCATTCGGACTAAGCTTTTCCAGTTGATTTGCTCTTTCTAAAAATGGAACTTCATGTCTGTTATTGCTAAATTTATAAACAGAAGGCTTTGAGCTGTGGGATATTCATTATAGTACAGCCATTTTATATTTACAGCCATTATTATAAACCGAGGCTAAAGACCGAAAAATAATCAGCACCCTTGATATGAACAGAAAGTTTAAAGTTAAGTTCAGTTCAGTTCAGTTTATTTCCACTCACTCAGTTTGCTGGCACAATAATACACCTAAGGTATACTTTGTAATGATTAAGTGGAGGGATTCTCCTAAAAGCAAGTTTGTTGGGTGGAGACCCCCAATAAGAAAGAACTGAGTAAGGAATCTACAAAGTATAATGTAACATCAAATGATTACATCGAGTGATAACATCAAATGATAACTGTCATTACCATAGCATGTCCTGGGAACTCGATACGTTCATCCTTAAAACCTTGGAGGACGCGAATTGCGTAATAACTGATCGTATGAAAAGTGCGTTACTACAGTTTGTAGTAGGTTTGGTGAAATCTTACCACACCCGGGGGATAAAGCTATAAACCCATTATTATCAATCCCAAGACCTTTCAGAGGGTTTGTAGATGTTGTCAGTCATAATAATTGTATTAAAAAATAATTTCCAATGTTATTTTGGTAAATTATTTTGCTAAATACAGGCCTAATGCATACTTCCGAATGCATACTGTATTGCGTGACACTAACTATAGTTTATAGAAGGTTTTTGGGAAGTCTACTACCCCTTCCCCCCCCCCACATGTGGATGTTTGGGTTAGCATGGTGTCTGTTACCTTGATAAAGGTCAACCAGTCTCACACAGGCTTCCTCTGGTAGCTACAATACAGAATGATTGATGATTGTATCAAGTACCCTATCCCTTGAGACTTTGCCAAGATTTATGTGCACAAACAGATGGCAGCCCTCCCGACCGCAGGATTTGTAATGAGATTTTCAAGGTGAATGAACTCTACCCTGTGCAAATAACACCTGCCATATGTTTCTGCATGGTTTGATGGTGGACTGCCCAAAAGTTGATTTTTTTTTATTTCCTGGGCGGAATTATGGGGGAAAAAGGCAAAAACCTACTACAGACTATAGTATTGCCCACTCCCTAGGATGTTTTAAGGATTTAAATCAGTTGGAGTAAAGAACTAGAATGCGTCATACAAAGACACACAATTGAGAGTTCCATTTTTCTTAACAACATTATTAATTACAAATACTACAAGGACTTTCCCTCAGCTAGTCCGAATGTTCGAGAATTCACGAGACACGTTGTTTATTTCAGTTTGTACAAAGTTATACATTTATGTGGCATCCAATATAAGTAGTCTTTAGTGCAGTACTATATGGCCAACTGATAATGATTATTTTTCTTGCTTGATAAATGTATACATGTTATATGAAATAGAAACTATTGTTTAAACTACATGTCTCTAAACTATAAACCTGTTCTGTGATCACTGTTTCGTCACAGTTTAGATATAATTGGGCTTGCCATGCTTTGAAGTAATGAGAAGTAGCCTTATTTCTAGACATAATGTGATTCCTCTGGTCAATAAAACATACAATATCATTTGCGATACATCTCAGCAAGACTTGAGAGAAAGGCTACATATACGTAATGCTTAAAACAATTATCGCTAGCCTTGTTTCTATTCATCGTTGATGACTCAGTGAAAATTAATCGTATAATACCATCCAAGTATACCTCAGCACGACTGGGGAGCAAGACTACAGACGAGCTTTATATGAGTTTGCAGTCAGGTACCTGTTGTAAACAAGAGCAATTTATGGTTCATAGATGTAGCTTGTAGTATCTTAATTCCTCTGTTCATAAAAAACATTTACAAATCATAAACTGGTTTACATACTTAATTGTCAGTGCCGTGAAAAAGTTGACTACTTTTGCATATTATCAAGGTCTAGTTTCTTACCTCGTGTCCATCATCTGTGGGTAGTGGTAGCAGTGTTTCTCCTTCCAGTCCTTCAAGGAAGTCTGACCATGCTAAGAGGTTTCCATGTCCCTCAAAACAGTTTCTTGAGATGGTTGAAATGTCACTCTCAGGCAGCACTTTATCCCAGAGATTTATCCTTAAAGAAAGTCAATCCAGAAACATGAATACATAAATAAAAACCGTCAAGAATGAGTTGCAAAATTTCAATCCAGCTCTAGTGTATGCTTTCATTTTGAACAAAATGTTCTGTACTTGTTTGTTGCTTTCAAAATAAAAAATCACAAATGAGTGCATTCTCTTCAAGAATTTAACAAACTTATGCAGGCGAGATGTCATTATAAACCATGAATTATTTGAAACTTCAAAACTTCACCATTACTGGGAGGAGTCTTACTTAGCCAGAGTTTGTAAACGAATGTAGTGCTGTCTCATTTGGGCTACCAGTTTGTCTGAGAACTCTTTCTGATTTCGACTTACTTGTAGATGTCTCCAATGAAAGCTTCTCTGGAACTGAACGAACCACCGAGAGAGTCTTGTTCCTGGCCGAGGGCAAACACCCCCTCTCCCGGTATCGGCTCGGTGCTTCGACTGACCCCGTTCGCGGCTACGGAACCGTTCAAATACAAACTCCATTCACCAACTGCAAAAAAAAGGTACATTACCACCAGTGATTTCATAGTTAATATGTTGGGCATTTCAAAAACAGATGTTATAGACCCTGACGTCTGAAAGTATTACTCCCTCCCTTTACAGGTCAGGGAACCACTCTTTAAATCACAGTAACTTCTACTGTAATCGTTTCTCCAATTGTGGTTTTTATTGTCATACTGAAGTATTGTAATGTTTTTATGAAGTAAGAATTAGAATGCAGATGATTTTGAAAAGCACATCCCGACCAGATTCATAAAAAACTGCAATTATCAGAATTGTCAGTTTTCATTTTCTAATACTAGACATCGATTTATAAGATGTCCTACCCTCACTGCTCCATGTAAACAACAGGCTAGTCCAGTAGCCAGTGTTAATAGCAGCATCAGTGTAGATAACTTGACCGTTCACGGAGATCTTAAGCGAGGCACAATCAGTCACTGTTAGTGCATTATCAACAATGTCAGCCGACCTTTTAATCAAATATATTTTTTAAAGTTATTATTGCTTTCATAAACAAAATCATGATCAAAAGTAAGAAATGTGTACACTGTGTCTTATACTAATTAATTCATTAAAAAGAAATTACAAATTTACAATTTTATCATTAAGAACAGCACAGGCCCTACACTACCCATCAGTAAAGTTCCAATCAACTTTTACAGTTCAATTGTGTGCATTTGTTGTCATACACCCACCATTTCACTCATCTGACATCATTCAGTAACACAAAAGTAAACTTTCGGGAATATTTTCAAGATAAGAATACCATAAATGAATTGAAAAGGTAAGTTTTTGTAAAAAGTTAGTTTGATCTGAGGCTTTTCAGAGCCATCCCTCAGGTAGGGATTCTCAGAAGAACGAAAGGAAGGCCCACCCCAATGTAGTGTTTGATTGGTTTACCCGTTTGCTGTTTTCTTAGCGGCATACGAGAAGGGCGTTCCCATGTTGGTTGAATCGGATGATCGGATCCACATTGACAAAGTGACGGCTCGCAGCTCGGAGTTATCTCTCTCAACGAGGGAGAACTCTGCCGTTGAAGATATGTGGAAACCCAGATGAAACTCCTGGGACATTTCTGTCATTTAGGGGGAAGCATACATTCATTTGGTAATTGGATTTAAATATGTTGACATTATTTATAAAAACAACGATGCCATTTATGAGAACGTTTTGTCTTTGAGTCTGGGATCGATTTGACAAAGCACTAAGATTCATCTTCAGATGAGTTGTCAGTATTACCATATATAGTGATTTAAATTGTGACATCACACTTTGCTTAGCAATTATGAGTGATACTCATATCAATCTTAGCTCTTTGTAAAATGGGCCCAGGTCTCATAATTGTGATAAAAGGCATTACTATGACATGTTTAAAAACTAAACAAATAGCCTTACTTAGGAAGGCAGGTCCTTCACTTTCGTTTTACAGACATGTGTTGAATGTGAAGAGCAGAAATGTTTAATGACTTGATTGAAATTAATGTGAATTAGTCATAAATTATTCATGAGTCTGCTCACCGGTCTCACACAGTCTCCCTGCCTGGTAGGCACAGGCATTGGTAACCATCGATGACGTCACGGCAGGTGGCGCCATTTGCACACGAATGGCCCAGGCACTCATTGATGTCGACCTCACAGTTCGCCCCCTCGTATCCTGGCACGCATGCGCATTGGTAACTCCCCGGAAGGTTGATACAACTGGAAAGTGATAAAATTATTTTCATTTTGATTATTGTAAAATTAAGTATCCTTTGTCAGTATATGAAAAATCATGTTTAAGTTTTATATTTACTTTGGTGTTCTGTGGTAATATAAATTTGAATGTAAACATTTTGAAAGTAAAATGCTGAAAGCATAGGGTATTAAATGAAATTGGAATTTGTTTTTAAAAGCCATGTGGAATGCACTACATTATTTTAATATACCCATAACGAGGCTGGGAGGACCATGTGAAACGAGAATCTTAATTTTCAGCATCAGTGGTCTAAGGGATTGACAAACTATAGTTAGGAATCGATCGTTGTACCTTGCGCCATTCTGACAGGGCTTTTCATAGCACTCATCAACCTCTACCTCACACCTCGCTCCCTGGTATCCAGCCTGGCATTGACAATGAAACGTTGAGGGCGTCTGTGTGCATACTGCTCCATTTAGACATGGCTGACTGGCACAGCGGTCGGGTGGCGTCTCACAGAAGATCCCCGTAAACCCATCCACACAGTCACATTCCAAACGTGCAATCTGCCGGGGTGATCAAAGTGTTAGTGCTGTAAGCATGTGGACAGGTTAAACACTACAATTTGACATCCTTTCTACTTCTACATCTTTTTCGTTACTCAGTAGAGTCCATGAGTCAGGATAATATGAACGCCACCGTTAAGTGTCTTGCCTTGGACAGAGATTCCAGTCCACATTGAGATGACTCAGTCACCATAACTTCAATTCAGTGTGCTTAGACTGCTTGGCCACAACACTCCATTGTTCAACATCGTGAGCGCCCATTGTGATTGAGATTTTAAAGGTGGGTTGTTTAACTTCTAATTCTTAGCATTAAAACTCTGCAATCTGTCATTGAGAGGCCCAAAGTATTTTTTTAACACAGATGTCATTCCTTTGGTTGGCTTGTTTGTTGTTGTTACCATTGTTGTGTTATTGTCGAAGCATACCCACCACAAGCCCCATTTGATGGATTCTGCCTCTACTGTTATTTTAAGTGTGGCAACTTTGTGTGTGTAGTGGAAATAAATGTTACATTGTATTGAACTGAACTGAATTTTCGCAAAACAGCGAGTACCAGACATTCATATTTTGTTATTTACCTGGTCTTGGCATTTAGCCTCGTTTTGGCAAGGGTTGGATAAACACTCGTTGGTTTCTACGTCGCAAAGGGCGCCCTCATAACCTGATGCGCAGACGCAGACAAATCCGTCCACTTAGAAAGAAACAAATTATTTGACAGATTTTTGAATTTCTGAGCTGTCATTAATTGTGTCTTAATTCTTGTCCCTGGAAAAAGTCACAAATGTAAAGCAATATTGCATGATATGATTTCAATTGATTTGAAATAAACAACAGCAGTGGAAGAACAACAAAAAACAACAGTAAGAAGCAAACAAATCGTCGGCGTTGTCACAAAGTGGCGAATCCGTCCCAAATTATTTACCTGAACAATTTCGGGGATTTTTTCTTTTTCTTGATGAATTTGTTGTCCTTAACATTTCTGCAAAATGTTAAGTCTTGAAAATGTATAGTTTACTAAATACGCAAATTGCCAAAACGGAGAACCGTCTGCATTCAAGCATTTGCGTTTTGACGAACAGGCGAATAAGTTTTGAACCAAACAGCTTTCTAACAAAGCATCCAAATAAAGAAATCAGTATTTAGTCATGTTATTTAACGTATCACGAAAACAATATTTTACACTTTGTATTAAATAAAACCGGCGAAAACAAATGTTCGATATGTGACCAACTTCAAAAGCGTTTGTCTGAAAACGCTGAGTTTCATTTGCGAATTCGCCGGTTCGTGAAAACGCCGACGAAATATAGAACAGCAACAATAACGATGAACACACTCTCAACAAACAAAATCAACAAGACAGAAATTAAAGTAACAGCAGCAGAGTATCGAGACACCGCACCTCGATCAACACACGTAGCCCCGAAGAAACAAGGTTGTGGTGCGCATTCGTCAACCTCCATCTCACACGTGTTACCCGCGAAGCCTGGCGGGCACCCACAGTAAAATGAGCCACCGTCTCTCTCACACTGTCCACCATTTTGGCACGGGGCAGATTCACAGGCATTGATATCTGAAACGATATTATTTTTTGAGGAAACCATTAAACGGTTTGATTTAATAGTAATAATGCATCCATTAGTGCTCTCAGAAATACAAATAAACTTTACTCAATGAAATTAAATGAAATGGATAAAGGATGCCTTGTGTTTGTGCGGATTAAGAAAAGATTTCATCAAATTTTGTGATTTTGTTTTAGAGAAAAACGGTTGACGTCTAGGGGGGAATTTTGTGTTCACTGGTGCCGAGCTTTTATTGGTTCCGGCAATCCATTTAAGCGCTCTCTGCGCACATTTTCTAGTGAGATGTGATTGTGTTTAACACGTCATTACATGGAAAGTTTTTGTGTTTTGAGAGTTAAAAGTGTCATACTGGTTTTGAAGCCAAAAATCTCAAAGCGATGACGTCACAAACGGAAACATCAACTATAAAATCGGTATAAAACTCTAAGTACACTCTCCTATTGGAAACAGTTTAGTTATTTTTCTGTTGACCAACAATGAACGTTATCTTTTAAACTGATCAATGATTTTGAAGATTGGGTTCACTGGTTCCAGTACCTCTGCACTCGGACTCTGATGTAGCGCCCTCAGTGGTTGTCATTTGGTTGTGTGGGCACGGTAGGCATTCAGTTTGATACTCCTGTGGCTGATACATTCCCAGAGGGCAAGGCTTACATGGACGCAGTCCGGTAACACTATACTTCCCTTGACTGCAAACAGCTGTAGGATCAAATCATACTTTAATTCATAATTTAATTAGTTAGTAGAGGAGTTAAGAAATAGTGCATGTCATATTCTTATCAAGTTGTCGAACATAAGAGTTGTCGAACATTATTATTAAACTTGCCTCGGCAGTTCCTCGATGATCTGGACCCTTTTGCGGACGTAGTTGTACCCTCTCTGCATGGTATGCAAGCTTGTTGTTTGAAGGCATGTTGGTAAGAGCCTATTGGGCACGGTTTACACGTTGATAACCCAGATGGGGAAAACGTACCGGGATTGCATTCGGCTGAAAATGAGTGGATAAATCAATGGTTTGTGATTTGCCAGCCACGGAGTTTATTTACATTGAGCAAGCGAGTCTGCATTTGATTCGAAAATGTTATACTAATACTGGATTTTAATGCAGCGTTTTATCACACCTGTTGGGGCGTATCAAATCATCAGGAGCCACTGCTGACATGCATGACACAACACACGGCTTTACGTCCCATCCGAGTGGCGAAGCAATACTGGTTAAGTGTCTTGCTTAAGGACACAAGTGGCAAGACCGGGGCTCGAACCCACACTCTTTCATAATAATTATTTGCTCTCAGTCTATGCTATCACCTGTCTCTTTTCCCCAACCCGCCTCATACCGCCTTTGTGGATTCGTTCGAATCTCACTTTGAACCAGAACACCCCATTTAGAATGGTCCACACTTGCTGATATGACCCATTATGTGTTTTTCTTTGATATAAACTAAGTATTTTTCTATTGGGTTTCTGCAGGGTTACAGTGCAAGGAATTGTTGAAGTTTCCTCGGTTTCCTCACCACAAATATATATGAAATATTGTTAATGAATAGTTTGGTCGCATACTTCGGCATTCACTGATGTCCTTGGCCTGTGTCCCTGCGGTCCAAGTACCGGGTGGGCAAGTCTTGCAGTGGTCCTGTCCTTCCTCATCCTGGTACTCTCCCTCTTTGCAGACTCTACATTCCTGGGCGACCGTGTCCAAGTGAGAACCGACGGCACAGTTGACTACGGATTGGGATAAATAGAATTCAAATGTTATATCCTTGTAGCTGCTCAACGGTGTCAGCACACTGCAGTTTCACAGCTTATTGTGCACCCCATTTGGTTTATGGAGTGGACACATTTTTGTAGAACCTCCGTTATTGTATTGTGTTATACCTACTTGGGGGAAAACAGTTTGTGTTTTCAACTGAACCACTTCGTTAAGTGTGTTTGAAAATCTTACATTTTCTGAAAGCAATCTTGAAAATAGGTTTGTGGTAACATCATGATGTTAACACAGCATTCCTGTCAAAACCCTTCTTCTTATACGATGGACCGTATAATGGCGACTGTCTTCCGTCGTCGTCGTCGTCGTTGTCGTTTTCATAGACATCGCCTTCGTGTCATACTCACTGCATTCTGTGTCCAACAACATCGATCCTGTTCGACAGAGCGGGACGGTTCGATTTGCAGAGAATGAGCCCTCAATGACTGAAAGTGTCTGGTTGTCGACCACGAGATGTAGTTGACCCACCCCTGCGAGTTTGGCGAAGTCACCCTGATTTCCTCAAGTGTTTGTGTGACATTCTCAAGCTGAGCTTTGTGTTGCCCCTTGTCCTAAAACAAAGTGTGAGAAAAATTACTTCAAACACACGGGTTTGAATCCCGCCTATGTCAATTCCCACCGTCTAAAAATAATGTTGTGTGTCTGTGTATCCCCCCCCCCCACCACGATACAGACATTTTATTTTTGTCCTTTATCCATATACAGGATAAGTAGAGCGGACAAAATAGACGCAGACAGTGTTCATGTTTTATGTGAACAATTACAAACATGAAATAACAAACGTGTGATAATTTGGGCTTTATCCGTTGTGTGAGTCAGGAGAAAATAGTGAACAACCGTGCACAATTTTCAGCAAGTATCACATTGGCCTTAATGATGGTTGTGACAACCGAAGTCAGCTGTAAAGTTTGTTTGTTTGTTTGGTTTTGTTTGTTTGTTTGTTTGGTTTTGTTTGTTTGTTTGTTGTTGTTGTTGTTGTTGTTTTTTCCTCTTTTGGGGGGGGGGTAGGTTTCAGATAGAGTTTTCACGAATACAACTTCATTTCAGAGAAAACAGTTCATATGGAAAACAACTGGTTCTTGTATTAACTTTATAATAATCAATTTATCGGAAATATGTTTTTAAACCTTACGACTTATGGAGAATTTCTTTAAATAAGAATTTAAATAACATCAGGCCTATCCTTCCATTTTTTTTAATCGCACAGATTGGACTTTCCGAATGTCAATTTTGTTGGTTTGCCCTTTTTGTTTTTCCCTTCATTAATAAGAGGTATCTCACTTTGATTTTGCATTTCAATTGATTTATATATATATACATATACATCCCCCCCCCATTAAAAAGTCGTTCACTTTATTGATGAGTAATTTATATGAGTTTCTTACCGGTGATCGTATTTGTGTGGCGACAGTAAAATCTATTGTCACTGTATAGTGTAGCTCGGTTGTGCCAGGACTTCGTCGTCTTCTCCTCCTCCTGTCTTCATCTTCATCTATCTCACCGCAGTACACTGTCACCTCCTCCATCCTTAACAAATGAGATTTTAATTAAAAAGTCAATTTTTATCTAAGACTTACGGAGCTCTGGAAGTGCCATCTGACATAGTGAGATACTGATAAATTGTAATTTACTGCAGGATGATGCCATCATAAACGTAAAATGTCAACAAGTCGAGCTGTCGAGATCACCGGAGAGACAACATCCATCTTATTTTATCCCAGGATCTCGACATCATGAAAGTAAGATCCCGAGATAATTAATGATCTCGGGTTATCGACATCCTGATTGTAGGATGTCGACTTCCCTAGATAAATCATCAATGGATAATCCTGAAAATGTCGAGAACCCAAGATAAATTATCATGGAAAGACAACATCCTTCTTTCAGGATATCGTCATCCCGATTTATCTGGAAGACGAACATTTACTTTCAAGATGTCGTCATCCCGAGACAAATCTGCTCAGGATGTCGTCATCTAACGTTTATGGTGTTATCATCCTGCAGAAAATTATCTCAGAATCTCAATAAGTTGAATGGCACTTCCAGAGCTCCTTAAAGACTTATACATAGCTCTGTCAATACTACAGCTCCGAATGAAATAGTTTCAGTTGATATACATAAGGAGGAGGTTTGCTCTGCTGTGATCAGAAAGAACTCTTTAGGTTACTTACAAACATGAGTTTACTGCCATACACCCGCCGGCTGTACCAAATATACTCTTCTTGAAGTCATCAACGAAAGCTGCTTGGATTGCTCGTTGTGTCTTTTCATTTGTGCAGTCTCCGGCATAGTACTGTGTCTCCATAGCCAGTCGAGCTCCATTCGGATCATGTATTCCTAAACAAAATGCAAAAAGACTGTTGAAAGAAACGTATTATTTCGTATGGCCTGAAGAGGTTCTAATAGGCTGGAGGCTGGAGGGCAAAGTAGTCTGGGCCAGCCTCAAAAAACGTGAGCTGTAATGCAACAAGTTTAACTCGTATCCCTGAGACTCGTTGTCGTTGAGTAAAGTTTCGGTTGTAATGAATTGTTTCGTCGTTTCGACAAGCTGGTGACCGTGTCTTCAATTTTCTAAGCAGGTGATGGTGTTAGCGCGACCCAGTTTTATATCATTATAGGCATTATATTTGAATGCTCTATACCTTGAGTAGTTACAATGATTAATAATTAGAAGCATAATCGTTACTACACTATTGTTGAACCTGACTAACAATGTGAAGTCGTGATAAACACTAGTCAGTCCTATTGTCAATCACTCGATCTGCTTTCAAGTTGTTATAATTTGTATTTCTTGCAAGTCGGACGCAGTTTTAACAGTCTTGATACGTGAAGAGTTTATCACTTCAAATGGAGCTCAAATGGCTGAGTAGATCCTGCCTTTTCGGCGTTTTACTGTTGTGGCCTTCAAGCTGTTTATCACAGTTTGCTTCACACAAGTGCGCAGCCTGAACAGCGCAACAAATTCATTTCGTGTCTCAGGAACGCTATCGCTGAGTGAAATTTTGTTTTGAACGGATCGCTTCGATATTTCAACTATAATAGCTAGCCATCGATTTTTTTTTCTACACAAACAATTAGATTATAGTAAGGAGTACCCCCAAATCAACCAGATGTGTAATGCACTCTTGCCGCTATTACACTCATTCCTTGTCTCGACGTTTCAACTTTCCTGCCGACTCGTGGTCTTCAGTTTTTTGACCTTCCTTTCCCAATTTGGACTTACCTGAACAATCTGGCCATGGTATGGAAAACCCTCTTGGATTGGTGGCCCATCGTCCCTGGCCACATATGTACCACGCGGCAGGCTTCTCGGCAAACTCAAAGGCCTGGTTGCAGTAGACACGACAGAACGTTCCAAACAACCTCTGGTCACACGCCCTCGCCCCGTTACGTGGGTCTGCGTAATTTGGGCATTCAGTAGCTGCAGTGGAATAAGTAAACCAAGATTACATTAATTAGAAAAACATTGCTTTGCAAAGTTGGAATTTGAAAAGAGTTCTTTGGTTTTTGTTTCCAGAGCGATGAAGCGGTTTTTTCCTCGGGATCTTAGAGACAAATGTAAGCAAATGAGCTGTGCATTTGTATTTAATTTTTACATACAGATTAAGAAATCGTTGTTGTTGTCGGGTTTTGTTGGGTTTTTTTCTGTTGTTCGTTTGTTGTTATCGTTGCTGCCGTTTGTTTTGTTTTGTTCAATTGGTTTTTTTTTAGCAGGGATGTTGATGGTGTTTGACTTGGTTGTATTAACTTACGACCGATACGAATTCTGAATTGGCATTCAGTCTTCAATCCGGCAGCATCTGTTGCTGTATACGTCACGATATGTACTCCCCAAGTTAGCTCCACGCCTGGCTCATGTGACTGAAGAAAAAAAAATAGCAAATGATAATCATCTGCATTCAGCGCTATGCTCTCTAGATTCCATGATTTGTCATATTGATTGGAATTCAACAATTTGCCAACCATTTTGGAGCTGGTAAAATTCTGAAGAACTTATTGACTCAAGGATCGACTGAACAATGTATTGTTTATGTGTGTTAGCAACAACGCCATGGCCGAGCGATCCTATAAAGTGCACTGAATTCAAGTCCACATAGCGTGGGTCCAAATCTGTGCCTGACAGGCGTGTAATTGTGTCCTTGAGCATAATTATTGCTTTGTCCTTCGGATGGGACGTAAAGCAGTAGTTCCCGTGTACTAGGATAGGTAGTGCACGTACAATAAACCATAATACTTATCATGAGGAGAAGGGGTTTGTTCGGTTTTTCTGGTTCATTGCAGACACCCTTGCCTATACATGTACAAGTTTCCTCAGGCTTCCGAGTTACAGTGGGTAACTTGAGGCGTCCTTGGTTTCATTGGTTAGAAATTAGTCACGATAACAATAAGGAGCATAGTTTGGTAGTATACCACAATCTCTTATAGGAACCCCAACTAAATTTTGTCAGTTCAGAAAGAACGTTTAACGTTAAAAATATTTAGTTTCCCTTGGGTAAAAATGCTTTACCAAATTTCCTGTTACTATTAAAACATACTGTAATTTGAAGAGAAAGGTTTTTCAAATCTGAATATCGTCAGTAAAAACTAAGCAAGTCAATAGCATCGTCTTACTTGAGTCAAAGTGAGTTCCTCTTTAGAGTTGTCAGCAAACTGTGGTTCCTCCCAGGTGACGGCTTTGATCTTTTGAGGAGAAGTTATATCTATTTCGTTGTCCGGGCAGTTTTCTACCGTGGGAGGTTGTGTGTCTAAATAGGAAAAAAAACTCAGGTTGACATCAGGACATTCAAGTGGATAAGGAGGGATCGGTGCGAAAGGGCAATTGGGTTTCTATGCATGTTACAGTACCTTTGTCTGCGGCTATGGCTTCACCACTTGGCTTATTGATCACTGTTTATTGCCTGTACTTCATTCACTAATGGCGCTGAAGTCAAAGTTGACAGCCAAAGCCAAGGTCGTTCAATGACGTAAAAATCAGTATTATTAACATGGAAAGGGTGGCAGAGCAAAGGCCGACCGTATCCTACACCAACTATTTCTTGATCACCCTTCACGGGTTTCTTCAATATTGGATAGTACAACTCGAAACACTTCCAAACCATAATTGCATATTTTACATAGGAAGTGAATCTAGGTACTCATGAGTGTAGATGTGGTTCCAGATGGAATTTATTTAGCTGGATGTGCTTCATACATATTGCAACAGATGCTGAATATTTCATTTGGAGCCAAGATAGTATAAGAAATGAACAGGTACTTGTTCCAAAGACAGGGTTTCTGGGCCTTCTGTGAGTGTTGCTATGCTTGGGACCAAATTGTTTTCATTTGTGCTAGTAAGAAACTCAGGGAATACATCTTAGACAAGGAAAATGAATACAGAAATCGATCAATCAATTGTCATTGATGTTTCTTTTCTCAAATTTACCTTAAATAAACACCTTAAAGTAACACTCCGCACTCAAGCCAGCTGTGTCCGTAACAGTATACCTTACACAAACAGATCCGATCTCAAATCGATGGGGTGGTTTGAGTCCGGCTGGATGAACGGTGACGGTGAGGGCGTCTGTACCGTCTAAATTATCACTGACGGTTGGCTCGTCCCACGTGACCTCGGCCGACGAGAGTCCGGGTTCGGCCTCGTTAACATTTGATTCTGGGCAGGTTATTTCAGGAATAAAGTGAACGAATGCTGTTGAGTTTAGTAATAGTGTAATGTGCAATAGAGTGATTAAACAAAGTATTCATATTGTAATTAATGTGTTTTATTTAGTATCACTCATTAATATGGATTTGAAATATTAGTTGATGTCGCATTTATGTGCAAGTAGTTTAGAATATGTGTATCCGTCGAAGAAGTACATTATAGTATACGTTTTATGTTCCATATTGCCTCATGGTGACCCATGAACTTAGATAAAGGCACCGCTACGTAGATTAGATTCGGAACATCTTAACAAGGGTTGTACAGAAAGTTAGAAACCTCCACCCGCTACGACTACGTGGATAAATGAATTCATGGTGTAGCACGGGGGGGGCAGGTACCCGGGTATTAATTTCCTTACCAACACACGCGACTTGTTTGTCTGAAGACCAGTTTCCACTGGTCTCGCACTGTTTGAACAAAGGCCCCTGCAGTCTGAATCCATCATCGCAGTTAAACGCACAGGATAGCGTCACCTTTTCCCACTTGTCTCCACACTTTGCAGGTACAACAATAGCACCATTACGTAAGGGAGTCAACACCGAGCACGTAATAACTGAGTCATGAATGGTGTTTGGCCCATCACCCTTAACCATGTCCGTAAATACCCATAAACGAATCTAATTAATTTCTGGATTAAGCTCAACCAAAAACTGGCCTAAAATGGTGTATAGCGCGGATTCTGCGTCAGTTTGATCTAGTACTGGGTCTTCTTGACAAAAACTCCGGGGTAACAGTGACCAAGAAATAGGTTAGGCCCATAGTCGGACCCGATCTCGGGCTGGGACACAACTCAAAGTTGGTCATAATTATTATATAGTGTAAGTCGTTTACAGTATTAAACAAACGGGTTTAATGTTATAAGGATGACTGTTTTTACCGTTGAATGTGGTGGCTGGTACGGGCTTCGTCACCAGGCACACCGTGGTCACGACCGCCAGAAAAATCCATGACGTCATGGTGACTTCAACTCTCATTGATCATGAAGTATCTACACCGTATTTTGTTTTGGGCAACTAGTTGTAACAGCTTGCCTGTCCAGTACTCCTTATGCTTCACTTTCCCTCACCTCGCTAACATATCAGTGCGATTCATTACAACTGATTGGCAGTACGTGTATATCACTGTTTGACAACATCGCAAGATCATGTGCGATCAGTCTACGCGATCATTCAAAGTACAATAAATAATGTGTTTTAACATCTGTGTGAACATTTGAATTCCAAAACGAAACCGAAGTTATGAACCTTCACCTTCATGAAATACGTTATTTGCTTTCCAGTTCCAGTCCATGGCTTTAAACCACACACCGGGGTTGATATTGGCCAACAGTCGGGCAAACTGGGTCTGGTAATAACGTAGATGGGCGTTTCTATGACTTCATCTGGAGGGATGGAAGTGATTACCAATACTGGCCACATCTGAGGGAAGGGATCTGGGGTACCCGGTGTATCTGGGAGTACCAATTTATTGACTCAAGGATCGACTGACACCTTTCCGGATCTTGTGCACCTAGGCTATACCTTGTTGTGATAGTACCCGGGTGTCTGATAGAATTACCCAGGTGTGTCTGTGAGAACCTGGGTGTGTCTGAGATTACCCAGGTGTGTCAGGGATTACCTTGGTGTGTCTGGGATTACCCGGGGTGTGTCTGTGATTACCTTGGTGTGTCTGAGATTACCCATGGGGTACTTATATATTGTGCTATCTGGAAAGGAACGAGTTTTATTAAAATATGCCTTTGACTGTAGCTACGGTAAATGTTTATGTACATAGCATTTCCCTAGTTACACTCACATAATAAATATGTGCGATCTAAAAGAGTAGAAAAATAACGAATCTCGGAGAAAAACTATACGTCCAGGAATCAAAATTAACAGATTTATTCGTTTAAGACTTAGGCTATTTAAACAGGATCCATAAGTCAGCTTAGAGGATGTTTTACATTCTAGTCCTGTTCAGACCAGGTTTAAACAAACATGGGTAAATTTAAACCTCGTGTGTTAAACAATCAAGTCAAACAATGTTAACTAAAACGTGTAGCTGAGTGTACTGCAAATATAGAAAGAAAGCCACTACGGCTCTCAATAACTTTTACGGGGAAAGTAAATTAGTTGCTTTTGAAAGAGTGAATGATTCTTAGATATCAAAGCAACCCATCCCAATAAATTGTGAACATTTTAATCGAAATGGCGTCGCGTTTTGTGTTTTTTTCAGGAATGTTATATGCACGTTTATCTACAATGCTTATCAAAAATAATTAGAGGGTCTTTAAATGCATACGATTCCCTAGACTTCCATATTTGACAGACATCAATATTTCTCTGGAGGACGATTAACATCAAATGTTCAGTTATTTATTTACTTCTGTATTTATTTACAATTATTTCTATTAATTTATTAATTAATTAATTAATTATTTTTATTTCTATTTCTTATTTGTAATAAGCAATCCTGTTGATTGTCTTTATTTTTTTCTAACAAATCAATCACGTCTGACCACTTTTCCCAGTGCTTGCTATTTCATACAAATTACATCCACGGTAAATTCACAACTCGCTGTATTACCGGCTGGGTCCTCTGCGATGTATTGAACAGTTTCTTGAAGGCCACAAAAGAAATTGAACCCGGACGGAAAGTCAGATTTGACCGTCACTTCTTTCCCGGAGTTATCCTTGAAGACCGGCTCTGCCCAATGGACAGATTCCGAACTGCCCCTGGTTTCTACCGCTATTGAGTCAGGGCATCTGACTACCTGTGATGGCTCTTCATCTATAAATAAACAAAAATGAGGGCTGTTATTAATATAAGTAACTAAAATTTACTAATGACCGGGATTTTTTTTCTGCGTCATCTGCAAGGGATCTTTGTAATATTTTGAAGGCTTTGTGTTATGAAAAATACCTGTGACCGTAATGGTGAATGTGCATGTGCTTTCGAGTCCGGCCCTATCACGTGCTGTGTACGTGACCACCGTTACTTCATCCAGGTAGAACCGCTCCTTGGCAGCCGAGAGTGAAGCCTCGATGGTCGGCGTTCCAAGATTGTCTCGTGCCTCCGGTTTGTCCCAGGTCGTTGTGGTAAAGTTTTCATGGAGACTGGTGGGGAGCACCATGTCCTCTGGGCAGGTGATAAATTCTGGGGGCTCCAAATCTATAAAAAAAAACATTGGAAAATGTGTCATGTCATGTCCTACCAACATTTCGTCACCGTTTTCACGAAAGGACAATAGTCCCCTGCAGCCAAAAATGTATGTTTGGAGAAAACCGCGTTTGAAGTTATGCTGATTTTGAAATCATTGGTTGGTTAATCTTTGAAATTTTTACATATCATGAAAGTAGAGATCCTAAATCATACAAATCTGTTTCCAATTGTGTCCATAACGGTTTAATTAACGAGTAATTATTCAATTAACAAAATGTTCTCTTCGTGAAAACTGTGCAAAACGTGGTCTGTGTGCAGCGCGTAGTGTTTAAACGAATTGGCTGTTCGTGAAAACGCAAAAGCCGGAGCACTTACTTTTTACGCTGTGCCAGGGGAAAAATCCACGCGTTAGAGCAGTACACAATTGGCTCTTCGTGAAACCGCAAAAAACAAGTTTTGGCCGTTTGGTGCGCGCGCGTAAAACATTGTAGGTCAATGGTTTTGGCACTTCGTGAAACCGCAAAAAGCCGGAGCACTCGTATTTGGCGCTGTGCCAGCCGTGTCTTCAACGCACAAAAAGGATTTTGGCTCTTCGTGAAAATGCAATTCCAGGTTCTTGAGGTTTTTGTCTTTCACCATCTTAGCATAATTAAGAAACTAGACGACTTTTAGGTCTATAAATTAGTGAATTGTTAGATACCGTTAAACTAAATGGAAACCACCAAAAAAATCCAAATGAGTTTTTTATCGATTTTTTACGATTGTCCCTTCGTGAAGACGGTGACGATTTGTTCAAACTATAGCCTTTAACATCTCGACGTTTCAACACACATGTATTAAGTAGAATGATTGAATGTAACCACTTATTTTCTGCACACACCTCGTCTACTTCCCCGATAAACTACTCTGCTGCTTTATATTCCAGTTTAGTCAGCATTACCTTCCTCAGACACGGTGAACTCACACCGTGCAATGTTACCAGCTTGGTCCTCTGCGATATACCAAATTCTCTCTGGTTGACCAAAGAAAAACGTCGACCCGGAGGGACGGTTGAAGATGACCGAGACTCCATTCCCGGAGTTATCCTGAAACACCGCCTCTTCCCAGTGGACAACGGCTAGACGATTGTTGGTCTTTACTGCAATGGGGTCTGGGCAGTTGATGACTTGTGGTGGCTCCTCGTCTAGAATGTAGAATGACTGAAATTACTCAAGTTGTTCTGTAAAAACACTTTGTCCTAGCTAGCATAGACTGCAAAGTTTCAAAATTTGAAACGCGTTATTAAAAACAAGTACTGCTTTCCTTAATGACTGATTGTTACCAAACATTGAGAAAGCAATTAAATTATTGTGCTTTTCCTCAAATTAGCAGTTGTTTTAGAGAGAGTAAGTGTTCTTCAAGAGTTTTAAGTTATACTTCCCAAATTGTTTTAGCTATCACGAAATCTTGCAGTTGTGTCAATGGCAAATGTAGAACTACATGTTTTTTTTAAAGTGGAACAAACTGGATCCACCAATATGTGCCAAGAGGTTAACAGGCATAAATGCCAGAAGATCATGATACATAATTAAAGATTGTTGTTATAGATGTAATGCAATCTGTGGTCATACCTTTAACCGTAATGCTAAAAGCACATGTACTTTCGAGTCCGGCCGCATCACGTGCTGCGTAGGTGATGACCGTTACTTCATCCAGGTAGAACCGCTGCTGCGTAGCGGACGGTGACGCCTCGATGACCAGCTCCCCACCATTGTCCCGTGCCTCCGGTTGGTCCCAGTTTGCAGGATTGGTAGTAAAGTTCTGATGCGGATCGGTCGGGAGAGAAATGTCACCGGGACAAGTGATGAATTCTGGAGGCTCAATATCTGATGGTGGAGTGATAACATTTTAAATTTCTTAACTCCAAAACAAAAACGAGCAATGAGGAAACCGACTGCTCTTTTACTTACCGATGCATGTGTTTTGCCTTGATTGGTCTGACCATGTACCATCGGCCTGACATGTTCTAGAACTGACTCCTCTTAACTGGAATCCACACTCGCATTCGTAGAAACATTGCGATTTCAAGTCTAGCTGGCGTTCCATACAGTCTGGTGGTATGATCCTCATATGCATTTCCGCGACCAGGATGGAGCAAGTCCTTGCTGGAAGACAAAATAAGAAGCTGTGACCCACTACTTACTACGGGATTGGAACTAGCCCTTCTGTGTGGTCTAGCGGAGAGAACTACATGTATAGATTACCCAAGGTCATGGTTCGAATCCCTCCTTTAGATAATTGAGGATAAGGATAGCAGAATCCTCGTTTCATAGGTTAATTATTTGTATGTCTAAAATCTTATCTTGATATGAGCATGTTTCAATTTTTGAGATTGTTGTTGGCATGATGCAATTTGTGGTCATACCTTTAACCGTAATGCTGAAAGTACAAGTGCTTTCGAGTCCGGCCGCATCCCGCGCTGTGTAGGTGATGACCGTTATTTCATCAAGGTAGAATCGCTGCTGCGTAGCGGACGGTGACGCCTCGATGACCGGCACTCCATCATTGTCCAGTGCCTCTGGTTGGTCCCAGTTTGCAGGGTTGGTAGTAAAGTTCTCATGCAGATCGGTCGGGAGAGAAATGTCACGGGGACAAGTGATGAATTCTGGAAGCTCAATATCTGATGGCGGAGCGATAAACATTTTAAATTACTTTACTCCAAAACAAAAACGAGCAATGAGGAAACCGACTATTCTTTTACTTACCGATGCATGTATTTTTCACTGATGGGTCTGACCATGTACCATCTGCCTGACATGTTCTAGAACTAACTCCTCTTAACTGGAATCCATGGTCACATACGTAGAAACATTGAGATTTGTAGTCTAACTGGCGTTCCATACAGTCTGGTGGTATGATCCTTACATGCATTTCTGCAACCAGGATGGGGCAGGTTTTGGCTGGAGGAAACATAAGAAGCTATTGAAATGTTGAGTGTTACCGACTGCTAGTTGGTCAATTGGTCATCTATAATCACCAATGGCCTAATGGTTTAGAATACAGTCGTGGGTTTGAATCTCTTCCTAGATGCTTATGGACACAGGAAGCTCTGAGTAATGCATCAGACATAGGTGTGTGGCTGAAAAACATAACCCTGTTGTTCTTTATTTTAGATACAATTACATGAGCGCCGGTACGTTAATCCGGAGGTCGTTGGTACAAGTCCCGCACCAGTATTTTTTTCTTTGTTCAAACCCAAATTATTAAAAAATTACCCAGTCAGTTTCCCTTGTGGTTTATTACTTGATACAATTACATGTAGTTACATTTGTCAATTACAAATTGTTTCCAGTGAGAAACATTGAATGACATCCTTTCCTTGTATTCTCATTTTCTTTGGGAGTAAACTCTGTACCATTGCATTTTCTATCACCCGTGGTAGACCACTCTCCGACTTGCTTTGCCTCGTTCAGGTGACACCATAGGTCTATCTGTAAGCGACCTTCTGGCTCGTAGCCCTCACTACACGTCAGGTTACACAATGTCCCAGTCCTCATGTCCGTGGTGTTACAAGATACTTTGTAGCCGTTGCTTGGTGGTAGATAGCTCTCACATGCGATCAGTGCACCAAGTAAAGAACAATGTTATGCTTATTGATCAATACACAACCAATAAGCATAAACTAGTTGAATCCATCAAAATAAAGCAACATGATGGATTTCTCCCAGTAGAATCACTGTAACCAAACCGCGGTTGGTAGACTCCAAAAACAGTCGAGCTCATTGTTTGTGTAAATGATGTTTACACTCAACGTATTTGGTTCAATGAGTTTGGGGTATTGGAGACGTGACTAATATGGTCGAAATACACTTACTTCACTCATAGTGTAAATGTTAACTGTTTAAAAAAATGATATACTGTATGTTACTATCGATCTAAACAGGATGGCGCATATATGGCATATCTTCACTGACAAAATCATTACCTTGCCTCATTCTTCAGTATATTGTAATTCAACAACAAGACCCATGGTTTCGATCGTGTTTAATTCGTTGCAAGCCTGGTTGTTTATGACATTGTATTGACCTCTGTCTGGATTTCTTACAGACTTCATTTTTATTATTATTATTATTTTATTTTTTTTTTTTTAAGAAGAGGTCTGTAAGAGAAGTTGTTAACTTTTCTTGTATTGCCTCTGTTCCAAAACCTAGTTATTCGGCTCACTAACGAGATATTGAAAATTTACACGTTAAATTTGATTTATAAAATATAGTTCTTTTAACCAACACATTTGTCTCCTTGTGTGACTACACAAATGTCAACGAAAATGTTTTGTGTTTATTTTTTCAACCAAAAATAAAACTCTCTTGAAGTATATGTAAATATTTGACAATGGCACATAGACAAATAGCGTAATGGTGGAACACAAATACCACGTTTTCATTTTCAATTGTGTCGCATTGTGATTAACGCGGAAAGACCACAGCAAGCCAGTTTCTCTGTTCAACTACTTCAGTGTTTTGGGGGCAGGTTTTATTGGATGCTATCTCAACAGAAGTGGCCGGTGTATCAACCGTCGTTGTAAACACTGAAATAACAATGTTGCGATGACACTAGATTACTGAATTCACTACAGAGAAATATTGTAGTTATTGATTAACAGTAGTGAGGATATGATTTCCAAAGAACTAAGAGACTGATTTATACAAATAATAAACCAAAACCATAAATTGACAGCTTACGATAATGATCAAATGGACAGGAGGGCAAAACGTAAACACCAGTGCACTATAGATACAGTAGTCCTACATCCCAAACGCAATACCATTAAAATAAAATATGCGCCCCCCCCCCCCCCGGATTAGGAATCCTTGGAAACTGGCCAGTTTTGAAGGGGAAATATCGACCTGCTCGGCACAATTAAGGTAAACAGAATTACCAAGTAAAGAAAACAACATATTAGTGTTCTCCCATTTAAATCAGTGTAACCAAACCGAGGCTGGAAGAGCAAATAGTCCGGTGCACTTGTCTGCGGACTTGACTAGACATTATGCACACAGTGAACTCACTTTCTCCCGGCACTTGTGTCCTTGAGCAAGACACTTAACTACAATTGCTCTTTGGCATGTACATGTATATCCTGCCTTAAGGACTCTAACGAGTAACAGAGCAGAAGTAGCAGTCTAGGGACAATACATGTATGTCCCCGCATGGCAATCCCATTGTGAGGAATGTTCAACAAGTCTACGAGAGGATGATACAGAGGCAAAAGAAAACAAAACCCATTGGAAGAAGTCTCCACAGAGATGGACGTTCGAGAGTGGCATCCATAGACATCAGACCTTACCTTGCATGCAGATAGGTGCCTCCAGTGACCACTTCCCGCTGTTCTGGCAGCTCGTCAGCGTAGTCCCATTCAAGGCGTACCCCTCGTTGCACGAGAAGAAACACGATCCCTGGAACGCGTTACCGTCATTCAAGAGACACGAGAGAGGGCGGACCTGGCCGTTCTTGGGGTTCTGGAGAGCAGGGCATTGTATGGCTGGAATGAAGCATACATTCAGAATGAAGTTGGTCTTATATGTGGAATTGGGATTTTGTGCACAGGCACTGTGTAGGATTCATTGTAACAATTCTACCACACTAGGTTGTCTTTGTTCGCACCCCACTGGTGAATTCTTCAGAAAATGACCAAAAGAGCAACAACGAAGTCGGTGGAATCCACAAACCGTATCTTTGAAGTCAGATTATAAGGTATTCTCGTTTGTAACAACTTTTATCCGATTGATTCAATTTTCAGCAACGCATCATAAGATAGGAAAATCTACTTGAAAAGGTACTCATCTCGTGCAAAAATGAAAGATATCAATAAAATACCACAAAAACAGTGAATAATAATTACGACATGTTTTGGGGGTTTGTTTGGATAATCTTCCAAACAAGAGAACTCGACAAAGGTCCCAAGGGGGAATATAAACGCAAAGCTGAAATCAGCCAATCTCTATCATGCATTATAGGCTTAATGTACTCTACGGTAATGAATTGCAAAATTCAACAAATTCTGATTCAGTAACTAGACGACAGTAGTTATGCTAGTTATTGTAAAATCTGCGGTTAGCTTGGCTGGATTCGAACTGACAACCTTGTGGAAATCATGCAAATCATTTAGAAAGTGTGCACATTTATTTTCTTAATTTTGGTATGAAAAAAGAAAAATTTACTAGAGCGGGATGTGAACCTCCGAGCTCTGAATTAACATGCTAGTGCTCATACCAACTGAGTTGTCTAGCCCTAATGTTGTAGTCTCCCTATTTTGTACTTTTGCTCGGAAGCCAGCCTGCTGCCGTATAGCCATGATAATCATACCCAACTTTACAATACAGCTTTTACCCAGTGAGTTTCCCTTGTTGTTTTTTACTTGACATTGTTTTTTTTAAATTTCTTACACCCATTCCCTTTGGAAGAATTGTCTTTTTCTAGCGTCAGCTGATGTTGATGACATAATTTGAAACAATTGGCTGACGATATGCTTTGTTTTATGACCTTTGAAAGTTCAATAAACAAGAACAAGGAAACAAACTGCATTTCCACCCAAATCAGCAATACTATCAGGACATTGTGAGAAAGTTTATTTATTTCGGAGGAAGAGAAAGTTTATTTGCCCTTAATCCTTCCAGCATGTCTTGATTTCACTTTCCCTTCATTTTAGTTTAGTGGGATCCGTCACCAGCCCGTTGAGCTCACCATGTAGGGAGTGAGAGTTAAACTGAATCTAACCCCGGGCAAAGTTAAACTGACATCAAAACTGCCTCCATCGGAGTATAAAAACATGAGGCGTCGTCGCATATCTATGGAAATAGTTGGTTTGGCTTCATTGTAAAGATAAACTTATCATTTGGTTATGAACAACAAGACGTAACTAAAATAACTAATAAACTTGCGGGCACAGCCACTTGTAAATCTCTTTTGGGAGGAGGGTTGACTCTGAAAAAAGCCGGTGTGTTCTCGACGTTTCAAACAGTACACTCTGCTCGTCTTTTGGAGAATGCACAGCAAACACTCTTCCAAAAATATATTTACCTCCCGCAAGGTTTTTCCTACACCGTTCAAAGCTTCAAGCATCCTTTGGCTATACAGAATTTACGATTGTTCGGGCGAAATGAAAATAACTTTACACCATAGCTCCTCATCGAAAAGTCAACACATAAATTGACAGTTTGACAAAAATGACCTCAAAAGTCAAACTAAATCTCTTTCTGCGCAGTTGTCCTTGGAACACACTCCAATATCTGAATAGCAGATGTACATGGATGTTGTTTTGTTGATTTAAAGGTCCAACAGAAACCAGAGTGGTTGCAACTTAACACAAAGTATGTAGAACTATAAACAGGTATGTTACTGTTGAGTTTCGATCGTTACTACTGTTACTATTGCTGTCGCGTATATTGATAGTGTCCAGTTTCTGTTGTTGTCCCTTTTATCGTCGTTTTCGTTGTAGTTATTAGTTTGTTGTTGTTGTTGCTGCTGCTGCTGCTGCTGCTGCTGCTGTTGTTGTTGTTGTTGTTGTTGTTGTTGTTGTTGTTGTTGTTGTTGTTGTTGTTGTTGTTGTTGTTGTTGTTGTTGTTGTTGTTGTTGTTGTTGCTGCTGCTGAGTCTGTTTCTGTTTTATTAGTTGTTTGTCTGTTGCTGTTGTTGTTGCTCTTAGTGGTTGGTGTTGTATTCATAAAGATTTATCCTTAACAATTGAAATTTATGAAAATAAGAACATACGTATGCAAGATGCTGACTGGGCCGACCACAGTCCAGTATTGAGACATGTACGATTCTCAGGTCCTCTCAGTTCATATCCCTTCTTACAATCTACCCTACACGTTGTACCAACTGCAAATGGAAACAAAAACAAGTATTATTGACTGAGTTTGATTACATAGGTTGCTGAGGTCTTCAAATTGGCACGTTTTCCTCCCAGCTTGTGCCTCATCATGGTTCTAAATGAGATAAGACAGTGAATCTACCGTCGTAAAGTGTTGCTTGCAGATATTGTCATAGTTTAACCTGGACAATTATTTGTTATTTGGACGGAAATATTTGTTGATGGCTTTGTCCGGCTTCCGTAGATTTTACTCACGGGTGAACTTTCTATCTGGCCAACTGGAAAGCTACCGAATACATACCTCAAATTGTGCGCTTCCAAGCTACAAGTCTTGTGTTTAAGACTATAAACGAATCGGATTCGTTACCATATTTATAGAATGAGGATGAACGGCAGCAAACCATCTTTTGTATCATTAAAAAAAAAGCTAAAATGGCACGTTCAACTAGAAACATTCATTTGCATCACAAATGACAAACTCGCCAAATTTAATGTGAAATGGTACTCTCTACTCTATGTAATAATTAATTTAGTTTATCTTTTTTGTTTTTAATGGTGTACATTGCAAGAGGATGTACGTTTAATTTTCCTCCAATGAAAAACAAGTAAATACATAAACAAATCAATTCTTTAAATGAATAAATATGGTGACTATACCTAAAATGTCTTTTGTCGTGTGAGTTCCTAGGCACAATTCTTTTGGGGACACTTTCATTTTGTCAGGCAAGAGCAGCGGGCTGCATGTGATGGCTGGGGAAAAAAGAAGAGCATTAATTGATATGACATGGAAATCACAGTTTGACCTTAATTTTAAATCACATGAATGGTGCATTCGGGAAGTGCACACATTAAACATATGGCTTAACTGGCTTTAGACACAGTTGTTTATTGCCGTACGTTACGTCACACTTATTAAACTTGCAACGTTTACAATTTATTATGAAAACAACAAACCCAACACACACCCCCTACAAAACTTGCAAACCAAACAAACGCACCCCAAAACAAAGACATATTTAACTGACAAACTTGAAATAGTAATACAAATGTTGTAACAAAAATAAAAATATAAAAGGTAAATAAAACCGAAAATTTACTACGTTCAAACAGAACTCATTTCAGCACCAAGAATACATTTTTCTTTATTTTTCGCTTTGAAAAATAAATTTGGTAAGGACACTGGTAGGAATTGAAAATCAAGTGAGGTTTGCGAAGACACCATGTAGTATATCTCTTATGAACTGTGGTAGGGCTCTGAGAAGAACCAGGGGTTTAACAACTCGACGTTTCGACCAGTGTGCTCTGATCGTCTTTAGTGAGTATGCTGGAATAGTGTTACTGTATGCTGCTTAAGTACTGCCGAAGAGGTTTAGCTTGATGTAAAATCGCCTGATATAGTGAGTGGATAAATCCATAAACGGACGACTGAATGGCATGTATAATTTGTCAACATATTATCTGATTGGTGGAGCATGACTTACGATTACATGACTTGCCGTCTTTGTCCAGTATTGACAGGTCGTTGCACCTACAGTGGTAACTACCGGGATAGTTTAAGCATACTTGTTCACATTCATGGATTGACTGCCTGCACTCATCCACATCTTTATTCAATAATCATGAGATACACAAAAAAAGGGTTGTTTGCATGTGAGAAATTAGTCTTCAAAACCTTGCTTATTGTTGTTTCACTACTGTTAGGTCTTTGTTACAATTTGTATAAACTGATATCAATTGGTTTAGCAAAGTTATTTTGAAGCTTCTTATGTTTGAGTTTAGTGTTTATAAATCTTGCCACAGTACACTCTACTGGGTCGGAACTGACTTGGATTCTGGATCCCAGGGGACCCTGGCCGATTTTAAAACTGGTAAAAAATGGGTTTGGGTCTAGATTCTGCGTCAGTTTGACCCATTTCTAAGTCATTTTGACATATAACCCAGTTCAGTTCTGACAGGCAAGTTCTTAGCTTTAATGGTGAAAATAATTTTTTTTTTTCAAAAAATTGCCCAGTCAGTTTTAACTTGTGCGATTATTGCAAAGATAGGCCTAAACATTTACTCCCTTTTCTCAAATTAATATTCATACTGACCTGCGCACAGGTAGGAGTCATTTGGGTCTACCATGTATCCTTCATTGCATGTGCACTCAAAACTTCCTTCAGAGTTGACACAGTTGTGCTGACAGCCGCCATTACTTTGAGCGCATTCGTCACGATCTGAGAGTAAGTTTTTAAAATGTTATGAACTGTCTTCAATAGTTTAGCAATGTTTGCTTTTTATATAATTCAAAGCCTTTGTCTTGTTACTTGTATCACCTTGATTTTTTTTATATACAAACGGCCCGCTTAATTACACCGGAAGCCATGCTTTTTGATTGAGGCTCGTCTTCTGAACATAAATTGTTCCCATTGAAAGATTGATGATTGACTTTTTTGACTTTTCAAAACAATACTTTATTCAAACACAGAATATACAAAATTTACAAACAACAAAGAAATATAAAAAAGAGATACATTTACAAGACAAGTCTGTTACAAAGAACAGCTGGGGATGAAATTACATCCAAATTACTACTATTAAGCAATTACATTAGAAGAACTGCATGGTAGAAAGAAAAAATCCGCAAGATTACAGAATCCATTCAATTTCATTATCAGTGATTTGGAATATGTTGCATAGATCCCATTTCTTAAGGAATAGGGGAACATTGTTCTGTAGCTGGTAGTAGCGGTGTTCTACTAAGATTTTACTCTTAATGCGATATTTCCAGGTCTCTAAACAGTCTTTAAAGTTCGAGTGTACATACAACCAATACACACTTGCTTTAAAACTGACAATTAAATAGTTAGCTAGATCTACTTTTTCTCTCTGTCGGCCCCTGCTATGGTGGATCAGGCACCAGTATATTTCAAAAGTTAGTGTCAGTTCAGGAAGTAATTGTCTGAGGCACCGATGCAGTAAGTTCAGCGCTGGTTGAATCGATGGGCATTGGAAGAAGAGATGTAGCAGGGTTCCCCTTTCTGACGGTCCACACCAGCCGCAAGTTTTTGGTAGAGTACGGTCGATGTAGTGGAGAACTTCCTGCGAAGGTAAGATCTTATGCAATAACCGGTATTGTACGTCACCCTCTTTCTTGGAAATGGGTGGTTTGTAGACATTTTTTCCACGGTATTGTAGTGTTCATTTGAAGGGTGTCCCTGTGCCAGGGAATTCGAGGATTGTCCGGTAAAGTGTTGAGTTCTTTGTTGAAGACGGTGTACATGTGTTTGGATGAGAAGTTGGCATCGCTGCTGTTGCCGTTGATTTTGATATCTGGCGTTGGGTGGTTCGACTGGAGAAAGAACTCAATTCTTTGGTCTGGTGCTTTAGTCGTACCCCTTTTGTTGAAGAGTTTTGGGAAGGTTTCACTCAGGGTATGTCTTATGTGAGACAGTTCTGCTTCGAGTGTTCTGGAAGATAGCGGGCGCAGTCCCATCCGGTGCTGTGTTTGGATTTCGTCAGCTGAGATCCAGGTTTCATCCTTGCTGAGTAGTTGTCGGACTAGTGTAACACCACATGACAGGAGCCGACCAGAGAGAAGATCTTTGTTACCATGACAACATAAGAACGAACTATTAATAGGTAGGTTCACTACATAATTAACAGACTCATGTGGTACGCTCGTGATGGCTTTTGATGTGATCCAAGCTTTGAGCATTTCTGCCTGGAAAACTGGGAGGCTGGTAAGGTATTTCGTTTCAAGATTGGTATAAAATAGCTGAAAATCGTGCCCTAGATTACGATACATATGCCAGTAGTGAATAACAAAATAAAAAGCAGGGTGTTTAGTTTTACATAGCAAACGCTGAAGTAAAGAAAATCTATATGTGAGAACACGGGATTTAAGACAGACAAGACCTAGTCCCCCTTTCTCTGGGGACTGGAACAGCACTTTTCTGTTGAGCAGGTGGCGTTTTTGAGACCACACAAAATTGATGAGAGTTTCCTGGAGTTCGTCTAAAACTTGTTCTGGTAGAGGGAGAACAGCGAGGAAATGCAGCAATTTAGATGCAGCTATCTGGTTGGCTATGATAATTTTGCCTTTGAAATACATGGTCCTTGCTAAACCACTCCACCTCGAAAGTGCGTTATTTAGTTTTTCTTTGCACAATTTCCAGTTTTTTTGTCTGGATGTTTCTGTGTTTCCAAGATGCACTCCAAGAAATCTAACATCTTTGCTGTTCCAGAGAAAATTTAGTGGTTGGTCATGTCTGTCTATCCAAGCTCCGACCCACAACCCTTTACATTTGTTCAGATTAAGACATGATGATGACGCCCTGCTGTAAATGGTGTAAATATCATTTAATACTTGAAATCCTTTGTTGGATGAAATAAATACAGTGACGTCATCTGCATATGCAGAAACAGTCAGGACCCTATCGGAACCTGGTAGGATCAGACCATGTTTATTTAAATTACTTCTGATGGTATGTAGAAGGGGTTCGATAGCAATGGAATATAACAGCCCTGAGAGGGGGCATCCTTGACGAATACCTCTCTCAAAGGGGAGGGGGGCTGTTAACGTAGATTGAACTTTGACTGTGCTTTGAGCATCTGTGTATAGAAGACAGATGAGGGAGACAAAATGTTCACCGAAACCCATCGTTTGCATCGTTTTGAATAAATAGTCATGGTCAATGCTATCGAACGCCTTCTTTTGGTCTAGGTTGCACAAGGCGAGAGGCAGGTCGGAATGGTTGGCATACATTCTGCTGTCTCTTATGACATTGATGTTGTCATAAATGGAACGCTCTGGAACTGCATAACATTGATCGAGGTGAACGACGTCGCCGATTACATTTTTCAGCCTGTTGGCTAAAGCTTTGGCAAGTATTTTGTAATCGGTGTTCAGGAGGGAAACTGGTCTCCAGTTGGAGATTTCGTGAAGGTCCCCTTGTTTGGGCAGGAGTGTAATGACAGCTCTCCTGCAGGATGTAGGAAAGGATTGGGAGTGAATGCTTTTCTGCAGGACTTTAAAAAAGGTCGTTTTTCATAATTGGCCAGAAACATTGGTAAAATTCACAGGTAAGACCATCAAGGCCAGGGGTTTTGTTTTTGTTAAGTTGTTTGACGGCTTGATCTAATTCTTCAATAGAAATTGGTTGATCACAGGTTTCAGAGTCAGCAGGATCAAGGGTAGGCATGTTCTTGAGAAGGTAATTTTGAGCAGTAGGGGAAGTAGGAACATGGGAATAGAGGTCTTTATAAAAGGAATGGACGTGCTGGCGTATTTCACTTGGAGCTTCTGTGACAATGCCGTCGTTTAAACGCATTCCGTGGTGAGTTTTGGCTGAAGAATTTTGTTTTTCCAGATTGAAAAAGAAAGTGGAGCACGAGTCACCCTCGCTTTCAAATTGAAAACGAGAACGAACCAGGGCTCCTTGGCCTTCCTGTTTGTAGATTTTGTTCAGTGCACATCTCTGATTGAGAAGAAATTGTTTCATATCTGGGGTGAGATTGGGGGAGGATTGAAGGTTGTCTATATCATTCTGAAGTTTTTGGATCAGAGCACGTTTATCATTCGCACATTTTTTTCCATAGGTCTGGGTGATGTTTTTGATATTGGCTTTGCCCATGTCCCACCATGTGCAAATATCAAAGTAGGAGGGAAGGTTGTTTTGCCATTTAGTCCAAAACTGGGAAATGATTTGTTTAAAATGTTCGTCTTGAAGGAGTGAGTTGTTAAAGTGCCAATAAGCACTTCCCTTGGGGCGCTGAGAGCTAGATTTACAAACAACACTGACAGCACTGTGATCTGACAGGCTGCATGGGATTATGTTGCATTTGGAAACTGTGGGAGCAATATGGGAAGGTAGGTATATGCGATCAAGCCTCGCTTTCGACATAGTCCCAGTAGTTATGTTGTTAGTGCGGAACCAAGTATATTTCCTTTGTTCTGGATTGCGTTCCCGCCAAATGTCGCAAAGAGTGTTTTTGTTGACCAGATTTGAGAGGGTAGAGGCTAATTTGTGGCGTTTTTCGTGAGTGATTGCAAGGCGGTCAAGAGAGGGATTGTGGGTACAGTTAAAATCACCTCCTATAATTATTTCACCTCGATCATGCTGTGCGCAGTGGTGTTCCAGAGCTTCCAGCATTCTTCCTGCCTCTGCGTCTCCCTGTGGAACAAGTAAATTATACAGGTGATATATATTAGAATCATGTTCAATTTCAGTATATAGAGCGTAACTTTGAAAAAGAACAGCATGACTTAGTACAGAGATATTGTTTTTGACAAGAGTAGCCACGCCTGATCCCCTCGTTTTGCCCGGCGTACTATTGATTTGACGTTGCCAATGTTTCCACACAGATGAGGATGTAGGTAAATCATTGACTTCTTGAAGGAAGACTATGTCAGGGTTGAAACAAGTCTGTTTAACAAACTCATGGAAAGAGGCATTACGAGTCGGATTGGAGCATCCTCCCGTGTTTATTGTTACGAGAGAGAGTGCCATACTGAGCAGAATATAATTTGTCAGATTCATTTTGGTATCAGACGTGAAACATCTTCTGTGTCTAGGCTTTTGACAAGTTTACGAACCCTCATTTGCATATTTCTGTTTAGGAGGGGGGAGCTACGCAGGGGTTTCAGTTGTTTTACAAGCCCGGGAGTGTCGCCAGTGAATTTTTTGGCGATTTCACAAGGTCTTCTGCGGGCTTTTACACACTTCAGAAAATCTGTCATTTGTTTTTGCGAGAGGGGGCCTGTGGGGGTGGACACGTCTCCTTCTTCGTAATCCAACTCACTAGGTCGCGAGTTAGTTTCGGATATGGTGGATGCCGTGTCGTCTGTCTCAATGTCACTCATCTCAACGCTCTCCTGTGTTGTGTCTGAGAGTGGCGGTTGAGGTTGATGGGACGCGTCGCTGACGTTGTCGTCATCACCATCAAGAGCTTGAGTGAGAGTGGGCGTGTTTGTGTGGTTATCAGTTGGAGGTTTCAGTATCTTGTTCGGAGGAGGGTTTGAGGTGAGTTTGGTTAGTCCTTGACGGGGTGGAGATTGGGTCTTCTTTTTCCGCTTTGTTAGAACTTCTGAGAAGGTTGCCCTTGATGGTCCAGGGGGGAACCCCATATGGAGACAAGGGCTGATTGGTCTGTAGCTTTTGGGTCTTTAGTAGTGGGTGGATCCGGTGGGTGTGGATTGGGGGAGGGGCTTGGGGAGTTTCGGGGGGTGGGGTTGGGGGGACGAGGTGTGGATGGGGTTGGGGAGGGCTTGGAGTTGGGTTTGGGTGAGGAGGGGGGTCGTACCCCTACTTTGTCTTGAGCTCTGGGTTCTTCTTTGCCATTTGTTTGGTTGTGTTGGTTTCTAGCTGATTTCGGTGGGTGTTTTGGGTCAGATTAGTTTCGGTGCATGAAGATGGGTTTTGGGTTGAGTGGGTTTTCGTCCTGAGATCCGTCATCTTCGGTATCATCTGATGCTGGGGTTTTCTGTTTCTTGCAGTTTTTTCGTGTGTGTCCATGTTCCCCACAGGCAAAACCTTTGACAAAATCTGTGGATAGGAAGACCCTGTAGTTCCCCCCTCCGTAAGCAATGTTAATGTGGCCTGGGATATTGATATTTGGCTCTATGAATACATGCACTTGGCGGCGAAAGGACAGAACATGGGCCAAGTTTTCCTTCATGACGATGGGTATGGATCTAATGGGTGAAACTATATTACAAAAATCTCTGATGTTTTCTTCAAGGATATGGTCGGGAATTTCAGGGTACACATTGGAAAAAACTAATCGGGTTGTCTGACATACAAGAGGTGAAATATAAATCAAAGAGTTGTTGACAACCATACCTTGTGTAACCGCTTCTTCAGCGTTTTTTCTGTCGTTGAAATACATGGCTACACGGTTTCCTGCTATACGGGAAGCATAGAGGATCGTCTCGGGTGGTAAGGTTTTAGCCATTTCATTGACATACGTTGAGATCGGAACATTCTCTCTCACATCGAAAACTATGCCATTGTTGCGGCTCATTTTGGAATGCATTTGGCTATTGTTATACAAGGTTCCATTGTTGGTTCTGGGCTGGTATGCCCTGGCTCTCCCAACCGGTCGGTCGGTCGGTCGGTCGGTCGGTCGGTCGGTCGGTCGGTCGGTCGGTCGGTCGATCGATTGATAGATTGATTGAATGATACCCAATTTGCAAGTTGGCTAGTTTCACGCCTATCATTTTGGAAACCTTGAATTCCCATGCAGTTTGCTTTAACGTGTACGAGACTTTCCCAGTCTACGCATTGTCTTTGACCCCTAGACATTGTTTAGCCTTGAAATCAAGATAATTAGTGTAAGATTATGAAAAAAGATGCGTACATATTTCTTTAAGCGGAGTAATAAATTGGGCTTACCAACACAACCTCTCCCATTGTCGAGCAGTTTCAATCCATCTGGGCATGCGCAATAGAAGCCTCCTGGTGTGTTGATGCAGTGGCGTTCGCACCCTCCATTGTTTACTTCACATTCATCGTTATCTGAAAGACAGAAACAATAGTTTAAAATATGACCCTCAAACGAAACAGCTTAACAGCTTATTGCATAATTATGTACCGGGAAAAATGTGCAGAACAAACTAGTCTTGAAACAAAGCAAACTATTGATGAAGCCTTTGCTCTCAAATCTCTAACCTACATCCAGAGGGGGGTTTTGAGTAAACAATTTTGGGAGGCAATGTTCCCACAAAAACATGAATTAACATACTATTTCTTAAAGAGACTGTTAAGTACTCCCACTACATATCTTCCCCTGTTTTCAGTTGTCACCAAGAAATGCATAACGTGTTTGTGAGCCCTCGATGGATTATTAGCTTTCAGGACACAATGCTGTGTCTTAAGGCAGCATTTCTAGTTCGTTGTTCTTACTCTTACCTTTGCATAGTATCTCATCGCCAGGGTGTTCACTGTATCCCATTATGCAATGACAGTCGTCAATGGATGCCTTGGCTCCGCCGTTTGTGCGCGAATATTGCGGGCATTCAGTACACCCGTTCGATGTGTTGCTACGGTAGGAGTTGGGTCGGCATCCTGTGGAAAGCAACCATAGAAACATTACTATAGAAACCTTCAACTTCAAAGTTCCATTGCTTTTTCATTTTGATAATAATTTGCAAACAGAATCAGTGCTGCAGAAATGACGAAAAGCACTTCCAAAGAATAGTAATTTCAGAAAGAGTTTAGATTTTGAAAATTTGTGTAGTTTGTACTTCAACATTAGACAAGTATCTGGTTAACAGAGAAAGATAATCCAGATTTTGTCATTTCTACATCTGTCACAATAGTTAACACTTCCCGTCCTCAAAACAATTCTTGGTAGAGTCACCGAAATTGTCTCTTTTTTCATTTTTTATCGAACCAATCACGAAGGCTCATTTAAAGTACTTTTTGTTTTGACAATGTCAATATGGTGCAACACAACAAAAAAACTAGACTTAAGTTTTTGTTGCATAACAAAAAACAAGGTGTTCGGTGTAGACATTTTCGAGTTAGCAGAGGTAGTGTTTTCAAAGAGAAAACCGAAAAAACATAACTTAGTACGACAGATATATTCCAGAGCGGGATAAAAGCATGAACAGATGTTTGTTAAAATGTCAAGACAAGGTCACCAACATATTCATTTTTGTGAAGTATGTGAAGCCCATGTTGAAACAATTATAAAAACTCTGCCAAAGGCTTCTAGTAAAACTGTATTTTGAACTGTTTTTAACCTGCCGCCAGATGGCGCTCTTAAAAAAATTTTTTAACCAGACCCTTGTCAGACTGCAACATCGTTAAAATCAACTCAAAAAAGTTGCCACTTTTAATTACAATGCACTTTCGGTTTTAACTGGAAGTAGAGGACACGTTATTTCATGCAAACAATTAAAATCGAAGACCTATATTACCTTTGTATAATCCCGCAAAAAGCAACCCAGGGTCTCTTTTTTATCCTCGAATTGATAGGAATTTTCAAAGATTTAAACTTTAAATGACGTAGATTTCCTAAGCGGCATCTGTCACAGAGCGAGCAAATAATACAATCCCAGAGCGGGATAAAAGCATGAACAGTTATTTGGTATAGCGCCATCCTGCATGTGGAATGTTTCCGTAAAGTGGGACTGTACACGCAGGCTTCGCGGACTTTGAACCTTATGAGTTTCCGTTACGTGGGACTGTACACACAGGCTTCGTGCTGTACTGAGGGCTTCGTGGACTTTGAACCTTATGACTCATGGTGCGGAACAGTCGGCTAAAGCGCTTTTTTATTAACAAAGATTAAATGCGCGTTAATACTAACATTGGCTGTAACACCCATTTAGGACCAGAAGTTAAGGTTATATTGGCATCATTTCTGTGCAAAAGTTTCGGAAGGATCACAGACCTACAATCTGATGTAAAAATTGTGTTGAAATGATCAGTAGTTTTTGAGATATGAATTTTTAAAATATTCAACTTCCGGTTTGAACCGGAAGTCAAGGTCAAATGAGGTCGCGTTTAGTGTAGCGTTTTTAGAGTCAAACCAGGCCTATCCGATGATGTATAGATTGTGAAAATCCATTGTTTAGTTTTCGAGTTAATTTTTTTCAAATATTAAACTTTGATTTAATGTAACTCGACACCAGATGACGTCATCATGACATCACTAAGGCGGTGTCTTCTACTCATACATATCTAACTATACGTGAAGTTTAAAGGTTGTGTGAGCTTGGGAAGTGCGTCTTTGTAGCGGACAATTGCGGGGGATAAGAAGAAGAAGAAGAACTAGACATAAGTTTTTGTTCCGTAACAAAAACGAGGTGTTCGGTGTAGACATTTTCGAGTTAGCAGAGGTAGTGTTTTCAAAGAGAAAACCGAAAAAAACATAACTTAGTATGACAGATAATATTTCAGAGCGGGATAAAAGCATGAACAGTTGTATGTTAAAATGTCAAGACAAGGTCACCAACATATTCATTTCTGTGAAGTATGTGAAGCCCATGTTGAAATAATTATAAAAACTCTGCCAAAGGCTTATAGTAAAACTGTATTTTGAACTGTTTTAACCCACCGCAAGATGGCGATCTTAATTTTGTTTTTAACCAGACCCTTGTCAGACTGCAACATTGTTAAAATCAACTCCAAAAAAGTTGCCACTTTTAATTACAATGCACTTTCGGTTTTAACTGGAAGTAGAGGACACGTAATTTCATGCAAACAATTAAAATCGAAGACCTATATTACCCTTGTATAATCCCGCAAAAAAGCAACCCAGTGTCTCTTACCCATTTAACATTTAAATGACATAGATTTCCGAGGCAGCATCTGTCACAGAGCGAGCAAATAATAAAATTCCAGAGCGGGATAAAAGCATTAACAGTTGTTTGGTATAGCGCCATCCTGTGGAATGTTTCCGTTACGTGGGACTGTACACACAGGCTTCGTGGACTTTGAACCTTATGGTTTTCATTACGTGGGACTGTACACGCAGGCTTCGTGTTGCACACACAGGCTTCGTGGACTTTGAACCTTATGAATAATGGAGCGGACAGTATGTTACAGCGCTTTTCTCTATACACGAATTAACTGCGGTTAATACTAGCATTGGCTGTAACACCCATTTAGGACCAGAACTTAAGGTCATATTGGCATCATTTCTGTGCAAAAGTTTCGGAAGGATGACAGAACTACAATCTGATGTAAATATTATGATAAAATGATCAGTAGTTTTTGAGATATGAATTTTTTAAAGTCAAGGTCAAATGAGGTCGCGTTCAGTGTAGCGTTTTTAGAGTCATACCAGGCCTATCCGATGATGTATAGATTGTGAAAATCAATTGTGTTGTTTTGGAGTTATGATTTATTCAAATATTAAACTTTGATTTAACGTAACTCGACACCTGATGACGTAATCATGACGAAACCAAAAATGGTTTCATTTACTAATGAATATCTAACTATGTTTAAAGTTTTAAGTTTATGTGAGCTTAGGAAGTGTGTCTTTGTTAGCGGACAATCGACGGCGAGAAGAAGCTGAAGAAGTTTAAAAAAAAACTTTTAAAAAACGAACAATAAAAAGAGGTCTTCGGACTTTTGTCCGAACACCTAAGAAGAACTAGACATTCAGTTTTTGTTTACTACAAAAACAAGGTGTTCGTGATCAATGTCATCAAATTATGTTTGAACAAGATTTCATTTTATCAACCCGATTTGTGGTTCAGGAGTAAGATTTTGTTCCAATATACATCTTCAAGTTCCGGTTTGAACCAAAAGTTAGGTCAAATGAGGTCATACTGTGTAGCGCTAGGTAAGTCCTAGGAGCCCTTTGTAATGCCGTGTAGTTAATAAAAAACCAATGTGTGATTCGGGAATTATGATTGTTTCAAGTATTGAATTTGATCATCCATTTTGAACCGAAAGTCAAGGTCAAATGGCATAACATTTTGTGTATCGTTTCTTCACTTGTTACCTACCTCCCAAATGATGCATTGATTGTAAAAATCCAATGTGTGGTTCAGAAGTTATGATTTTTTGAAACATGAAATTTCAACTTCCGGCTTGAACCGGAAGTTAAGGTCAAACGGGTCATATTTTGTGTGGCGCGTGTTTAATTTATCGAACTACTGTACTTGTCCGTACGTGTATCACCAAGGGATCATTTTGAACTGTGTGCTATTTATCGACCTCCTCCTTCTACAAGAAACAACCTGAGGTTTGACACGTTCATGCAAGAGTTTTCTACTCTCACCGAATCTACCACAGCCTCTGACTGCAAAACCACTCTGGTCGGAGATTTCAACATTCATGTTGATGATCCCAATAACAAAGAATCCACAGTCTTTCTGAACATGCTTGACGCTGCTGGTTTATATCAATTTGTGACTTCACCCACACATCAAGCTGGGCTCATACTGGATCTTGTTATCACTGAGAAGGCAGGTAATCTAGTAACACGTGTTGATCTGAAGTCTGGACTTCCATCTGACCACAAAGCTGTTCTGATATCATTGAACTTCAAGAGACCGAAAGCTATAAAAAAGCTTATCAAATGCCGTAAGCTTTCTGAGATCAATCGTGATCTATTTTGAAGTGACATCTTAAATTCTGATCTTCTCCACTGCCGGTCTGAGGATCCCTCGTATCTAGCTGAGAAGTTTAACCATGTTCTGTGCGAGTTACTGGACAAACATGCACCAGAGCGAAGCGTACCTGTCTTCACTCGACCATCTTCTCCTTGGTTCACTGACGATGTGAGAGAGGCAAAACGTAAACGACGTCGTGCTGAACGTATGTTGACAAAGTCACACCTTGAAATAGACAGGCAACTTTATGAGCACCTATGTAATTCCTATAACCTGCTCCTGATGGAATCCAAGTCTCATTACTTAACCTCAAAGATAGAGCAAAGTGATACAAAACAACTGTTCCAGTTTGTAAATAAGCTCACTGCACCAACGTCAGATCGGGTCCTCCCTGACAGTGAATCCGATCAACAGTTGGCTGATGACTTTGGACAATTCTTTCTCAAGAAAGTTCAAGGTATCGTCTCTTCACTAGGAGGATCAACTCTTCCTACGGATTTTGTGTCACCATGCAACTCTTCTTTCATTGACTTTGATCCAGTATCAGAGGACACAGTCCGCAAGACTATCCAGGAGAGTCCTCCTAAGTCCTGCAGGCCTGACCCGATACCTACCACTCTACTCAAGGAATGCATAAATGAGCTTGTTCCATTTATTACAAAACTTGTCAACCAATCACTGACTTCTGGCATTGTACCAAAGGCTTTCAAAACATCCCATGTAAGACCACTCTTAAAAAAACAAAATCTGGATCGCAATGAACTTAAAAATTATCGTCCAATTGCAAACCTGATGTTTGTTGCAAAAGTTATGGAACGTATTGTAGCAAACCAGCTTAGACTGTATCTTGAGGGAAATTGCTTGTTTCCGAAAGCACAGTCAGCTTACAGGCGATTCCACTCAACAGAGACTGCACTGCTGAAAGTCTACAATGATCTACTATTGGCTGTTGATAAGGGTCAGGAGGCCATCTTAGTAATGCTAGACTATTCAGCAGCTTTTGATACTATTAATCATATCACTCTAGTTGAACGCTTCTGCCACAGGTTTGGAATTGGCGGTACTGCATTGAAATGGTTTATCTCATATCTTGAACATCAAGAACAGAGAATTGTTATTAATTACACTATTTCAAACTCTTTACCTCTGTCATTTGGTGTGCCTCAAGGCTCTGTTCTAGGGCCTCTTGAGTTCATTTTATATACTAGTCCACTGAATGATGTTATAAATGCTCATAGTAACATATGTCATGTAACTTATGCTGACGATACTCAACTCTATGTAATTGTTAAACCCTGTAATCAGTCAGTTGGTATAAAGGAACTCGAAGACTGCATTGTTGATGTCAAAGATTGGGCTCTGAATAATTACCTAAAGCTGAATGGAGATAAAACAGAAAATATTGCATATCACATCTCAGTTCCGCAACTCATCTACCTTGCCTAACTTCATTATAGATAATGCTGTGGTGAAGACATCAAAATCAGCTAAAAACCTCGGTGTAACCCTGGACTCTACTCTTAACATGTGTTCTCATATCCAAAAAGTGTGTAGAGCTGCATCTTTTGGCATTCACAAAATTGGGAAGATACGCAAATTTTTGGACCAATCTTCTACTGAACGCCTCATTCATGCTTTTGTTACTTCCCATTTAGATTACTGCAACAGCCTCCTTATTAACCTGCCATCCTCTCATCTTTTGCCTCTTCAGCGTATCCAAAATACTGCTGCACGAATGGTTACACGAACACGGCGTCATGAACATATCACCCCTATTCTCCGTCATCTCCACTGGCTTCCAATTATTCAACGCATTCAGTTTAAAATTCTTCTACTCACTTTCAAAACTCGTAATGGTCAGTGTCCTACATATCTCTCAGAACTCATCAAACAAAAAATTCCTTCAACCCGGCTACGATCTTCCACATCCTCTCACCTTCAACTGATGCCTGGTCCTCGTGTAAAAACACGCTACGGTGACAGAGCTTTCTCTGTTGCCGCTCCCAAATTATGGAACACTCTCCCTCCCCAAATTCAAAAAGCTTCTTCCTTACAAACATTTAAAACTATGTTGAAGACTCACTTATGCAAATCTCTGTAATTACCTAATTCTGCTAATTACCTAATTATGTTGTTTACCTTTTTCATGTTTATTTTCTGCTTTGTTATTGCATTATTTGTGTACTTTTGTATCTTTGTATTTTGGTGATGTTGCCCTGGTTTTACTTAATAGCCTACTAGGACTTCAGCACCATAGCGCTTAGAAACGTAGTATTAAGCGCGGTATAAATATCTATTATTTTATTATTATCTTCAAGTTTCGGTTTGAACCAAAAGTTAGGTCAAATGAGGTCATACTGTGTAGCGCTAGATAAGTCCTAGGAGCCCTTTGTAATGCCGTGTAGTTAATAAAAAACCAATGTGTGATTCGGGAATTATGATTGTTTCAAGTATTGAATTTGATCATCCGGTTTGAACCGGAAGTCAAGGTCAACTTGGGTCGCATTCTGTGTGTCAATTCCTAAGATGATAAATACTTTGCCAATAATGTAAAGATTGCACAAAACAAGCAAAGTGTGCTTTAGAAGTTATGATTTTTTGAAACATTAATTTTTAACTTCCGGTTTGAACCGGAAGTCAGTGTTAAATGAGGTCATACTGTGTATCTTTTGTTAAGTCTTAAGAGCTCTTTCTGATGACGTTTACTTGATAAAAATACAATGAGTGGTTGAGGAGTTATAATTTTTTTAATTATTAAATTCATCTTCCGGTATGAACCGGAAGTCAAGGTCAAATGGCATAACATTTTGTGTAACGTTTCATACCTTCCAAATGATGCATAGACTGTAAAAATCTAGGGTGTGGTTCAGAAGTTAAGTTTTTTGAAACATGAAATTTCAACTTCCGGCTTGAACCGGAAGTTAAGGTCAAATGGGTCATATTTTGTGTAGCGCGTGTTTAATTTATCAAGACCGTTCAGACGACGTTTGGATTATGAAAATCCAACGTGTGGTTAAGGAGTTATGAATTTTTCAATTATTACACGGACTATCATTAATTGGGCTCTGTAAATAATGACCATTCATGTGATATAGCGCCCTCATGTGACATGTACATGTACTGGCAAGGCTGCGTGGACTTTTAACCTTATAAACAATGGAGCGGAACTGCCAGCTACAGTGAATCGGCAAAATACGCAGTTTAAATGCGGTGGGTACAGTGTCGGCGTATGTTTGTTCGCCTACACTATCTTGCGTTGTCACACGATGAAAGTCAACAGACACATGCGCTTTGACGCCAAGTTTTGACCAGATGCAAAGATTAAAATGCTTTAATCTCTGTGCAAAAGTTTCGGCAGAATAACTCATCTATAACCTGATGCTAAATTCATGTTAAATTATGACGTAGTTTTTGAGATATGAATTTTTGAAATTGTTAACTTCCGGTTTGAACCGGAAGTCAAGGTCAAATGGGGTCATGTTGTGTGAAGCGTTTGTTGACCTTTCAACGACCAATCCGATGATGTGTAGATTGTAAAAATCCGACATGTGGTTCATGAGTTATGATTTTTTACAAATATTAAACTTTGATTTAATGTTATTCAATACCAGGTGACGTCATCATAACATAATCAAGTTTGTGTCGTCTTGATACTAAGATTTAAGTGTCCGATGAGTTTCAATGTTCAGGTAACTTTTAATCTTGAGTTATGCCGTAAAAAAGCCCAAAACATGATTTTTTAAAGGAAAATCAACGAAGGCAAACTTCGACCCAGGGTAACGACCCGGAAGTTAAGGTCATACGATTTTGACGTTAACTTTTCAAATGATGCCCCAGTCTTGATCTTTCATATGCCCAATTATGAACATCATATCTGTCAAATTAACGAAGATACAGCGAATAGAAAAAGGTCAATTTTTAACTTTAAAAACCTTGTAATTCGACACCCGATGACGTCATCATAACGTCATCAAGTCTGTGCCGTCCTCATATCAAGGTTCAATTGTCTGATGAGTTTCAAGGTCAAAATCAATTTTAATTTTGAGTTATGACCAAAATTATAAAAAGACCACAGAGGCAGACTTTGACCTTCCGTTAAGACCGGAAGTAAAGGTCGTACGATTTTGGCGTTAACTTTTCAAATGTTTGCCTAGTCTTGATTTATAAGATGCCCAATTATGAGCATCCTAGCTTTTAAACTCACGAAGATACAGCGAATAGAAAATGGTAATTTTTCAACTTTAAAAACCTTGTAATTCGACACCTGATGACGTCATCATGACGTCATGACAACTGTGCCGTCTTCATATTGAGGTTCAATTGTCTGATGAGTTTCAAGGTTCAATTCAGTTTCAATGTCGAGTTATGCTGTAGAGAAGAGTTCTAGGGAAGAAGAAGATGGAGAAGAAAAAAAAAGGAACAACTAGACATTGAATTTTTGTTTGCTACAAAAACACGGTGTTCGTGATCGATGATGTCATCAAATTATGATTGAACAATATTTCATTTTATCAATCTGATTTGTGCCCTCTGTAATGCCGTGTAGTTGATAAAAAACCAATGTGTGGTTCAGGAGTTATGATTATTTCAAATATTGAATTTGATCATCCGGTTTGAACCGGAAGTCAATATCAAATTGGGTCGCATTCTGTGTGTCATTTCTTAAGTTGATAAATACTTTGCCAATGATGTAAAGATTGCAAAAAACCAAAGTGTACCTTAGAAGTTATGATTTTTTGAAACATTGTTTTTTAACTTCCGGTTTGAACCGGAAGTCAGTGTTAAATGAGGTCACACTGTGTAACGTTTGTTAAGTCTAAAGAGCTCTTTCTGATGTTGTTTACTTGATAAAAATACAATGAGTGGTTGAGGAGTTATAATTTCTTTAATTATTAAATTCATCTTCCGGTATGAACCGGAAGTCAAGGTCAAATGGCATAACATTTTGTGTATCGTTTCTTCACTTGTTACCTACCTCACAAATGATGCATAGATTGTAAAAAACCAATGTGTGGTTCGATCAGAAGTTATGATTTTTTGAAACATGAAACATCAACTTCCGGTTTGAACAGGAAGTTAAGGTCAAACGGGTCATATTTTGTGTAGCGCGTGTTTAATCTATCAAGACCGTTCAGACGACGTTTGGATTGTGAAAATCCAACGTGTGGTTAAGGAGTTATGAATTTTTCAATTATTATACGGACTGTCACAGAGCTCTGTAAATAATGACCATTCATGTGATATAGCGCCCTCATGTGACATGTACATGTACTGGCGAGGCTGTGTGGACTTTGAACCTCATGAACAATGGAGCGGAACGGCCAGCTACAGTGAATCGGCTAAATACGCAGTTTAAATGCGGTGGCTATATACAGTGTTTAAGTTGGCCTACACTATCGTGCGTTGTCACACGATGAAAGTCAACAGACACATGCGCTTTGACGCCCAGTTTTGACCAGATGCAAAGATTAAAATGATATAATCTCTGTGCAAAAGTTTCGGCAGAATAACTCATCTATAACCTGCTGCAAAATTTATGTTAAAATATTACGTCGTTAATGAGATATGAATTTTTCAATTTTTCAACTTCCGGTTTGAACCGGAAGTCAAGGTCAAATGGGGTCACGTTATGTGCAGCGATTGTTGAACTTTTCACGACCTATCCGATGATGTGTAGATTGAACAAATCCAACATGCGGTTCATGAGTTATGATTTTTTACAAATATTAAACTTTGATTTAATGTAATTCAATACCCGATGACGTCATCATGACATCATTAAGCTTGTGTCGTCTTGACACTGAGGTTCAACTGTCTGATGAGTTTCAACCTTCAGTTCAATTTGAATCTTGAGTTATGCTGTAGAAAAGCCAAAAACATGACTTTTTGAAGGAAAATCAACGAAGGCAAACTTCGACCCAGGGTAACGACCGGAAGTTAAGGTCATACGATTTTGACGTTAACTTTTCAAATGATGCCCCAGTCTTCATCTATCCGATGCCCAATTATGAGCATCATAGCTTTCAAATTCACCAAGATACAGCAACTTGAAAATGGTCATTTTCAATTTTAAAAACCTTGTAATTCGACACCTGATGACGTCATCATGACGTCATGACAACTGTGCCGTCCTCATATCAAGGTTCAATTGTCTGATGAGTTTCAAGGTTCAATTCAGTTTCAATCTTGAGTTATGCTGTAGAGAAGAGTTCTCCGGAAGAAGATGGAGAAGAAGAAAAAACAGAACACTAGAAATTGAATTTTTGTTTGCTACAAAAATACGGTGTTCGTGATCGATGTCATTAGATGAAGATTTAAAGATATTTTATTCTATCACCTCGATTTGTGGTTCAGGAGTTAGATTTTGTTCCAATATATATCTTCAACTTCCAGTTTGAACCAAAACTTAGTTCAAACAAGGTCATACTGTGTAGAGCTAGGTTAGTCCTAGGAGCTCTCTGTAATGCCGTGTAGTTGATAAAAATCTAATGTGTGGTTCGGGAGTTATGATTGTTTCAAGTATTGGATTTGATCATCCGGTTTAAACCGGAAGTCAAGGTCAAATTGAGTCGCATTATGTGTGTCAATTCTTAAGTTGATAAATACTTTGCCAATGATGTAAAGATTGCAAAAAAACAAACTGTGCCTTAGAAGTTAAGATTTTTTGAACATTAATTTTTAACTTCCGGTTTGAACCGGAAGTCAGTGTTAAATAAGGACACACTGTATATCGTTTGTTAAGTCTTAGGAGCTCTTTCTGATGACGTTTACTTAATAAAATACAATGAGTGGTTGAGGAGTTATTAATTTGTTAATTATTAAATTCATCTTCCGGTTCGAACCGGAAATCAAGGTCGAAGGGCATAACATTTTGTGTATCGTTTCTTCAATTGTTATCTACCATCCAAATGATGCATACATTGTAAAAATCCAATGTGTGGTTCAGAAGTTATGATTTTTTAAAACATTAAATTTCAACTTCCGATTTGAACCGGAAGTTAATGTCAAACGGGTCAGAATTTGTGTACCGCGTGTTTAATTTATCAATACCGTTCAGACGACGTATGGATTGTAACAATCCATTGTGTGGTTAAGGAGTTATGAATTTTTCAAATATTACACGGACTACCATTATTTGGATGTGCAATATACAATGAAATAGCGAGCGACGCCAAATGTATTCCTGTAGGTGGCTTTACAGTTTCAATCAAAGATCGTATAGCGCCGTAGGCGCTAACGATCTTTGGTTTCAATACAGACACGTTAACTTAAACAACGCGCGCAAAGTACATGTGGCTGTATGGACGTGTAGCGAGACCTTGACTACACGTGCATCGTACACGTGCATCGTACACGTGCGTGGCTGGTACAGGTTTGACATACATTGTATTTACGTGTAGGCCTACACTACCGTGCGTTATCGTACAAGGTCGTTCAACAGACACAAGCGCATTGACGTCAAGTTTGAACCAAATGCAAAGGTTAAAATGCTATAATCTCTGTGCAAAAGTTTCGGCAGGATAACTCATCTATAGTCTAATGCAAAATTCAGGTTAAAATGTTACGTAGTTTTTGAGGTTTTTAATTTTTGAAATTTTCAACTTCCGGTTTGAACCGGAAGTCAAGGTCAAATGGGGTCATGTTGTGTGAAGCGTTTGTTGACCTTTTAACGACCAATCCGATGATGTGTAGATTGTAAAAATCCGACATGTGGTTCATGAGTTATGATTTTTTACAAATATTAAACTTTGATTTAATGTAATTCAATACCAGGTGACGTCATTATGACATAATCAAGTTTGTGTCGTCTTGATGCTAAGATTTAAGTGTCCGATGAGTTTCAATGTTCAGGTAACTTTTTATCTTGAGTTATGCCGTAAAAAGCCCAAAACATGATTTTTTAAGGAAAATCAACGAAGGCAAACTTCGACCCAGGGTAACGACCCGGAAGTTAAGGTCATACGATTTTGACGTTAACTTTTCAAATGATGCCTTAGTCTTGATCTATCATATGCCCAATTATGAACATCATACCTTTGAAATTAACGAAGATACAGCGAATAGAAAAAGGTCAATTTTTAACTTTAAAAACCTTGTAATTCTACACCCGATGACGTCATCATAACGTCATCAAGTCTGTGCCGTCCTCATGTCAAGGTTCAATTGTTTGATGAGTTTCAAGGTCAAAATCAATTTTAATTTTGAGTTATGACCAAATTTAAAAAAAGACCACAAAGGCAGACTTTGACCTTCCGTTAAGACCGGAAGTGTAGGTCATACGATTTTGGCGTTAACTTTTCAAATGTTGCCCCAATCTTGATGTACCAGATGCCCAATTATGAGTTTCATAGCTTTGAAATTGACGAAGATACAGCACTTTGAAAATGGTCATTTTCGATTTTAAAAACCTTGTAATTCGACACCTGATGACGTCATCATGACGTCATGACAACTGTGCCGTCCTCATATTAGGGTTCAATTGTCGTATGAGTTTCAAGGTTCAATTCAGTTTCAATCTTGAGTTATGCTGTAGAGAAGAGTTCGGGAGAAGAAGATGGAGAAGAAAACTAGACATTCAATTTTTGTTTGCTACAAAAACACGGTGTTCGTGATCGATGATGTCATCAAATTATGATTGAACAATATTTCATTTTATCAACCTGATTTGTGCCCTTTGTAATGCCGTGTAGTTAATAAAAATGCAATGTGTGGTTCAGGAGTTATGATTATTTCAAATATTGAATTTGATCATCCGGTTTGAACCAGAAGTCAAAGTCAAATTGGGTCCCATTCTGTGTGTCATTTTTTAAGTTGATAAATACTTTGCCAATGATGTAAAGATTGCAAAAAAACCAAAGTGTGCCTGAGAAGTTATGATTTTTTGAAAAATTATTTTTTAACTTCCGGTTTGAACCGGAAGTCAGTGTTAAATGAGGTCACACTGTGTATCGTTTGTTAAGTCTAAAGAGCTCTTTCTGATGACGTTTACTTGATATAAATACAATGAGTGGTTGAGGAGTTATACTTTTTTTATAATTATTAAATTCATCTTCCTGTATGAACCGGAAGTCAAGGTCAAATGGCATAACATTTTGTGTATCGTTTCATACCTTCCAAATGATGCATAGATTGTACAAATCCAATGTGTGGTTCAGAAGTTATGATTTTTTGAAACATGAAATTCCAACTTCCGGCTTGAACCGGAAGTTAAGGTCAAATGGTCATATTTTATGTAGCGCGTGTTTGATTTATCAAGACCGTTCAGACGACGTTTGGATTGTGAAAATCCAACGTGTGGTTAAGGAGTTATGAATTTTTCAATTATTACACGGACTATCATTAGTTGAGCTCTGTAAATAATGACCATTCATGTGATATAGCGCCCTCATGTGACATGTACATGTACTGGCAAGGCTGCGTGGACTTTGAACCTTATAAACAAGGGAGCGGAACGGCCAGCTACTGTGTACAGTGTCGGCGAATGTTTGTGTTGGCCTACACTATCATGCGTTGTCACACGATGAAAGTCAACAGACACATGCGCTTTGACGCCCAGTTTTGACCAGATGCAAAGATTAAAATGCTATAATCTCTGTGCAAAAGTTTCGGCAGAATAACTCATTTATAACCTGATGCTAAATTCATGTTAAAATATGCCGTAGTTTTTGAGATTTGAATTTTGAAATGTTCAACTTCCGGTTTGAACCGGAAGTCAAGGTAAAATGGGGTCATGTTGTGTGTAGCGTTTGTTGACCTTTTAACGACCAATCCGATGATGTGTAGATTGTAAAAATCCGACATGTGGTTCATGAGTTATGATTTTTTACAAATATTAAACTTTGATTTAATGTAATTCAATACCCGGTGACGTCATCATGACATAATCAAGTTTGTGTCGTCTTGATACTAAGATTTAAGTGTCCAATGAGTTTCAATGTTCAGGTAACTTTTAATCTTGAGTTATGCCGTAAAAAATCCCAAAACATGATTTTTTAAAGGAAAATCAACGAAGGCAAATTTCGACCCAGGGTAACGACCCGGAAGTTAAGGTCATACGATTTTGACGTTAACTTTTCAAATGATGCCCCAGTCTTGGTCTATCATATGCCCAATTATGAACATCATACCTTTGAAATTTACGAAGATACAGCAAATAGAAAAAGGTCAGTTTTTTACTTTAAAAACCTTGTAATTCGACACCCGATGACGTCATCATAACGTCATCAAGTCTGTGCCGTCCTCATATCAAGGTTCAATTGTCTAATGAGTTTCAAGGTTAAAATCAATTTTAATTTTGAGTTATGACCAAAATTAAAAAAGACCCTAAAACGCAGACTTTGACCTTCCGTTAAGACCGGAAGTAAAGGTCGTACGATTTTGGCGTTAACTTTTCAAATGTTAGCCCAGTCTTGATTTATAAGATGCCCAATTATGAGCATCCTAGCTTTCAAATTCACGAAGATACAGCAAATAGAAAATAGTCATTTTTCAACTTTAAAAACCTTGTAATTCGACACCTGATGACGTCATCATGACGTCATGACAACTGTGCCGTCTTCATATTGAGGTTCAACTGTCTGATGAGTTTCAAGGTTCAATTCAGTTTCAATGTTGAGTTATGCTGTAGAGAAGAGTTCTAGGGAAGAAGAAGATGGAGAAGAAAAAAAAAAAAAAAAAAACAGAACAAAAACAATAGGTGTTCGTGCACATGTTGCACGAACACCTAAAAAAAAACAGAACAAAAACAAGAGGTGTTCGTGCATGTATTGCACGAACACCTAAAAAAGAATAGGTGTTCGTGCAAATTGCACGAACACCTAAAAACAATAGGTGTTCGTGCACATGTTGCACGAACACCTAAAAAACCGAACAATAACAATAGGTGTTCGTGCACATGTTGCACGAACACCTAAAAACCTAGACATTGAGTTTTTGTTTGCTACAAAAACAAGGTGTTCGTGATCGATGTCATCAAATTATGATTGAACAATATTTCATTTTATCAACCTGATTTGTGCCCTTTGAATGCCGTGTAGTTAATAAAAATCCAATGTGTGATTCAGGAGTTATGATTATTTCAAATATTGAATTTGATCATCCGGTTTGAACAGGAAGTCAAAGTCAAATTGGTTCGCATTCTGTGTGTCATCTCTTAAGTTGATTTTCCCTATGATGTAAAGATTGTTTTAAAAAAATGTGTGCTATGGAAGTTATGTTTTTTTGAAACATTAATGTTTAGCTTCTGGTTTGAACCGGAGGTCAGGGTTATAAATGAGGTTACAGTGTGTATCGTTTGTTAAGTCTTAGGAGCTTTTTCTGAGGACGCATACTTGATAAATATATTACACGAACTATCATTAATTGGGTGTGCAATATACAATGAAATAGCAAGCGACGCCAACTGTATTCCTACTTGCAGTGTATGTGACTTAAAATAACGGAACTGTTGATGTAATATAAAACAATCTTATCTTGCTCACTTTAGGTTTTGTTGTATCGAGCGTTAAGGACCCATACAATAGGACTTTGACCCTTCAACCATCCAACTACCCAAGTAATTCCTGACCATGATTTTAAAAATTCTTCTGGAATAAAAGTATATAAACTTCTGAATAAACAAGTAGTAAACATTTTTTAACTTGAAATTTGCAACTGACCTTCCAAATTTAACCTTGTGTTCCACAATTTATTAATTATTCAGACCATCACCCCCTTTTTGTTCTCCAAGTACCCCAAATCGTCTAAACAAATGTGTTTAGGCCACCAATCCTTCAATTTGAAAATTTCCCCAAAGAACCCAACAAAACAATTGGTAACAGGGGCCACGCACTTTGTTTACAAGTACATCCGAGTATGGACAGTGGATGAGTGTGACGTTTTGCGGTTGACCAATCAGCGATCAGGAAATCCATAAGGGACCATGGCGGCATATTCACCAACAGACGTTAACGTTAAATTGTGAGAAGTATTGGCAAAACGAGCGCCCTGACTCAGCTAAATGAAATCAAAATGAAAATGTACAGCATTTAGATAACCTTATCTATTCGGCCAGCTCAACGATACGTTGTGGTAACATTGACAATTAGTAGTAAGTACCATGTTTTACGAGGCAAACTGTTTCGTTTTGAAACAAAATGTTTGAGTCAATTTTAGAACTAGTAATTGACAACAAAATCATTAAATTGTACAACTGGATTGAAGGTCGGTTATTCATCTCTATAAATCTGTAAATATTTTGGCAGAAAATTACTTTGATCACAAGAAATCGATGAAATTCCAGAGACTACACCACGCTCATTTAATATTCATGGAGAGGTCAAGCTCCGAAACTAGTGCATACGTTGCAGATAAAAGGAACGGATATTGTGTGCAGGGCGGACTGACTGCATTGCTGTGCATGTACTCAATACTACACGTGCAGTGCACACGTGGCTGTATAGGTTAGGCGTACATTGTATTGGCGTGTAGGTCTACATTATCGTGTTGTCATACAACGTGGCTCAACAGACTCGTTCGCTTTGACGTCCAGTTTCGACCCGATGCAAAGATTAAAATGTTATCATCTCTGTGCAAAAGTTTGAGCAGGATTACTCATCTATAACGTGATGCAAAATTTATGTTGAAATATTACGTAGTTGTTTAGATCATAATGTTTACAATTTTTCAACTTCCGGTTTGAACCGGAAGTCAAGGTCAAATGGGGTCACGCTTTGTGCAGCATTTGTTGATCTTTTATCGACCTGTCCAATGATATGTAGATTGTCCAAATCCAACTTGTGATTCATGAGTTGATCTTTTCAAAATAATAAACTTTGATATATTGTAATTCAATACCCAATGACATCATCATGACATCATGACGTTTGTGTGGTCTTGATAATGAGGTTCAGATGTCTGATGAGTTTCAATGTTAAATTCAATTTCAATCTTGAGTTATGACTAAAAATTGAATTTTTTTCGAAAAAACACAAAGGCAGACTTTGACCTTTCGGTACGACTGGAAGTAAAGGTCATACGATTTTGACGTTAACTTTTCAAATGTTGCCGAAGTATTGATCTATCAGATGCCCAATTATGAGCATCATAGCTTTAAAATTCACGAAGATACAGCGAATAGAAAATGGTAATTTTCAATTTTAAAAACCTTGTAATTCGACACCTGATGACGTCATCATGACGTCATGACAACTGTGCCGTCCTCATATTAAGGTTCAATTGTCTGATGAGTTTCAAGGTTCAATTCAGTTTCAATCTTGAGTTATGTTGCAGAGAAGAGTTCCGTGGAAGAAGGAGAAGAAAAGCCCAAAAACGGAACAATATCAAGAGGTGTTCGTGCACATATTGCACGAACACCTAACAAGAGGTGTTCGTGCACATATTGCACGAACAGATAAGCCCCACCCCCCCCCAGTCTGCCTCATTCACCAATAAACTACTTTTCTGTCCTTCTCCCCATCATTGACTTTGTCCTTTGTGTTCCCCACCTCTTGTGGTCAACCAGCCCCTTCCCCCTAACTCCCTCCCTTTTGTTACCCTCCTTTCTGTTCAGCCTCCTGCTTTCTCTGTGTATTTTCCTCTCCGTCATCTTTTTCCACTTGACTGCTTTTGTTACTTCAGTAATGTTCATGTATGCATGTACCTGTTTGTAGTCTTGTCATTTAGCCTTCGAGAAAGACTCTGCTAGGGTCGAAACGTCAGGCCACTAACTATTTCTTTGCATTTATACCATAGGTCCTTTTGGTTGGTAAGCAGTTTGCAACAGCTAATACTATTTTTCATCATTTAAACACCTCCAAGAATTAGAGAAGGTCGCAATTATAAAGTAATAAATGCTGCAAAAACGTGAATGTTAAAGATACGATCTGAATGGGTACCTCGTTAGATATGACACACAGTCAATAGACTGATTGGTAAAGTAGTAAAGATAGTGTAAATAAAAAAGTCGTTTACAGTATTAAACAAACGGGTTGAACTTTATAAAATGACTGTATTTACCGGCGAAAATGTTGGCTGGTACAGGCTTCGTCACCAGGCACACCGTGGTCACGACCGCCAGAAAAATCCATGACGTCATGGTGACTTCAACTCTCATTCATCATTAGGTATCTACACTGTACTTTGTTTTGGGCAACTCGTTGTAACAGCTTGCCTGTTCAGTACTCCTTATGCTTCACTTTCCCTCACCTCGCTAACATATCAGTGCGATTCATTGCAACTGATTGGCAGTACGTGTATATCACTGTTTGACAACATCGCAAGGTCATGTGCGATCAGTCTGTACGATCTTTGTGCGTTTTGAATTCCAAAACGAAACCGAAATTATGAACCTTCACCTTTATAAAATCCGGTATTTGCTTTCCAGTTCCGCTAAACAACACACCAGGGTTAATAATTATTGGCCAACGGTCGGGAAAACTGAGACTAGTAATAATGTAGATAGCGTTTCTATGTATTTATCTTGCATTAGGGTAGAATAAAGATAAAACGTAAAAGAAGCGAGCTAGGTGTACCGTGTCTGTGATTACCGATACTGGCATGTCGGAGGGGTGGGATCTAGGGTACCTGGTGTATATTTGGGAGTACCAAGAGGTGCTGACATCTTCGGAAGTCTTTTGGACATGTAGGGTCAACCTTGGTGCATTTTGGTAGTACCTTCGTGTCTGATGGGACTACCCGGGTGTGTTTCGGATTACCAGGGTGTGTGTGGGATTACCAGGGTGTGTCTGGAATAACCTGGGTGTGTCTGGGAATACCCGGGGGAGTGACATTTGCTATCTGGAAAGGAGTACATTGTACATTTATTATAAAGAGGCACTCGCATGTCTTTGACTGTAAGCCAAGTGTTTATTTCTGCATGTATACTTTCCTTAAACCCCTCTTCATATCGAGTAAGGGATGTGGGTCTATCAATCACCAATAAACCATAAAATACCCCCACACTATCAAAGACTCGATCATAAACAACACAAATAAACAAAAATAGCGATGAAAGACATTTCGTTTTTTTCCAGGTAGTAAAATTGATGAATCATAAAGAAAACAAAAACAGAAAACTAAACTTTACATTATGTCTCCAAAACAAGATTAACAGACTTATTTATGTATTTATTTCAACATATGTATACAGGCTACATTCAGCCTAGGTGTTTTACATTATGTTCCTGTTCAGAATAGGTGTAAACACAGGTAAAGTTAAACCTCGTATGTTAACTTAACTATCAAGTCAAACAATGTTGTACTATTACAAATAAAACGTGTTCTATTAAGCTGATTATACTGAATTATATGAAAAAAGAAAGGCACAACGGCACCGTCATTAAAAGCAAACGCAGGTTTTAAAAATTAAAAAAATAATTTCTAAAAGGTAAAGTAAATTGGTCGCTTTTGAAAGAGTGAATGGGTGAACAATATCAAATACATCCCCGTCCGATTAAATTTAGTTGTGAACACTTCATCGAAATAGCGTCGCGTTTTGTGTGTTGTCAAGAATGTTATATGCACGTTATATGGAATCTTTTATACCTAAGGTAATTAGAGGGTCTTTAAATGCCATTTGTTCGACTTCAACCTAATTACAGTCATAAATATTTCTCTGCCTGATCAACTGATATCAACTGTTAATTAGTGAGCAATGAGGATCAAACTTAACATTAATTGTAATTATTCACAATTATTTAGCTTTTTGTAATATTAGGCAATCCTTTTGATTGTCTTTATTTATTTCTAGCTAATCAATCAAGTCTGACCACTTTTCCAGTGCTTGCTATTTCATACAAATTACATCCACGGTAAATTCACAAATCACTGTATTACCGGCTGAGTCCTCTGCGATGTATTGAACAGTTTCTTGCAGGCCACAAAAGAAATTGAACCCGGACGGAAAGTCAGATATGACCGTCACTTCTTTCCCGGAGTTATCCTGGAAGACCGGCTCTGCCCAATGGACAATTCCCGAACTGCCCCTGGTTTCTACCGCTATTGAGTTAGGGCATCTGACTACCTGTGGTGGCTCTTTATCTATAAATAAACAAATTGATTGCTGTTATTAATATAAGTAACTAAAGTTTAATAATGACTGTGATATTTTTTTCTGCGACATCTGCAAGGGATCATTGTAGTATTTTGAAGGCTTTGTGTTAAAAAAAATACCTCTGACCGAAATGCTGAATGTGCATGTGCTTTCGAGTCCGGCCCTATCACGTGCTGTGTACGTGACCACCGTTACTTCATCCAGGTAGAACCGCTCCTTGGCAGCCGAGAGTGAAGCCTCGATGGTCGGCGTTCCAATATTGTCTCGTGCCTCCGGTTTGTCCCAGGTCGTTGTGGTAAAGTTTTCATGGAGATTGGTGGGGAGCACCATGTCCTCTGGGCAGGTAATAAATTCCGGGGGCTCCAAATCTTTAAAAAAAAATAATAATAATAATCCATTGGAAAATGTGTCATGTCATGTCTTACCAACATTTGTTCAAACTATAGCCATCAACATCTCGACGTTTCAATACACATGTATTAGGTAGAATGATTGATAGAATAAATGTAACCGCTTATCATCTGCACACACCTCGTCTACTTCCCTGATAAACTACTATGCTGCTTTATATTCCAGTTTAGTCAGCATTACCTTCCTCAGACAGGGTGAACTCACACCGTGCAGTGTTACCAGCTTGGTCCTCTGCGATATACCAAATACTCTCTGGTCGACCAAAGAAAAACGTCGACCCGGAGAAACGGTTGAAGATGACCGAGACGTCATGCCCGGAGTTATCCTGAAACACCGGCTCTTCCCAGTGGACAACGGCTAGACGATTGTTGGTCTTTACTGCAATAGAGTCTGGGCAGTTGCTGACTTGTGGTGGCTCCTCGTCTAGAATGTAGAATGACTGAAATTACTCAAGTTATTCTGAAGAAACACTTTGTCCTAGCTAGCATAGACAGGGGGCAAATGTAGAACTACAGGTTTTTTTTAAATTGGAACAAACTAGATCCGCCAATATGTGCAAATAAGGTTAACAGGCATAAACGCCAAAAGATCATGTTACATAATTAAAGATTGTTGTGATAGATGTGATGCAATCTGGTGTCATACATTTAACCGTAATGCTGAAAGTACATGTGCGTTCAAGTCTGGCCTCATCCCGCGCTGTGTACGTGATGACCGTTACTTCACCCAGATAGAACCGCTGCTGCGTAGCGGACGGTGACGCCTCGATGGACGGCTCTCCATCATTGTCCCGTGCCTCCGGTTGGTTCCAGTTTGCAGGGTTGGTAGTAAAGTTCTGATGCAGATCGGTCGGGAGTGAAATGTCACCGGGACAAGTGATGAATTCTGGAGGCTCAATATCTGATGGTGGAGTGATTAAATTGTAAAAAAAATCACTTAGGCCTAACTCCAAAACAAAACGAGCAATGAGGAAACCGACTGTTCTTTTACATACCGATGCATGTGTTTTGCACTGATGGATCTGACCATGTACCATCTGCTTGACATGTTCTGGAACTGACTCCTCTTAGCTGGAATCCACACTCGCAAGCGTAAAAACATTGGGATTTGTAGTCCAACTGGCGTTCCATACAGTCAGCTGGTATGATCTTCATTTGCATTTCCGCAACCAGGATGGGGCAGGTCTTGGCTGAAGGAAACATAAGAAGCTATTCAAATTGTGTGTGATACCCATGTGCTATTTGTTCGATTTGTCATCTATAGTCACCGATGACCAAATTGTTTAGAATGCTGAAGTTCGTAGGTTCGAGTCTCTATCGAGTTCATGTGAACTCAGGAGGCTCTGAGTAATGCATCAGACATATAGGTGTGTGGCTGAAAAACAAAACTATATTGTTCTTTATCTTTGTTACAATAGTTAGGCCGTGGGCCAAAATCTGTAGAAGACCCAGAAATTGAAGTTCGTCTTAACTTTTTAGGGGCAACTTGCATTTTAGTCAACTTTACTAATTCGATGGTGCTGATTCCAAATCTGACTGTTCCCATGGGCGCAGATTGCACATTAAGCTTATGCGGACTATTTTTGCTCATTTTTGGTCAAAAACAGTATTTTGTGTATAACTTCTACATTTTTCACTCAACTTTGCATTGGCAACTTGCATTTCAGTCAACTTTACTATTTCGATGGTGCTGATTCCAAATCTGACTGTTCCCATGGGCTCAGATTGCACGTTAAGCCTATGCAGACTATTTTTGCTCATTTTTGGTCAAAAACAGTATTTTGTGTATAACTTCTACATTTTTCACTCAACTTTGCATTGGCAACTTGCATTTCAGTCAACTTTACTAATTCGATGGTGCTGATTCCAAATCTGACTGTTCCCATGGGCTCAGATTGCATGTTAAGCCTGTGCGGACTATTTTTGCTCAATTTTGGTCAAAAACAGTAATTTGTGTATAATTTCTACTTTTTTCCAGTCAAATGATTTCAAATTTAATAAAAATAGCTTTGAGGTCCTTGTACATGCAATAGATCAATACTCAGTCTTCAAAATTAATCCCCATGGTGCTAAACCAAGTTTTTGTAAAAACAAAACAACACTTTTTGGGGGTAAATTTTTCAAAAATGTGTATTTTTCAGTCTCTTTATCTCAAGATCTTTGCCATGTACGATTGGTTTCGATAATTTAAAAATAATAATAAAATACATAAATATGTAATACAAATTGCACTAGCAAAATTTCAGCTAGTCATTAATTATGCAAATATGCATGTATGCGAAAGAGTTTATGCTGAACTGACGCAAGTTAAGGGCAATAAAACCAAGTGACTACAGATAGTTATACAGTACTGTTATGTCTGGTTTATTAAAACAATGCATTTGTAGCCCAGGGGCTAACTTGCTACAAAGTTTACAATTTAAAAACAATAAAATACATGTACCGCTCATAATTTAAAGCCTTAAAGGCATATTCTTTTGTTCGATTCAAGTGTGCACATATCTTGAGTGTCTTTTAATTATAACAATGTTATGTGAGAAAAATTATAAAGGACCAGACTATTTCAGATGGATCAGACTATTACAGATGCACCATTACATTTTGAGCCGCAGAATTGTTTAATAGACTTTGAAAACTAAAATAAGTGGAACAAAACCTAGATGGCTGTGATCATTTTATCAATTGCCTTTAACTTCATCTTCTTCGGCATCATCATCAAAGTCTGTGAGTGGGTTCTTGCAATCACTGCACTTGCAGAGTTCAGTGCAAGGTTTGCTTTTTGACAAGAGCAGCTTGAAGTGTTGTAGTGAGTTTTCCTGCACACACAGTGCACATGCTGCAGTGCTTTCGCAGGAGCTGCAGGCATGGTCATCTATTTGAATGTTAGGTTTTTATCAAGTAGCTCCCAGCCATGGCCGAGTGGGCTTGGTGCAGAGATCTACGGAACAAGACATCATCTGTAATTGCTTGCTCCTTGCATGGAACTCTTTGCAGTCCTTGTAACAACTTCAGTGGTATCTGACTTCAATTGGGACAATGTCTTCTCTCTTTGATGTCAATCAAAATCTGTTCGTCGTCGAGAATCTCTGTACATGTAGCTCTGAGCAGCAAACCTCCTGTAATAAAAGGGGTATATTTACATGTAGTTTAATCAATGGGAAAATACAGGCACACTATGTTCCTCACTAACTTAGAACCAAGGAAAACTTAAGAGGCAATGTGAAATAAGAAAATGTATACCAACCTGACTGGTGTTCATAGTTTGACAGTCTTTCCCTTGACCGCTTCCGTGACTGTTTGTTGGTTATCCTCTTGTTTCTTTTAACATATAATACGTCTGGATGGCAGGACATGTGGGTTGCGCTACTGCTGTGTCTGTGAATCTGCTGATGCTAGCTGACTAGATTTTCCTGATGGTTCAAGGGTTGACACCAGTGTCCCTTCAACTGCAGTGGAACTGCTTTGAACATCAGTAGCCCTTTTAGCCAAACGTTTTCAGCTCTTGCTAATGCGTCTTATCTCAAAACCTGTAAACATTACATTTTCAAAAAGGTTGTTGGTCTTAAGTGGGGGGTACTGACTAATGCACAATACTGGCAAGCAGTAGAAAAACTACTACACTGTAAACAACTCTGCAATAAAATCTAAATGAATATTGGGACAGATTGGAACAACTATGACAATGATACTAGCATGAAGATATTGTAGAAGAGACAAAAATTACAGCACCTTATCTGGTAATATGGGTGGGTTGCTGATTGTTATACAACGTTGCTTAATTTTAGCTTAAATTGTTTTAACTTGTTTAACAATTACCTTTAAATATTTTGAATAGGTATTTTTGTGAACTGTTTCCCTGGGTGGAAAGACATCATGCTAAAGTATTTTACCCAGAATAGAATGACATCCTTTTAAAAATATTAAGTGAGATTATGAAATAATAATAATCAACACAAGTCATGCCAAGTTTGAAAGACACCAGGGTTGTGTGTAAAACCATATCAACATTGGAGGATTCAAGTCTATTATTAGCATGGTTAGGGTTAACACAGTCTTCAGTTTAAAAACAATTTGAAATCTAAAAACAAAACAAAAATGTTTTCCTCATTTGTGTAAAAAATTATTATTTTTTAGACTAAATGTAGGTTAGGAGATTACAAATTCACATCACAAAATTGTCCATGCTAGAACCCAACCTCTCACCATAATAAAAATAAAACAATGCCAAAGCATTAAGTGGCAGGGCCTTCTGTTAAAACCTTCTCTAAAAGATTTGTCTGATTTTAGACATTCTCACTCTTTATTTTCTTTGTGCAGGCCTACGAAACTAACAATAGTATTAAAACAGCTTTTTAGAATATAAACACATTGTCAGTAATTAACAACTTAAAAACGGTTGCTTTGAGGCCTACACTATAAAAGTTGCCCGTTTTGTAGTCTATCAAACTTCACAGGTGTAACGTTGTACGGTTATTTTTTATATAATACGTGCCTACCCTTTTAATTTTAACAAAACACTAACACTTAACTTAAGACTTACTTTAGAAAGATTAGGTACAGTGTCACACAGAGCCGAGTCTGGCGTTGGGCACATGTTTTTCCACTAAACTTGTATTTATTTTAGCCAGTTCTTGGTGTTTCCCATCAAGACGTTTTCATCTGTTATTGCGGTCACAAAATTTCTGCCAACTAACTGCCGTAAATTGGGTTATTTGTCCCCTTTGACTCTCAATAAAATGACACACAAACATTTCCTCGGGCGCAGCCATCTTGATTTGACACCTCTATTCCAGGTTATATTAATATTTACTGTAGTACGCAACGGTAATAATGGTTCGAGGTTGAAGAACAGCGCCATCCGCGGCATAACGTCGGCATAGCAACGGCGCTGCAAAACAGGCGATTTTTCTTGCTTAATTTCTCGTTAACGTGCAAGCAGATCAAATGGGAACAGGTAAAATAATAAATTATACATTCCAAACTACTTATAAACGAAAAATAAAGTTGCCCTTCGAAAGTTAAGACGAAAGTGCATGTTACAGGTTTTGGCCCACGGCCTAAGTGGCATTAGTCAATTGCAAATTGCTTCCAGTGTGAAACATTGAATGACTACTTTTTCTTGTAGTGGAACTTATTGCCACAATTTTTTTCTATAAACATGTATTCTCATTTTCTTTGGGAGCAAACTTTGTACCATTGCATCTACCATCACCCGTGGTAGACCACTCTCCGACTTCCTTTTCCTCGTTCAGGTGACACCATAGGTCTATCTGTAAGTGACCTTCTGGCTCGTAGCCTTCACTGCACGTCATCTTACACAATGTTCCAAACCTCATGTCCGTGGTGTTACAAGATACTTGGTAGCCGTTGCCTGGTGGCAGATAGCTCTCACATGCAACTAAGAACGAACAATATTAAACACTTCTGTGTTATCAATGTGCTTTGTCTACGGGGAGAACATAGGATCGATTTGACAAGAGTGAAATGTCGGCACAAATCTAATCAAACTTAAGAATCTCGAAGATAAACAGTTATGTTCTGCACGATTAAGGATAAAATATTTTGGATTGAAAGAAACAAAATATTGTTAATATTCTACAAGAATTCTCTCAAGTCTTTGTATCCGACTATTAAAATCAAGCAAATCATTTAAAAAGTTTACGCTTACTGATCAATGCACAATCAATAATCATAAACTAGCACAGTCTATTGAACCATCAAAATAAAGCAATATGATGGATTGTTCCCATTAGAATTACTGTAACCAAACTGCTGCTGGTGGTCCATAAGACCAGTCAGGCTCTTTTTTCGTGTAAATGATGTATTACTCCGAACGTGTCAGGTGCAAATTCATTGTTCGGTAGGAATCGATGTTTCATTAATGTTTTCCATCTTTTGAAGATACAATATTATGGCATGGATTACAGATATCAGGTTAAAATAAGTAAAGAAATTGTTCTGCAATAATTCTTTCTTTCAAGTCTTAGTAGCCGACCAGTCCATCGAATCATTAAAAAAATGTATGACTAGAAGAACATAAAACATGATAAGGATCAGGACAAGTACGACGTAGATTACCAAAAGGTGAAATGTAAAAATATACTAAAAGACTCTACTGATAACGCACCAACATTTTAGAGTAGGTATTCTGCGATGATTCAATTAGCTGCGCCACATCGATCAGGATTATTTAACGTTACTGTAGCTAATCGACCAAACCTGTGTGAACCATGATTATGTAGAAGCAAGAGGCCAAACATACCAATTTGTGCTTATATTGTGTATTGAATCCATCAAAATAAAGCCGTTTGGTTGATTCTCCCATTGGAGCACTTGTCACCAAACCGAGGCTAGAATCCCAAATCAGTGTGGCTCCTTGCTTGTGTAAATGATGAAAACTTAACGTATCAGGCACATTGAGTTCGGTCTATCGGTGACAAGCTTTAAATGGTCGAAATGCACGAAATGCACTTACATCATGCATAGTGTAAATGATGTATCTGAACAGGATGCATATATTACACTGTAAGAGTACGTCTTCGCTGACAAACAAAATATTGATCCTCATTCTTCAGCATGATGTAACTCAACACTCAGACCCATGGCTTTCGATCATGTATAACTCGACCTTTAATCGTTTAAAGCACAGTTGTTATTGGCAATTTGTTGTCCACTTTTTTCTTACAGATTTTCATTTTGGGGATTCAAAACAAACAAGTTTTTAAAAACTATTTTATCGTGACAGCGCCCTGGTCGGTATTTCTACACACGTGGAGGCAACCTCCATTGTCTTGTCCACAATGAGCTGAAATACGAGAGAAAGTATATTGTTTTTTGCATAAAACTAACATTAGCAATACTTTAAGCCCTTAACAACAATCTGTATTAATACCGACAAATTGACCTGTGAAAGTTTTGAACTTTTAGTCATTATTTTTACCAAAAGGTGTTACAATACGACACCAATAATTCAATTTAACACCAACAACCATACCAGCCCCTCCACGTTTTTGTTTATTTAGCGTCCGTTGTATATTTACCAATTTAATAACTGCAGAGGGATATTTGGCTCGCGCAAAATAGTTTGAAACTTGATCACGCAAATTCGGAACTTGCGCAAAGAGCTGTGTATACTTTAAAGCGCTCAACATGGATAGAAATTCACCGCAGAGTCGAGGCAAGCTGAGCCTAAGCTTTTAGATTTGTTCTCAGCTTTAAAAGTTGTTTGAATCTTTCTAACGGAAAGGTATATTTATGAATGGTTTATGCAGGGTTGTGGCCGTGAGATAACGGCCACAACCCTGCTGGTTTTTAACGTTCGTTTAAGACCTCGTAGCCACTCTTTCGCTCCTTTATTAAATATTAACTTTTCGTAATGTACAGTTACCGTAACAATGTGGTAGTGTCCCGACGACGTTTCCTCCTGTGCAGTACACGGCGTAGTTGGCGGGTTGTAAGGTGTATCCGCGTCTACAGATGTACCTCACTGCGTAGAATAGTCTCCCTCTAGCATCATATTGTGTAGCAAACTGTGTTACAGAGTTTGGAACGATTGGAACGCTTCTCGGACATAGAGTACCATCTTCAACCATGGTTGGATAGCCTACGTTCTGTGGCTGTGGCTGCTGTGGCTGGCAAGTCGGCAGACTCCCGTTCCACCTCTGTCCGTCGCAAAACAGAGCTGAAGAACCCACCAGGTCATACCCAGGATGACAGGTGATCTTCAAAACCATCGACTGTTTAATGGCAATCACACCGTAACTGACGTCGTTTGCACCAGGAACTTGGCATCCAGCACCTGGTTTCAAACAATACAGATATATTACCATAAATGTTTTGACTTGGAATTGGTTTTGAGTTTCATTTTATGAAAAAAAAATTGAGGTTATAATATAAAACGATGTTTCAAAATGTTGTTGGACTTTTTAAATGCAAGGATTAGAAAGAAATGGATCATAAGATTATCATTCTGACTTACGAGCGCACACAGCGGGATATCCGATCCATTGACTATCTTCGCCGCAATATATAGTCCTGGACCCAAGTCGTTGCTGGTAACCAGCAGCACATGTATATGAAACACCGACTCCACCGGCCGTTATCATCATCCTTGCATTATTAATGATAAGAGGTTCCGGGCAACTACTGGGGGAGCCCTGAAAGACGCACCGGGGTAATTCATTCCTCCAGCGGGTTCCGTCACAGTAAATGAACGCAGATCCCTGTCGTTCATACCCAGGGTAGCATTTATACCCGAGGACAGTTCCTCTGTTTTGACGGATGATAATGGCAGGTTCTACCCTAGGGATTTCTTGACAGCCTGGAGCTGTTGACATGTAAATGAGTAAGACGAAACAAATACTTTGACATGCTTTTTGAAATTGACTCATTAAAAACATTTGAGAATTAATTTGATTGTGAATGAGCAGTTTTCTCAATAACACGCCATTTTGCCCATTGAAATAAAACACAACACAGCATTTTATTTCAAGTCTTCGTGAACGATTCAATACACGTTTTCAGAGCATTTCATTCTGCATTTCCTTAAAGCACAAACATCACTGACGTTGCTGCTTCACGATTCAGCTCAGCTATTCCTCGCTTTCAGATGTAAGAACCGCTCATACGGCGACCACTCATACTATGTTTCAATAAGACCAGATACCAGATCTGTGTGTTTCACCGCCCTTATTAAAAACAAACTATGGGATCATTGTAATAGTCAAAAAGCTTTTATCTGAAAGCTCACATTAATATATTTTGGTCTTAAACTGGCAAAGTATAGGAAAAAGGTAGCCCAATCGTTTATACTTTGATTGCCGGCCATCAAAACGAAGCTGATATAACCAAAATCCATGACAAAACAATATGCCTTTTTTCGTGAAGATATAATTTTATTCAAGGTTACATGTGTGATATGATTTTTTTAACAAGAGGATTTGAATTAATGTGTTCTTCCTTGAAACAATGCTGTACTTACCTGACCACACTGGAACAGACCCGACCCACTGTCCGTCCTGGCATCGTAGTGTATTGCCATTGGGTTCATACAATGTGTAACCAGGGTTACAGCGATAGAAGGCATTGACCCGACTCTCGTCGAGGGTAAAGACACCGTTCTCAAGCTTAGGCGGTTTATGAGGGCAGGGGTCTCTAGCAGTAGGGGACTCGGTGGTCTGTGAGTTCACTTCACAATAAAGGAAAAACAGACTCGTGTAGTCACTCACTTGAAAATGTTTGACGAGTACTGATTGTACGTCTACATGTCTTTGTTTCACCGCACGGTTCTAATGTCAGAACCCTAAAGTCAAGTGCGAAGCCGGAATCATTTAGTCTATTGAAGTACACCTGTGTAGGAGTTTAGTTTCAGCTACACTACCCCGTCGATAAACGAGTATTAATAACGATGCAAGGAGCCTTCAGGACATGGTTTCATGGCACATGGTAAATGCCTACAAAGTAAGAACTCCTGAGTCAATTCTGACCCAGACTTCAGGCTGACCCACAAACTGGCTAAAAGTGGGATTTTAGCTCTGTGTGTCAGTTTGACTCATTCCTGGGTAATTTGGACACCGATTCCAGAAATGGGTCAGCCTCCTTGGAACCCGGAATCAGGTTAATTCTGACCCGGAAGTTTGTAGAGAGTTTTACAATTCGGTATAATTGCAAGTATTGACAGCTGCTGCTTCATCTTGGGCTGGGACACGACTCAAGGTTGGCTACTTTCAGAAGAAAATATAACAAATAAATAATGGTTATCTAGTAAAGATAGTGTAAACTAGACATGAGAATTTGTTTGATAACAAATTCGAGGTGTTCGGATTCAAGTAAAGCTGACTGGAGTGATCGTGAGCTGTGCTGTTTGTTATTGTGAAAACAGAATGAATAGCTATTAAATAATGTTTTTTAAAGCGTTTTACAGTACTTCCAGTTTAGACAGGTTAAAAGGTCAAGACAAGGTCACCAACATATTCATTTTTGTGAAGCATGTGGAGCCCATGTTGAAACAATTATAAAAACTCTGCAAAAGGCTTCTATTAAAACTGTATTTCGAACTGTTGTAACCTGCCGCCAGATGGCGCTCTTAAATCTTATTTTGTTTTAACCAGACCCTTGTCAGACTACAACATCGTTAAAATCAACTCCAAAAAAGTTGCACACTTTTTGGTTCACGAGTTATGTTTTTTAACAAAACAAAAAACACTAGGCAAGTTCATGGATGAAACATATCAACATTATTGTAGACAAAAAAGGAATGCCCCCTCTTTTTAACGGTGATTTTGAAATAAAGCTTACCATTTTAATCACCGTGTCTGAAGGGCATACTCAGAGGGCCTAGAGCGCAGTACGTATATATCACTGTTTGACAAAAATCGCAAGGTCATGTGCGATCGGTCTGTGCGATCATTGTGCGTTTTGAATTCCAAAACGAAACCGAAGTTTTGAACCTTCACCTTCATTAAATCCGGTATTTACTTTCCAGTTCCAGTTCAAGGCTTTCAAAACACACACCGGGGTTGATATTGGCAAACAGTCGGGAAAACTGAGGCTAGTAATATTGTAGAGGGCGTTTCTATGTCTTTATCTTGCATGGGGTAGAATAGATACCGTGTCTGTGATCACCGATACTGGCATGTCTGAGGGATGGGATCTAGGATACCTGGTTTATATTTGGGACTACCAAGAGATGCTGACATCTTTGGAGGTCTTTTGGACATATAGGGTATAACTTGCTGCATTTTGGTAGTACCCTTTTTCTGATGGCACTACCCGGGTGTGATTGGGATTACCAGGGTGGGTCTGTGTGTCTGGGAATACCCGGGGAAATGACATTTGCTACCTTGAAAGAAATACACTGTACATTTATTATAAAGAGGTACTTGCATTTCTTTGACTGTAGCTACTGTAAATGTCGACCCATCCCTATCCAACCAAACCTGTCCCAGCCGTACCGGCGCAGCACCAAATCGAACATAAACTAAGCCAAGTTTTATTTCTACATACTTTTCTTAAATCCTCTTCCTATCGAGTAAAGGTTGTGGGTCTATCAATCACTACTAAACCAGAAAATACCCCGCACTACCAAAGACTGAATCATAAACAACACAAACACACGAAAATAGCGATGAAAATATTTCTTTTTTATTCTATGTTGACACTCGCATCGAAAAATGTTGTGATACAAAAAGTAATATTTTAAAATTGATGAATCTTGGAGAAAAACAGAAAACTAAATTTTACATTATGTCTCGAAAAACAAAATTAACAGACTTATGTATTTATTTATTTCAAGATATGTATATATACAGGATACATTCAGCTTAGAGGCTGTTTTCCATTACGTTCCTGTTCAGATCAGGTGTAAACACAGGTAAAGTTAAACCTCTTATGTTAACTTAACTAACTAGTCATAGAATGTTGTACTTTTACAACTAAAACGTGTACTGTTAAGCTGATTATACTGAATTATATAGAAAGAAAGGCACAAAGGTACCGTCATTAAAAGTGAACGCAGGTTTTAAAGATTTGAAAACTAATTTCTAAAAGGGAAAGTAAATTGGTCGCTTTTGAAAGAGTGAATGGGGTGAATGATGTCAAACACATCCCCGTCCGATTAAATTTAGTTGTGAACTCTTCATCGAAATAGCGTCGCGTTTTGTGTGTTGTCAGGAATGCTATATGCACCTTTATCTGGAATGCTTTATACCTAAGGTAATTAGAGGGTCTTTAAATGATATTTGTTCGACTTTAATCTAATTACAGTCATATATATTTCTCTGCATGATTAACTGATATCAACTGGTAATAAGTGAGCAATGAGGATCAAACTTAACATTAATTGTATTTATTCACAACTATTTCTCTTTTTGTAATAAGCAAATCTATTGACTGTCTATTTTTATTTCTAGCTAATCAATCAAGTCTGACCACTTTTCCAGTGCTTGCTTTTTCATACAAATTACACCTCGTCCACTTCCCTGATAAACTACCATGCTGCTTTACATTCCAGTTTAGTCAGCATTACCTTCCTTAGACACGGTGAACTCACACCGTGCAGTGTTACCAGCTTGGTCCTCTGCGATATACCAAATACTCTCTGCTTGACCAAAGAAAAACGTCGACCCGGAGGGACGGTTGAAGATGACCGAGACGTCATGCCCGGAGTTATCCTGAAACACCGGCTCTTCCCAGTGGACAACGGCTAGACGATTGTTGGTCTTTACTGCAATGGAGTGTGGGCAGTTGATGACTTGTGGTGGCTCCTCGTCTAGAATGAAGAATGACTGAAATTACTCAAGTTATTTTGTAAAAACACTTTGTCCTAGCTAGGATAGACTGCAAGGTTTCAAAATTGGAAATGCGTTATTAAAAACAAGTACTGCTTTCCTGATTGATCGTTAACAAACATTGAGAAAGCAAATAAATTTGTGTGCCTTTCCACAAATTAGGAGTTGTTTCAGAGAGAATATATGTTCTTCAAGAGTTTTAAATAGTTTTACTTCCCAAAATGTTTTAGCTATCACGAAATCTTGCAGTTGTTGTCAGGGGCAAATGTAGAACTATTTCAAACGTGGAACAAACGGATCCACCAATATTTGCCAATAAGGTTAACAGGCATGAATGCCAAAAGATCATGTCACATATTTAAATAGTGTTGTGATAGATATGATGCAATCTGTGGTCACACCTTTAACTGTGATGCTGAAAGTGCATGTGCTTTTAAGTCCGATCTCATCCCGCGCTGTGTAGGTGATGACCGTTACTTCATCCAGGTAGAATCGCTGCTGCGTAGCGGACGGTGACGCCTTGATGACCGGCTCTCCATCATTGTCCCACGCCTCCGGTTGGTCCCAGTTGGCAGGGTTGGTAGTAAAGTTCTGGTGCAGATCGGTCGGGAGAGAAATGTCACCGGGACATGTGATGAATTTTGGAGGCTCAATATCTGATGGTGGAGAGATAAACATTTTAAATTACTTAGGCCTTACTCCAGAACAAAAACGAACAATGAGGCAACCGACTGTTCTTTTACTTACCGATGCAAGTGATTTGCACTGATGGTTCTGACCATGTACCATCTGCCTGACATGTTCTGGAACTAAGTCCTCTTAGCTGGAAACCACAGTCACATTCGTAGAAACATTGAGATTTGTAGTCCAACTGGCGTTCCATACAGTCTGGTGGTATGATCCTCATATGCATTTCCGCGATCAGGATGGAGCAAGTCCTTGCTGGAAGACAAAGTAAGAAGCTGTGACCCACTACTTACTACGGGATTGGAACTAGCTCTTCAGTGGTCTAGCGGTAAGGACGACAGGTATAGATTACCCAAGGTTATGGGTTCGAATCCCTCCTATAGATTAACGAAGATAAGTATTGCAAAATCCTCCTTTCAAAGGTTAATTGATTTTATGTCCAACATATTACTTTAAAATGACAATTTTTCACATTTTGAAATTATTGTTGGCATGATGCAATCTGTGGTTATACCTTTAACTGTGATGCTGAAAGTACATGTGCTTTCAAGTCCGGCCTCATCCCGCGCTGTGTAGGTGATGACCGTTACTTCATCCAGGTAGAATCGCTGCCGCGTAGCGGACGGTGACACCTCGATGACCGGCACTCCATCATTGTCCCGTGCCTCCGGTTGGTCCCAGTTTGCAGGGTTGGTAGTAAAGTTCTGATGCATATCGGTCGTGAGAGAAACGTCACCGGGACAAGTGATGAATTCTGGAGGCTCAATGTCTGATGGTGGAGTGATAACATTTTAAATTACTTTGACAAAAACGAGCAAACGAGGAAACCGGCTGTTCTTTTACTTACTGATGCATTCGTTTTGCCCAATGGATCTGACCATGTACCATCTGCCTGACATGTTCTGGAACTAACTCCTCTCAATTGGAACCCATTGTCGCGTACATAGAAACATTGTGATTTGTGGTCCAACTGGCATTCCATACAGTCCAGTGGTATGGTCCTCCTGTGCATTTCCGCGACCAAGATAGCCATTTTTGAAACCACGGCTCGGCTTTGGGCTTCGGCTAGCCCAAGCCCAAGCTCAAGCTGTGGTTTCAAAAATGGTTATATAGCTGTGCGGCTAGTTAATAAAAACCATGTTCTTCAAAGGGACTTGGATATTATGTATCAATGGTGTACGTGTTTCTAACAAAATGCCTTTGAATTCTTCTAAACCGAAAGTCATGAGGCTAACTTGTAGTAAAATCACTGCCTGTCCTTTTAACCAATTGAATGATGTAAAGCGTCAAGTTGTGAGTGAAACACGGTGCTACTATTATTAACCGTCTGACATAGAAAATTCACTTAAAAGATATTACTACTCGAGCGAACAGAATGTTGGGATTAATTTCTAGTATAGCTACCCACGGTCTTTCCTCTGTTGTCTCTACAAGTCATTTGTGTTACCTGTTCTAGAATACGGTTTGCATGCTTGGAATTTGTGTACTTAACAACTTTCTGATGACTTGGAGGGAATACAACATGGCATCACGGATTGTATTAAAACAACGTAGAATAGAAATGTCCTACTCTGAATAGTTCCAACTTCTTCTCTGGTCCACATCATGTATAAAATAGTTGTTGATTTTTTTTATCACTAAGTCGTTATGTAAACAGAGTACACTATTATCCAAAGTGTACATATTACCACCCGCCATGTTGACGTTTTAAAGTTCTTTCGACTTAAAGCCCCTAGACTCTGGGATAAGTTGCCCAAACAGCTCCTATCAGAGTTTGTTTTATTACCTACAAGTACTTAGACGAGAAAACTCAAAATTCATGTTTGTATTCATTGCGATTGATAGCAGGATGTGTTTTGTTTTAAGTAATTAATATTTTTAACTGACTTGTATACGTTGTATTTTGCCTGTTCATCTTTCTAGACTTGTTTTTTTAAATTGTACTTGTTTGTGTGCCCTTACACACGTCACCTAAAACGGGAATTTTTAACAATGGAACAATGCTACCCCACAAGGTTTTCTTTATTCTAGTGGCACCCCACAGAGAACGTCTTTGGAAAAAAGAATAGGCCCTAATAGAACAATAATAGCAGGACCCCACATGCCGAGATGTAAGGAATTAGTGTTTGCAGTGTGGAACATTTAATGACAATCTTTCCTTAGTTGATCTCATTGCCACAAATTACCTGTGCAGGAAGTTCCATCGCTCGCTAAGTTGTATCCATGGTTACAAGAGCATTGGAATCCCCCGTCGTGATTGACACACCGATGCGCACACGCACCACGCCCTCTATTGGCGTCGCATTCATCTATATCTGTTGTAGAGAAGTTCAGCAGTAGTTTCATAGACATTTTTTGTTTTAGTAGATAGACACATTTTTATGTAATCAACTTACGGTACATGATTGGTGCAAACTTCAGTGTTACCTGTACATCTTTTCCCGTCACTTGCTAGCCTATATCTACACAAGCAAACACTAAACACTATACTAAACCAGACTGTTGTGGGCGAATGCTGATTATCTTTTTTTATACTCTTAAATAAAAGTTTGACTTTGGTTGTCTTTATCAATCTAACATTCAACTAGGCCTAATTAGTGTAGGAACAGACTGATGTGTGTAATCCGATGCTTATTCCCTACAGCTTGTGGGTTGAATTGTTCGTTCCTACAAACACTAGCTGAGAATTTTTTTTAAAAGTAAGATGGTGTATAAGGGAAACCAAAGTCAGCAGATAGTCCATGCTTAGTAATGGCTCTTTTGTAAACATGTGATGTCACGAGTATGGTTTTTAAATACTATGGGACTCATGCTATTCAAATGGTTATGATTTTATATTACGTGTGCTCGAGTCTTCTGTCATGGGGAACACTCGACCGCAAAGCACTTCAACATTCTCCACGGTACAACCCATGCTCTCCTCACAAAATCCTGGTATCACAGCGCCAAATTGTTGCAACTTTTGTATGAAATCCTGTTTGATTTCAAGTTGGTTTGCCTGGCAATCTCCTGTAAAAAAATTGAGCTCAAATCCAACTTCATCACTGGGATCTCTCTTTTCTGTAAAGAAAAAAAAAGTTTTTAAAAGGAACGTATATACTTTTGTTTTGAAACCATTCGATTATTTGTTATCCTATATAAATGTAGATTAATACTATAAACCTAAACTGTGAAATTTCATTTCAAAAAGGTGGTAGCGTTTTTGAGATATCGCCGAAAATCCGCAGCGGTTATGTCCACGCAGGAAGAATAATCCGTAATTGGAATACACAATCTGAAAAACGTTACTGACAGTAACGTTTCTCAGATTCAAATTTTGGGGGATAAAAATTGATGTATTTTTTTATAACCACGTTTCTTTGAAGTGAGATGATTCTCCAAATGCTTTATAATACCGAAAGCTGCTGTACTTCTAACCAAGTAAGTCTTTATTGTAATTAATTTTAAGAGATAATACAAAACGTATACAGACCCTAAAGATGAAAGATTTCTAGACTTTAATGGTAAGGTCATACTTTGGTTATGTTTTCGAAAAAAAAAATCCTACTTGTGTTAAAAATGTTAATGGTAAGGAAGTGAATAAATTCTGAAGTGTCCCCGTTGATAAGAAATCAACAAAAGTGTGTCTTCAAAGATTGCATGCAGGCGACTTTCCCTTTAGTTTTTAAACGCATCTACAATGTGTGTAACACTTTACCGGTGCAGTCAGGCCAGGGCATTGTGAAGCCGGCTGTATTGAGAGCAAGAGGACTAGGTCCCCACTCCGCTGTGTTGTCCCCAGGAGGTGTTCGGCAATAGTACAGTTCCTCCGGCTCTCGGTCGAAGTCAAAGTTGTCGTTGCAAGAGACTCGGCAGAATTGGCCTCCAAACCAAGTATCGCAGGCCAGGGCACCGTTTCGTGGCGGAGGGTGGAAGGGGCAATCGTATTCTAAAAAAATGTGTGGAAAATGAATGTCATAAACGGAACAATGATACACTTTATCATGAAGTCAATTCTTTCGTTTTTGAAATCTTTTTCCGGCTTCATCACACCTCCTCTGTTCATGATCTCAACAACTCGGGTGACATTTCCCAAGATCAGTATCTTTGTTGTTATGCAACACAACTTTTAAAAAAAATATGAAACTTCCTTACGATTGACTGATACCGTGAACTCACAGCTCACATTATTCTCATCCGCGTCTGTTGCTATATACCGCACTTCTTCTGGCAAACCCCATACAAATATTGATCCAGATAGGCGGTTGGAAATGACCGTTAAGTCCTGCCCAGAGTTATCCTTAAAAACGGGTTCCTCCCAGAAAACTGCGACAGAACGATTGCTGCTGTGTTCTTCAATATCATCGGGACAGCTGATAACTTGTGGTGCTTCTTCATCTGTGGTTGAAAAATAATTATAACAGTCCATGAGTTTTAGAAATGTAAATAAGAAGTTGCGGCTTACGCTGTAAAACAAACCAGATAAAACTTGTCTTCATACTAGCTGAATCATTTCCTTATTTTGTTTCGTTATTATTTTACTTTGTATTTGTATATATTTAATTTATAATAAACCACAAGGGAAACTGACTGGGAGCTAACGGTTGTATGGCTTCTGACTGGCACCCCCGAACAAAGATATTCACAAAGTAGGGAGACCACCAACATGTTTGCGTAATACCCATGTGTTACTTATTCAATTTGTCGTCTATAGTCACCGATGATCAAATGGTTTAGAATGCTGAAGGTCGTAGGTTCGAGTCTATATGTAGGTCAAGTGGACTCCGGAAGCTCTGAGTAATGCATCAAACACGATGTGTGTGGCTGAAAAGCTAAACCATGTTGTTCTTTATCTTTGTTACAATAGTCGCATTAGTCAATTGCAAATTGCTTCCAGTATGAAACATTGAAGGACAACCTTTCCTTGTAGTGGATCTTATTGCCACAAATGTTTTAAATTTATTCTCATTTTCTTTGGGATAAACTTTGTACCACTGCATCTACCGCCACCCGTGGTAGACCACTCTCCAAGCTTGTCATATAACTCCAAACATTATTTGTGGATTGGTCTTCAGATCCCCTAGAAGCAAATTGCTTTAGGACCCTAGGCCAAAGTTCAAGGTTATTATAGCATAAAAAAGAAAAGAAGTACATCTTTTCTCGTTAATTTAATATGACAATTCTTATACACACCAACACAACTGTCGGAGACAGCAAACAACTGCCTATCCTAACACCTATGTTTTAGGTTTTTGTAGAAGTTGCAAAGCAGCCTGTTAACACGCTTTTGCACATCAAAGCAATGTTACAAAAACGAGGCTTCAATCCTATTTTAGTCCGGTCTCCTTGTTTGGATGTAATGATTGTCAAGTGCATCACAGGGAACATGATACGGAGCCCCTAAAGGGACAGGTGAAAAAAAAAATTGAAAAGGTAAAAAAAAAGTTCAATATTTTTTCGTTCCCTCGAAATATTATTTCGTTCCCTCGAATTATTATTTCGAGGGAACGAAATAGATTATTTCGAGGGAACAAATTAATTTATTTCGTTTCCTCGAAAGCATTTCGTTCCCTCGAAGTCATTTCGTCCCCTCAAAATCATTTCAGTCCCTCGAAATCATTTTGTTACCACAAATTATTATTTCGTTTCCTGCTAAGGAGTCCATGAAATGCCGTTTCATTTATCTCAGTATTATATTCAGATGAGCCCTAATAATGAGCCAGTAAGGAGACATGTAAGAGAAAACAATATTGAAGTGTTATTTCGTTCCCACGAAATAGCATTGATGAGTTCCTACTGAACTACTGAACTGTGTGGCTGCACGTGTGTTCCCCGATCAGATGTCATTTGGGTTGATCGTGTTCGAGGTAAGACGCTTTAAATAACAGAAATGAAATGTTTGTATAAAGTTGAACAATTATTACGTTTGAATATCATTATCAATTAACAATAATCAAGCAGGGCAGGTTGAACTCATGGACTCTGTAGCAGTTAAATGATTTCGAGGGAACGAAATAATTATTCGTGGTAACAAAATAATTTCGAGGGAACGAAATGACTCCGAGGGAACGAAATGATTTCGAGGGAACGAAATGATTTCGAGGGAACGAAATAAATTAATTCGTTCCCTCTCTGTAATCTATTTCGTTCCCTCGAAATAATAATTCGAGGGAACGAAATAATATTTCGAGGGAACGAAATAATATTTCGAGGGAACGAAATGATTTCGAGGGAACGAATTAGTATTTCGAGGGAACGAATTAGTATTTCGAGGGAACGAAATGATTTCGAGGGGACAAATTAGTATTTTAGGGAACGAAATACTAATTCGAGGGAACGAAATAATATTTTGAGGGAACGAAATAATATTGAACTTTTTTTTTACTTTTTCAATTTTTTTTCACCTGTCCCTTTAGGGGCTCCGTAACATGACTCAAAATGGAGGTTATAATAAACAACTACTTCAGAGCACCTCGGCAAGTCCTTGAGTCTCCGAACAGGTACTGCCATGATCCCGAGCAGTTGCACCTATAAAAACCCGCGGTGTTCTCATAACCCCTCTCTGGCAGTCCGCAAGACCACCGGTTTCTTGACACTGGTGTACAAACAGATTGGTCATAACCAACCAAACATTTTCAGTATTGAAAAAAAGAGAGAGAATTTAAACAAGCACAACATTAAGTGTTATTAAAGTTGTGTTAGGGAAGAGGCGTTCTGAGCTTACCAACACATCTATCACCACTTTGCCGATATCCTGTCATGCAGGTACAAGTTCTCTCTCCATTTTCTCCCCTACATGATGTAGATCCAACGCCACAGCTACATTGAGTTTGCGGTGCTAGGAACGAGACAGCACTAGAACCGTCTTCATCTATTTCACCACCGTATACAGTCACTTCCTCCACCCTGAACAGTCGATTTGAATTAAAAAGTCAATTCCGACATGTTGAGATCCTGATAATTTACTGCAAGATGATGCCATCTTAAACGTAAAATGACGACATTCTGAGATGAGTTATCTCGGGTAGACTACATCTAAGTAAGATGTCGTCTACCAGATATAATTTATATTAGGATGTAAACATCAATAATAAATTATCTCGGGATGTCGACATCCAGAGCGTAGTATGTCGACTTCTCGAGATAATTCATCGTAGGATGATAACATCCGGAAAATGTCGAGAACCCATGATCAATTATCTTGGGAAGTCAACATCCTACTTTCAGGATGTCGTCCTCCCGAGATAAACTATATCTTGAAGACGACAACCTACTTAGTTCAAGTTGTCGTCATCCCGAGATAAATCAGCTCAGGATGTCGTCATCTTACGTGTATGATGCCATCCTGCAGTAACTTATCAGGATCTCAAAATGTCGGATGGCACTTCAAAAGCTCCGTACAGACTAAATACACAAAGTAAAAAATGACATAGTTTCGGTTGATCTACAAAGGGCTGACCTTTGAACTGCTGTGGTCAGAAAGAACTATTTCGGTTACTTACAAACAGGAGTTTACTGCCATACACCCGCCGGCTCTACCAAACATACTCTTCTTGAAGTCATCAACGAAAGCCGCTTTGATTGCTCGTTGTGTATTTACATTTGTGTAGTCTGCGGCATAGTACTGTGTCTCCATAGCCAGTCGAGCTCCATTCGGATCATGTATTTCTAAACAAAATGCAGAAAGACTGTCGAAAGAAACGAACTATTTCATAGGGCCTAGATTTGGTTGTAATGAATAATTTCGACGTTTCGACAAACTGGTGACCGGGTCTTCAATTTACTAAACAGATGATGGTGTTTAGCATGAGTCAGTTGTATAGCATATGGGCATTTTATTTCAATGCTCTATACCCGAGTAGTTACAATGTTTAATAATTGGAAGCATAATGTTTAATAATTGCTTTGTTGTGAAACCTGACTAACATTTTGGATTCCTGATGCACAGGATTTAGTCGTCTGGACGCGCACGGATTAATTGGAGTACGAGATCGGCAGAGTGCGAGTTGGTTAGAGTAGACGTTGATTCGAATCCTGGAAGTCCTGGGTATAAAGGTCTCGCTGCATAGCTTTCAATTCTGCACATTACTTTCAAGTCTTGTCATTTTAATTTCTTTGCAGTTTTAAGGTCTTGTTATCTTAAGTGTCTGTCACTTCAAATGGATTGCAATATTTGTGTTTTCGCCGTCTTGATGCTGTGGTCTTCAGCGCTTAATCGCAGTTCGCTTCACATAAATGAGCAGTCCGAACGGCGCAGCAAAATCAATTCATGTCTAAGGAATGCTCTAGTGCCGAGTTTTGTTTTTAACGGATTGCTTCGACTATGATAGCTTATGATCGTTTGTTTTCTAAAGAAATGATCATGTTGTAGTAAAAAAGGGTACCCCAAACAAAACAAGATGTGTAATGCACTCTTGCCGCTATTACACTCACTCCTGGTCTTGACGTTTCAACTATAAACCTGCCATATCATGGTCTTCAGTTGTTTTACATTCCGTTCCCAATTTGGACTTACCTGAACAATCTGGCCATGGTATGGAAAACCCTCTTCGATTGGTGGCCCATCGTCCCTGGCCACATATGTACCACGAGGCCGGCTTCTCGGCAAACTCGAAGGCCTGGTTGCAGTAGACACGACAGAACGTTCCAAACAACCACTGGTCACACGCCCTCGCCCCGTTACGTGGGTCTGGGTAACTTGGGCATACAGTAGCTGCAGTGGATTAAGTAAACCAAGTTTGCATTAATTAGAAAAAGCTGGAATATAAAAAGAGTTTTTTTGTTTTCAGTTTCCAGAGCAAAGGAAGCGTTTTTTCTGCGGGATCTTCGAAACAAATGTAATCAAATAAGCTGTGTATTTTTATTAAATTTTTACAGACAGATTAAGAAATAGCAGAATTTTAACATTTAAACAAATTATCATGTTGTCATCGTTGTTGTTGTTGGGATTTTGTTGGGGTTGATTTCTATTGTTCTTTTGTTATTGTTGTTGCTGTTTGTTTTGCTTAGTTCAATTGTTTGTATTGAGGAGTGATGTTGATGATGTTTGACTTGATTGTATTAAACTTACGACCGATACGAATTCTGAATTGGCATTTGGTCTTCAATCCGGCAGCATCTGTTGCTGTATACGTCACGATATGTACTCCCCAAGTTAGCTCCACGCCTGGTTCATGTGACTGAAAAAAAAAAATGGCAAACGATAATGATCTGCATTCAGCGCTATGCTCGCTAGATTCCATGATTTGTCTTATTGATTGGAATTCAACAATTCGCCAACCATTTTGGAGCTGGTAAAATTCTGAAGATTTTATTGATTTAAGGATCGACTGAACAACCATGTTGTTGTTTATGTGTGTTAGCATCAACGCCATGGCCGAGCGATCCTATAAAGTGCACTGAATTCAAGTCCACAGAGCGTGGGTCCGAATGCCCGGCAGGCGCGTGCTTGTGTCCTTGAGCATAATTATTGCTTTGTCCTTCGGATGGGACGTAAAGCAGTAGTTCCCGTGTACTAGGATAGGTAGTGCACGTAAAAGAAACCATAATACTTATCATGGAGGAGAAGGGGTTTGTTCGGTGTTTCTGGTTCATTGCAGACACCCTTGTCTATACATGTACAAGTTTCCTCAGGCTTCCGAGTTACAGTGGGTAACTTGAGGCGTCCTTGGTTTCATTGGTTAGAATTTAGTCACGATAATGATCTGCATTCAGCGCTATGCTCGCTAGGTTCCATGACTTGTCATATTGATTGGAATTCAACAGTTTGCCAACCATTTTGGAGCTGGTAAAATTCTGAAGAATTTATTGACTCAAGGATCGACTGAACAACCTTATTGTTGTTTATGTATGTTAGCTTTAACGCCATGGCCGAGCGATCCTAAAGTACCCTGAATTCAAGTCCACAGAACGTGGGTCCGAATATATGCCTATACATGTACACATTCCCATAGGCTTCCGAGTTACAGTGGGTAACTTGAGGCGTCCTTGGTTTCATTGGTTAGAAATCAGTCACGATAACAATAAGGAGCATAGTTTGGTAGTATACCACAATCTCTCAGGAACCCCATCTAAACGTTGTCAGCTCAGAAAGAACGTTTGTAGTTAGATTTATTAAGTTTCCCCTGGGTAAAAATGCTTTACCAAATTTCCTGTAATTATTAAAACATATTGTAATTTGAAGAGAAAGGTTTTCCAAATCTGAATATCGTCAGTAAAAACTAAGCAAGTCACTAGCATCGTCTTACTTGAGTCAAAGTGAGTTCCTCTTTAGAGTTGTCAGCAAACTGTGGTTCCGTCCAGTTGACGGCTTTGATCTTTTGAGGAGAAGTTATATCTATTTCGTTGTCCGGGCAGTTTTCTACCGTGGGAGGTTGTGAGTCTAAGTAGAAAAAAGCTCAGGTTGACATCAGGACATTCAAGGATAAGGAGGGATCGATGCGAAAGGGCAATTGGGTTTCTATGCATGTTATAGTAACTTTGTCTGCGGCTATGGCTTCACCACTTGGCTTATTGATCACTGTTTATTCCCTCGAGGGAACGAAATAATTATTCGTGGTAACAAAATAATTTCGAGGGAACGAAATGACTCCGAGGGAACGAAATGATTTCGAGGGAACGAAATGATTTCGAGGGAACGAAATAAATTAATTCGTTCCCTCTCTGTAATCTATTTCGTTCCCTCGAAATAATAATTCGAGGGAACGAAATAATATTTCGAGGGAACGAAATAATATTTCGAGGGAACGAAATGATTTCGAGGGAACGAATTAGTATTTCGAGGGAACGAATTAGTATTTCGAGGGAACGAAATGATTTCGAGGGGACAAATTAGTATTTTAGGGAACGAAATACTAATTCGAGGGAACGAAATAATATTTTGAGGGAACGAAATAATATTGAACTTTTTTTTTACTTTTTCAATTTTTTTTCACCTGTCCCTTTAGGGGCTCCGTAACATGACTCAAAATGGAGGTTATAATAAACAACTACTTCAGAGCACCTCGGCAAGTCCTTGAGTCTCCGAACAGGTACTGCCATGATCCCGAGCAGTTGCACCTATAAAAACCCGCGGTGTTCTCATAACCCCTCTCTGGCAGTCCGCAAGACCACCGGTTTCTTGACACTGGTGTACAAACAAATTGGTCATAACCAACCAAACATTTTCAGTATTGAAAAAAAAGAGAGAGAATTTAAACAAGCACAACATTAAGTGTTATTAAAGTTGTGTTAGGGAAGAGGCGTTCTGAGCTTACCAACACATCTATCACCACTTTGCCGATATCCTGTCATGCAGGTACAAGTTCTCTCTCCATTTTCTCCCCTACATGATGTAGATCCAACGCCACAGCTACATTGAGTTTGCGGTGCTAGGAACGAGACAGCACTAGAACCGTCTTCATCTATTAGACCACCGTATACAGTCACTTCCTCCATCCTGAACAGTCGATTTGAATTAAAAAGTCAATTCCGACATGTTGAGATCCTGATAATTTACTGCAAGATGATGCCATCTTAAACGTAATTCTGAGATGAGTTATCTCGGGTAGACTACATCTAAGTAAGATGTCGTCTACCAGATATAATTTATATTAGGATGTAAACATCAATAATAAATTATCTCGGGATGTCGACATCCAGAGCGTAGTATGTCGACTTCTCGAGATAATTCATCGTAGGATGATAACATCCGGAAAATGTCGAGAACCCATGATCAATTATCTTGGGAAGTCAACATCCTACTTTCAGGATGTCGTCCTCCCGAGATAAACTATATCTTGAAGACGACAACCTACTTAGTTCAAGTTGTCGTCATCCCGAGATAAATCAGCTCAGGATGTCGTCATCTTACGTGTATGATGCCATCCTGCAGTAACTTATCAGGATCTCAAAATGTCGGATGGCACTTCAAAAGCTCCGTACAGACTAAATACACAAAGTAAAAAAAGACATAGTTTCGGTTGATCTACAAAGGGCTGACCTTTGAACTGCTGTGGTCAGAAAGAACTATTTCGGTTACTTACAAACAGGAGTTTACTGCCATACACCCGCCGGCTCTACCAAACATACTCTTCTTGAAGTCATCAACGAAAGCCGCTTTGATTGCTCGTTGTGTATTTACATTTGTGTAGTCTGCGGCATAGTACTGTGTCTCCATAGCCAGTCGAGCTCCATTCGGATCATGTATTTCTAAACAAAATGCAGAAAGACTGTCGAAAGAAACGAACTATTTCATAGGGCCTAGATTTGGTTGTAATGAATAATTTCGACGTTTCGACAAACTGGTGACCGGGTCTTCAATTTACTAAACAGATGATGGTGTTTAGCATGAGCCAGTTGTATAGCATATGGGCATTTTATTTCAATGCTCTATACCCGAGTAGTTACAATGTTTAATAATTGGAAGCATAATGTTTAATAATTGCTTTGTTGTGAAACCTGAGTAACATTTTGGATTCCTGATGCACAGGATTTAGTCGTCTGGACGCGCACGGATTAATTGGAGTACGAGATCGGCAGAGTGCGAGTTGGATAGAGTAGACGTTGATTCGAATCCTGGAAGTCCTGGGTATAAAGGTCTCGCTGCATAGCTTTTAATTCTGCACATTACTTTCAAGTCTTGTCATTTTAATTTCTTTGCAGTTTTAAGGTCTTGTTATCTTAAGTGTCTGTCACTTCAAATGGATTGCAATATTTGTGTTTTCGCCGTCTTGATGCTGTGGTCTTCAGCGCTTAATCGCAGTTCGCTTCACATAAATGAGCAGTCCGAACGGCGCAGCAAAATCAATTCATGTCTAAGGAATGCTCTAGTGCCGAGTTTTGTTTTTAACGGATTGCTTCGACTATGATAGCTTATGATCGTTTGTTTTCTAAAGAAATGATCATGTTGTAGTAAAAAAGGGTACCCAAAACAAAACAAGATGTGTAATGCACTCTTGCCGCTATTACACTCACTCCTGGTCTTGACGTTTCAACTATAAACCTGCCATTTCATGGTCTTCAGTTGTTTTACATTCCGTTCCCAATTTGGACTTACCTGAACAATCTGGCCATGGTATGGAAAACCCTCTTGGATTGGTGGCCCATCGTCCCTGGCCACATATGTACCACGAGGCCGGCTTCTCGGCAAACTCGAAGGCCTGGTTGCAGTAGACACGACAGAACGTTCCAAACAACCACTGGTCACACGCCCTCGCCCCGTTACGTGGGTCTGGGTAATTTGGGCATACAGTAGCTGCAGTGGAATGAGTAAACCAAGTTTGCATTAATTAGAAAAAGCTGGAACATAAAAAGAGTTCTTTGGTTTTCAGTTTTCAGAGCAAAGAAAGCGGTTTTTTCCGCGGGATCTTCGAAACAAAGTAAGCAAATAGGCTGTGTATTTTTATAAAAAAATTTACAGACAGATTAAGAAATAGCAGAATTTTAACATGTAAATAAATTATCATGTTGTCATCGTTGTTGTTGTTGGGATTTTGTTGGGTTCTTTTGTTATTGTTGTTGCTGTTTGTTTGCTTAGTTCAATTGTTTGTATTGAGGAGTGATGTTGATGATGTTTGACTTGATTATATTAAACTTACGACCGATACGAATTCTGAATTGGCATTCGGTCTTCAATCCGGCAGCATCTGTTGCTGTATACGTCACGATATGAACTCCCCAAGTTAGCTCCACGCCTGGCTCATGTGACTAAAGAAGAAAAAATGGCAAACGATAATGATCTGCATTCAGCGCTATGCTCGCTAGATTCCATGGCTAGTCATATTTATTGGACTTCAACAATTTGCCAACCATTTTGGAGCTGGTAAAATTCTGAAGAGTTTATTGACTCAAGGATCGACTGAACAACCTTATTGTTGTTTATGTGTGTTACCAGCAACGCCGTGGCCGAGCGATCCTAGTGCACTGAACTCAAGTCCACAAAGTGTGGGTCTGAATCTATGCCTGGCAGGCGTGTGCTTGTGTCCTTGAGCATAATTATTGCTTTGTCCTTCGGATGGGACGTAAAGCAGTAGTTCCCGTGTACTAGGATAGGTAGGTAGCGCACGTAAAATAAACCATAATACTTATCATGGAGGAGAAGGGGGTTTGTTCGGTGCCTATAAATATACACGTTTCCTCAGGCTTCCGAGTTACAGTGGGTAACTTGAGGCGTCCTTGGTTTCATTGGTTAGAAATCAGTCACGATAACAATAAGGAGCATAGTTTGGTAGTATACCACAATCTCTCAGGAACCCCAACTAAATTTTGTCAGTTCAGAAAGAACGTTTAACGTTAGAATTATTAAGTTTCCACTGGGTAAAAATGCTTTACAAAATTTCCTGTTATTATAAAAACATATTGTAATTTGAAGAGAACAGTTTTTCAAATCTGAATATCGTCAGTAAAAACTAAGCAAGTCACTAGCATCGTCTTACTTGAGTCAAAGCGAGTTCCTCTTTAGAGTTGTCAGCAAACTGTGGTTCCTCCCAGGTGACGGCTTTGATCTTTTGAGGAGAAGTTATATCTATTTCGTTGTCCGGGCAGTTTTCTACCGTGGGAGGTTGTGTGTCTAAGTAAAAAAAGCTCAGGTTGACATCAAGACATTCAAGTGGATAAGGAGGGATCGATGCGAAAGGTCAACTGGGTTGCTATGCATGTTACAGTACCTTTGTCTGCGGCTATGGCTTCACCACTTGGCTTATTGATCACTGTTTATTGCCTGTACTTCATTCACTAATGACGCTGAAGTTGACAGCCCAAGCCAAGGTCGTTCAATGACGTCAAAATCTTTATGATTAACATGGAAAGGTTGGCAGAGCAAAGGCCGACCGTACCCCACACCAACTATTTCTTGATCATTCTTCACGGGTTTCTTCAAAATTAGATAGTACAATCCGCAACACTGTAAAACCATAATTGCTTCTCGGTAGCTAGGAAGTGATTAAGTACCAGTAAAGGTAGACGCGGTTCCAGTTGAAATTTATTGAACTGGATGTGATTCATACATATTGCAACAGATGCTGAATATTTCATTTGGAGCCAAGATAGTTTAAGAAATGAAAAGGTACTTGTTCCAAAGACAGTGTTTCTATAGTCCATCTGTGAGTGTTGCTATGCTTGGGATCAAATTGTTTCATTTGTGCTAGTAAGAAACTCAGAAAATACATCTTAAACAAGGAAAATCAATACAGAAATCGATCAATCGAATGTCATTGATGTTTCTTTTCTCAAACTTACCTTTAATAACCACCTTAAAGTAACACTGCGCACTCAAGCCAGCTGTGTCCGTAACAGTATACCTTACACGAACATATCCGATCTCAAATCGATGGGGTGGTTTGAGTCCGGCTGGATGAACGGTGACGTTGAGGGCGTCTGTACCGTCTAAATTATCACTGACTGTTGGCTCGTCCCACGTGACCTCGGCCGACGAGAGTCCGGGTTCGGCCTCTTTAACAATTGATTCTGGGCAGGTTATTTCAGGAGGGATGGCATCTAGAAAATAAAGCAATAAAGTGTCTGAACGAATGCTGTTGCAGTTTAGTAATAGTGTAAATGTGCAATAGACTGCTTAAAGAAAGTATTCATATTATAAGCAATGTGTTTTATTTATTATCACTCAATAATATGGATTTGAAATATTAGTTGATGTCGCATTCATGTGCAAGTAGTTTAGAACATGTGTATCCGTCGAAGGAGTACATTATAGTATACGTTTTATGTTCCAATTTGACACATGGTGACCCATGACCTTAGCTGACTTGAACTCAGACAAAGGGACCGCTATGTAGATTAGATTCGGAACATCTTTAAAGGGGTTGTACAGAAAGTTAGAAACCTCCACCCGCTGCGACTACGTGGATAAATGAATTCATGGGGTAGCAGGGGGTGGGGGCTGGGGACAGGTACCCGGGTATTAGTTTCATTACCAAAACACGCGACTTGTTCGTCTGAAGACCAGTTTCCACTGGTCTCGCACTGTTTGAACCAAGGCCCACGCAGTCTAAATCCATCATGGCAGTTAAACGCACAGGATAGCTTCACCTTTTGCCCCTTGTTTCCACACTTTGCAGGTACAATGTAACCATTACGTAAGGGAGGCAAAACCGAGCAAGTAATAGCTGAGTCACAAAAGAAGGACCAATATTAAACACTTCCGTCTTATTGTCTACTAGGGAGAACATAGGATCGATTTGACAGGGCGCAAAGTCGGCACAAGTCTAATCAAATTTAAGAAACTCGTGGTAAGGATTAAATGTTTGATCAGTGTATTCCATCTTTTAAAGGTTAACAGTTTTGTTTAGCACGATTAAAGATTAAAGATTTTGGTTTGAAAGAAATAAACAAAATATTGTGAAATTTTCTACAGTCATATTGTATCCGAATAATCAAACGAATCATTTAAATAGTTTATGCTTATTGATCAATGCACAATCAATAAGCATAAACTAATTGAACCATCAAAATAAAGCAATATGATGGAATTTTCCTATTAGAACCACTGTAACCAAACCGCTGCTGATTGACTCCAAAATCAGTCGGGCTCCTTGTTTGTTTAATCGATGTATACACTCAACGTTTAAGGTTTATTGAGTCCAGGTATTGGAGACATGACCAAAATGGTCGAAATGCACTTACATCACGCATAGTGTAATATCGACGTAAAGTAAGTGCATGCATGGCACTTTACATATTACATCTACACTAAAACAAATATTATATCTGGCCTCATTCTTCAGCATAATGTAACTCAACAACAAGACCCGTGGCTTTCGATCGTGTTTAATTCGTTGCAAGCACGATTGTTAATGACAATAGATTGACATCTGTCTGGTTTTCGTAGAAATAACTCGAGACTCGTCATATCAACTCAAAACATGGTTTTTTGATTAGTCTTTGGGTCCCCCAGAAGCCTATTGCTTCAGGACCCTAGGCCAAATTTCAAGGTTATTATGGCCAAAACAAAAGAAATGTTGTGTGAAAGATAACTCGTAAAGGACTTGTCATATCACCTCCAAACTTTGTGTGTGAATTTGTCAAGGTCGTTATGGTTAAAACAAAGACATTTTGTTCGCACGATAACTCTAGAAGGACTTGGCATATTTTTAGAAATGATTTTTAAAAAGAGATACCTTCAGAAGGACCTGGCATATGAACTCCAAACTGGTGTGTGGATTGGTCTCGGGATCCAGAAGCCTATTGTTTTTGGACCACCTGAGTCAAATGTCAAGAAACGGACTGGCTTGCGGGGCGTTTGTGTTTACAAAACACAACTTTTCTTGTTAATTTAAGGACAATTCTTATATACATATCTCATCCAAATCAACCGTTGGGTTAAAATATGTTTAAGGTGTTTGTAGAAGTTGCAAAACAGCCTGTTCACGCTTTCCTGCATCAAACCAATTGTTACAAAACCGAGGCTTCAATCCAATTTCAGTCCGGTCTCCTTGTTTGGATGTAATGATTGTCAAGTGCATCACAGGGAACATGACTCAAAATGGAGGTTTTTATGAAAAATAATGACTTCAGATCACCTCGTCAAGTCCTTGAGTCTCCGGACAGGTACTCCCATGATCCCGGGCAGTTGCACCTGTAGGAACCTGGGGTGTTCTTACAAACAGATTGGTCATAACCAATAAAACATTTTCGGTAATGAAAAAAATGAGAGAAATTAAACAAGCACAACATTAAGTGTTATAGAAGTTCTGTTATTATAGTCCGTTCTAAACTTACCAACACATCTATCACCACTTTGCCGGTAGCCTGTCTGGCAGCTACAATTCCTCTCTCCATTTTCTTCCCCACATGATGTAGATCCAACGCCACAGCTACATTGAGTTTGCGGTGCTAGGAACGAGACAGCACTAGAACCGTCTTCATCTATTTCACCACCGTATACAGTCACTCCCTCCATCCTGAACAGTCGATTTGAATTAAAAAGTCAATTCCGACATGTTGAGATCCTGATAATTTACTGCAAGATGATGCCATCTTAAGCGTAAAATGACGACATTCTGAGATGAGTTATCTCGGGTAGACTACATCTAAGTAAGATGTCGTCTACCAGATATAATTTATATTAGGATGTAAACATCAATAATAAATTATCTCGGGATGTCGACATCCAGAGCGTAGTATGTCGACTTCTCGAGATAATTCATCGTAGGATGATAACATCCGGAAAATGTCGAGAACCCATGATCAATTATCTTGGGAAGTCAACATCCTACTTTCAGGATGTCGTCCTCCCGAGATGAACTATATCTGGAAGACGACAATCGACTTAGTTCAAGATGTCGTCATCCCGAGATAAATCAGCTCAGGATGTCGTCATCTTACGTGTATGATGCCATCCTGCAGTAACTTATCAGGATCTCAAAATGTCGGATGGCACTTCAAAAGCTCCGTACAGACTAATTAATACACAAAGTAAAAAATGACATAGTTTCGGTCGATCTACAAAGGGCTGACCTTTGAACTGCTGTGATCAGAAAGAACTATTTCGGTTACTTACAAACAGGAGTTTACTGCCATACACCCGCCGGCTGTACCAAATATACTCTTCTTGAAGTCATCAACGAAGGCCGCTTGGATTGCTCGTTGTGTATTTGCATATGTGTGGTCTCCTGCATAGTACTGTGTCTCCATAGCCAGTCGAGCTCCATTCGGATCATGTATTTCTAAACAAAATGCAGAAAGACTGTCGAAAGAAACGAATTATTTCATAGGGCCTAGATAAGTTCTACTTCGGCCTTTGAACTGCAAGGTGGCTTTGCAAAATATCAGTATTATTTGGCCGTCTGATGCTGTGGTCTTCAGACACTTGATCGCAGTTTGCTTCACACAAGTGAGCAGCAAATTCAATTCGTATCTAAGGAAAGCTCTAGTTCTGAGTCGAGTTTTGTTTTTAACTGATCTCTTCGACAATGATAGCTTAAAAGAGTACCACAAAATAAACAAGATGTGTAATGCACTCTTGCCGCTAATACATACACTCCTGTTCTCGACGTTTTAACTATAAACCTGCAATATCATGGTCTTCAGTTTATTTTACATTCCATTCCCAATTTGGACTTACCTGAACAATCTGGCCATGGTATGGAAAACCCTCTTGGATTGGTGGCCCATCGTCCCTGGCCACATATGTACCACGAGGCCGGCTTCTCGGCAAACTCGAAGGCCTGGTTGCAGTAGACACGACAGAACGTTCCAAACAACCACTGGTCACACGCCCTCACCCCGTTACGTGGGTCTGGGTAATTTGGGCATTCAGTAGCTGCAGTGGATTAAGTAAACCAAGTTTGCATTAATTAGAAAAAGCTGGAATATAAAAAGAGTTTTTTTGTTTTCAGTTTCCAGAGCAAAGGAAGCGTTTTTTTCTGCGGGATCTTCGAAACAAATGTAAGCAAATAAGCTGTGTATTTTTATTAAATGTTTACAGACAGATTAAGAAATAGCAGAATTTTAACATTTAAACAAATTATCATGTTGTCATCGTTGTTGTTGTTGGGATTTTGTTGGGGTTGATTTCTGTTGTTCTTTTGTTATTGTTGTTGCTGTTTGTTTTGCTTAGTTCAATTGTTTGTATTGAGGAGTGATGTTGATGATGTTTGACTTGATTGTATTAAACTTACGACCGATACGAATTCTGAATTGGCATTTGGTCTTCAATCCTGCAGCATCTGTTGCTGTATACGTCACGATATGTACTCCCCAAGTTAGCTCCACGCCTGGTTCATGTGACTGAAAAAACAAAATGGCAAACGATAATGATCTGCATTCAGCGCTATGCTCGCTAGATTCCATGACTTGTCATATTGATTGGAATTCAACAGTTTGCCAACCATTTTGGAGCTGGTAAAATTCTGAAGAATTTATTGACTCAAGGATCGACTGAACAACCTTATTGTTGTTTATGTATGTTAGCTTTAACGCCATGGCCGAGCGATCCTAAAGTACCCTGAATTCAAGTCCACAGAACGTGGGTCCGAATTTATGCCTATACATGTACACGTTCCCATAGGTTTCCGAGTTACAGTGGGTAACTTGAGGCGTCCTTGGTTTCATTGGTTAGAAATCAGTCACGATAACAATAAGGAGCATAGTTTGGTAGTATACCACAATCTCTCAGGAACCCCATCTAAACGTTGTCAGTTCAGAAAGAACGTTTATAGTTAGATTTATTAAGTTTTCCCTGGGTAAAAATGCTTTACCAAATTTCCTGTTATTATTAAAACATATTGTAATTTGAAGAGAAAGGTTTTCCAAATCTGAATATCGTCAGTAAAAACTAAGCAAGTCACTAGCATCGTCTTACTTGAGTCAAAGTGAGTTCCTCTTTAGAGTTGTCAGCAAACTGTGGTTCCGTCCAGGCGACGGCTTTGATCTTTTGAGGAGAAGTTATATCTATTTCGTTGTCCGGGCAGTTTTCTACCGTGGGAGGTTGTGTGTCTAAGTAGAAAAAAAGCTCAGGTTGACATCAGGACATTCAAGGATAAGGAGGGATCGATGCGAAAGGTCAACTGGGTTTCTATGCATGTTATAGTAACTTTGTCTGCGGCTATGGCTTCACCACTTGGCTTATTGATCACTGTTTATTGCCTGTACTTCATTCACTAATGAAGTGATTAAGTACCAGTGAAAGTAGACGCGGTTCCAGTTGAAATTTATTGAACTGGATGTGATTCATACATATTGTAACAGATGCTGAATATTTCATTTGGAGCCAAGATAGTTTAAGAAATGAAAAGGTACTTGTTCCAAAGACAGTGTTTCTAGTCCATCTGTGAGTGTTGCTATGCTTGGGATCAAATTGTTTTATTTGTGCTAGTAAGAAACTCAGAAAATACATCTTAGACAAGGAAATCAATACAGAAATCGATCAATCGATTGTCATTGATGTTTCTTTTCTCAAACTTACCTTTAATAACCACCTTAAAGTAACACTGCGCACTCAAGCCAGCTGTGTCCGTAACAGTATACCTTACACGAACATATCCGATCTCAAAGCGATAGGGTGGTTTGAGTCCGGCTGGATGAACGGTGACGAATAGGGCGTCTGTACCGTCTAAATTATCACTGACTGTTGGCTCGTCCCACGTGACCTCGGCAGACGAGAGTCCGGGTTCGGCCTCTTTAACAATTGATTCTGGGCAGGTTATTTCAGGAGGGATGGCATCTAGAAAATAAAGCAATAAAGTGTCTGAACGAATGCTGTTGCAGTTTAGTAATAGTGTAAATGTGCAATAGACTGCTTAAAGAAAGTATTCATATTATAAGCAATGTGTTTTATTTATTATCACTCAATAATATGGATTTGAAATATTAGTTGATGTCGCATTCATGTGCAAGTAGTTTAGAATATGTGTATCCGTCATTATAGTATACGTTTTATGTTCCAAGTTGACTCATGGTGACCCATGACCTTAGCTGACTTGAACTCAGACAAAGGGACCGCTATGTGGATTTGATTCGGAACATCTTTAAAGAGGTTGTACAGAAAGTTAGAAACCCCACCCGCTGCGACTACGTGAATAAATGAATTCATGGGGTTGCACGGGGGGTGGGGCTGGGGACAGGTACCCGGGTATTAGTTTCATTACCAAAACACGCGACTTGTTCGTCTGAAGACCAGTTTCCACTGGTCTCGCATTGTTTGAACAAAGGCCCCTGCAGTCTGAATCCATCATCTCAGTTAAACGCACAGGATAGCTTCACCTTTTCCCACTTGGAGTGTCTCCACACTTTGCAGGTACAACAATGGCACCATTACGTAAGGGAGGCAAAACCGAGCAAGTAATAGCTGAGTCACAAAAGAAGGACCAATATTAAACACTTCCGTCTTATCAATGTGCTTTGTCTACTAGGGAGAACATAGGATCGATTTGACAGGGCGTAAAGTCGGCACAAGTCTAATCAAATTAAAGAAACTCGTGGTAAGGATTAAATGTTTGATCAGTGTATTCCATCTTTTAAAGGTAAACAGTTTTGTTTAGCACGATTAAAGATTAAAGATTTTGGTTTGAAAGAAATAAACAAAATATTGTGAAATTTTCTACAGTCATATTGTATCCGAATAATCAAACGAATCATTTAAATAGTTTATGCTTATTGATCAATGCACAATCAATAAGCATAAACTAATTGAACCATCAAAATAAAGCAATATGATGGATTTTTCCCATTAGAACCACTGTAACCAAACCGCTGCTGATTGACTCCAAAATCAGTCGGGCTCCTTGTTTGTTTAATCGATGTATACACTCAACGTTTAAGGTTTATTGAGTCCAGGTATTGGAGACATGACCAAAATGGTCGAAATGCACTTACATCACGCATAGTGTAATATCGACGTAAAGTAAGTGCATGCATGGCACTTTACATATTACATCTACACTAAAACAAATATTATATCTGGCCTCATTCTTCAGCATAATGTAACTCAACAACAAGACCCGTGGCTTTCGATCGTGTTTAATTCGTTGCAAGCACGATTGTTAATGACAATAGATTGACATCTGTCTGGTTTTCGTAGAAATAACTCGAGACTCGTCATATCAACTCAAAACATGGTTTTTGGATTAGTCTTTGGGTCCCCCAGAAGCCTATTGCTTCAGGACCCTAGGCCAAATTTCAAGGTTATTATGGCCAAAACAAAAGAAATGTTGTGTGAGAGATAACTCGAAAAGGACTTGTCATATCACCCCCAAGCTTTGTGTGTGAATTTGTCAAGGTCGTTATGGTTAAAACAAAGACATTTTGTTCGCACGATAACTCTAGAAGGACTTGGCATATTTTTAGAAATTATTTTTTAAAGAGATACCTTCAGAAGGACCTGGCATATGAACTCCAAACTGGTGTGTGGATTGGTCTCGGGATCCAGAAGCCTATTGTTTTTGGACCACCTGAGTCAAATGTCAAAAACGGACTGGCTTGCGGGGCGTTTGTGTTTACAAAACACAACTTTTCTTGTTAATTTAAGGACAATTCTTATATACATATCTCATCCAAATCAACCATTGGGTTAAAATATGTTTAAGGTGTTTGTAGAAGTTGCAAAACAGCCTGTTCACGCTTTCCTGCATCAAACCAATTGTTACAAAACCGAGGCTTCAATCCAATTTCAGTCCGGTCTCCTTGTTTGGATGTAATGATTGTCAAGTGCATCACAGGGAACATGACTCAAAATGGAGGTTTTTATGAAAAATAATGACTTCAGATCACCTCGTCAAGTCCTTGAGTCTCCGGACAGGTACTCCCATGATCCCGGGCAGTTGCACCTGTAGGAACCTGGGGTGTTCTTACAAACAGATTGGTCATAACCAATAAAACATTTTCGGTAATGAAAACAATGAGAGAAATTAAACAAGCACAACATTAAGTGTTATAGAAGTTCTGTTATTATAGTCCGTTCTAAACTTACCAACACATCTATCACCACTTTGCCGGTAGCCTGTCTGGCAGCTACAATTCCTCTCTCCATTTTCTTCCCTACATGATGTAGATCCAACGCCACAGCTACATTGAGTTTGCGGTGCTAGGAACGAGACAGCACTAGAACCGTCTTCATCTATTTCACCACCGTATACAGTCACTCCCTCCACCCTGAACAGTCGATTTTAATTAAAAAGTCAATTCCGACATGTTGAGATCCTGATAATTTACTGCAAGATGATGACATCTTAAACGTAAAATGACGACATTCAGAGATGAGTTATCTCGGAAGGACAACATCCTTCTTTTAGACTATGGGCCGTGGCTCTGAAATCCTTCTAGAAAACGATTCTTGTTCTCTCCGGAGAGGGTTTGCATGAAATTTAGCCCAGTTGTAGATAATATGTGTCTAAGCAAGAATCCAATTGTTCCCACGCTCAAATGTTGCACATTAATGTGTAATTCACGGATAAAATTTCACATTTTTGAACATAAAGAAAAACATAAGAAAAACAGCGCCCTCAATTGACCAAAAAAAGAGAGGCTTTCTCCAGCTAGGCACAGTTTACCCCCAAAAAAATTCACATTATGATGTGGAAACCTTTAGATCATGTATGCTAACAACATTTCTAAAAGTTTGTATGCTTATATCAACTATTGGAACACCACTTTTCAACTGTACTTGGTGTGCACTTTTCAACTGTACTCCATGCTCCAACACACTATTTTCAGGCAATTAACAATTCAGGTATAACACATGGAAAGGAATGGGGTACATCACAAGTATAAACAACCCGACTGGGGGAGGGGTTCAGTCTTGCCAAATAAATAAGCAAACTATTTCATGTTGATTGTAAAATAACTGGAGTTTTTGATATACTTTTTAACCCACAAAGTATGTCAAAACAGCCCTTAGAAAAAGAAACAAACCTCAGATATTTCCATCTTTGAATTTATTGAATGTCAATTCAACTTGCATAATCAAAAATATAAATACTGAATTAAATATATTGTTAGTTTTTGTACTTGAATTTTCCTGTCCCTATAAATCATTTTCTGTAGAAAATGTCCTACAAATGTTATCATCATTTGTTAAAAAAACCCATTCCTTTGTGCATTAAAATTTTGTTTAAATTTCACACCACAGCTCTGTATGAGTTTAAAACAGTCCCCTGTATGAATAACAAACTCATAATCTACAAAAAGAACCACATAATACCATGTCATAATGGTCATGGTTTGTGTGCATAAAGACAAAGGAATGCTCATTTAACAAATGTTAACCTTTTATTTCAACACTTTGAATAATACAAAATGTGTGTATCGATTATTAATGAAGTGTGATAAGATAAAGAATTGAAATGTAAATGCAACGTTAATGTCCTTTTCAATATTTTCCATTTTAAAATAATATATACATGAAGATGCTCTATGGTAGTTGTAAAAAAATATAAAAAGTTAAAATAAGTATTTAAAAATAGTGATGTGCTAGGAAAGTTGATTGGTGATGGAGAATGATCTCAGATTAGATTATCAATTTCTAGTCAGACAGTCTGGGCCCAATTTTACAAAACCTGTAAGTAGCAGAGTTGTTGCTTACTGGACCGTTGTCATTTCATTAAAAAAAAGCTAACCATAATCATACTGAAAGGTATGCTTAATGTGGCATCCTGGTTCTTTTCAGAACTCCTAAGTTCAGAACAGACCACAGTGTTTTGTTACAAGAAACACTTCACCTGATTACTTCTCATCACAAACCTTTAAATATCATTTAATTACTACTGTTTGTTGACCATAACATTGCACATGCAACTTTCAATTAATGTGGTTCTGAAAAGAAACTTAGTTTTAAATTGATGGTCCTGTCACATGCACTGCCAATGTAGAGAATTTGCGTAATTACATAGTACATGTACAGGTATTAGAAACTACTAAAATAAAAAATATCTTGTACATGTAGTCATCAGTATCACCTGCTCCTCCCCCTTTTTTTCCCAAAACAGACAAGAGCCCTACAGCCACCATTTTACCCAACCAAACACATACATGCATAAGTTGATTACCTGTATTTTGTTTTATTTATTTACTCCAACTTTTTTTCTTTCTTTTTTTAAGGGGGGTGTAGGGTTGTACACACATTATTCATGGTTAAATGTGGAATGTGCGATTTGGGCTGTAAAAAGCGTTTGAATACCGAGTTTCATGGCAAATGATGCAAACTCTCGGTAAAATATGAGCAGATGATAAGGTTTCCTCTTTCTTCATTGAAGAACTTGACTGGAGCATTCAAATTCTCTTTTGAGCAGGCTCTGAGTCTTCCTCTCTGATGTGAGAAGATTCACTGAGATCTGGTTGGGGAACAAAAAATACATAACAAAATTAAGTCCCTCTTCAATGATTTTTCTAAAATGTAAATAATACTTTTTAAACAAAAACAAGCAAAACAGTTTTAAAAATACAAAGGTGGGAACCATTTTATGGAAGTCACTACAAGCAATTTATTTCAAACTGGCAACTCGAAAGATATGCAGGCTCGGCAGTCTCTGAATTTGTTTGTTGATCTGTCGAGGAATTAAAAATTTATTCGGTGCTACAATTAATTCCCCACTCATGGAGACAATTTTTGTTCCCTTTTTATGAATTTTTTGTATTTGTAAAAATGTTGAAAATCTTGCAAATATGGACACTCCTTCGTGCAAAGGCCACTGGGACTGGGAGGAGGGTTACTGATTACTGCACCTACCCAAGACTTAGTGTAGCTGATAAACGTAGCTCTTGAGTCTTGGTCATGAGCCTTAGACATCAGGGCTACAAAGAGTACTGTGTACAAATATGGGTCTGAATGCCCAACATGTTCTTTATACTTTATTATAGTGTGTCCGTGCAATACGTGCATGAACACCTCTTGGTTTTTTTTTGTCTTTCTTTTTAAACATTTTTCTTGTGACATTTACATTGAAGGATGAAGCCAGGGCAAAATTTTTTCTACCCATCATAATGGTGCGATTGTGTACATCATAACCAGTTGAAACAACATGTTGAACATGTGGACCAATTTATTTTGACTCACCGCCCAGCTCTATAAAACTTTTAAAAATAGAAATGTTGGTAGCGAATACAATTGCTACTGCGGTACAGTTTCGCAGCTAGCCACCCAATCTCAGACAAAGTCTAAATAATAAGAGCAAGAGACGACTTTTTTTCTAAGTCTGTTGAGTACTCAACCTTAGTAACTAATCATGCAGTCACAAATGTCAAAAATAAATGTTCAATATAAAACTTGAAACAATTCTCTAACCTTCAGCAGCAGGCACATGTTCCTTATCTCGCTTCTGCCTGGCAAGTACATCCCGTCTTTGTTTTGTAGCATCCGTGATTATTGGTAACCCTTCCGATGAAAAGGGGGAAAACCACCATCGTTGCGTTAGGTACTAACTTAGTGCAGCAGCGCAAGCTTGCATGAGCTGCACCATCACCGCCACTATTATTGCAAGAAACTTCTCGCTATTTCAGCTGATTTTCCGTCAAGTTCCTTCCAAATCTGCACACATTGTCTGAATTTTGTCCACTATGTTTCAGTTATAGGTGTAAAGGCTTCATGAACATCACACAAATGGGCATAAACACTGTAAATTAGACTGCTTCTCGCTGTCTGTTTCTGACATGTTGCCCACATGACGATCCAGCTGCGTGAAAATTTGTTTATGTAGAGCGCATTTTATAGATCTGCACAATATCGAGATTGCACAAAATTTTGCTCAATTTCATATTAAGTGACCAGTCTTGGAATGCAGAATGAGCAGCGCAATCTCCAAATTGTGCAAATTCGTAAATGCGCTTCGCTTCTACATAATACGTCGCAGCGTGTTCCTTCGTACATCCGCACGCTTCCATAAGACCAATTTTGATTGGTCAATTGCCTGATGAGAGACCAAATTTCATTGGACAACCTACTCGCGCCTGACTCAGTTACCGTATATCGTTGCACAAATTAGGGCGATTTTTGTCGTCAAAGTACGAAATAATGTGCAATATTTGAGCGTGGGAACAAGCAAAAATTGCAATTTGGTATTATTATCTTCGTTTTTAAGTGGTTACTGAGTAAACCCTCTGTTGAAGAGAACAAGACTGTAAGATACGACTGGACGGCCGACGGTCTATTTCGGGATATCGTCATTCCTAGATAAAATGTATCTGGGTAAACTATATTCTCTTTCCAAGATGTCGTCATCTTGAAATAAATCAGCCCTGGATGTCGGCATCTTACGTGTATGATGTCATCATCCAGCAGTAAACTGATCGTCTCTTTCAGTGCTCCGTAAAGACTAAACACAAAAGTCAAAATGACATAGTTTTAGTTGGTATATGGAATGACCTTTTAGAAAGAACTATTTCGGTTACTTACAAACTGGAGTTTACTGCCATACACCCGCCGGCTGTACCAAATATACTCTTCTTGAAGTCCTCAACGAAAGCCGCTTGGATTGCTCGTTGTGTCTTTTCATTTGTGCAGTCTCCAGCATAGTACTGTGTCTCCATAGCCAGTCGAGCTCCATTCGGATCATGTATTTCTAATCAAAATGCAGAAAGATTGTTGAAAGAAACGTTTTATTTTGTAGGGCCTAAAGAGGAATCAGTATGTTTTGGCTATCGTGGTGTCCATTTAATATTTCGCTCATTCAAAGCAAAGTGGGTCTGAAAACGTTCAACTCGTATCCATGAGACTTACTGTCGCCGACGAGTTAAGTTTTGGTTGAAACAAATCATATCGACGTTTCGACGTTCACTTTGCTTTCAAGTTTTGTATCATTGTTTACTTTCTGTGTAGTTTTTACATTTTTTTATACTATAGTGTTTATCACTTCAAATGGACCTCGCAAAAGCTGAGTCATATTTGTCTTTTCTTTCATATTCGCCAATTCCTAGAGAACCCACGTTTTATTTACGGCGTTATATCGCCGTACTAATGCGTTTATCGCCGTACTATTGCGTTATATCGCCGTACTTTTTTCTAATTATTCGTTAAATGGTTTGCGTATTCGAGGAGTCCCAACTAGCGAAATATTTAATAAATAAAAAATATCGTACGGCGATAAAACGGAATAGTACGGCGATATAACGCAATAGTACGGCGATATAACGCAATAAAATTCGGCGATGAACGCAATAATACGGCGATAAACGCAATAGTACGGCGATATATCGCCGTAAAATAAAACATGGGTTCTCTAGGAATTGGCGAATATGAGCCACCGTACTTTTCAACGTTTTGTTGTGGTCTTCAACCAGTTGATCACAGTTTGCTTCACACGAGTGAGCAGCCTGAACAGCGCAACGAGTTCAATTCAGGAACAGGAACGCACTTACGTCGAGCGAAGTTTTGTTTTTAACGGATCGCCTTTTCGACTATAATAGCTTGCAATCGAATCCTATTTTTGTTCTTAAAACATTCGTGTTATAGTAAGGAGTACCCCAAAATCAACCAGATGTGTAGTGCACTCTTGTTGCCATTACACTCACTCCTGGTCTCGACGTTTCAACTATAAACCTTCCAAATCGTGGTCTCCAGTTTTTTTGACATTCCATTCCCAATTTGGACTTACCTGAACAATCTGGCCATGGTATGGAAAACCCACTTGGATTGGTGACCCATCGTCCCTGACCACATATGTACCACGAGGCCGGCTTCTCGGCAAACTCGAAGGCCTGGTTGCAGTAGATACGACACAACGTTCCAAACAACCACTGGCCACACGCCCTTGCCCCGTTACGTGGGTCTGGGTAATTTGGGCATTCAGTAGCTGCAATGGATTAAGTAAACCAATTTTGCATTAAATAGAAAAAAATGCTTTGCAAAGTTGGAATTTGAAAGAGTTCATTTACTTTCAGTTTCCTCAGAAAAGAAAGCTATTCCTCAGGATCTTCGAAACAAATGTATTAAAGCAAATAAGCTGTGTATTTTTTGTTTTTATGTTTAAATTCAGATTAAGAAATAGCAGAATTTTACAATGTAAACAAATGATCATTTTGTCATCGTAAGTGTTGTCGGGTAATTGTTTTTATTGAGGAGGGATGTTGATGATGTTTGACTTGGTTGTATTAAACTTACGACCGAGACGAATTCTGAATTGGCATTCGGTCTTCAATCCGGCAGCATCTGTTGCTGTATACGTCACGATTTGTACTCCCCAAGTTAGCTCCACGCCTGGTTCATGGGACTGAAACAAAATGGCAAACGACAATTATCTGCATCCAGCGCTATGGTCGCTAGATTCCATGACTTGTCATATTGATTGGAATTCAACAATTTGCCAACCATTTGAAGCTGGTAAAAGTTTTTGAAGAATTAAGTGACTCAAGGATCTACGGACGTGTGTTACCAGCAACGTCATGGCCGAGCGATCCTATAAAGTGCACTGAATTCAAGTCCACAGAGCGTGGGTCCGAATCTATGCCTGGCAGGCGTGTGCTTGTGTCCTTGAGCATAATTATTGCTTTGTCCTTCGGATGGGACGTAAAGCAGTAGCTCCCGTGTACTAGGATAGGTAGTGCACGTAAAAGAAACCATAATACTTATCATGGAGGAGAAGGGGTTTGTTCGGTGTTTCTGGTTCATTGCAGGCACCCTTGCCTATACATGTACACGTTTCCTCAGGCTTCCGAGTTACAGTGGGTAACTTGAGGCGTGCTTGGTTTTATAAATAGAAATTAGTCACGGTAACAATAAGTACCATAGTTTGGTAGTATACCACAATCTCTCAGGAAGCTAATCTAAGTTTTGTCAGTTCAGAAAGAACGTTTAACTTTAGATGTATTAAGTTTCCCCTGGGTAAAAATACTTTACCAAATGTCCTGTTATTATTAAAACATATTGTAACTTGAAGAGAAAAGTTTTTCAAATCTGAATATCGTCAGTAAAAACTAAGCAAGTCACTAGCATCGTCTTACTTGAGTCAAAGTGAGTTCCTTTTTAGAGTTGTCAGCAAACTGTGGTTCCGTCCAGTTGACGGCTTTGATCTTTTGAGGAGAAGTTATATCTATTTCGTCCGGGCAGTTTTCTACCGTGGGAGGTTGTGTGTCTAAGTAGAAAAAAGCTCAGGTTGACATCAGGACATTCAAGTGGATAAGGAGGGATCGATGCGAAACGGCAACTGGGTTTCTATGCATGTTACAGTACCTTTGTCTGCGGCTATGGCTTCACCACTTGGCTTATTGATCACTGTCTATTGCCTGTACTTCATTCACTTATGGCACTGCAGTCAAAGTTGACAGCCAAAGCCAAGGTCGTTCAATGACGTCAAAATCAGTATTATTAACATGGAAAGGGTGGCAGAGCAAAGGCCGACCGTATCCTACACCAACTATTTCTTGATCACCCTTCACGGGTTTCTTCAACATTGGATAGTACAATTCGAGACACTTCAAAACCATAATTACTTCTCTGTAGCTAGGAAGTGATTAAGTACCCTTGAAGGTAGACGCGGTTCCAGTTGGAATATATTTAGCTGGATGTGCTTCATACATATTGCAACAGATGCTGAATATTTCATTTGGAGCCAAGGTAGTTTAAGAAATGAAAAGGTACTTGTTCCAAAGACGGTGTTTCTGGTCCATCTGTGAGTGTTGTTATGCTTGGGATCAAATTGTTTCATTTGTGCTAGTAAGATACTCAGAAAATACATCTTAGACAAGGAAAATCATTACAGAAATCGATCAATCGATTGTCATTGATGGGTTTTTTCTGAAACTTAGGCCTACCTTTAATAACCACCTTAAAGTAACACTCTGCACTCAAGCCAGCTGTGTCCGTAACAGTATACCTTACACGAACAGATCCAATCTCAAATCGAAGGGGTGGTTTGAGTCCGGCTGGATGAACGGTGACGTTGAGGGCGTCTGTACCGTCTAAATTATCTCTGCCCGTTGGCTCGTCCCACGTGACCTCGGCCGACGAGAGTCCGGGTTCGGCCTCTTTATCAATTGATTCTGGGCAGGTTATTTCAGGAGGGATGGCATCTAGAAAACAAAGGAATAAAGTGAACGAATGCTGTTGCAATTTAATAAGAGTGTAAATGAACAATACACTGATTAAACAAAGTATTCATATTACAAACAGTGTGTATTGTTAATTTGATTATCATATTAATAATTTGGACTTGAAATATTAGTTGATGTCGCATTCATGTGTTAGCAGTTTAGAAAATGTGTATCCGTCAAAGGAGTACATTATAGTATACGTTTTATGTTCCATGTTACCTCATGGTGACCCATGACCTTAGCTGACTTGAACTCAGACAAAGGGACCGCTATGTAGATTAGATTCGGAACATCTTTAAAGGGGTTGTACAGAAAGTTAGAAACCCCCACACGCTACGACTACGTGGATAAATAAATTCATGGGGTAGCAGGGGGTGGGGGCCGGGGACAGGTACCCGGGTATTAATTTCCTTACCAACACACGCGACTTGTTCGTCTGAAGACCAGTTTCCACTGGTCTCGCACTGTTTGAACAAAGGCCCACGCAGTCTAAATCCATCATGGCAGTTAAACGCACAGGATAGCATCACCTTTTGCCCCTTGTTTCCACACTTTGCAGGTACAATGTCACCATTACGTATGGGAGGCAAAACCGGGCACGTAATAGCTGAAGAAGGACAAAACAGATGTGAAAATTATCAAAATTATGCAACACTTTTCGAAGATGCAACTGGAGTTTGACCCTCCACCCTTCGGTTGTAAACTATCAGAACCCAATCAGCAATGCTATACAGTACTTAGAATTACAATAGTTACACATTGCCTCTACATGAAAAGGGTTCACGTAATGGCAAACTTGTTCTCATCAGTCATTTCAAAGTTGCGAATGGAGTTTGTCCCTTCATCCTTTATTTGTATAATACCATTAGAGCATTGTCACCAATGCTACAGAGGTTACAAATACAATAGACCGTGCAAGTCTCGCGCGTATTCAAACATTTTTGGGACCACTTTCGTCCTACGTGCATTGCTTGAACGCATGAAGGAAACAAACTCACGCACTTTAACGGATCCCATTTTTCGAAAACACGCGAGACTTGCAAAGTCTATGTTACCGCCTTACCTTTACATGAAAAGGGTTCCCCGGACCACTCTCCAGACCCAGTACATTCCCGTTCTCTATTGCCGATCGGATTGAAGCCAGCTGCACATGTAAAGCTTTCAATATACAAATCAAACCAATATTTTGTTCACAATAACTCCTATTTCGTTTTGTAAAGGCCCTGCACAACATTGGTTACTTAAGTCGTAACAGACTTACATGAAACTAATTCAAGGTATAAAGCTTATGATAGTAGCAAATTCGAATAATTTTTCGAATAGTTTTCGAATAATTATTAAGGCCCCAAAGAGTTTTCGTCTACCTAAGCCGAAAACTCCGGCCAGTAGAATGAATGGCAAACAAAAACAACAACAAAAAAACAATGAAAGGATTTTAAAATGCCCCAGGTTGGTTTTATTACATATCTCTTGATTCATAAGAAGTACGAAAGTATTAGGAGCCATTTTTCCCAGTGCATAATGGCTTTGAGAATGGCCCAGTGACCAGAGGGGTAGTCATGTTGGAGCGCCATGAGTGTTGAGCCACTATCATCTAACGAGAAAACAACGTTTATTCCACCAAATCAGCTCATTTAGTTGACACTTCTGAAACTCGGTACGCAAAGTCTCCACTCCAATAATAGTTTGATACTTTAGAATTACCCCGCTGACATGTTTGTTTTTCCATTCCAAAGCAGAATTTAATTTTCCTACATTAAGAGATTTTGAATGGCTGGGAAGCTTCCAAGTCATTTCTCTTGAAACATTATTTTGAATTTATTAAAATGAAATAGCTGGCCTTTTCTTATCTCGTTGTGTGTTTGGGCACAAGACAATTGTTTGATTCCGGTTTGAATTATTGTTGTGTCGAAACCCTGAAAACCCTGCGTCGTAGTATGCCAGGATACAGAAGCCATAATATGGTCGTACAGTCAGCGTATGTACCGTTAAAAATGCGTGTAAAACTGTTCACAAACTCTTCTAACATGGTATCAATAGACTCAGAAAGGTTCACTGAATCCCCAGAATAAAAAAGGCAATGTGTGCATCGTGCCAATATACACAGGCGGTCACATGATTGCGCTACAAAAAGAAAATAATGTTACCCAAATCCAACTTGTTTTTCATTTTTTGCACTGCTTACCAGTATACTGAGAAACAAGGTATCTTATTTACTTGGCCTACCCTGAAACCACAGCTTGACCGCCTTACAGTAAACAGCTGGGGTCTGCCTGATGTCTGCAATAGCAAAGCCAGTGACAGAATGATTGGTTATTTGCTGGTAACAGCGGCTAAGATCTTAGACCTTGGAGTGTATCCAATGTCAACGTATTCTCTAAGGGGCTTCGAAGTTAAAGGTGACTGTAGGTCGAAGACTCACCCCCAAGCTAATTCTGCTGGTAATAGTGTTATTCGGCTATGTTCCATTAGGGATCTTGTGAAATTTTCTATTTTTGACTGTACCGTTAAAGGGACACACCGGCTTACTGTTTACCTAATATTGTGATGTGGAATGACAGACAACAATTTTTAAATGGTTGTTGTAAAAAAAAAATCATCAAAGTATCACGTAATTAACGAAAAATGTGAAGAAAAAAAAACGCGGTCAAAGGTCAGCTTATACGCTTTTCCAGCCGTTGCAACTGTCAAATTTACGTGACAATGATGCGCGATGTTGTAAGTAGACTGGTGCTCTGTTTATGTATCAATTATAACAATGGCGAGGCATGAGGATACAGACTTCATATCCATCAAGCACAAATTCACGTGTAAATAAAAAAACAGACATGAACCACTGATCTCTATACTGTCAGTATAATAAAGATCAGTGACATAAACGGACGTCAGTCCATAGAGCAAGGTTCCTTGCTCTATGGTCAGTCCTAGTCGAAGTCCGCTCGCGGTCGTAACCAATAACTGTTTCGGTTGAACTTGCCATTGAAACAGTTATTGGTTACGACCGCGAAAACAAACCCCAACCTGTATTCTGTGTACGACGACGTACTATATTCTGTGTCTTGCAATAATGGAGAACGTTTCTTCGACATCCAAGGATCGGTACAAAAAACATCGCAAGGAAAAACACCCAGAAGGTTGTCCAACGAAAAATAAAAAGTAAAAAAAAAAAACCACGATAAATCCAAAGGGAAAGCCAGCAAAAGCAGCTTTTTTGTTGGGGGGGGGTGGACATTGTGCAGCTATCATAGAAGTAGACCAGCTGTATGGGATAAATATTCCCCGTCGTCGTCCCGCGTGTGTAGCGCAGGCAACACGTTGCAATAGTTAGGGGATAATAGCTAGGGGTATCAGACTAAAACCCTCCTACAAAAACCGTAATTGTTGGTCTGGCTCCCTACCCCTCCGACAAGCTCCCACGCTCACGGCTAGACCGGCAAGCTGGGGAGTTCATGCCCCGGGGCTTGTCTCTCTGGCCCCACGAGACACGGCACCGGCTGTACGGGATATGCCCCAAGGTTTACGTTCCGCTAGCTCCCACGCTGGTGCGCCGTAAAACACGCTTCGGTTGCACGGACTCTCTGAATGCGAATCTTACGTTCGATTTTTCATCATTATTTACAAATTGTATCAATATTCTGAATACATAGTCTTTTTTTGTCAAATACTCATGAATAATTTTTAAAAAACAGATTTAAATTTGGTTCAGTAATTTACTTGTATACGGCTGGAAGTAAAACTAACTCCGAAAATCACGTGATTTATCCGAACCACTTTTTTGGTTCGGATAAATCACGTGACCTTCGGGTTTTTTTTAATTCTCAAAAACGGCAAAATTTGATGGTTTCTTTTAGGAACCGTTCTTCTCCATTCCTGGAAGACATTTGAAGGCATATGTTAGCCTATTTTGTAGCCCAAATAGCCCGGTGTGCCCCTTTAATGAGTAAAAACAATTTTTTTTTTACAACGGTACAGTCAGTCACTTGCTGCGCGATGCCTCGAGGGAGTGTTTTAAACCAACGTCGTACTACCCATTAACGATCTTACCATTTGAGTCAGCATGGTTTATTTCCGGGTCAGCATGATCCATTCCCGGTCAGCATGACTTTTGTGGAAATGATTTTGAATCTGAATCAGACACGCATTTAACTGACCCCGGCTATTGGTCAATGCTAATCCCCTAAAAACGACTCCTGCCCCCTTAGACCCAGTGTCATAATGGCATGTCCCTCGGTGGGTGGGTGTCCCCATACGGTAAATCATGGAGGTAAAAAGTTCGAAAGTTAGGAGGAAGTTGTCTCAACGAAGGGCGCTATCAGACAAAATTTCTACAAATTTCGCCGTAAGGGGCGAACAACATATCCAGACCCACAGTGGTTGACCTTCCGTGCTTTAGAAACTCACCTGCAAGTAGTGCCGTATACATTGCTACCATCATCCGCTTGTCCTAAACAAAGCATTATGCCGTCAGTTGGTGTTGGTATGTCGTCACATGTCACCTCTGGATACGGGGGGGGGGCGTCAACAAATTCAATGTAAAGGTTTATGATCATTAAATAAAAATCTAGTTTAATTTTTCTTTGAATGTTGTTCAATTAAAACACTGACGTATACTGAAAAGGGAATGACTAGCTGTACTGTCGGATTAAAACAACTTTACTTTTTGTTAAGTTTGTTTAACTGATCTTCACTGGAAAGTTATTTCCGCTTGAGTCGAACCTTCAATTTGTATCTTTTTGCTTAACTCACGAAAGATTGACTTTACTTTAAGAAGTCATTCCGGGTCTTTCTCTTTTCCATTTTGAATTACATATACACGATAATTATATTTTTTGTAGTTCAACTTTTTTTCACTTCAATACTTTGTTAAGAACAACCAGCCTTGGAACTTGGGGACGTTTAAGTGGAAGCAGACGTGCCGGGAAATTTTCCACCGAGCAGTTTCGATCAAGGACTGACGGTTTAACTAGTGGTCGGTCCGTGACGTACGTGTCCAAATTGGTAGCTACGGCTACGGCTAAGGCTGAATCGCAGCTTCATCATATGTTGAAGTATAAGGCATCCTTAGCAACGCCCTTAGTAACAGTCGTAGCCGTAGCTGTAACCGCCAACTCGGAAATGGCCTTACATCTCGGTACGATACAGACCTTTCTATTGCAACGTCACAGCCAAAGTTGTTGCCAACTAAGGTTTGGAAACTATGGGAAGCCATAAAAGCAAAAAGCAAAAAAAAATAAAAATAAATAGGCCTAAGCCACAGTATTTCAAAACACATGTAGTGTTGGATATTTTGGAAACAAGCAACCAATTAGGGGATGTATATGTTTTTAACTGAAAATTTGCACAAATGTTGAGTTTGGTCACAATATCTATTTACACTATTGAAAGTGTTGACAACCAGCGCGATTTGTTTATCAATAATAAAGGTATATAGTACACTTTAACCAAAGCAAGCTCGAAAAAGCGCTCGGTGAGTCTGCTGCCACCTAGCTGTCCAACATTGAAATCAATTTGACGGAACTAACTTTGACACCGTGCTGGTGTTCCTGACCAAAAAATGTCAGCCTGACATCGGCGTCTGGCTGAGGCAGGGTCAATTAGCTTGTAGCCGAGGTCGCATTCAAACGAGCACTCTGATTGGTAGATGTTTGTGCAGATTCTCGGTATCATCTGACCGTTGCGTGGGTGGGAAAGTCGTGGACACCTTTTCACTGTTTTAAAAGAACAACATTCTAAGTATGTCATGAACTATTATTTTCTTTTATCATTTTATTCAATTTAGCTGTTACACTGTTCTGACGATATAGTATGGTAATTTATTTCTTTTTCTTTATTGCTTGTTCAAAGTTATCTTGCAAACAAGTAATAATAACATTCAAATAAAAACAAATACCGTTTCAGTAATATTCAATCGATTATTTTCTCAAGGTGGAATACTTTTCAGTCAAAATTCTTCCATGACGCAGTGAACTTTTTTCTACAAAAAAATATAGGGCACAAATAAACAGAGGCTGGACTTGTAAAGTTCAGATTCTTAACATCGTAATTAATCTTACCTGTGCATTCAACACCCCCTGCCGGATCACCTTTGTATCCTTCCACGCACTCGCACGCCGTACGAGACGTACTGCCCCCTACCGTCGTGGTTGAGTAAGGCGGACAATGAGTACATGCGTTGACCTCTGCGTAGGTTGATTTGTATGTACCCCTCGGACACTCTTTGGAACAGGAAAAAAACCCCATAAATTTCAAGCGTTTTACATGTGATAAAGTGCTGTGGGTTTATTTCGAATGTTGCATGCATTTTCACTTGTTGTACTTACATGTAGAATAGCTATTGTATTATGTATTTAGATGCGCATTTATTTCCATAAGTAAGCAGGAATAGAGTTTGGGGCTCTTTTGATTAGCAGAAGCTTGTAGAAAACAGCCAAACAATCAAACAAACAAACACCCCGCATACTACTGTCCCATTACGTAAGGGAGGCAAAATCGGACCCGTAATAGCTGAAGAAGGACGAAACAGATACGAAAACTATTAAAATTTAAATCTCTTTTCAAAGTCACGAATTGGTGTTTGGCCCTCCACCCTTCATTTGTACCCAGTATAAACGAATCTAATTAATTTATGGATCAGGCTGACCCAAAAACTGGCTTAAAACGGGGTTTAGCGCCGATTCTGCGTAAGTTTGATCTATTACTGGGTCTTCTTGACAAAGACTCCGGGGTAACAGTGACCCAGAAATAGGTTAGGCCCAGTGGGACTCAGAACCGGTCAAGGGTAAGTTTTGACCTTGAAGTTTTTAGACTATTGCAAAATATTGACAGCCGCTCAATCCCGGGCTGGGACACAACTCAAAGTTGTCTGCCTTTAGAAGAAAATAAAACTAACAAAGTCATAAGTTGATATATTATATAGTTTAAGTCGTTTACAGTATAAAACCAAAGGGTCAAATATTATAAGAATGACTGTATTTACCGGGGATTGTGGAGGCTGGTACAGGTTTCGTCACCAGGCACACCGTGGTCACGACCGCCAGAAAAATACATGACGTCATGGTGACTTCAAACGCTCATTCATAAACAATATGAAGTATCTACACTGTACTTTGTTTTGGGCAACTAGTTGCAACAGCTTGCCTGACCAGTACTCCTTATGCTTCACTTTCTCTCACCTCGCTAACATATCAGTGCGATTCATTGCAAATGATTGGCTGTGTATATCACAGTTTGGCAACAATGCAAGGTCTGTGCGATCAGTCTGTGTGCGATCATTCAACATACAATAAATAATATGTTCTAACATCTGTATAAACATTTAAATCAAAAAACGAAACCGAAGTTATGAACCTTCACCTTCATGAAATACGTTATTTGCTTTCCAGTTCCAGTCCAGGGCTTCAAAAAACACCAGTAATTGCCTGAACATCTGCCAGCTTTTGAACACCTGGCGGGATCCTGACAGATGTACCTTTGACCTCGCATCCCATTAAACACGTTACACACATTACACTTGATTGCATACATGTATTCTTACATGGCTATCTATGTGAGGACTTTCCTTTGTCCCTCTAACTTAACACTCTCCATAGACTTAGCGCATGAAAAAATGTGAGGACACAAAAATACAAAGGATTCCACAGTAAGAACAGCATTGTCCCTTTTGTATTCCTTTGTTCTACTGTTCCCACTCTTCTGATAATACCATGCCAGACGTTATGAACACACAGCAGTATACGATGTAAAAGTACTTCGGGTGTATAGGAGACAAACTACGTCACCTTGGAGCAGACCAATCATAACGCAGAATTTGAAAGCTAACGTCACTGCAAGTTTATCTGCTGGTATCATTGGGCCTGTAAGACCAGTGCCTGTCTTAATCCTTGCATACAGGGGACCAGTCTAGGTTGATAATGTCCAACCGTCGGGCAAACTGGGACTGGCAGGGCGTTTCTTTGTTAAAACCAGGGGGGGCGGACACGGAAAAAGAAAAAGGCGCCATCAACGTTGATACTCGTCTCATTCAGAGCATGCCTTACATGCATGCAGTCGAATCTCTGTTCATGCAGTCAGGTCGCAGCAATAAAGCGCTCTGATTGGTCCCAGGCTTCATACCAGGAAAAGCAGCCTTTGTGTGTCACCCTGACTGCTCGGTATACCATACCAACACACATAAACTCCGGACGCCGACTGGTCCACACATGAAACCGTTAACGGAAGTTACTATTTAATTCGAACGTTACATTTTGAAAATCATAAAAATCGATTGGGTAGAATGGGTGAATTTTTTTTTAAAACTTCACAATGTTAGAAAACTATTTATTTAAACAAGAACTTGAAAAATCTCAGGGTAGAATGGTTCAATTTTTCACTTTCGTCGCGTTTTGTGACACTGTTTTAGGGGTGTCGAAATTTTCGTTCAAAGCAATATTATACATTGATTAACGGTATGGTGCTGTTGCCTGGCCATGCTCCTGATGTTGGAGGGACGAATGCATTTTCAAAATAGTCTTGTCTAGATATTTGTCAAATATTTGCATTTTATTCCACTCAAAAAACCTGACTAATAAACTATACTTATATAATTGGTAAAATACTGCCTTACTTTTATCTAATTTAATCCATTCGTGTTAGTGTAAAAATTAAACACCCCTGTTTTTGTAATGGTATGTTCACACAGCATCGGGGAAAGAATTGCGCAATATCGTGTCCGCCCCCCCCCCCCCTGGTTAAAACGTAGACCTAGCTAGCTTTGTGTACCGTTTCTGTGATTACCCGATACTGACATATCTGATGGGGAGATCTGGGAGATCCAGGAGGTACCGATACAGGCCTATTTTTGAGGATATCGGTGGTACCTTGGGTATCTGGGTGTATGGGTTTACCTTAGCCTATATCTGGGTAGTCTTGGTTCCAAGACCTTCGCATGGATCAATTCCAACAACAGAATGAGTCCACTATCCATTGTTGGTAGTTCGCACCGAAATGGATCAATTCAAACAACAGAGGGCGTCACTATCCTCGGTTCGATTTCCAGCTTGCGCGAAGGTCTTGGATATCTTGTATGAGGGTGCATAAGTGTTTCATTGTTTTTCCCCCGACTTTCCGGGGAAGCCAATCAACGATCGAGTTTGCACCTTTTCGTGAATTATTCATGATTCGCCATGTGTTTCTAACAGCTAGCTCGCTATGGGACGTTGTTGTGAATGGTATTGTAGCGAAAAGTACCTTCTCGCAAGGAATTATTATAAAGTGAATAAAATGCATTCTGAAAAGAGCTTGACAGTGGGTTAGGGTTTGGACTTAAAAATTCTCTAGATTATTCTGAAATTGCTTACCTTTTGTTTAAAATAATCACGACTCAAAATATATTTTGGCATAAAAACTTACTTGGTAACGAGCAAAGGAGAGCTGTTGAACATTGTGAGAAACGACTCCCTCTGGAGTAACGTAGTTTTTGAGAAAGGGGAAATTTCACTAAAATATTTGAATCTGAGAAATACTTAAGGCCTGAAGCCTTTTCAGGCATCTGAAAGCACACACATTGTGCAACAAGGGTGTTTTTTCTTTATTGTTTCTAGCAACTTCTATGACCACCGTTGAGCCCAAATTTTCACAGATTTGTTATTTTATGCATATGTTGAGATACGCCAAGTGAGAATACTGGTCTTTGACAATTACCAAACGTGTATAGTGCCTGTAACTTAGTCTTTGTTTGTTGAAGGTTTACAGGAACAGTGAAGGAATGAAGGAATGGTAAACGATAACGCATGAACATAGATTTCCACACACGTACATGTACGGTAAAAAATAGGCTGGCTAAAATTGTATTACATTTATTCGTGCACTTTGACCTTGCAAAGGAAACTGCATCATATCTATGCACAGGGCGCGCGGTATTTGAAAAGCCAGTCAAAACCGCAAAGAGCAACACCCACACACACACTGAGACAACGACGCTGGTGCCCGGTATTTGAAACTCTCCTTATACAGCAACTTATAAAATACTGTTGAAAGTAGCATGTTGGAGTGATGGCCATACGAACATGATCAAAACAGTCTAGAGTTCACCCCTCTTTCTTTGTAAATTAGACCTACATATAAAAGATGCAGTAAATTACAAAAGTCCTCATTATATTCGTGTAGTTGCAAAGAAAGGTAAAAGTAAACAAAGTAGAATTGTTATTGCCAACAGTTTATTTTCAGGGCATGTCGAATGGTAGAATGATAAGTACCGTAATTCATATGCAAAGATAACCTTTTCTAAAATTACATGGCTGACATCGGCAATGTACAAGATTCAAACGTCCATTAAACAATGACCAACCGATAAACCTAACCAACTGCAAGCATATAATATTAGCTTGAGTAATTTCAGAATCACTTGCTTTATAGTGCGTTGATAGCGATGAAGAAGTCATGGTCAATCAAAACGTGAGTGCGCGTGCATACTGCATACAATCTAGTCTTGGTCCAAGACGTCAGTGATCGATAATTGATAGTGTATAACGCGCTCGTAGTAGCGCCCTCATACGGCATGATTTAACCAACTTGACTGGCTCTCACTAACGTCTTGGGAATCCTGCAGCGTCGGGTTAACTTTTACTTTGTTTTCTCCCTTGCTTTTCCAAGGGAACCAATCAGCGCGCGATTGTAGAAATAAATTTACATAATTTATTATGTGACCCAGGGTCAAGTTTGTTTTGGTACAGCGATGGTGACGGTCGTGACGGTAGTTGTGTGGCATGTTAAACCTTAGCTTTGATATCAAGGCTGTGTAGACAAGTACTCTAGCTAAAACCATAGAGCAAGGATACTAAAACCTCAGCCGCCCGAATGCGATACAACCCCAGTCCCCCGACTGACTCTAAAAAAAATAGCACACCGCACTCTCACCATGCACACACACAGCGCCTGTACACAGCCCCACACACACACCGCTACTGTCCACACACCGCTATCGCCCACAGTCCTAGCCCATGAGCCGCACTCGTGTGGTGGGCGATAGCGGTGTGTGGACAATAGCGGTGTGTTTGGGACTGTGGAAACGAGCGTGTGTGCGCTACCTTGGGTGAGAGCGTGGTGTGCTGTTTCACGAAACTGGTTGCGTACTTCGTCAGTGATCTCCGACAAAGACTTAAATTTCAACAACTTTCTGTGACAAGAATCACAAATGTAATGGGATGCAGTCGTACTATAATCACCAACTATATCCTTCAAAATACCGGCAATTTCAAATCTGGTTTTCAAAGAAATAATAGCCTTTACATGTTACTAATTCCTTTGAGCAAACTAGACACTATCTGGTGACCGTCCGCTGCGCAGAGCCGCCATGTTGTTCGAAGATATGAGGATTTGAATATGTAACACACAACCATGACAACGGTCTTATTTACATAAAACGGCGACGCCCACAATGCTACTTGCTCTGCAGGATTCCCAAGACGTTAGTGAGAGCCAGTCAAGTTGGTTAAATCATGCCGTATGAGGGCGCTACTACGAGCGCGTTATACACTATCCATTATCGATCACTGACGTCTTGGACCAAGACTACATACAATCATGCTCGATCGTGTCGACGACCTCGTGACCTTTCTTATCTTGCTTTTCTTGCAAGCTTGTCAGTTTAGTCACTAATATGAATAAAACATGACTTGATGCTTCTTGGATATAACTTGGCCACGCCTTCTTAAACAAGATATCCAAGACGTTACTACAGACAGTCGTCAACCGAAATTAATTCAAGAAGAAAAGCGCGCCCTCTGTAGGGTTATCACGTTACGTTACGAGTATGAGATAGTGACGTCTTGGACCAAGACTAATATCTGGGGTGCTTTTGTGTGTGTGGGATTACCCGATACTGGCATATCTGGTGGGATCTGGGCTACCTCGTGTACCTTAGATTACCAGGAGATAGAGGGTACATGTGGCATATTCGGCAGAGGTATCGGGGTGTTTTGGTTTACCTTAAGTAGCCTATATCTGGGGGTAGGTGTATGTGAAATTATCCGATGTTCTGGCATATTTAATGGTGTATTGGGTACCTTGCCCTTATTGACGAATTCTCAATAGTACAGTGCGGTTTCATGGGGGTAAGCTATAAATTGATTCCGTGTGAATAGAACTACTTAAGAGGCAGTAGCCTGTCAATGACTGAAAGTACAATGTCATGTTAATGACGACCCCAACTATCATACCCCACCAACTACCCACCTAACAAGAAATCATACCTCAATCAGAGACCCAATCAGACACATCAAAAACGAAAAAATTTTCAACAACAACATGAAATTGATACAACATACAAAACATATTTTATTTATATACATGACATATCCCTGTTATGTGATCCTACAAATAGTCACAGAAATATATTTTGATGACAAACAAAACAATAAATTTAAATTTGCTTCCTTCCTTGCTTCTCTTTTCTCAAATTGTTTAATACCAATAGTTAACCTGCGGTAAGTCATTTTGAAAAATCGTCAACAGTTGTCAGTTTCATCTATAGATTTTGAAAAACTCCTATACAATAGAACATCCGATAATCTTCTTCTTTTTTTACGGAAATTGACATGTTGGTAATGACAATGGAATTTGTACAAGACTTAAATTTCAAGCCATATGAAATCATTGTGGCATATAACATTTCATCAGGTCTAAATGCAAAAATACTATGGTTGATGTAAAGTTTTAGTTTGGCATCACGATACCATATAATGGTTCTGTAATATAAAACATAGCTCTGATTATCCTTGAAAAAAACAATACAATGAGCGCTTTGAAACGCCCCTACGGTGTGATAAAGTGCTATATAAGAATCAATTGTTATTATTACTTTTTAAATTAGTATTATTGTCATTGTTATTATATTTAATTTGTTTAAATAAGCTCATATATTGCCCTTTCGCAAGTAATTGCCTCCATGCAGGTCGTGAAGTCTGCCGCCCCTTTATCCTGCGCCAAATTAAATTCACACAGCTGCCCAAGCCCTAAAGTAGGTAAGCACAAGCTAATTGTGCTTACCAGAATTAAGGTACCAGCCCAAATACCAGTCACCACATGTGACTGGTATCCTGCTCATTATATATTGACATAAAATAGTAAGGCGATTTTGTCTGCTGAAGCAGCTATATACGAAATTGAGCTCTGGTCTTGATGGCCGTTTATAACGCTCGGCATTCGGACTAAGCTTTTCCAGTTGATTTGCTCTTTCTAAAAATGGAACTCCATGTCTGTTATGGCTAAATTTATAAACCGAAGGCATTGAGCTGTTGGATATTCATTATAGTACAGTCATTTTATATTTAGCCCATTCAACGCAATGCTACGAAACCGAGGCTAAAGACCAAAAAATAATCAACACCCTTGATATGAACAGAAAGTTTAAAGTTAAGTTCAGTTCAGTTCAGTTTATTTCCACTCACTCAGTTTGCTGGCACAATAATACACCTAAGGTATACTTTGTAATGATTAAGTGGAGGGATTCTCCTAAAAGCAAGTTTGTTGGGTGGAGACCTCCAATAAGAAAGAACTGAGTAAGGAATCTACAAAGTATAATGTAACATCAAAATAATGTTCACATCAAGTGATAACATCAAATGATAACTGTCATTACCATTGCATGTCCTGGGAACTCGATACGTTCATCATTAAGGATTTAAATCAGTTGGGGGTAAAGAACTAGAATGCGTCATACAAAGACACACAATTGAGAGTTCCATTTTTCTTAACAACATTATTAATTACTACAAAGACTTCCCCCAAAGCATGTCCGAACGTTCGAGAATTCACGAGACACCTCTTGTTTATTTCAGTTTGTACAAAGTTATACATTTATGTGGCAACCAATATAAGTAGTTTTTAGTGCAGTACTATAACCAAATATTATGGCCAACTGATAATTATTATTTTTCTTGCTTGATAAATGTAAACATGTTATATGAAATAGAAACTATTGTTTAAACTACATGTCTCTAAACTTTAAACCTGTTCTGTGGTCGCAGTTCCGTCACAGTTTAGATATAATTGGGCGTGCCATGCTTTGAAGTAATGAGAAGTAGCCTTATTTCTAGACATAATGTGATTCCTCTAGTCAATAAAACATACAATATCAGTTGCGATACATCTCAGCAAGACTTGAGAGAAAGGCTACATATTATACGTAATGCTTAAAATGTTTCTATTCTATTCTATTGTGACTCCTCAGTGAAAATAAATCGTATAATACCATCCAAGTATACCTCAGCACGACGAGCTTTATATGAGTTTGCAGTCAGGTACCTGTTGTAAACAAGAGCAATATATGGTTCATAGATGTAGCTTAGAGTAATTTATCTTAATTCCTCTGTTCATAAAAAAAAATTACAAATCATAAACTGGTTTACATAATTAATTGTCAGTGCCGTGAACAAGTTGACTACTTTTGCATATTATCACGGTCTAGTTTCTTACCTCGTGTCCATCATCTGTGGGTAGTGGTACCAGTGTTTCTCCTTCCAGTCCTTCAAGGAAGTCTGACCATGCTAAGAGGTTTCCATGTCCCTCAAAACAGTTTCTTGAGATGGTTGAAATGTCACTCTCAGGCAGCACTTTATCCCAGAGATTTATCCTTAAAGGAAGTCAATCCAGAAACATGAATACATAAATAAAAACCGTCAAGAAAGAGCTGCAAAATTTCAATCCAGCTCTAGTGTATGCTTTCATTTTGAACAAAGTGTTCTGTACTTGTTTGTTGCTTTCAAAAAAAAATCACAAATGAGTGCATTCTCTTCAAGAATTTAACAAATTTATGCAGGCGAGATGTCATTATAAACCATGAATTATTTGAAACTTAAAAACTTCACCATTACAGGGAGGAGTCTTACTTAGCCAGAGTTTGTAAACGGATGTAGTGCTGTCTCATTTGGGCTACCAGTTTGTCTGAGAACTCTTTCTGATTTCGACTTACTTGTAGATGTCTCCAATGAAAGCTTCTCTGGAACTGAACGAACCACCGAGAGAGTCTTGTTCCTGGCCGAGGGCAAACACCCCCTCTCCCGGTATCGGCTCGGTGCTTCGACTGACCCCGTTCGCGGCTACGGAACCGTTCAAATACAAACTCCATTCACCAACTGCAAAAAAAAGGTACATTACCACCAGTGATTTCATAGTTAATGTGTTGGGCATTTCAAAAACAGATGTTATAGACCCTGACGTCTGAAAGTATTACTCCCTCCCTTTACAGGTTAGGGAACCACTCTTTAAATCACAGTAACATCTTTTTGTAATCGTTTTCTCCAATTGTGGTTTTTATTGTTATACTGAAGTATTGTAATGTTTTTATGAAGTAAGAATTAGAATGCAGATGATTTGGAAAAGCACATCCCGACCTGATTCATCAAAACTGCAATTATCAGAATTGTAAGTTTTCATTTTCTAATACTAGACATCAATGTATAAGATGTCCTACCCTCACTGCTCCATGTAAACAACAGGCTAGTCCAATAGCCAGTGTTAATAGCAGCATCAGTGTAGATAACTTGACCGTTCACGTAGATCTTAAGCGAGGCACAATCAGTCACTGTTAGTGCATTATCAACAATGTCAGCCGACCTTTCAATTAAATATATTTTTTTTAAGTTAATATCGCTTTCATAAACAGAATCATGACCAAAAGTAGGAACTGTGTGTAGAGATGGCAAAACTGATACACCTTCCAAGTGTAGAGAGGTGTCGGATTTTTCAGTGTTAATTGCCCCCCCCCCCTTTTAATTTTGTAATAGAACTTTGACCCTACCTCTAGAAATAATGGATTAGTCCAAGATTGCCACATCAGCTGAGTTACTCTGGACAGGATGTTGGTTTGGTCATTCTTACACCAGTGATGACCAGTACCAGACATATTAAAGGAGTTTCTACAAGATATCTTGCTTGACAGTGTATTTTCATTATTCTTACAGGGGTCATCAACCCGACATATTATTAATGTGCTCCGCTTAGATTGCCAGTTTGGTAATTTGACGGGTGCAACATGTGTACACTGTGTCTTATACTAATTAATTCATTAAAAAAGGTTACAAATTTACAATTTTATCATTAAGGACAGCACAGTCGCTACACTACCCATCAGTCAAGTTCCAATCAACTTTTACAGTTCAATTGTGTGCATTTGTTGTCATACACCCACCATTTCATTCATCCGATATCATTCAGTAACACAAAAGTAAACTTTCGGAACATTTTCAAGATAAGAATACCATAAACGAATTGAAAAGGTAAGTTTTTGTTTGAAGTTAGTTTGATCTGAGGCTTTTCAGAGCCATCCCTCAGGTAGGGATTCTCAGCAGAACGAAAGGAAGGCCCACCCCAATGTAGTGTTTGATTGGTTTACCCGTTTGCTGTTCTCTTGGCGGCATACGAGAAGGGCGTTCCCATGTTGGTTGAATCGGATGATCGGATCCACATTGACAAAGTGACGGCTCGCAGCTCGGAGTTGTCTCTCTCAACGAGGGAGAACTCTGCCGTTGAAGATATGTGGAAACCCAGATGAAACTCCTGGGACATTTCTGTCATTTAGGGGGAAGCATACATTCATTTGGTAATTGGATTTAAATATGTTGACATTATTTATAAAAACAACGATGCCATTTATGAGAACGTTTTGTCTTTGAGTCTGGGATCGATTTGACAAAGCACTAAGATTCATCTTCAGATGAGTTGTCAGTATTACCATATATAGTGATTTAAATTGTGACATCACACTTTGCTTAGCAATTATGAGTGATACACATATCAATCTTAGCTCTTTGTAAAATGGGCCCAGGTCTCATAATTGCGATAAAAGGCATTACTATGACATGTTTAAAAACTAAACAAATAGCCTTACTTAGGAAGGCAGGTCCTTCACTTTCGTTTTACAGACATGTGTTGAATGTGAAGAGCAGAAATGTTTAATGACTTGATTGAAATTAATGTGAATTAGTCATAAATTATTCATGAGTCTGCTCACCGGTCTCACACAGTCTCCCGGCAGTCCCTGGTAGGCACAGGCATTGGTAACCATCGATGACGTCACGGCAGGTGGCGCCATTTGCACACGAATGGCCCAGGCACTCATTGATGTCGACCTCACAGTTCGCCCCCTCGTATCCTGGCACGCATGCGCATTGGTAACTCCCCGGAAGGTTGATACAACTGGAAAGTGATAAAATTATTTTCATTTTGATTATTGTAAAATTAAGTATCCTTTGTCAGTATATGAAAAATCATGTTTAAGTTTTATATTTACTTTGGTGTTCTGTGGTAATATAAATTTGAATGTAAACATTTTGAAAGTAAAATGCTGAAAGCATAGGGTATTAAATGAAATGGGAATTTGTTTTTAAAGGCCATGTGGAATGCACTACATTCTTTTAATATACCCGTAACGAGTCTGGGAGGACCATGTGAAACGAGAATCTTAATTTTCAGCATCAGTGGTCTAAGGGATTGGCAAACTATAGTTAGGAATCGATCGTTGTACCTTGCGCCATTCTGACAGGGCTTTTCATAGCACTCGTCAACCTCTACCTCACACCTCGCTCCCTGGTATCCAGCCTTGCATTGACAATGAAACGTTGAGGGCGTCTGTGTGCATACTGCTCCATTTAGACATGGCTGACTGGCACAGAGGTCGGGTGGGGTCTCACAGAAGATCCCCGTAAACCCATCCACTCAGTCACATTCCAAACGTGCAATCTGCCGGGGTGATCAAAGTGTTAGTGCTGTAAGCACGTGGACAGGTTAAACACTACAATTTGACATCCTTTCTACTTCTACATCTTTTTCGTTACTCAGTAGAGTCCATGAGTCAGGATAATATGAACGCCATCGTTAAGTGTCTTGCCTTGGACAGAGATTCCAGTCCACATTGAGATGACTCAGTCACCATAACTTCAATTCAGTGTGCTTAGACCGCTCGGCCACAACACTCCATTGTTCAACATCGTGAGCGCCCATTGTGATTGAGATTTTAAAGGTGGGTTGTTTAACTTCTAATTCTTAGCATTAAAACTCTGCAATCTGTCATTGAGAGGCCCAAAGTATTTTTAACACAGATGTCATTCCTTTGGCTGGCTTGTTTGTTGTTGTAACCATTGTTGTGTTATTGTCCAAGCATACCCACCACAAGCCCCACTTGATGGATTCTGCCTCTACTGTTATTTTTAGTGTGGCTACTTTGTGTGTGTATAGTGGGAATAAATGTTACATTGAATTGAACTGAGTTGAATTTTCGCAAAACAGCGAGTATCACACAACCATATTTTGTTATTTACCTGGTCTTGGCATTTAGCCTCGTTTTGGCATGGATTGGATAAACACTCGTTGGTTTCTACGTCGCAAAGGGCGCCCTCATAACCTGATGCGCAGACGCAGACAAATCCGTCCACTTAGAAAGAAATAAAATTATTTGACAGATTTTTGAATTTCTGAGCTGTCATTAATTGTGTCTTAATTCTTGTCCCTGGAAAAAGTCACAAATGTAAAGCAATATTGCATGATATGATTTCAATTGATTTGAAATAAACAACAGCAGTAGAAGAACAACAAAAAACAACAGTGAGAAGCAAACAAATCGTCGGCGTTGTCACAAAGTGGCGAATCCGTCCCAAATTATTTACCTGAGCAATTTCGGGGATTTTTTTTTTTTCTTGATGAATTTGGTGTCCTTAACATTTCTGCAAAATGTTAAGTTTTGAAAATGTATAGCTTACTAATTACGCTAATTGCCAAAACGGAGAATCGTCTGCGTTCACGAATTTGCGTTTTGACGAACAGACGAATAAGTTTTGAACTAAACAGCTTTCTAACAAAACAGTTCCTCGATGATCTGGACCCTTTTGCGGACGTAGGTGTACCCTCTCTGCACGGTATGCAAGCTTGTTGTTTGAAGGCATGTTGGTAAGAGCCTATTGGGCACGGTTTACACGTTGATAACCCAGATGGGGAAAACGTACCGGGGTTGCACTCGGCTGAAAATGAGTAGATAAATCAATGGTTTGTGATTTGCCAGTCACGGAGCTTTTTTTCACATTGTAACATTGAGCAAGCGAGTCTGCATTGGATTCTAAAATGTTAAACTAATACTGGGTTCTAATGCAGCGCTTTATCACACCTGTTGGGGCGTATTAAATCATCAGGAGCCACTCCGAGTGGCGAAGCAATACTGGTTAAGTGTCTTGCTAGCTTAAGGACACAAGTGGCAAGACCGGGACTCGAACCCACACTCTTTCATAATAGTACTTTGCTCTAAGGCTATGCTATCACCTGTCTCTTTTCCCCAACCCGCCTCATACCGCCTTTGTGGATTCGTTCGAATCTCACTTTGAACCAGAACATCCTATTTAGAATGGTCCACACTTGCTGATATGACCCCTTATGTGTTTTCCTTTGATATAAACTAAGTATTTTTCTATTGGGTTTGTGCAGGATTACAGTGCAAGGAATTGTTGAAGTTTCCTCGGTTTCCTCACCACAAGTATATATGAAATATTGTTAATGAATAGTTTGGTCGCATACTTCGGCATTCACTGATGTCCTTGGCCTGTGTCCCTGCGGTCCAAGTACCGGGTGGGCAAGTCTTGCAGTGGTCCTGTCCTTCCTCATCCTGGTACTCTCCCTCTTCGCAGACTCTACATTCCTGGGCAACCGTGTCCAAGTAAGAACCGACGGCACAGTTGACTACGGATTGGGATAAATATAATTCAAATGTTATATCCTTGTAGCTGCTCAACGGTGTCAGCACACTGCAGTTTCACAGTACATTGTGCACCCCATTTGGTTTATGGAGTGGACACATTTTTGTAGAACCTCCGTTATTGTATTGTGTTATACCTACAAATGAACCACTTCGTTAAGTGTGTTTGAAAATTTTACATTTTCTGAAAACAATCTTGAAAATAGGTTTGTGGTAACATCATGGTGTTAACACAGCATTCCTGTCAAAAACCTTCTTCTTATACGATGGACCGTATAATGGCGACTGTCTTCCGTCGTCGTCGTCGTCGTTTTCATAGACATCGCCTTCGTGTCATACTCACTGCATTCTATGTCTAACAACATCGATCCTGTTCAACAGAGCGGGACGGTTCGATTTGCAGAGAATCAGCCCTCAATGACTGAAAGTGTCTGGTTGTCGACCACGAGATGTAGTTGACCCGCCCCTGCGAGTTTGGCGAAGTCGCCCTTGATTTCCTCAAGTGTTTGTGTGGCATTCTCAAGCTGAGCTTTGTGTTGCCCCTTGTCCTAAAACAAAGTGTGAGAAAAAATTACTTCAAACACACGGGTTTGAATCCCGCCTATGTCAATTCCCACCGTCTAAAAATAATGTTGTGTGTCTGTGTATCCCCCCCCCCCACCACGATACAGCCATTTTATTTTTGTCCTTTATCCATATACAGGATAAGTAGAGCGGACAAAATAGACGCAGACAGTGTTCATGTTTTATGTGAACAATTACAAACATGAAATAACAAACGTGTGATAATTTGGGCTTAATCCGTTGTGTGAGTCAGGAGAAAATAGTGAACAACCGTGCACAATTTTCAGCAAGTATCACATTGGCCTTAATGATGGTTGTGACAACCGAAGTCAGCTGTAAAGTTTGTTTGTTTGGTTGGTTTTGTTTGTTTGTTTGTTGTTGTTGTTGTTGTTGTTGTTGTTGTTGTTGTTGTTGTTGTTGTTGTTTTTTCCTCCTTTTTTTGGGGGGGGGGGTAGGTTTCAGATAGAGTTTTCACGAATACAACTTCATTTCAGAGAAACAGTTCATATGGAAAATGGTTCAAATGGTTCTTGTATGAACTTTATAATAAGCAATTTATCGGAAATATGTTTTTAAACCTTACGACTTATGGAGAATTTCTTTAAATAAGAATTTAAATAACATCAGGCCTATCCTTCCATTTTTTTTAATCGCACAGATTGGACTTTCCGAATGTCAATTTTGTTGGTTTGCCCTTTTTGTTTTTCCCTTCATTAATAAGAGGTATCTCACTTTGATTTGGCATTTCAATTGATTTATATATATATACATGTACATCCCCCCCCCCATTAAAAAGTCGTTCACTTTATTGATGAGTAATTTATATGAGTTTCTTACCGGTGATCGTATTTGTGTGGCGACAGTAAAATCTATTGTCACTGTATAGTGTAGCTCGGTTGTGCCAGGACTTCGTCGTCTTCTCCTCCTCCTGTCTTCATCTTCATCTATCTCACCGCAGTACACTGTCACCTCCTCCATCCTTAACAAATGAGATTTGAATTAAAAAGTCAATTCTTATCTAAGACTTACGGAGCTCTGGAAGTGCCATCTGACATAGTGAGATACTGATAAATTGTAATTTACTGCAGGATGATGCCATCATAAACGTAAAATGTCAACAAGTCGAGCTGTCGAGATCACCGGAGAGACAACATCCTGGAGTAAGATGTTGTCTTATTTTATCTCAGGATCTCGACATCATGAAAGTAAGATCCCGAGATAATTAATGATCTCGGGTTATCGACATCCTGATTGTAGGATGTCGACTTCCCTAGATAAATCATCAATGGATAATCCTGAAAATGTCGAGAACCCAAGATAAATTATCATGGAAAGACAACATCCTTCTTTCAGGATATCGTCATCCCGATTTATCTGGAAAACGAACGTTTACTTTCAAGATGTCGTCATCCCGAGACAAATCTGCTCAGGATGTCGTCATCTAATGTGTATGGTGTTATCATCCTGCAGAAAATTATCTCAGAATCTCAATAAGTTGAATGGCACTTCCAGAACTCCTTAAAGACTTATACATAGCTCTGTCAATACTACAGCTCCAAATGAAATAGTTTCAGTTGATATACATAAAGAGGAGGTTTGCTCTGCTGTGATCAGAAAGAACTCTTTCGGTTACTTACAAACGGGAGTTTACTGCCATACACCCGCCGGCTGTACCAAATATACTCTTCTTGAAGTCATCAACGAAAGCTGCTTGGATTGCTCGTTGTGTCTTTTCATTTGTGCAGTCTCCGGCATAGTACTGTGTCTCCATAGCCAGTCGAGCTCCATTCGGATCATGTATTTCTAAACAAAATGCAAAAAGACTGTTGAAAGAAACGTATTATTTCGTATGGCCTGAAGAGGTTCTAATAGGCTGGAGGCTGGAGGGCAAAGTAGTCTGGGCCAGCCTTAAAACACGTGAGCTGTAATGCAACAAGTTTAACTCGTATCCCTGAGACTCGTTGTCGTTGAGTAAAGTTCGGTTGTAATGAATTGTTTCGTCGTTTCGACAAGCTGGTGACCGTGTCTTCAATTTTCTAAGCAGGTGATGGTGTTAGCGCGACCCAGTTTTATACCATTATAGCCATTATATTTGAATGCTCTATGCCTTGAGTAGTTACAATGATTAATAATTAGAAGCATAATCGTTACTACACTATTGTTGAACCTGACTAACAATGTGAAGTCGTGATAAACACTAGTCAGTCCTTTTGTCAATTACTCGATCTGCTTTCAAGTTGTTATAATTTGTATTTCTTGCAAGTCGGACGCAGTTTTAACAGTCTTGATACGTGAAGAGTTTATCACTTCAAATGGAGCTCAAATGGCTGAGTAGATCCTGCCTTTTCGGCGTTTTAATGTTGTGGCCTTCAAGCTGTTTATCACAGTTTGCTTCACACAAGTGCGCAGCCTGAACAGCGCAACAAATTCATTTCGTGTCTCAGGAACGCTATCGCTGAGTGAAATTTTGTTTTGAACGGATCGCTTCGATATTTCAACTATAATTGCTAGCCATCGATTTTTTTTTTTCAACACAAACAATTAGATTATAGTTAGGAGTACCCCCAAATCAACCAGATGTGTAATGCACTCTTGCCGCTATTACACTCATTCCTTGTCTCGACGTTTCAACTTTCCTGCCGACTCGTGGTCTTCAGTTTTTTGACCTTCCTTTCCCAATTTGGACTTACCTGAACAATCTGGCCATGGTATGGAAAACCCTCTTGGATTGGTGGCCCATCGTCCCTGGCCACATATGTACCACGCGGCCGGCTTCTCGGCAAACTCAAAGGCCTGGTTGCAGTAGACACGACAGAACGTTCCAAACAACCACTGGTCACACGCCCTCGCCCCGTTACGTGGGTCTGCGTAATTTGGGCATTCAGTAGCTGCAGTGGAATGAGTAAACCAAGATTACATTAATTATAAAAACATTGCTTTGCAAAGTTGGAATTTGAAAAGAGTTCTTTGGTTTTTGTTTCCAGAGCGATGAAGCGGTTTTTTCCTCGGGATCTTCGAGACAAATGTAAGCAAATGAGCTGTGCATTTGTATTTAATTTTTACATACAGATTAAGAAATCGTTGTTGTTGTCGGGTTTTGTTGGATTTTTTTCTGTTGTTCGTTTGTTGTTATTGTTGTTGCCGTTTGTTTTGTTTTGTTCAATTGGTTTTTTTTAGCAGGGATGTTGATGATGTTTGACTTGGTTGTATTAACTTACGACCGATACGAATTCTGAATTGGCATTCGGTCTTCAATCCGGCAGCATCTGTTGCTGTATACGTCACGATATGTACTCCCCAAGTTAGCTCCACGCCTGGCTCATGTGACTGAAGAACAAAAAATAGCAAATGATAAAGATCTGCATTCAGCGCTATGCTCGCTAGATTCCATGATTTGTCATATTGATTGGAATTCAACAATTTGCCAACCATTTTGGAGCTGGTAAAATTCTGAAGAACTTATTGACTCAAGGATCGACTGAACAACGTTATTGTTTATGTGTGTTAGCATTAACGCCATGGCCGAGCGATCCTATAAAGTGCACTGAATTCAAGTCCACAGAGCGTGGGTCCAAATCTATGCCTGGCAGTCGTGTAATTGTGTCCTTGAGCATAATTATTGCTTTGTCCTTCGGATGGGACGTAAAGCAGTAGTTCCCGTTTACTAGGATAGGTAGTGCACGTAAAATAAACCATAATACTTATCATGAGGAGAAGGGGTTTGTTCGGTGTTTCTGGTTCATTGCAGACACCCTTGCCTATACATGTACAAGTTTCCTCAGGCTTCCGAGTTACAGTGGGTAACTTGAGGCGTCCTTGGTTTCATTGGTTAGAAATTAGTCACGATAACAATAAGGAGCATAGTTTGGTAGTATACCACAATCTCTTATATGAACCCCAACTAAATTTTGTCAGTTCAGAAAGAACGTTTAACGTTAGAAATATTTAGTTTCCCTTGGGTAAAAATGCTTTACCAAATTTCCTGTTACTATTAAAACATACTGTAATTTGAAGAGAAAGGTTTTTCAAATCTGAATATCGTCAGTAAAAACTAAGCAAGTCAATAGCATCGTCTTACTTGAGTCAAAGTGAGTTCCTCTTTAGAGTTATCAGCAAACTGTGGTTCCTCCCAGGTGACGGCTTTGATCTTTTGAGGAGAAGTTATATCTATTTCGTTGTCCGGGCAGTTTTCTACCGTGGGAGGTTGTGTGTCTAAATAGGAAAAAACTCAGGTTGACATCAGGACGTTCAAGTGGATAAGGAGGGATCGGTGCGAAAGGGCAACTGGGTTTCTATGCATGTTACAGTACCTTTGTATGTGGCTATGGCTTCACCACTTGGCTTATTGATCACTGTTTCTTACCTGTACTTCATTCACTAATGGCGCTGAAGTCAAAGTTGACAGCAAATGCCAAGGTCGTTCAATGACGTCAAAATCTGTATTATTAACATGGAAAGGGTGGCAGGGCAAAAGCCGACCGCATCCCACACCCAACTATTTCTTAATCACTCTTCACGGGTTTCTTCAATATTGGATAGTACAACTCGAGACACTTCAAAACCATAATTGCTTTTCTTTACCTAGGAAGTAAATAGGTACCCATGAGGATAGATGTGGTTCCAGTTGGAATTTTTAGCTAGATGTGCTTAATACATCTTGCAACAGATGCTGAATAATATTTCGTTTGGAGCCAAGATAGTTTAAGAAATGAAAAGGTACTTGTTCCAAAGACAGGGTTTCTGGGCCTTCTGGAAGTGTTGCTATGCTTGGGATCAAAGTGTTTCATTTGTGCTATAGTAAGAAACTCAGGGAATACATCTTAAACAAGGAAAATCAATACAGAAATCGATCAATCGATTGTCATTGATGTTTCTTTTCTCAAACTACCTTTAATAACCACCTTAAATAAACACTCCGCACTCAAGCCAGCTGTGTCCGTAACAGTATACCTTACACGAACGGATCCGATCTCAAATCGATGGGGTGGTTTGAGTCCGGCTGGATGAATGGTGACGTTGAGGGCGTCTGTACCGTCTAAATTATCACTGATGGTTCGGCTTCGTTAACAATTGATTCTGGGCAGGTTATTTCAGGAGGGATGGCATCTAGAAAATAAAGGAATAAAGTTTCTGAACGAATGCTGTTGCAATTTAGTAATAGTGTAAATGTGCAATAGACTGATTAAACAAAGTATTCATATTATAATTAATGTGTTTTATTTATTATCACTCAATAATATGGATTTGAAATATTAGTTTATGTCGCATTCATGTGCAAGTAGTTTAGAATATGTGTATCCGTCGAAGAAGTACACATTTTATGTTCCATGTTGACTCATGGTGACCCATGACCTTAGATAAAGGGACCACTATGTAGATTAGATTCGGAAAATCTTTAAAGGGGCTGTACAGAAAGTTAGAAACCTCCACCCGCTACGACTTCATGGATAAATGATTTCATGGGGTAGCACAGGGGGGGGGGCAAGTACCCGGGTATAAATTTCCTTACCAACACACGCGACTTGTTCGTCTGAAGACCAGTTTCCACTGGTCTCGCACTGTTTGAACAAAGGCCCACGCAGTCTAAATCCACCATGGCAGTTAAACGCACAGGATAGCTTCACCTTTTGCCGCTTGTTTCCACACTTTGCAGGTACAATGTCATCATTACGTAAGGGAGGCAAAACTGAACACGTAATAGCTGAGTCACGAATAGTGTTTGGCCCTTCATTTCGTCACCGTTTTCACGAAGGGACAATATTGTAAAAAATCGATTAAAAACTCATTTTTATTTTTTTGGTGGTTTCGATTTAGTTCAACGGTATCCAACACTTCACTAATTTATAGACCTAAAAGTCGTCTAGTTTCTAAATTATGCTAAGATGGGGAAAGACAAAAACCTCAAGAACCTGGAATTGTGTTTTCACGAAAATTCTTTTTGTGCGTTGAAGACACGGCACAGCGCCAAATACGAGTGCTCCGGCTTTTTGCGGTTTCACGAAGTGCCAAAACCTTTGACCTACAATGTTTTACGCGCGCGCCCCAAAACGGTTTCACGAAGAGCCAATTTTGTGTATTGCTCTAACGCATGGATTTTTCCCCTGGCACAGCGTAAAAAGTAAAGTGCTCCGGCTTTTGCGTTTTCACGAACAGCCAATTCGTTTAAACACGAACGCGCTGCACACAGACCACGTTTTGCACAGTTTTCACGAAGAGAACATTTTGTAAATTGAATAATTACTCGTTAATTAAACCGTTATGGACAAAATTGGAAACAGATTTGTATGATTTAGGATCTCTACTTTCCTCATATGTAAAAATTTCAAAGATTAAATAGCGAAAAGTCTACCAACCAGTGATTTCAAAATCAGCATAACTTCAAACGCAGTTTTCTCCAAACATACATTTTTGGCTGCAGGGGACAGATTGTCCTTTTGTAACCATGTCCATAATTACCCATAAACGAATCTTTTGAATTTTTGGATCAGGCTGACCCGAAAACTGGCTTAAAATGGGGTTTAGCGCCGATTCTGCGTAAGTTTGATCTATTACTGGGTCTTCTTGACAAAGACTCCGGGGTAACAGTGACCCAGAAATAGGTTAGGCCCAGTGGGACTCAGAACCGGGTCAAGGGTCAGTTTTGACCTTGAAGTTTTTAGACTATTGCAAGTATTGATAGCTGCTCGATCCCAGGCTGGGACACAACTCAAAGTTGGCTGCCTTTAGAAGAAAAGTAACAAAATCATAAGTTGATATATTATATAGTGTAAGTCGTTTACAGTATAAAACCAAAGGGTCAAATATTATAAGAATGACTGTACTTACCGGCAAATGTGGTGACTGGTACAGGCTTCGTCACCAGGCACACCGTGGTCACGACCGCCAGAAAAATACATGACGTCATGGTGACATCAAACTCTCATTGACCATGAAGTATCTACACTGTACTTTGTTTTGGGAAACTGTAACAGCTTGCCTGTTCAGTACGCTTTATGCTTCACTGTCCCTCACCTCGCTAACATATTATCAGTGTGATTCATTGTAACTGATTGGCAGTACGTGTTTATCACTGTTTGACAACATCGCAAGGTCATGTGCGACCAGTCTACGCGATCGATCAAAGTACAATAAATAATGTGTTTTAACATCTGTGTAAACATTTGAATTCAAAACGAAACCGAAGTTATGAACCTTAATAATAATAATAATAATAATAATAACAACCGCATTTCTATAGCGCCTAACACCTCCAAAAGAAAGTCTCTAAGCGCTCAGAGGAAACAAAAGAATAATTATGTATATGATGATTTGAATAGATATGTTTTGAGAAGAGTCTTGAAACTTGAGATCGTAGTGGCTTGTTTGATGTGTAGAGGGAGATTGTTCCATAAGTGAGGTGCAGCAAACTGATAACTACGTTGACCATATGCTTTGGTGGCAACATTAGGGATAACGAGGGTGTCTTTGTTAGCAGAACGGAGGTTTCTAGTAGGAGTGTATGGAGTTAGTAGATCTTTCAGGTAAGTTGGTCCACTTCCACGACTGCATTGAAATGTTTGAAGGAGAATTTTAAAGATGATGCGAGAATGAATAGGAAGCCAATGGAGGGATTGCAAAGCTGGAGTAATTGAATCGCGTTTTCTTAACCGGCTGATGAGACGAGCCGCTGAGTTTTGAATAAGTTGGAGTTTTCTGAGCTGTGAGTCGGGCAATCCATAGATGAGACTATTGCAGTAATCGAGATGACAAATCACAAAAGCATGGATGAGCTTTTCTGCTGTTGTTTTATTAATGAACTGGCGAATTTGTCCGATCTTGTGTAGGGCAAACGAGGTGGAACGGCATTTTGCATTGATAAACTTATCCATGGCAAAAGATTTGTCAAATGTCACACCAAGGTTTCTTGCTTTGTCGACTGAGTGAACTGGTATACCATCAATTTGAATAGAAGATAGTGGGATTCTGTTGCGAAAACGAGATGTGATGTGAAGGAGTTCTGTTTTATTCTCATTTAACTTGAGACCATTGCTGCATGACCACTGCTTGATGTCAATTATGCAACTCTGTACGCTGAGAACGGTTTCCTGAAGCTGAGAATGTTTAAATGAAATGTAGACTTGTGTGTCATCGGCGTAAAACATGCTTTTAATACCATGAGCATGAATGATCTCTTCAAGAGGCGAGGTGTACAGGGTGAACAACAGGGGTCCCAATACAGATCCTTGTGGAACTCCCTGGGTTGGAGTATGAACCGTAGATTGTTGCCCATTAATCAGAACTGCTTGACGACGATTTGTTAGATAAGTCCGAAGCCACTCTAATGCTTGATCCTTGATCCCGAACCTAAGCGATAGACGGTTTAAAGTGATGTCGTGATTAATGGTGTCGAATGCTGCTGAAAAATCCAAGAGGACTAGAATAACCTCCAGCCCCCTGTCAAGAGATATCAGAATATCATTTGAGACCCGAAGAAGTGCTGTTTCACAGCTGTGAAATGGTCGGTAAGCAGATTGCATTTTTGGTTGTAGTTCTGTGTGATTTTCCAAGATATAGCCTTGTATCTGGGCTACGGCAGCTTTCTCTGTCAGTTTAGACAAAAACTTGAGGTTGGCAATTGGTCGGTAGTTTTTCAGATCATCCGTATCCTTTTTGAGATCCTTTATGCGAGGGGATATGTTGGCAAATTTCAGACCTTCGGGGAATTGGCCACTCAGAAAGGAAGTGTTGATGATGCGGGTAATGATGGGCAGGAGTTCATTTGAGCATTGTTTCACCAAGGAGGTGGGAATGGGGTCAAGGCTGCATGTTGTTGAGGACGATTTCTTCATAAGTTTTTCAACCGCGTCACTTGTTACTGAATTAAAGCTGTTGAACGAAGTGACTAAGTGGTGATGTTCTCGGAAGTGTCTCCCTAAACTTTGGGCAGAGATGGCCAATGAGTCCGAGATGGTTTTCACTTTACTAGTGAAAAATTGTTGAAAACGTTCAGTCAATGGAGTTTGCAGGTCATCGGCTGATGGGAGGAGTTGTGGGGATTGAGGCTGACACAGTTTGTTTATTTTCTTGAAGAAGTCACGTGAGTTACATATGTTGTGAAGTTGATTTTGGTGGTGAATTCTTTTAGCTGCAAGAATCATGCTTTTGTATTGAAAACAGGATTCCTTGAATATCTGACGATCAATTTCAAGTTTGGAAGTGCACCATTTTCTTTCTAACCGACGTAGATCTTGCTTCGCTTTGCGTAGCTTGTTGTTGTACCATGGAGAGTGCGGTCGACTGGTGATTGTACGAGTTATAACTGGAGCGTGTTTGTCAAAGAGACTGGACAGAACTGATTCATATTGATGTATCATCACGTCAGGATTCGTTGAGGGGGAGGTATAAAGTTCAGATTCAAGAATCTCCTGACGAAACAAGTCAATGTCTATGTCACTGACTTTGCGCATTTTTATTTTCAACCTAACTGGATCAGGTTTGGTGATTCTCAAGGAACATTCAATAGCTGCATGATCAGAAGGAAGATAATTTGTCACATTGACGTCTTCGACAAAATTACTGGTAGCACGAGATAAAATGAGATCAAGGATATGACCCTCTCGAATTGGAACAGTAACGTTTTGAATGAAGTTTGTTGATCCGATGAGGTCAATGAAACGTGCAGCTTCACGGTCAGCTACATTATCAACATGAAAGTTGAAGTCGCCCACAACCATAACCGGATTCGGAATAAGGGCTATCTGTTCCAGAAATGTAGGAAACTCTTGAAAGAAGTTTTCTTGGTTGGTCAGCTGACTTGCTTGTGGTCTTGGTGGTCGATATATAACAAACAGACGAAGCGTGGAATGTTGATGAGCTGTAAGTTGTAGGTCAATATGTTCAAATGAGGAGAAGTGTCTGGTGGGGAGCTGATGAACTTGAAAACCAGCGTGGATACATGCACCAACACCACCCCCAGCACGGTGTTTGCGAGGAGTGTGGTAGAACTGATAGTTGGGAAGGGTGGATGCTAAATCAGCTTCACCTTCATGTAATCTGTTATTTACTTTCCAGTTCCAGTCCATGCATGGCTTTAAACCACACACCGGGGTTGATATTAGCCAACAGTCGGACAAACTGGGTCTAGTAATAACGTAGAGGGGCGTTTCTGTGACTTCATCTTGAAGGGAGGGAAGTGATTACCAATACTGGCATATCTGAGGGAAGGGATCTGGGGTATCTGGTGTATCTGGGAGTAACAAGGGGTGCTGACACCTTTGCGGATCATTTGCACCTACGCTACAACTTGTTGTGGGAACCCGGGTGTCTGATGGAATTACCCCGGTGTGTTTTGGAGAACCTGGGTGTGTCTGGGATTACCCTGGTGTGTCTGGGATTACCCTGGTGTGTCTGGGAGAACCTGGGTGTGTCCGGGATTACCCTGGTGTGTCTGGGATTACCCTGGTGTGCCTGGGAGAACCTGGGTGTGTCCGGGATTACCCTGGTGTGTCTGGGATTACCCTGGTGTGTCTGGGAGAACCTGGGTGTGTCCGGGATTACCCTGGTGTGTCTGGGATTACCCTGGTGTGTCTGGGAGAACCTGGGTGTGTCCGGGATTACCCTGGTGTGTCTGGGATTACCCTGGTGTGTCTGGGAGAACCTGGGTGTGTCCGGGATTACCCTGGTGTGTCTGGGATTACCCTGGTGTGTCTAGGAGAACCTGGGTGTGTCCGGGATTACCCTGGTGTGTCTGGGATTGCTCTGGTGTTTCTGAGATTACCCTGGTGTGTCTGGGAGAACCTGGGTGTGTTTGGGATTACCCTGCTGTGTTTGGGATTACCCTGCTGTGTCTGGGATTACCCTGCTGTGTCTGGGATTACCCTGCTGTGTCTGGGATTACCCGGGGTGTGTCTGTGATTACCTTGGTGTGTCTGTACTTATATATTTTTGGTACCTGGAAAGGAACTAGTTTAAAATATTAAAATATGCCTTTGACTGTAGCTACGGTAAATATTTATGTACATAGCATTTTCTTATTTACACTCACATCATAAATATGTGCGATACAAAAGAGTAGAAAAATAACGAATCTCGGAGAAAAACTATACGTCCAGGAATCAAAATTAACAGATTTATTCGTTTAAGGCTTCGGCTATTTATACAGGATCCATAAATCAGCTTAGAGGCTGTTTTACATTCTAGTCCTGTTCAGACCAGGTTTAAACACGGGTAAAGTTAAACCTGTTATGTTAACTTAATCATCAAGTCAAACAATGTTAACTAAAACGTGTAGCTGAGTGTACTGCATAGAAAGAAAGCCACCACGGCGCTCAATAGCTTTTACGGGGAAAGAAAATTAGTCGCTTTTGAAAGAGTGAATGAATCTTAGATATCAAACCAACCCATCCAAATAAATTGTGAACATTTTTATCGAAATGGCGTCACGTTTTGTGTTTTTCAGGAATGTTACATGCACGTTTATCTACAATGCTTATCAACAAATAATCAGAGGGTATTTAAATGCATACGATTCCCTAGACTTCCACATTTGACAGACATCAATATTTCTCTGGAGGACGATTAACTTCAAATGTTCAGTTATTTATTTACGTTTGTATTTATTTACACTTATTTTTCTTTTTATAACATGCAATCTTGTTGAATGTCTTTAATTATTTCTAACTGATCAATCAAGTCTGACCACTTTCTCAATGTTTGCTATTTCATACAAATTACATCCACGGTAAATTCACAGCTCACTGTATTACCGGCTGAGTCCTCTGCGATGTATTGAACAGTTTCTAGCAGGCCACAAAAGAAATTGAACCCGGACGGAAAGTCAGATTTGACCGTCACTTCTTTCCCGGAGTTATCCTGGAAGACCGGCTCTGCCCAATGGACAATTTCCGAACTGCCCCTAGTTTCTACCGCTATTGAGCCAGGGCATCTGACTACCTGTGGTGGCTCTTCATCTATAAATAAACAAATTGAATGCTGTTATTAATATAAGTAACTAATGACCGGGACGATTTTTCTGCGTCATCTGCAAGGGATCATTGTAGTATTTTGAAGGCTTTGTGTCAAGAAAAATACCTCTGACCGTAATGGTGAATGTGCATGTGCTTTCGAGTCCGGCCCTATCACGTGCTGTGTACGTGACCACCGTTACTTCATCCAGGTAGAACCGCTCCTTGGCAGCCGAGAGTGAAGCCTCGATGGTCGGCGTTCCAAGATTGTCTCGTGCCTCCGGTTTGTCCCAGGTCGTTGTGGTAAAGTTTTCATGGAGATTGGTGGGGAGCACCATGTCCTCTGGGCAGGTGATAAATTCCGGAGGTTCCAAATCTATAAAAACATTAGGAAATGTATCATCTTGTCTCACCAACATTTGATCAAACTATAGCCATCAAGAACCCGACGTTTCAACACACATGTATTAAGTAGAATATTTGATAGAATAAATGGAACCACTTTTCATCTGCACACACCTCGTCTACTTCCCTGATAAACTACTACATGTATGCTGCTTTATATTCCAGTTTAGTCAGCATTACCTTCCTCAGACACGGTGAACTCACACCGTGCAGTGTTACCAGCTTGGTCCTCTGCGATATACCAAATAATCTCTGCTTGACCAAAGAAAAACGTCGACCCGGAGGGACGGTTGAGGATGACCGAGACGTCATGCCCGGAGTTATCCTGAAACACCGGCTCTTCCCAGTGGACAACGGCTAAACGATTGTTGGTCTTTACTGCAATGGGGTTTGGGCAGTTGATGACTAGTGGTGGCTCCTCGTCTAGAATGTAGAATGACTGAAATTACTCAAGTTATGTTGTAGAAACTCTTTGTCTTAGCTAGCTCAATTTTCAATTTAGAAATGTGTACCTAAAACAAGTACTGTTCTAAAGCTGGTGTAGAACACTGCACTGGTTAATACGGGGTTTTAAAGGCAAAATTTTACCCCCAAAAACCACAATAGTACAATTTTTCAAAAACATTGAAAGAGCCTATACATTGTCTTACTTTTCCCCCAAATTAGGGCTTGTTTCAGAGAAAGTAAGTGTTCTTTAAGAGTTTTCTAAAAAATGTCAGAGCCACCGCGAAATCTAGCAAGTGTACCAAAGGCAACTGCAGACCTTGGCCTACTTCCAAACGTTTAACGAACTGGATCCACCAATATGGGCCTCTAGGACAGACATGCGAATAAATGCCACAAAGAAAAGAGCACGATGTTACATAATTAAAGATTGTTGCTAAATGTGTATTGCAATTTCTGATGATACCTTTGACTGTAACGGTGAAAGTACATGTGCTTTCGAGTCCGGTCTCATCCCGCGCTGTGTATGTGATGACCGTTACTTCATCCAGGTAGAATCGCTGCTGCGTAGCGGACAGTGACGCATCGATGACCGGCACTCCATCATTGTCCCGTGCCTCCGGTTGATCCCAGTTTGCAGGGTTGGTAGTAAAGTTCTGATGCAGATCGGTCGGGAGAGAAATGTCACCGGGACAAGTGATGAATTCTGGAGGCTCAATATCTGATGGTGGAGTGATAAACATGTTAAATTATTTAGGCCTAACTCCAAAACAAACGAGCAATGAGGCAACCGACTGTTCTTTTACTTACCGATGCATGTGTTTTGCACTGATGGATCTGACCATGTACCATCTCTCTGACATTTTCTGGAACTAACTCCTCTTAACTGAAAACCACGGTCGCATACGTAGAAGCATCGGGATTTGATGTCCAACTGGCGTTCCATACAGTCTGGCGGTACGATCCTTATATGCATTTCCGCAATCAGGATGGGGCAGGTTTTGGCTGGAGGAAACATAGGAAGCTATTGAAATTTGGTGTGGTACCCACTGCTAGTTGGTCAATTGGTCATCTATAATCACCGATGTATAATGGTTTAGAATACTGTCGTGGGTTCGAATCTCTTCCTAGGTGCTGATGGAATCGGGAAGCTCTGAGTAATGCATCAAACACGATGTGTGTGGCTGAAAAATTAAACCCCATGTTGTTCTTTATCTTAGATACGATAGTCACATCAGTCAATTGCAAATTGTTTCCAGTGTGAAACATTGAATGACATCCTTTCCTTAAAGTGGATTTTATTGCCACAAATGTTTTCAATTTATTCTCATTTTCTTTGGGAACAAACATTGTACCATTGCATCTACCATCACCCGCGGTAGACCACTCTCCAACTTGCTTTGCCTCGTTCAGGTGACACCATATGCCTATCTGTAAGTGACCTTCTGGCTCGTAGCCTTCACTGCACGTCATGTTACACAATGTCCCAGTCCTCATGTCCGTGGTGTTACAAGATACTTGGTAGCCGTTGCCTGGTGGCAGATAGCTCTCACATGCGATCACTGCACCAAAGAAAGAACAATTAATATTAAACACTTTCGTGTTATCAATGTGCTTTGTCTACTGGGGAGAACATAAGGTCAATTTGACAGGGTGTCAAAGTCGGCACAAGTCTAATCAAATTTAAGAAGCTTGTGGTAAGGATTAAATGTTTGATCAGTGTATCCCATCTTTTGAAGATAAACAGTTTTGTTTTGCACTATTAAGGATTATAGATTTCGGTTTGAAAGAAATAAACAACATTTTGTGAAATATTCTACAGTCATGTTGTATCCGAATAATCAAATAAATCATTTAAATAGTTTATGCTTATTGATCAATACACAATTAATAAGCATAAACTAATTGAATCCATTACAAAAAAAGCATTATGATGGATTTTTCCCATTAGAACCGCTGTAACCAAACCGCGGCTCCTTGTTTGTTTAATCGGTGTATACACTCAACGTATAAGGTTCATAGAGTTCAGGTATTGGAGACATGACCAAAATGGTCGAAATGCACTTACATCACGCATAGTGTAATATCGACGTAAAGTGAGTGCATACATGGCACTTTACATATTACATCTACACTAAAAAAATATATTATCTGGCCTCATTCTTCAGCATAATGTAACTCAACAACAAGACCTGTGGCTTTCGATCGTGTTTAACTCGTTGCAAGCATGATTGTTAATGACAATAGTATGACATCTGTCTGGTTTTCGTAGCAATAACTCAAGACTCGTCATATCAACTCCAAACATGGTTTGTGGATTGGTCTTCGGATCCCCCAGATGCCTATTGCTTCAGGACCCTAGGCCAAATTTCAAGGTTATTATGGCTAAAACAAAAGAAATGTTGTGTGAGAGATAACTCGCAAAGGACTTGTCATATCACCTCTAAACTTAGTGTGTGAATTTGTCAAGGTCATTATGGTTAAAACAAAGACATTTTGTTCGCGCGATAACTCTAGAAGGACTTGGCATATTTCTTGATACTCGTCAATATCTACAAACAGATTGGTCATAACCAACCAAACATTTTTGGTAATGAAAGAAATGAGAGAAATTAAACAAGCACAACATTAAGTGTTATTTAAGTTATGTTATTATAGTCCGTTCTGAACTTACCAACACATATATCACCACTTTGCCGATAGCCTGTCATGCAGGTACAAGTTCTGTCTCCATTTTCTCCCCTACACGATGTAGATCCAACGCCACAGCTACATTGAGTTTGCGGTGCTAGGAACGAGACAGCACTCGAACCGTCTTCATCTATTTCACCACCGTATACAGTCACTTCCTCCATCCTGAACAGTCGATTTGAATTAAAAAGTCAATTCCGACATGTTGAGATCCTGATAATTTACTGCAAGATGTTGACATCTTCAACGTAAAATGATCCGACATTCTGAGATGAGTTATCTCGGGAAGACGACATCTCGAAGTAAGATGTCGTCTACACATAATTTATCTTAGGATGTCGACATCATAAAACGTAAGATATCCACATCCCGAGATTATTAATTATCTTGGGTTGTTGACATCCAGAACGTCCAGATCGTAGGATGATAACATCCTGAAAATGTCGAGAACCAAAGTAAAACTATTTTGGAATGACAACATCCTTCTTTCGGGATATCGTCATTCCTAGATAAAATGTATCTGGGAAAACTACATTCTCTTTCCAAGATGTCGTCATCCTGTGATAAATCAGCCGAGGATGTCATCATCTTACGTGTATGATGTCTTCATCCAGCAGTAAAATGATCGTCTCTTTCAGTGCCCCGTAAAGACTAAATACAAAAAGTCAAACTCGACATAGTTTCAGTTGAAATACAAAAGGATGAGCTTTGCTCTGCTGTGATCAGACAGAACTATTTCGGTTACTTACAAACATGAGTTTACTGACATACACCCGCCGGCTGTACCAAACATACTCTTCTTGAAGTCATCAACGAAAGCCGCTTTGATTGCTCGTTGTGTCTTTGCATTTGTGCAGTCTCCGGCATAGTACTGTGTCTCCATAGCCAGTCGAGCTCCATTCGGATCATGTTTTTCTAAACAAAATGCAGTAAGACTGTTGAAAGAAACGTATTATTTCGTAGGGCCTAGAGAGGAATCAGTATTGTTTGGCTATCATGGTTTCCATTTTCATATTTTGCTCATTCAAAGCAAAGGTGGTCTGAAAACGTTCAACTCGTATCCATGAGACTCACTGTCGCCGTCGAGTTAAGTTGTGGTTGTAATTAATCATCTCGACGTTTGGACGATCACTTTGCTTTCAAGTTTGTATCATTTTTTACTTTATGTGTAGTTTTTACAGGTTTTTTTTATATATAGTGTTTATCACTTCAAATGAAGCTCGCAATGACTGAGTTATATTTGTCTTTTCGACGTTTCGATGTTGTGGTCTTTAACCAGTGATCACAGTTTGCTTCACACAAGTGAGCAGCCTGAACAGCGCAACGAGTTCAATTCGTGTCTCACGAATGCACTTACGTTGAGTGGAGTTTTGTTTTTAACTGATCGCCATTTCGACTGTAATAGCTTGCAATCGATTCCTCATTTTGTTCTTAAAAACATTCATGTTATAGTAAGGAGAACCCCCAAATCAACCAGATGTGTAGTGCACTCTTGCCGCCATTACACTCACTCCTGGTCTCGACGTTTAAACTATAAACCTTCCAAATCATGGTCTTCAGGTTTTTTTTTGACATTCCATTCCCAATTTGGACTTACCTGAACAATCTGGCCATGGTATGGAAAACCCTCTTGGATTGGCGGCCCATCGTCCCAGGCCACATATGTACCACGAGGCCGGCTTCTCGGCAAACTCGAAGGCCTGGTTGCAGTAGACACGACAGAACGTTCCAAACAACCATTGGTCACACGCCCTTGCCCCGTTACGTGGGTCTGGGTAATTTGGGCATTCAGTAGCTGCAGTGGATTAAGTAAACCAAGTTCCCATTAATTATAAAAACAATGCTTTACAAAGTTGGAATTTGAAAAGAGTTCTTTGGTTTTCAGTTTCCATAGCAGAATTTTACTATGTAAACAAAATAATGATCATTTTGGCATCATTGTTGTTGTCGGGTTTTTTTTTTTTGGTTTTTTTTCGTTTGTTGTTATTGTCGTTGCTGTTTGTTTTGTTTTGTTCAATTGTTTTTATTGGAGAGGGATGTTGATGATGTTTGACTTGGTTGTATTAAACTTACGACTGAGACGAATTCTGAATTGGCATTCGGTCTTCAATCCGGCAGCATCTGTTGCTGTATACGTCACGATATGTACTCCCCAAGTCAGCTCCACGCCTGGCTCATGTGACTGGAAAAACATGGCAAACGATAATTATCTGCATTCAACCCTATGCTCGCTAAATTCAACGACTTCTCATATTAATTGGAATTCAACATTTTGCCAACCATTTTAAGCTGGTTAAAAGTGTTGAAGAAATCATTGACTCAAAGACCAACTGAACAACCTTCTTGTTGCTTATATATATTGCTTTGTCCTTCGGATGGGACGTAAACTAGTAGTTTCCGTGTACTAGGATAGGTTGTGCACGTAAAAGAAACCATAATACTTGTCATGGAGGAGAAGGGGTTTGTTCGGTTTTTCTGGTTCATTGCAGGCACCCTTGCCTATGTACAAGTTTCCTCAGGCTTCCGAGTTACAGTAGGTAAGGTCAGGCGTCCTTGGTTTCATTGGTTAGTAATTAGTCACGATAACAATAAGGAGCATAGTTTGGTAGTTTACCACAATATCTCAGGATTCTTCTTTTAAGCGCTTTGTATCCCTGGGTAAAAATGCTTTGCCAAATTTCCTGTTATTATTAAAACATATTGTATTTTGAACAGAAAGGTTTTTTCAAATCATAATATCATCAGTAAAAACTGCCTTTCCAAAAACTAAGCAAGTCACTAGCATCGTCTTACTTGAGTCAAAGTGAGTTCCTCTTTAGAGTTGTCAGCAAACTGTGGTTCCGTCCAGTTGACGGCTTTGATCTTTTGAGGAGAAGTTATATCTATTTCGTCGTCCGGGCAGTTTTCTACCGTGGGAGGTTGTGTGTCTAAATAGGAAAAACAGCTCAGGTTGACATCAGGACATTCAAGTGGATAAGCAGGGACCGGTGCGAAAGGGCAACTGGGTTTCTATGCATGTTACAGTATACTTTTGTCTGTGGCTATGGCTTCACCACTTGGCTTTAAGGCACGCGGTCCATTTAGGGCCGGTTCGGCAACCGTCAAACGGTTGCAGCAGCATTTGTGAAACGGTTGGGGGATAGTTTATTCAAAGATTCAGTGCGCTGAGCTTATCTGGTCCTCCAGAGTCCGAACAAAAGGGATATAATCGGATTACTGTTCATCGTGTTGGGATTATAGCTGCGGTTGTTGAAGCTCTGACGGTAGATATGAATTTCAAAACTAAAATGCCTAACGCTTCATAACTGCTTTTTTTTTTTTGCTATTTCTAAAATGCTAGCCAAAAGTTTCCACACATATTACTTTTAATCATAAAAAACGATAAAGAAAACCTGAGATCGTAGCTATCTGTTTACGTCATGTATTTGCTGGTTGGCTTTGCAAGGCGTTGGCAATGCCAAGTGCTCGTCGGGTGTGTACATGTATTTGAACGTTCGTGACCAAAACGATCTCAGTTTTCGGTTGATTGTGAACAACAAGAATGTTTCCCAACTGATGTGTATGTTTTTTTAATATCATGGAATATGTTGTACGAATTTGGGTGTGATTTGCAAATGGGGTTTCAATCAGTACATCCTTGTCTAAAGGTTAAATTTAGAATTATTGTTAAGACACACTATTGGAATTGTAAAGCAAATGAAATTGCAATTATTAAAAGACTGCAATAAAAATAATTTATATGCAAGATTTTGTCTTTAAATATATAACTGAAATAGATCATCTCAATTTATTAACAGAACATTTATATATACCCTTCCCGTTATTACATTTTAGTGGACATCGTTAAAGATAAAGTCCCCTATATTTTTAAGGTTATGATCGGACAACCGTGTTTTTATCAGTTTTTCCCCCAGAAAACTATAAGTTAATATGGAAAGCACCCGTTTTAGTTTTCTACGAAAAAAAAGTCCGTTCCAATAGGGCAAAACCGAGATTCAATGTATATTATTGTTTCACCAATAATTCAAATAATGACGTGACATTGATATCGAATTCCGAACTTTAAATTGCACAGCAATATATATATTCAAAGCCGTTTTGGCAAAAAAACTACATTCATTCATGAATGAAAAGAAATAGCTACAACCTGGGCATACATGTACATGCACCAACCCAAAACACAACCGTTGTTACCAGCCTTCCCAGCCGTGTAGGATTAGTTAGGATTAGCGGCGGAAGTGTCAGTGGTATCCTGGCATGAGACAACCCCTTTGCCAGTCAAGCAGCACTCCTTTTGTCTGTCACCAGAGGTTAAGCCTCAAAAGACTGTCTTTAATCACAGAGAAACGATTGCTAGCCGAAACTAAAACGGTTGGTGTTCTGTAAATGAATCGTTTTGGGCAACTGTTTGACGGTTGCCGAACCGGCCCGAAATGGATCACTGTTTATTGCCTGTACTTCATTCATTAATGGCGCTGAAATCAAAGTTGACAGCCAAAGCCAAGGTCGTTCAATGGCGTCAAAATCTGTATAATCAACATGGAAAGGGTGGCAGAGCAAAGGCCGACCGTATCCCACACCAACTATTTCTTGATCACTCTTCACGGGTTTCTTCAATATTGGATAGTACAAGTCGAGACACTTCAAAACCATAATTGCTTCTCTTTACCTAGGAAGTAAATAGGTACCCATGAGGGTAGCTGGATGTGCTTTATACATAATGCAACAGATGCTGAATATTTCATTTGGAGCCAAGATAGTTTAAGAAATGAAAAAGTACTTGTTCCAAAGACAGGGTTTCTGGGCCTTCTGAAAGTGTTGTTATGCTTGGGATCAAGTTGTTTCATTTGTGCTAGTAAGATACTCAGAAAAATACATCTTAGACAAGGAAAATGAATACAGAAATCGATCAATCGATTGTCATCGATGTTTCTTTTCTCAAACTTACCTTTAATAACCACCTTAAAGTAACACTCTGCACTCAAGCCAGCTGTGTCCGTAACAGTATACCTTACACGAACAGATCCGATCTCAAATCGATGGGGTGGTTCGAGTCCGGCTGGATGAACGGTGACGGTGAGGGCGCCTTTACCGTCTAAATTATCACTGACTATTGGCTTGTCCCACGTGACCTCGGCCGACGAGAGTCCGGGTTCGGCTACGGTGACAATTGATTCTGGGCAGGTTATTTCAGGAGGGATGGCATCTAGAAAAATAAATTAAGTGAACAAATGTACATCTAAAAGTTTGCAATTTTGAGATTAGCACCACTAGAGACAAATTAATAAGTATCCATAAAAGTAACGCAGTGTTTATTACTATTATCATATCGATAATTTGGTTTTGAATTATTAGTTGATATTCCTGTGTGTACATTATTAGACAGTGTGAATCCGTCATCTAGAAAAAAGTATATGTATATAAGGTTAAGTTTCAGATGACATTTGCTGACACATGACCTTTGTTTAATTAACCCCCAGCTCCGATAAAACAACTGCCACGCAGAAATGCGAATAGATTCGAAACATATTTAAAGGGGCTGTACAGAAACCTTCACCCACTACGACTACATGGATAAATGAATTAATGAGGTAGCACGGGGGGGGCAGGTACCCGGGTATTAATTTCCTTACCAACACACGCGACTTGTTCGTCTGAAGACCAGTTTCCACTGGTCTCGCACTGTTTGAACAAAGGCCCCTGCAGTCTAAATCCACCATCGCAGTTAAACGCACAGGATAGCTTCACCTTTTGCCGCTTGTTTCCACACTTTGCAGGTACAATGTAACCATTACGTAAGGGAGGCAAAACCGGGCACGTAATACCTGAAGAAGGACAAAACAGATGCGAAAATTTTCAGTTTTCGAAGATGCGAATGGAGTTTGTCTAATTCTACCTCCATGGTTTGACCTTCCACCCGTTCGTTTGTAAACTGTCAGAAACATTATCAGCAATGATTTTTATACAGTACTTAAAATTACAATAGTTACACATTGCCTCTGCATGAAAAGGGTTCACGTAATTGCAAACTTGTTCTCATCAGTCTTTTCAAAGTTGCGAATGGAGTTTGTCCCTTCATCCTTCATTTGTACAACACCATTAGAACATAGTTATCAATGCTACAGTGGTTACAAATACAATAGACCGTGCAAGTCTCGCGCGTATTCAAACATTTTTGGGACCACTTTCGTCCTACGTGCATTGCTTGAACGCATGAAGGAAACAAACTCCCACTTTAACGGATCCCGATTTTCGAAAACGCACGAGACTTGCAAAGACTAGTTTCTGCCTTACCTTCGCATGAAAAGGGTTCCCCGGACCACTCTCCAGACCCAGTACATTCACGTTCTATATTCCCGATCGGATTGAAGCCAGCTGTACATGTTAAGCTTTCAATATACAAATCAAACCAATATTTTGTTCACAATAACTCCTATTTCGTTTTGTAAAGGCCCTGCACAACATGGTTCCCAGCAGTAAAGAAGAAAGCCAGTCACTTACTGCCAAATTTCACATTTTTGTAAATTACTCCGCTGATTAACTTTGTAAAAAACTAATTTTTCCTGACTTCCTTCATTATACGCTCGAGAAACAAATCGAAAAGTTTGAGTGGCCTAGATTTATTGGTTCACCCAGGCCGAGCCAAAACAACCGAGCAAGTCGGTGATCCCCAGGGGTTTTCCCATTGCCTTGTGCGCTATAGCCTTAGCACAGTGGCAGTTGGGGTATTTGAAGCTGTCATTCAAGCTTTTATCAGTGAATGTATTAAATTACAGACTTGAATGGTTGCCAGCTTGTGTTTATCAAAGCCTGCAAAGAGTTATTTCTGGTCTGGTAAACCTTGGGGAAGGGGGTGGAGCTTTTGAAGGCAATTGACTGCGTGTGATTGGAGCAATATGTCTTGATGTATTGTCCTCTATTCAGTCGAGCATAAGCGTTGTCAGTGAAATAATTATAGCATGAGGGGAATATATTGTGGGAGTTTTTATACAATATCGGGACTGTCTGAAAGAAGTTGGAAATGCTTGGGGTCATTTGTGTAGCGGTATATGCCCGCATGCACGCAGTTACATAGTGTCAGTTGCTGACTGACACCATTAGTGATAGTGTACAAACATCGGTCACTCGTACCGCAAGGTTTTAACCTTCCATAGTGCCATCAGGCACTTTTCAAGTGTCCGTTTTTAATTAAACAATCAGTACTCCGCCATTTTTTTTTTTTTTTATCTAAAAAAATCTAAGTTCCTCAACTACACCTAGCCAAATAGCATGCCAACTGACTTGTTACCATCGGGGTTGTTTTTCGCACAAAAAAATTTATAAATGACCTGGTTTTCCCATAGGAATTGGTTTTCCCATAGGAATTGTACAGCAATTACTTAGCCTTGGACCTAATATCCACTACTATGTGAAATGAACCCTTTGGATAATCGCTAGGCTTATTGGAGCAGGGGTAACAAATAAGTGTAGAGGGTTTATCAAGGTGCCAAATGAGTCAGACTGTGCCCACTGGACTAGTGGGAAAGACCATTCAAAACAGATTAGGGGATTATAGCTGTCTTTGGTAATAAAACATAGGTGCTAATTCCATGAGTTGCAGAGCCAAAGGGGAAGTAAAGTGGTATAAACTATAAAGAGACACATGTGGGCTAATTTCAAAGGAAGCTTGGCTAGAATATATTTCTGTTAGTCACAAGGGTCTATATCTAATACATGTAGTTTGGGCGATTTAAACGCGATTGTGTTCTCCAAAAACATGTATTACACGCAAAATATAAAACGGACACTTGAAAAGTGCCTGATGGCATAAGTGTGTGATTTTTTTTTTTATGGTGTCACGAAGAGTTTTAAGTCGTAACAGACTTACATGAAACTAACAAGGTATAAAGCTTATGATAGTAGCAAATTCGAATAATTTTTCGAATAGTTTTCGAATAATTATTAAGACCCCAAAAAGTTTTCGTCTACCTAAGCCGAAAACTCCGGCCAGTGGAATGAATGGCAAAAAAAACAAAACAACAACAACAACACATTGAAAGGATTTGAAATTGCCCCAGGTTGGTTTTATTTCATATATCTTGATTCATAAGAAGTATGGAAGCATTAAGATACATTTTTCCAGTGCATAATGGCTTTGAGAATGGCCCATCAGTGACCAGAGGGGTAGTCATGTTGGAGCGCCATGAGTGTTGAGCCACTATCATCTATCGAGAAAACAACGTTTATTCCACCAAATCAGCTCATTTAGTTCGACACTTCTGAAGCTCTGTACGCAAAGTCTCCACTCCAATAACTTGATACTTTAGATTTACCCCGCTGACATGTTTGTTTTTCCATTCCAGTGCAGAATTTAATTTTCCTACATTAGGAGATTTTGAACGGCTGGGAAGCTTCCAATTCATTTCTCTTGAAACACTATTTTGAATTTATTACTGAAATAGCTGGCCTTTTCTTATCTCGTTGTGTGTTGGGCACAAGACAAATGTTTGATTCCGGTTTGAATTATTGTTGTGTCGTAACCCTAAAACCAACGTCGTACTACCCATTAATGATCTTACCATATGTGTCAGCATGGACTATTTCCGTGTCAGCATGACTTTTGTGGACATGACTTTAAATCCGAGTCAGACATGCATTTAACTGACCCCGGTTTTTAGTCAAAGCTAATCCCCTAAAAACGACTCCTGCCCCCTTAGACTCAGTGTCATAAAGGCATGTCCCTCGGTGGGTGGGTGTCCCCATATTATGGTAAATCATGAAGGTAAACAGCTGGAAAGTTAGAAGGAAGTTGTGTCAACAGAGGGCGCTATCAGACAAAATTTATACAAAGTTCGCCGTAAGGGGAACAAAATCTCCAGACCCGCAGTGGTTGACCCTCCGTGCTTTATAAACTCACCTGCAAGTAGTGCCGTATACATTGCTACCATCATCCTCTTGTCCTAAACAAAGCATTATGCCGTCAGTTGGTGTTGGTATGTCGTCACACGTCACCTCTGGATGGGGGGGTCAACAAATTCAATGTAAAGGTTTATGATCATTAAATCAAAATCTAGTTTAATTGTTATTTGAATGTTGTTCAATTAAAACACTGTCGTATACTAAAAAGGGATGGACTACCTGTACTGTCAGGTTAAAACAACTTAACTTTTTGTTTGTTTAACTGATCTTCACCGGAAAGTTATTTCCGCTTGAGTCGAATCTTTAATTTGTATCTTTTTGCTTAACTCACGAAAAGATTTACTTTACTTTTAAGAAGTCATTCCGGTTCTTTCTCTTTCCCATCTTGAAATACATATACATGTATATAATTGAATGTTTTGTAGTTCAACTTTTTTTCACTTTAATACTTTGTTAAGAACAACCAGCCTTGGAACTTCGGGACGTTTAAGTGGAAGCAGACGTGCCGTGAAATTTTCCACTGAGCAGGTTCGATCAAGGACTGGCGGTCTAACTAGTGGTTACCGTGACGACGTACGTGTCCAAATTGGTAGCTACGGCTACGGCTATGGCTGAATCGCAGCTTCATCATATGTTGAAGTATAAGGCATCCTTAGCAACGCCCTTAGCAACAGTCGTAGCCGTAGCTATAACCGCTTACTCGGAAATGGCCTTACATCTCGGTACGATACAGATCTTTCTAATGCAACGTCACAGCCAAAGTATTTGCCAACCAAGGTGTGGAAACTATGGGAAGCCATAAAAGCAAAAAGCAAAACAAAAATACTAATAATAAATAAATAAATAAAAAAGCCACAGTATGTAACGATGTTTCAAAACACATGTAGGCCTAGTGTTGGATTTTTGGGAAACAAAGCAACCAATTAGGGGATGTATATGTTTTAACTGAAAATTTGAACAAATGTTGAATTTGGTCACATTATCTATTTACACTATTGAAAGTGTTGCCAACCAGCGCGGTTTGTTTATCAATAACAAAGGTATATAGTACACTTAACTAAAGCAAGCTCGAACAAGCGCTCGGTGAGTCTGCTGCCACCTAGCTGCCCAACATTGAAATCAATTTGACGGAACTAACTTTGACACCGTGCTCTGGTTCCTGACCAAAAACTGTCAGCCTGACATCGGCGTCTGGCTGAGGCAGGGTCAATTAGCTTGTAGCCGAGGTCGCATTCAAACGAGCACTCTGATTGGTAGATGTTTGGGCAGATTATCGGTGTCACCTGACCGTTGCGTAGGTGAGAAAGTCGTGAACACCTTTTCACTGTTTTAAAAGGATAATATTCTCAATATAATTTATGTCACAAACTATATTTTATTCGATTTAGCTGTTACACTGTTCTGACAAAAAAGTGTGGTGAATTGGTTTCCTTTTCTTTTTTAACTGTTACAAGTTTTCTTGCAATAAAAAAGAAATAATAATTATTCAAGTAAAAACAAATACCGTTTCAGTAATATTCAATCAATGATTTTCTCAAAGTGAAATACTTTTCACTCAAATTCGTTCATGCCGCAGTATACTTTTTTTTCTACAAAAGAGTATAGGGCACAAATAAACAGACGTTGGACTTTGTAAAGTTCAGATTCTTAACATCGTAATTAATCTTACCTGTGCATTCAACACCCCCTGCCGGATCACCTTTGTATCCTTCCACGCACTCGCACGCCGTACGAGACGTACTGCCCCCTACCGTCGTGGTTGAGTAAGGCGGACAAGGGGTACATGCGTTTTCCTTTGCGTAGGTTGATTTGTATGTACCCCTCGGGCACTCTTTGGAACAGGGAAAAACATAACACTAATTTCAAGCGTTTTACATTTTATAGCCTATAGTGCTGTGGGTTTAATTTCGAATGTTGCATGCATTTTCACTTGTTGTATTTACATGTAGAATAGCTATTTTATTATGTATTTACTTTGTATCATTTCCGATCTAAACTATTAATTTTTCTATTCAATTCAGATGCGCATTTATTTCCATAAGTAAGCAGGAATAGAGTTTGGGGCTATTTTGATTAGCAGAAGCTTGTATAAAACAGCCAAACAAACAAACAAACAAACAAACAAACACCCCCACATACTGCAGTCCCATTACGTAAGGGAGGCAAAACCGGGCACGTAATAGCTGAAGAAGGACGAAACAGTTACGAACACTATTAAAATTTAAATCTCTTTTCAAAGTCACGAATTGGTGTTTGGCCCTCCACCCTCCGTTTGTGACCAGTGTCCATAAATACCCACTATAAACGAATCTAATTAGTTTCTGGATCAGGCTGGCCCGAAAACTGGCTTAAAATGGGGTTTAGCGCCGATTCTGCGTCAGTTTGATCTATTACTGGGTCTTCTTGACAAAGACTCCGTGGTAACAGTGACCAAAGAAATAGGTTAGGCCCAGTGGGACTCAGAACCGGGTCAAGGGTCAGTTTTGACCTTGAAGATGTTAGACTATGCAAGTATTGACAGCTGTTTGATCCCCGGCTGGGGCACAACACAAGTTGGCTGCCTTTAGAAGAAAATAAAAGTAACAAAATCATAAGTTGATATAATTATTATATAGTGTAAGTCGTTTACAGTATAAAACCAAATGGTCAAATATAATAAGAATGACTGTATTTACCGGGGATTGTGGAGGCTGGTACAGGTTTCGTCACTAGGCACACCGTGGTCACGACCGCCAGAAAAATACATGACGTCATGGTGACATCAAACGCTCATTCATAAACAATATGAAGTATCTACACTGTACTTTGTTTTGGGCAACTAGTTACAACAGCTTGCCTGACCAGTACTCCTTATGCTTCACTTTCTCTCACCTCGCTAACATATCAGTGCGATTCATTGCAAATGATTGGCTGTGTATATCACAGTTTGGCAACAATGCAAGGTCCTGTGCGATCAGTCTGTGTGCGATCATTCAACATACAATACATAATATGTTCTAACATCTGTATAAACATTTGAATCCAAAAACGAAACCGAAGTTATGAACCTTCACCTTCATGAAATACGTTATTTGCTTTCCAGTTCCAGTCCAGGGCTTCAAAAAACACCAGTAATTGCCTGAACATCTGCCAGCTTTTGAACACCTGGCGGGATCCTGACAGATGTACCTTTGACCTCGCATCCCATTAACACATTACACACATTACACTTGATTGCATACATGTATTCTTACATGGCTATCTATGTGAGGACTTTCCTTTGTCCCTCTAACTTAACACTCTCCATAGACTTAGCGCATGAAAAAATGTGAGGACACAAAAATACAAAGGATTCCACAGTAAGAACAGCATTGTCCCTTTTGTATTCCTTTGTTCTACTGTTCCCACTCTTCTGATAATACCATGCCAGACGTTATGAACACACAGCAGTATACGATGTAAAAGTACTTCGGGTGTATAGGAGACAAACTACGTCACCTTGGAGCAGACCAATCATAACGCAGAATTTGAAAGCTAACGTCACTGCAAGTTTATCTGCTGGTATCATTGGGCCTGTAAGACCAGTGCCTGTCTTAATCCTTGCATACAGGGGACCAGTCTAGGTTGATAATGTCCAACCGTCGGGCAAACTGGGACTGGCAGGGCGTTTCTTTGTTAAAACCAGGGGGGCGGACACGGAAAAAGAAAAAGGCGCCATCAACGTTGATACTCGTCTCATTCATGAGCATGCCTTACATGCATGCAGTCGAATCTCTGTTCATGCAGTCAGGTCGCAGCAATAAAGCGCTCTGATTGGTCCCAGGCTTCATACCAGGAAAAGCAGCCTTTGTGTGTCACCCTGACTGCTCGGTTTACCATACCAACACACATAAACTCCGGACGCCGACTGGTCAACACATGAAACCGTTAACGGAAGTTACTATTTAATTCGAACGTTACATTTTGAAAATCATAAAAAATCGATTGGGTAGAATGGGTGAATTTTTTTTTAAAACTTCACAATGTTAGAAAACTATATATTTAAACAAGAACTTGAAAAATCTCAGGGGTAGAATGGTTCAATTTTTCACTTTCGTCGCGTTTTGTGACACTGTTTTAGGGGTGTCGAAATTTTCGTTCAAAGCAATATTATACATTGATTAACGGTATGGTGCTGTTGCCTGGCCATGCTCCTGATGTTGGAGGGACGAATGCATTTTCAAAATAGTCTTGTCTAGATATTTGTCAAATATTTGCATTTTATTCCACTCCAAAAACCTGACTATTAAACTATACTTATATCATTGGTAAAATACTGCCTTACTTTTATCTAATTTAATCCATTCGTGTTAGTGTAAAAATTAAACACCCCTATTTTTGTAATGGTATGTTCACACAGCATCGGGGAAAGAATTGCGCAATATCGTGTCCGCCCCCCCCCCTGGTTAAAACGTAGACCTAGCTAGCTTTGTGTACCGTTTCTGTGATTACCCGATACTGACATATCTGATGGGGAGATCTAGGAGATCCAGGAGGTACCGATACAGGCCTATTTTTGAGGATATCGGTGGTACCTTGGGTATCTGGGTGTATGGGTTTACCTTAGCCTATATCTGGGGTGCTTTTGTGTGTGTGGGATTACCCGATACTGGCATATCTGGTGGGATCTGGGCTACCTCGTGTACCTTAGATTACCAGGAGATAGAGGGTACATGTACTGGCATATTCGGCAGAGGTATCGGGGTGTTTTGGTTTACCTTAAGTAGCCTATATCTGGGGGTAGGTGTATGTGAAATTATCCGATGTACTGGCATATTTAATGGTGTATTGGGTACCTTGCCCTTATTGACGAATTCTCAATAGTACAGTGCGGTTTCATGGGGGTAAGCTATAAATTGATTCCGTGTGAATAGAACTACTTAAGAGGCAGTAGCCTGTCAATGACTGAAAGTACAATGTCATGTTAATGACGACCCCAACTATCATACCCCATCAACTACCCACCTAACAAGAAATCATACCTCAATCAGAGACTCAATCAAAAACGAAAACATTTTCAACAACAACATGAAATTGATACAACATACAAAACATATTTTATTTATATACATGACATATCCCTGTTATGTGATCCTACAAATAGTCACAGAAATATATTTTGATGACAAACAAAACAATAAATTTAAATTTGCCTCCTTCCTTATGCTTCTCTTCTTTCTCAAATTGTTTAATACCAATTGTTATTTTGAAAAATCGTCAACAGTTGTCAGTTTCATCTATAGATTTTAAAAAACTCCTATACAATAGAACATCCGATAATCTTCTTCTTTTTTTACGGAAATTGACATGTTGGTAATGACAATGGAATTTGTACAAGACTTAAATTTCAAGCCATATGAAATCATTGTGGCATATAACATTTCATCAGGTCTAAATGCAAAAATACTATGGTTGATGTAAAGTTTTAGTTTGGCATCACGATACCATATAATGGTTCTGTAATATAAAACATAACTCTGATTATCCTTGAAAAAACAAAACAATGAGCGTTTTGAAACGCCCCTACGGTGTGATAAAGTGCTATATAAGAATCAATTGTTATTATTATTACTTTTTAAATTAGTATTATTGTCATTGTTATTATATTTAATTTGTTTAAATAAGCTCATATATTGCCCTTTTGCAAGTAATTGCCGTCGGCCCAGACTTAGAGACGGACTCCATGCAGGTCGTGAAGTCTGCCGCCCCTTTAGCCTGCGCCAAATTAAATTCACACAGCTGCCCAAGCCCTAAAGAAGGTAAGCACAAGCTAATTGTGCTTACCAGAATTAAGGTACCAGCCCAAATACCAGTCACCACATGTGACTGGTATCCTGCTCATTATATATTGGCATAAAATAGTAAGGCGATTTTGTCTGCTGAAGCAGCTATATACGAAATTGAGCTCTGGTCTTGATGGCCGTTTAGAACGGCCATCGGACTAAGCTTTTCCAGTTGATTTGCTCTTTCTAAAAATGGAACTCCATGTCTGTTATTGCTAAATTTATAAACCGAAGGCATTGAGCTGTTGGATATTCATTATAGTACAGCCATTTTATATTTAGCCCATGCAACGCATTGCTACGAAACCGAGGCTAAAGACCAAAACATAATCAGCACCCTTGATATGAACAGAAAGTTTAAAGTTAAGTTCAGTTCAGTTCAGTTTATTTCCATCACTCATACAGTTTGCTGGCACAATAATACACCTAAGGTATACTTTGTAATGATTAAGTGGTGGGATTCTCCTAAAAGCAAGTTTGTTGGGTGGAGACCTCCAATAAGAAAGAACTGAGTAAGGAATCTACAAAGTATAATGTAACATCAAAATAATGTTCACATCAAGTGATAACATCAAATGATAACTGTCATTACCATTGCATGTTCTGGGAACTCGATACGTTCATCATTAAGGATTTAAATCAGTTGGGGGTAAAGAACTAGAATGCGTCATACAAAGACACACAATTGAGAGTTCCATTTTTCTTAACAACATTATTAATTACTACAAAGACTTCCCCAAAGCATGTCCGAATGTTCGAGAATTCACGAGACACCTATTGTTTATTTCAGTTTGTACAAAGTTATACATTTATGTGGCAACCAATATAAGTAGTCTTTAGTGCAGTACTATAACCAAATATTATGGCCAACTGATAATTATTATTTTTCTTGCTTGATAAATGTAAACATGTTATATGAAATAGAAACTATTGTTTAAACTACATGTCTCTAAACTGTAAACCTGTTCTGTGGTCGCAGTTCCGTCACAGTTTAGATATAATTGGGCGTGCCATGCTTTGAAGTAATGAGAAGTAGCCTTATTTCTAGACATAATGTGATTCCTCTAGTCAATAAAACATACAATATCAGTTGCGATACATCTCAGCAAGACTTGAGAGAAAGGTTACATATACGTAATGCTTAAAACAATTATCGCTAGCCTTGTTTCTATTCATCGTTGATGACTTGTGACTCCTCAGTGAAAATAAATCGTATAATACCATCCAAGTATACCTCAGCACGACTGGGGAGCAAGACTACAGACGAGCTTTATATGAGTTTGCAGTCAGGTACCTGTTGTAAACAAGAGCAATATATGGTTCATAGATGTAGCTTGTAGTAATTTATCTTAATTCCTCTGTTCATAAAAAAAAATTACAAATCATAAACTGGTTTACATAATTAATTGTCAGTGCCGTGAAAAAGTTGACTACTTTTGCATATTATCAAGGTATAGTTTCTTACCTCGTGTCCATCATCTGTGGGTAGTGGTACCAGTGTTTCTCCTTCCAGTCCTTCAAGGAAGTCTGACCATGCTAAGAGGTTTCCATGTCCCTCAAAACAGTTTCTTGAGATGGTTGAAATGTCACTCTCAGGCAGCACTTTATCCCAGAGATTTATCCTTAAAGGAAGTCAATCCAGAAACATGAATACATAAATAAAAACCGTCAAGAAAGAGCTGCAAAATTTCAATCCAGCTCTAGTGTATGCTTTCATTTTGAACAAAGTGTTCTGTACTTGTTTGTTGCTTTCAAAAAAAAATCACAAATGAGTGCATTCTCTTCAAGAATTTAACAAACTTATGCAGGCGAGATGTTATAAACCATGAACTATTTGAAACTTAAAAACTTCACCATTACTGGGAGGAGTCTTACTTAGCCAGAGTTTGTAAACGGATGTAGTGCTGTCTCATTTTGGGCTACCAGATTGTCTGAGAACTCTAACTGATTTCGACTTACTTGTAGATGTCTCCAATGAAAGCTTCTCTGGAACTGAACGAACCACCGAGAGAGTCTTGTTCCTGGCCGAGGGCAAACACCCCCTCTCCCGGTATCGGCTCGGTGCTTCGACTGACCCCGTTCGCGGCTACGGAACCGTTCAAATACAAACTCCATTCACCAACTGCAAAAAAAAGGTACATTACCACCAGTGATTTCATAATTAATGTGTTGGGCATTTCAAAAACAGATGTTATAGACCCTGACGTCTGAAAGTATTACTCCCTCCCTTTACAGGTTAGGGAACCACTCTTTAAATCACAGTAACATCTTTTTGTAATCGTTTTCTCCAATTGTGGTTTTTATTGTTATACTGAAGTATTGTAATGTTTTTATGAAGTAAGAATTAGAATGCAGATGATTTTGAAAAGCACATCCCGACCTGATTCATCAAAACTGCAATTATCAGAATTGTCAGTTTTCATTTTCTAATACTAGACATCAATGTATAAGATGTCCTACCCTCACTGCTCCATGTAAACAACAGGCTAGTCCAGTAGCCAGTGTTAATAGCAGCATCAGTGTAGATAACTTGACCGTTCACGTAGATCTTAAGCGAGGCACAATCAGTCACTGTTAGTGCATTATCAACAATGTCAGCCGACCTTTCAATTAAATATATTTTTTTTAAGTTAATATCGCTTCCATAAACAGAATCATGACCAAAAGTAGGAACTGTGTACACTGTGTCTTATACTAATTAATTCATTAAAAAAAGTTACAAATTTACAATTTTATCATTAAGGACAGCACATTCGCTACACTACCCATCAGTAAAGTTCCAATCAACTTTTACAGTTCAATTGTGTGCATTTGTTGTCATACACCCACCATTTCACTCATCCGATATCATTCAGTAACACAAAAGTAAATTTTCGGAACATTTTCAAGATACGAATACCATAAATGAATTGAAAAGGTCAGTTTTTTGTTTTAAGTTGGTTTTATCTGGGGCTTTTCAGAGCCATCCCTCAGGTAGGGATTCTCAGCAGAACGAAAGGAAAGCCCACCCCAATGTAGTGTTTGATTGGTTTACCCGTTTGCTGTTCTCTTGGCGGCATACGAGAAGGGCGTTCCCATGTTGGTTGAATCGGATGATCGTATCCACATTGACAAAGTGACGGCTCGCAGCTCGGAGTTGTCTCTCTCAACGAGGGAGAACTCTGCCGTTGAAGATATGTGGAAACCCAGATGAAACTCCTGGGACATTTCTGTCATTTAGGGGGAAGCATACATTCATTTGGTAATTGGATTTAAATATGTTGACATTATTTATAAAAACAACGATGCCATTTATGAGAACGTTTTGTCTTTGAGTCTGGGATCGATTTGACAAAGCACTAAGATTCATCTTCAGATGAGTTGTCAGTATTACCATATATAGTGATTTAAATTGTGACATCACACTTTGCTTAGCAATTATGAGTGATACACATATCAATCTTAGCTCTTTGTAAAATCGGCCCAGGTCTCATAATTGCGATAAAAGGCATTACTATGACATGTTTAAAAACTAAACAAATAGCCTTACTTAGGAAGGCAGGTCCTCCACTTTCGTTTTACAGACATGTGTTGAATGTGAAGAGCAGAAATGTTTAATGACTTTATTGAAATTAATGTGAATTAGTCATAAATTATTCATGAGTCTGCTCACCGGTCTCACACAGTCTCCCTGCAGTCCCTGGTAGGCACAGGCATTGGTAACCATCGATGACGTCACGGCAGGTGGCGCCATTTGCGCACGAATGGCCTAGGCACTCATTGATGTCGACCTCACAGTTCGCCCCCTCGTATCCGGGCACGCATGCGCATTGGTAACTCCCCGGAAGGTTGATACAACTGGAAAGTGATAACATTATTTTCATCTTGATAATGGTAAAATTAAGTATCCTTTGTCAGTATATGAAAAATCATGTTTAAGTTTTATATTTACTTTGGTGTTCTGTGGTAATATAAATTTGAATGTAAACAATTTGAAAGTAAAATGCTGAAAGCATAGGGTATTAAATGAAATGGGAATTTGTTTTTAAAGGCCATGTGGAATGCACTACATTCTTTTAATATACCCATAACGAGGCTGGGAGGACCATGTGAAACGAGAATCTTAATTTTCAGCATCAGTGGTCTAAGGGATTGGCAAACTATAGTTAGGAATCGATCGTTGTACCTTGCGCCATTCTGACAGGGCTTTTCATAGCACTCATCAACCTCTACCTCACACCTCGCTCCCTGGTATCCAGCCTGGCATTGACAATGAAACGTTGAGGGCGTCTGTGTGCATACTGCTCCATTTAGACATGGCTGACTGGCACAGCGGTCGGGTGGCGTCTCACAGAAGATCCCCGTAAATCCATCCACACAGTCACATTCCAAACGTGCAATCTGCCGGGGTGATCAAAGTGTTAGTGCTGTAAGCATGTGGACAGGTTAAACACTATATTTTGACATCCTTTCTACTTCTACATCTTTTTCGTTACTCAGTAGAGTCCATGAGTCAGGATAATATGAACGCCATCGTTAAGTGTCTTGCCTTGGACAGAGATATTCCAGTCCACATTGAGATGACTCAGTCACCATAACTTCAATTCAGTGTGCTTAGACCGCTCGACCACAACACTCCATTGTTCAACATCGTGAGCGCCCATTGTGATTGAGATTTTAAAGGTGGGTTGTTTAACTTCTAATTCTTAGCATTAAAACTCTGCAATCTGTCATTGAGAGGCCCAAAGTATTTTTAACACAGATGTCATTCCTTTGGCTGGCTTGTTTGTTGTTGTTACCATTGTTGTGTTATTGTCGAAGCATACCCACCACAAGCCCCACTTGATGGATTCTGCCTCTACTGTTATTTTTAGTGTGGCTACTTTGTGTGTGTATAGTGGGAATAAATATTACATTGAATTGAACTGAGTTGAATTTTCGCAAAATAGCGAGTATCAGACATCCATATTTTGTTATTTACCTGGTCTTGGCATTTAGCCTCGTTTTGGCATGGATTGGATAAACACTCGTTGGTTTCTACGTCGCAAAGGGCGCCCTCATAACCTGATGCGCAGTAGCAGACAAATCCGTCCACTTAGAAAGAAACAAATTATTTGACAGATTTTTGAATTTCTGAGCTGTCATTAATTGTGTCTTAATTCTTGTCCCTGGAAAAAGTCACAAATGTAAAGCAATACTGCATGATATGATTTCAATTGATTTGAAATAAACAACAGCAGTGGAAGAACAACAAAAAACAACAGTAAGAAGCAAACAAATCGTCGGCGTTGTCACAAAGTGGCGAATCCGTCCCAAATTATTTACCTGAACAATTTCGGGGATTTTTTCTTTTTCTTGATGAATTTGGTGTCCTTAACATTTCTGCAAAATGTTAAGTCTTGAAAATGTATAGTTTACTAAATACGCAAATTGCCAAAACGGAGAACCGTCTGCATTCAAGCATTTGCGTTTTGACGAACAGGCGAATAAGTTTTGAACCAAACAGCTTTCTAACAAAGCATCCAAATAAAGAAATCAGTATTTAGTCATGTTATTTAACTTATACACTACCGTATCACGAAAACAATATTTTACACTTTGTATTAAATAAAACCGGCGAAAACAAATGTTCGATATGTGACCAACTTCAAAAGCGTTTGTCTGAAAACGCTGAGTTTCATTTGCGAATTCGCCGGTTCGTGAAAACGCCGACGAAATTTAGAACAGCAACAATAACGATGAACACACTCTCAACAAACAAAATCAACAAGACAGAAATTAAAGTAACAGCAGCAGAGTATCGAGACACCGCACCTCGATCAACACACGTAGCCCCGAAGAAACAAGGTTGTGGTGCGCATTCGTCAACCTCCATCTCACACGTGTTACCCGCGAAGCCTGGCGGGCACCCACAGTAAAATGAGCCACCGTCTCTCACACACTGTCCACCATTTTGGCACGGGGCAGATTCACAGGCATTGATATCTGAAACGATATTATTTTTTGAGGAAACCATTAAACGGTTTGATTTAATAGTAATAATGCATCCATTAGTGCTCTCAGAAATACAAATAAACTTTACTCAATGAAATGAAATGAAATGAATAAAGGATGCCTTGTGTTTGTGCGGATTAAGAAAAGATTTCGTCAAATTTTGTGATTTTGTTTTAGAAAAAAACGGTTGACGTCTAGGGGGGAATTTTGTGTTCACTGGTGCCGAGCTTTTACTGGTTCCGGCAATCCATTTGAGCGCTCTCTGCGCACATTTTCTAGTGAGATGTGATTGTGTTAAACACGTCATTACATGGAAAGTTTTTGTGTTTTAAGAGTTAAAGTGTCATACTGGTTTTGAAGCCAAAAATCTCAAAGCGATGACGTCACAAACGGAAACATCAACTATAAAATCGGTATAACACTCTAAGTACACTCTCCTATTGGAAATAGTTTAGTTATTTTTCTGTTGACCAACAATGAATGTTATCTTTTAAACTGATCAATGATTTTGAAGATTGGGTTCACTTTCACAGTACCTCTGCACTCGGACTCTGATGTAGCGCCCTCATCGGTTGTCATTTGGTTGTGTGGGCACGGTAGGCATTCAGTTTGATACTCCTGTGGCTGATACATTCCCAGAGGGCAAGGCTTACATGGACGCAGTCCGGTAACACTATACTTCCCTTGACTGCAAACAGCTGTAGGATCAAATCATACTTTAATTCATAATTTAATTAGTTAGTAGAGGAGTTAAGAAATAGTGCATGTCATGTTCTTATCAAGTTGTCGAACATAAGAGTTGTCGAACAGTATTATTAGACTTGCCTCGGCAGTTCCTCGATGATCTGGACCCTTTTGCGGACGTAGTTGTACCCTCTCTGCATGGTATGCAAGCTTGTTGCTTGAAGGCATGTTGGTAAGAGCCTATTGGGCACGGTTTACACGTTGATAACCCAGATGGGGAAAACGTACCGGGGTTGCACTCGGCTGAAAATGAGTAGATAAATAAATGGTTTGTGATTTGCCAGCAACGGAGCTTTTTTACATTGTAACATTGAAAAGCGAGTCTGCATTGGATTCGAAAATGTTATACTAATAATGGGTTCTTATGCAGCGTTTTATCACACCTGTTGGGGCGTATCAAAGCGTCAGGAGCCACTGCTTGACGTACATTACACAACACATGGCTTTACGCCCCATCTGGGTGGCGAAGCAATACTGGTTAAGTGTCTTGCTTAAGGACACAAGTGGCAAGACCAGGACTCGAACCCACACTCTTTCATAATAATTCTTTGCTCTCAGGCTATGCTATCACCTGTCTCTTTTCCCCAACCCGCCTCATACCGCCTTTGTGGATTCGTTCGAATCTCACTTTGAACCAGAACATCCCATTTAGAATGGTCCACACTTGCTGATATGACCCATTATGTGTTTTCCTTTGATATAAACTAAGTATTTTTCTATTGGGTTTGTGCAGGATTACAGTGCAAGGAATTGTTGAAGTTTCCTCGGTTTCCTCACCACAATAATATGAAATATTGTTAATGAATAGTTTGGTCGCATACTTCGGCATTCACTGATGTCCTTGGCCTGTGTCCCTGCGGTCCAAGTACCGGGTGGGCAAGTCTTGCAGTGGTCCTGTCCTTCCTCATCCTGGTACTCTCCCTCTTCGCAGACTCTACATTCCTGGGCAACCGTGTCCAAGTAAGAACCGACGGCACAGTTGACTACGGATTGGGATAAATAGAATTCAAATGTTATATCCTTGTAGCTGCTCAACGGTGTCAGCACACTGCAGTTTCACAGTTCATTGTGCACCCCATTTGGTTTATGGAGTGGACACATTTTTGTAGAACCTCCGTTTTTGTATTGTGTTATACCTACTTGAGGGAAAACAGTTTGTGTTTTCAACTGAACCACTTCGTTAAGTGTGTTTGAAAATCTTACATTTTCTGAAAGCAATCTTGAAAATAGGTTTGTGGTAACATCATGGTGTTAACACAGCATTCCTGTCAAAACCCTTCTTCTTATACGATGGACCGTATAATGGCGACTGTCTTCCGTCGTCGTCGTCGTCGTTGTCGTTGTCATAGACATCGCCTTCTTGTCATACTCACTGCATTCTGCGTCCAACAACATCGATCCTGTTTGACAGAGCGGAACGGTTCGATTTGCAGAGAATGAGCCCTCAATGACTGAAAGTGTCTGGTTGTCGACCACGAGATGTAGTTGACCCGCCCCTGCGAGTTTGGCGAAGTCGCCCTTGATTTCCTCAAGTGTTTGTGTGGCATTCTCAAGCTGAGCTTTGTGTTGCCCCTTGTCCTAAAACAAAGTGTGAGAAAAAATGACTTCAAACACACAGGTTTGAATCCCGCCTATGTCAATTCCCACCGTCTAAAAATAATGTTGTGTGTCTGTGTATCCCCCCCCCACGATACGGCCATTTTATTTTTGTCCTTTATCCATATACAGGATAAGTAGAGCGGACAAAATAGACGCAGACAGTGTCCATGTTTTATGTGAGCAAATACAAACATGAAATAACAAACGTGTGATAATGTGGGCTTAATCCGTTGTGTGAGTCAGGAGAAAATAGTGAACAACCGTGCACAATTTTCAGCAAGTATCACATTGGCCTTAATGATGGTTGTGACAACCGAAGTCAGCTGTAAAGTTTGTTTGTTTGGTTGGTTTTGTTTGTTTGTTTGTTGTTGTTGTTGTTGTTGTTGTTGTTGTTGTTGTTGTTGTTGTTGTTGTTGTTGTTGTTGTTGTTGTTGTTGTTGTTGTTGTTGTTGTTGTTGTTGTTGTTGTTGTTGTTGTTTCCTCTTTTTTGGGGGGGGGTAGGTTTCAGATAGAGTTTTCACGAATACAACTTCATTTCAGAGAAAACAGTTCATATGGAAAACAAATGGTTCTTGTATGAACTTTATAATAAGCAATTTATCGGAAATATGTTTTTAAACCTTACGACTTTCTTTAAATAAGAATGTAAATAACATCAGGCCTATCCTTCCATTTTTTTTAATCGCACAGATTGGACTTTCCGAATGTCAATTTTGTTGGTTTGCCCTTTTTGTTTTTCCCTTCATTAATAAGAGGTATCTCACTTTGATTTTGCATTTCAATTGATTTATATATATATATACATATACACCCCCCCCCCCCCAATTAACAAGTCGTTCACTTTATTGATGAGTAATTTATATGAGTTTCTTACCGGTGATCGTATTTGTGTGGCGACAGTAAAATCTATTGTCACTGTATAGTGTAGCTCGGTTGTGCCAGGACTTCGTCGTCTTCTCCTCCTCCTGTCTTCATCTTCATCTATCTCACCGCAGTACACTGTCACCTCCTCCATCCTTAACAAATGAGATTTGAATTAAAAAGTCAATTCTTATCTAAGACTTACGGAGCTCTGGAAGTGCCATCTGACATAGTGAGATACTGATAAATTGTAATTTACTGCAGGATGATGCCATGATAAACGTAAAATGTCAACAAGTCGAGCTGTCGAGATCACCGGAGAGACAACATCCTGGAGTAAGATGTCGTCTTATTTTATCTCAGGATCTCGACATCATGAAAGTAAGATCCCGAGATAATTAATGATTTCGGGTTATCGACATCCTGATTGTAGGATGTCGACTTCCCTAGATAAATCATCAATGGATAATCCTGAAAATGTCGAGAACCCAAGATAAATTATCATGGAAAGACAACATCCTACTTTCAGGATTTCGTCATCCCGAGATATCTGGAAGACGAACATTTACTTTCAAGATGTCGTCATCCCGAGACAAATCTGCTCAGGATGTCGTCATCTAACGTTTATGGTGTTATCATCCTGCAGAAAATTATCTCAGGATCTCAATAAGTTGAAAGGCACTTCCAGAGCTCCTTATAAGACTAATACACAGTTCTGTCAATACTACAGCTCCAAATGAAATAGTTTCAGTTGATGTACATAAGGAGGAGGTTTGCTCTGCTGTGATCAGAAAGAACTCTTTCGGTTACTTACAAACAGGAGTTTACTGCCATACACCCGCCGGCTGTACCAAACATACTCTTCTTGAAGTCATCAACGAAAGCTGCTTGGATTGCTCGTTGTGTCTTTTCATTTGTGCAGTCTCCGGCATAGTACTGTGTCTCCATAGCCAGTCGAGCTCCATTCGGATCATGTATTTCTAAACAAAATGCAAAAAGACTGTTGAAAGAAACGTATTATTTCGTATGGCCTGAAGAGGTTCTAATAGGCTGGAGGCTGGAGGGCAAAGTAGTCTGGGCCAGCCTTAAAACACGTGAGCTGTAATGCAACAAGTTTAACTCGTATCCCTGAGACTCGTTGTCGTTGAGTAAAGTTTCGGTTGTAATGAATTGTTTCGTCGTTTCGACAAGCTGGTGACCGTGTCTTCAATTTTCTAAGCAGGTGATGGTGTTAGCGCGACCCAGTTTTATACCATTATAGGCATTATATTTGAATGCTCTATACCTTGAGTAGTTACAATGATTAATAATTAGAAGCATAATCGTTACTACACTATTGTTGAACCTGACTAACAATGTGAAGTCGTGATAAACACTAGTCAGTCCTTATGTCAATCACTCGATCTGCTTTCAAGTTGTTATAATTTGTATTTCTTGCAAGTCGGACGCAGTTTTAACAGTCTTGATACGTGAAGAGTTTATCACTTCAAATGGAGCTCAAATGGCTGAGTAGATCCTGCCTTTTCGGCGTTTTAATGTTGTGGCCTTCAAGCTGTTTATCACAGTTTGCTTCACACAAGTGCGCAGCCTAAACAGCGCAACAAATTCATTTCGTGTCTCAGGAACGCTATCGCTGAGTGAAATTTTGTTTTGAACGGATCGCTTCGATATTTCAACTATAATAGCTAGCCATCGATTTATTTTTTTTTCTACACAAACAATTAGATTATAGTAAGGAGTACCCCCAAATCAACCAGATGTGTAATGCACTCTTGCCGCTATTACACTCATTCCTTGTCTCGACGTTTCAACTTTCCTGCCGACTCGTGGTCTACAGTTTTTTGACCTTCCTTTCCCAATTTGGACTTACCTGAACAATCTGGCCATGGTATGGAAAACCCTCTTGGGTTGGTGGCCCATCGTCCCTGGCCACATATGTACCACGCGGCCGGCTTCTCGGCAAACTCAAAGGCCTGGTTGCAGTAGACACGACAGAACGTTCCAAACAACCACTGGTCACACGCCCTCGCCCCGTTACGTGGGTCTGGGTAATTTGGGCATTCAGTAGCTGCAGTGGAATAAGTAAACCAAGATTACATTAATTAGAAAAACATTGCTTTGCAAAGTTGGAATTTGAAAAGAGTTCTTTGGTTTTTGTTTCCAGAGCGATGAAGCGGTTTTTTCCTTGGGATCTTCGAGACAAATGTAAGCAAATGAGCTGTGCATTTGTATTTAATTTTTACATACAGATTAAGAAATCGTTGTTGTTGTCGGGTTTTGTTGGGTTTTTTTCTGTTGTTCGTTTGTTGTTATTGTTGTTGCCGTTTGTTTTGTTTTGTTCAATTGGGTTTTTTTTAGCAGGGATGTTGATGATGTTTGACTTGGTTGTATTAACTTACGACCGATACGAATTCTGAATTGGCATTCGGTCTTCAATCCGGCAGCATCTGTTGCTGTATACGTCACGATATGTACTCCCCAAGTTAGCTCCACGCCTGGCTCATGTGACTGAAGAAAAAAAAATAGCAAATGATAAAGATCTGCATTCAGCGCTATGCTCGCTAGATTCCATGATTTGTCATATTGATTGGAATTCAACAATTTGCCAACCATTTTGGAGCTGGTAAAATTCTGAAGAACTTATTGACTCAAGGATCGACTGAACAACGTTATTGTTTATGTGTGTTAGCAACAACGACATGGCCGAGCGATCCTATAAAGTGCACTGAATTCAAGTCCACAGAGCGTGGGTCCAAATCTATGCCTGGCAGGCGTGTAATTGTGTCCTTGAGCATAATTATTGCTTTGTCCTTCGGATGGGACGTAAAGCAGTAGCTCCCGTGTACTAGGATAGGTAGTGCACGTAAAATAAACCATAATACTTATCATGAGGAGAAGGGGTTTGTTCGGTGTTTCTGGTTCATTGCAGACACCCATGCTATACATGTACAAGTTTCCTCAGGCTTCCGAGTTACAGTGGGTAACTTGAGGCGTCCTTGGTTTCATTGGTTAGAAATTAGTCACGATAACAATAAGGAGCATAGTTTGGTAGTATACCACAATCGCTTATATGAACCCCAACTAAATTTTGTCAGTTCAGAAAGAACGTTTAACGTTAGAAATATTTAGTTTCCCTTGGGTAAAAATGCTTTACCAAATTTCCTGTTACTATTAAAACATACTGTAATTTGAAGAGAAAGGTTTTTCAAATCTGAATATCGTCAGTAAAAACTAAGCAAGTCAATAGCATCGTCTTACTTGAGTCAAAGTGAATTCCTCTTTAGAGTTGTCAGCAAACTGTGGTTCCTCCCAGGTGACGGCTTTGATCTTTTGAGGAGAAGTTATATCTATTTCGTTGTCCGGGCAGTTTTCTACCGTGGGAGGTTGTGTGTCTAAATAGGAAAAAACTCAGGTTGACATCAGGACGTTCAAGTGGATAAGGAGGGATCGGTGCGAAAGGGCAACTGGTTTTCTATGCATGTTACAGTACCTTTGTATGTGGCTATGGCTTCACCACGTGGCTTATTGATCACTGTTTCTTACCTGTACTTCATTCACTAATGGCGCTGAAGTCAAAGTTGACAGCAAATGCCAAGGTCGTTCAATGACGTCAAAATCTGTATTATTAACATGGAAAGGGTGGCAGTGCAAAAGCCGACCGCATCCCACACCCAACTATTTCTTAATCACTCTTCACGGGTTTCTTCAATATTGGATAGTACAACTCGAGACACTTCAAAACCATAATTGCTTTTCTTTACCTAGGAAGTAAATAGGTACCCATGAGGATAGATGTGGTTCCAGTTGGAATTTTTAGCTAGATGTGCTTAATACATCTTGCAACAGATGCTGAATAATATTTCGTTTGGAGCCAAGATAGTTTAAGAAATGAAAAGGTACTTGTTCCAAAGACAGGGTTTCTGGGCCTTCTGGAAGTGTTGTTATGCTTGGGATCAAATTGTTTCATTTGTGCTAGTAAGAAACTCAGAACATACATCTTAGACAAGGAAAATCAATACAGAAATTAATCAATCGATAAACATTGATGTTTCTTTTCTCAAACTTACCTTTAATAAACACCTTAAAGTAACACTCCGCACTCAAGCCAGCTCTGTCCGTAACAGTATACCTTACACGAACAGATCCGATCTCAAATCGATAGGGTGGTTTGAGTCCGGCTGGATGAACGGTGACGTTGAGGGCGTCGGTACCGTCTAAATTATCACTGACGGTTGGCTCGTCCCATGTGACCTCGGCCGACGAGAGTCCGGGTTCGGCCTCTTTTTTAATTGTATCTGGGCAGGTTATTTCAGGTGGGATGGCATCTAGAAAATAAAGGAATAAAGTAAACGAATGCTGTTGAGTTTAGTAATAGTGTAAATGTGCAATAGACTGATTAAAGAAAGTATTAGTATTCTAAACAGTGTGTATTATTTATTATCATATCAATAATTTTGATTTGAAATATTAGTTGATGTCGCATTCATGTGTAAGCAGTTTAGAAAATGTGTATCCGTCGAAGGAGTACATCATAGTATACGTTTTATGTTCCATGTTACCTCATGGTGACCCATGACCTTTATCTGACTTGAACTCAGACAAAGGGACCACTATGTAGATTAGATTCGGAACATCTTTAAGGGGTTGTACAGAAAGTTAGAAACCTCTACCCGCTACGACTATGTGGATAAATGATTTCATGGGGTAGCGGGGGGGGGGGGGCAGGTACCCGGGTATTAATTTCCTTACCAACACACGCGACTTGTTCGTCTGAAGACCAGTTTCCACTGGTCTCGCACTGTTTGAACAAAGGCCCCTGCAGTCTAAATCCACCATGGCAGTTAAACGCACAGGCTAGCTTCACCATTTGCCGCTTGTTTCCACACTTTGCAGGTACAATGTAACCATTACGTAAGGGAGGCAAAACCGGGCACGTAATACCTGAAGAAGGACAAAACAGATGCGGAAATTATCAAAATTATGCAACACTTTTCGAAGATGCGAATTGAGTTTGACCAGCCACCCTTCGTTAGTAAACTATCAGAACCTTATCAGCAATACAATACAGTACTTAGAATTACAATAGTTACACATTGCCTCTACATGAAAAGGGTTCACGTAATGGCAAACTTTTTCTCATCAGTCTTTTCAAAGTTGCGAATGGAGTTTGTCCCTTCATCCTCCATTTGTATAACGCCATAAGAACATAGTTATCAATGCTACAGTGGTTACAACTACAATAGACCGTGCAAGTCTTCCGCGTATTTAGCAATTTTGGGGACCACTGTCGTCCTATACGTGCATTGCTTGAACGCATGAAGGAAACAAACTTGCGCACTTTAACGGATCCCAATTTTCGAAAACACGCGAGACTTGCAAAGTCTATGTTACCGCCTTACCTTTACATGAAAAGGGTTCCCCGGACCACTCTCCAGACCCAGTACAATCACGTTCTCTATTTCCGATCGGATTGAAGCCAGCTGCACATGTAAAGCTTTCAATATACAAATCAAACCAATATTTTGTTCACAATAACTCCTTTTTCGTTTTGTAAAGGCCCTGCACAATATTGGTTACTTAAGTCGTAACAGACTTACATGAAACTAACAAGGTATAAAGCTTATGATAGTAGCAAATTCGAATAATTTTTCGAATAGTTTTCGAATAATTATTAAGACCCCAAAGAGTTTTCGTCTACCTAAGCCGAAAACTCCGGCCAGTAGAATGAATGGCAAAAAAAAAACAACAACAATGAAAGGATTTGAAATTGCCCCAGGTTGGTTTTATTACATATCTCTTGAATCATACAAAACTTGCCGTAAGGGGGAACAACATCTCCAGACCCGCAGTGGTTGACCCTCCGTGCTTTAGAAACTAACCTGCAAGTAGTGCCGTATACATTGCTACCATCATCCTCTTGTCCTAAACAAAGCATACTGCCGTCAGTTGGTGTTGGTATGTCGTCACATGTCACTTCTGGATACGGGGGGGATCAGCAAATCCAATGTAAAGGTTTATGGTCAATTAATCAAAATCTAGTTTAATTGTTATTTGAATGTTGTTCTATTAAAATCTTTACGTATAATAAAAAAGGGAATTACTACCTGTACTGTCGGATTAAAAACAACTTGACTTTTTTTTTTTTCAACTGATCTTCATCGGAAAGTTATTTCCGCTTGAGTCGAATCTTCAATTTGTATCTTTTTGTTTAACTCAGGAAGATGGCAAAAGATGGACTTTTAAGAAGTCATTCCGGGTCTTTCTTTTTTCCATCTTGAAATACATATACATGTATATAATTGAATGTTTTGTTGTTAACTGTTTTTGTTTTACTTCAATATTTTATTAAGTACAACCAGCCTTGGAACTTTTAAGTGGACGCAGACATGCCGGGAAATTTACCATCGAGCAGGTTCGATCAAGGACTGACGGTTTAGTGGTCGGTCCGTGACATACGTTGGCAAAGTGGTACGGCTACGGCTGAATCGCAGCTTCATCATATGCTGAAGTATAAGGCGTCCTTAGCAATGCCCTTAACAACAGTCGTAGCCGTAGCTGTAACCGCCATCTTGGATACGGCCTTACATCTCGGTACGATATTGACCTTTCTAATGCAACGTCACAGCCAAAGTTTTTGCCAACCAAGGTTTGGAAACTATGGGAAGCCATAAATGCAAAAAGCAAAAAACAGATAGCCACAGTATGTAACGATGTTACACAATATTACAAAACACATGTAGTGTTGATTTTGTTGGAAACAAAGCAACCAACCATGGGATGTATTTTAACTGAAAATTTGCGAAAATGTTGAACTTGGTCACATTATCTATTTACACTATTGAAAGTGTTGCCAACCAGCGCGGTTTGTTTAACAACAATAAAGGTATATAGTACACTTTAACCAAAGCAAGCTCGAAAACGCGCTCGGTGAGTCTGCTGCCACCTAGCTGCCCAACATTGAAATCAATTTGACGGAACTAACTTTGACACTGTGCTGGTGTTCCTGACCAAAAACTGTCAGCCTGACATCGGCGTCTGGCAAAGGCAGGGTCAATTAGCTCGTAGCCGAGGTTGCATTCAAACGAGCACTCTGATTGGTAGATGTTTGGGCAGGTTCTCGGTGTCACCTGACCGTTGCGTGGGTGAGAAAGTCGTGGACACCTTTTCACTGTTTTACAAGAAAAATTTTATCAGTATGTCATGAACTATCTTTTTCTTTCATCATTTTATTCAATTTAGCTGCTACACTGTACTGACGAAAAAGTCAAATACCGTCTCAGTAATATTCAATCAATTATTTTCTCAAGGTGAAAGACTTTTCAGTTAAAATCCTTCCATGACGCAGTGAACTTTTTTTCTACAAAAAGTATAGGGCACAAATAAACAGACGCTGGACTTTGTAAAGTTCAGATTCTTAACATCGTAATTAATCTTACCTTTGCATTCAACAGCCGGATCACCTTGGTATCCTTCCACGCACTCGCACGCCGAAAGAGACGTACTGCCCCCTACTGTCGTGGTTGAGTAAGGCGGACAAGGAGTACATGCGTTGACCTCTGCGTAGGTTGATTTGTATGTACCCCTCGGGCACTCTTTGGAACATGAAAAAACATAAATTTCAAGCGTTTTACATGTGATATAATGCTGTGGGTTTAATTACCAATGTTGCATGCACTGCACTTTTTCACTTGTTGTACTTACATGTAGAATAGGTATTTTTTTACTTTGTATCGTTTCTGATCTAAACTATTAATTGTTCAGTCCAATTCAGATGCACATTTATTTCCATAAGTGAGCAGGAATAGAGTTTGGGGCTAATTTTGATTAGCAAATGCTTGTAGAAAACAGCCAATCAAACAAACAAACACCTCATCACCCCAAGCACCCCAACATACTACACGGTCCAGCACTCTCCTGAAGACGAGCAGAGTATACTGCTCGAAGCGTCAATACCACACCGGCTATTCTCAGAGCCAACACTTCTGCCAAAAGAGTTTCTACATTGTTGTACCCGCAAGTTTACTAAGTAAAGTTTTTCTTGCACAAACTAACCAGCCAACAAACACCCCCATCAACACAAGAACAAACAAAACTTGTGACATGACAATAGCTACCGCACTGACACAAAACATCGTAGATGAGAGAGAATACAACGAATTCAGGCTAGAGAGATAATGAATAAAGTAAGATGAATTAAGAAGTGAATGTAACACGTGTTCATTAAGTGGTGCAAGTGAATGAAATACATAAATATAAATTAGTGTAATATCTTGAGGAGTGGCTGGGGGTTTCTTGAATAGATTTGAAATGACTTAAGGAAGAAGCTTGTTAATGAGCTTAGAATTGAGACACTGTGAATGTCAGCATAGCAGGAGATACTGACCCCCCCCCCCCCGAGACTTTGTGTGGTCCACCTCTACCCCCCCCCCCCCATACGGCAAATTGTGTTGAAATTTCATCTGAAATTTCATCCTTCTGCCCATGTTAATTTAACAAAATTGGGGGACACACACCGGGGGAGGCAACTTCCCCTGTGACACTAGAACAAGGGTTAATACATTCCAATTTGTTTGGATTGCTGGAGTACTTTTTAACAGTACAGCAGTCGGCACGAGCTGCAGTGTGCACCAACCGGTTTGGTTGTGTTGGTTTGGTAGATATCTTTTTCTCTGTGAGCTTTTCCTCGATGACAAAAGGCAAATTACTATGTACTAAAACTGTGTCTTTCAAGCCTCGGTTCGGTGACATCAACTTACTATATGGAAGAACATTGGGGAACATCTTTTGTTAAGGACAGTATTTCATTCTTAATCTTGGTACTATTATTATTGTTTTGGTTGTTTTTGTTTTTGTTGTTGTTGTTGTTGTTTTGGGGTGGTTTTTTTTACCAATGTTCTTCCCTGGATGGCCTCTGCTCAACCAACTTACTAAAACAAACTTTTAAAAAAATATATTAATAATTCCAACAAGTGAAAACAAGTATACGCCATTGTTTTCTTGTATTTTCAGTTTTGAAAAGGTATTCGCAGTCATGACAGATTGCATCATTCAAGAACAAAGGTTAGTTTCTGTTAATCTCATTTTTGGCGGGATGTTGATCCGCCTGAAGTTCTTCCGGCCGCTTTAGAGGGACTCATTGCGGGGAATTCCCCCACGCAACCAGTACCGGTTGCTTCCACCGGTGGCTCCCGGACGTGGCCCTGACCACGAGGTGAAACCGCACGTGCTCATCACCCACCCACAAGACCAAAACCTTTCAACGGGTCTGAGCGCTTTTGCACAAGCCGGTGAGAGTTTTAACAGGTTTTTCCTTCTTCTTCTTCTTGGGTTTGGCATTTTTCTTGAAAATTTGCCAGCTTCGTCAAGAGTGCAAGCTACGACTGTTATGCTGTAGGAGGGCGTCACAAGACTTATAAGCCAGAGTCCAGTATGCAAATTCTGCTACATATTCTGTTTGTTCAAGTTTCAACTTCTAAACTCAATAGTTCAAAACCGTCTGGAAATTTAGAATGCCCCTCCTCCACCCATCTTGATATTCTTTACCTTGCCTTTGAAACTGCTCAATTTTAGCATCAGGGTAAAAGAGTGAAGGCCAAGCCTATACGTGCGGGTTGAAACCCATGTGCCATGTGCGGGTTGAAACCCATGTGCCATACACGGGTTATAATTTATTTTACATAAGAAAGTTTGACTTGGTTTATTTATAGTTTCCGTGATTGAAGGTAAACCTTATGATGAAGTTGAAGGGCGAAGCTTGTTTAGTAAAAGTAAAACCTATTAGGTGGGAAAGTACATGTTCGTTTCACCCCCCCCCCCCCTCCCCCGCTCTCCCAAACATCGGTTTTGGTTTAAACCTCCGGTAAGAATGTCTAACTGGGACAACATATGAGGAAATGTTGCAACAACTACAAGGACGTCGTAGGCGGCAATACACTTTACGAGTGTTGTTATGAAAGCTTGTCTTTTTTATCCACTAAATTGTTCAGATTTGAAATGAACACTCAAGTCTGTGAATGACGTTGTTATTCAAACAAAATTGTGAACAACTTTCTTTCTTATTTTCTTTTTATATTTGCATAAATGAAACTGTTTCAAGTATTGGTTGGAACTATTTTATGTATTTCAAAAAAGTGTTTAAAGCTATAACTATTTCTTTTCGTACGCCCACCTTCACACGCTTGTATGCCATTCAGTCCAAAGTAGCCTGGTCCGCAAACGCAGCCATGGCGCCCCCCTACGAGAGAACACGTGCACCTGGCGTCTTCATGGCAGCATCCTTGGTCAGCTCGAGCCCTCCCTTTGACGCACAGGCTGTCGCAAAGATTCTGGTCCACCAGCGCATACTGGTTTTCTGTGGGATCTGTACGAAACCGTAACAATAAAACCATCGGGAAAAAAACGAAACAATAAGATCTAATCGAGATGATGTTGTCAAAATTAAAATAAAACTTGATTTGATTAGTCTTGACATAACATGCATTTGGTGAAGCGTTTGAGTTGTTTACTATTGTTATTCTTTTCTTCTCGTTTTCCCCGACTAAGTTTGAACAAGGGCAAGATTAAGAAATTCGATTTTTGGTGTAAAGAAAACGGGCTCAATGCTCTTTGAACTTCTTCTATAGGCACACAAAGTAACTTTCCCCCAGTAACAGATCATACTATAACCACTAAAATGGCCCCTGCCCCCCAAAAATGGCACCACTGTTACTTTTTTTATTTTAGTTTTGATAGATTTGCTCAAGAGAAATGTTTTCCCATCTCCGTGCAGAATTTAGTCTCCCTTTAAATGACTTATGAATGGCACAAAAACCGATCAAACTTTCACGATCATGCTTGAAACACGATTTAGCGCATTTACGCCTTTTCTCCGGTAACTTTCCGTTACGTCCTTCTTCCGGCCACTGCACGAGTTTGTCCTCGTTAAGCAAGAAAGTCATCGTATTGAAACAAGTTTACATGAAAGTACCTCCACGAATTCGGAGAGCAAGCGTTTGGAAGTCTTCAGAGTTGTAAAAAATGAAGAAGTGGTCATCTGGTGGTGAGCTTGCAATCAGCCGAAGCTGCGATCGGTCAAAAAGACCCACTGCTATGGCGTAAATCTCCACGCCGTCCTGCTGGAGTTGCTCAGCAACTTCTACTGGTGATCCGCCGGTATTGGAAACGCCATCACTCAGCAGAATCAATACCTGTGTGGGTTCAGAGAGGGCTCAATCTTGAGTGTCTGCCCCGATTTGATCGGGGAAGGGGAGACTGATGAGTAGGAGACGGGCTCTATGCATGCAACCCGAAAGAGAAGTTAAAATTGAAAGTACCCCCAATAAAATTACCCCCAGCCCACCCCACTCCAAGAGTGTCAAGGAAGGATGGACATCTAATGCCCCCCCACCCCCACACACACACCCACACACACATTTGTGAATCCCGTAAATTGAGGACTTCTCTTTGTTCTCCCATTGTTTGGAATTAGGTGGGTTTTTCAGCGACGTTCCTATTGGTTTTGTACACGAAAGCGAAGCGAGGACATCCTCGCTCTGTCAAACACCCAGATCCATTTGGTTAAAGTCCTCGGTTTCAACGGGTAGACACGCTCACACACACACCCTCACACACATTCTCAAAAATGCATCCTTGTGGAGCATTCTTTTGTTCTTTCCTTTGTCCCTGCACTTAACAGTTTCCCTTTAGACTTTGTACACAAATTTCCTTGTGGAGCACCCCGGTCTTAGTAATTTCCATGTGGAGACCTTTTGTTTTCCCTTTTTTGTTTTGTCCTTGGTGTCCATAAGGTACCGAATATGAGCCCACACTTACGGATGGTGGCTTGTGGGGTCCTGCTATTGTTGTTCTATTATTCCCTTTTCTGAAGAATTCCCCTGTGTGGAGTCCAAGTTAGTTGAACAAAGAATTCCCTGGTGGGGGTCCATTGTTCCGTTGTGTTTTGGACCCCACAATGACCCACGCGTATGCCCACACACACTTCTGTTTGTTAATAGTGTAAATCGAGAAACCCCTTCGTTCTCCCATTGTTTGGATTTTTAGTGACGTCCCCATTGGTTTTGTCCTCGAAAGAAAAGCGAGGACGCCCACGGTTTGTCATTTTTCCCGAATCCCTTTTGTCAAAGTCCTCGGTTTGAATGCGTGGACATGTCCGCATACACTCACACTGAGGAGACTTCTATTCTTCTTTCCTTTGTATCTGTACTTACCATCTTCTCGTTGACTTTGTACACAACATTTCTTATGGAGCGCCCCGGTCTTTAGAATTCCCATATGGAGATATTTTGTTTTCCCATTTTCTTTTGGTCCTTGGTCTCCATGAGGTATACCAAATACGAGCACACTCCTATATTTGTCGACCCGTTCATTCGAACACTTCTTTGTATTTTCCCATCGTTTTTAACAACGGACGTGCACGCTCAGTCCAAGTACCTGTATCCCTTTTGTTAAAGTCCTTGATTTCGATGGGTACACACCCCCGCTCTTGAGTTTTCAAATGTTATTGTGGGTTCTTGAGCCCTTACCTCTGTCCTATTGGCCCGTTTCGATCATGCCGTGACCCTTGGTCTTGTCCTGTCACTGTCGTCATTTTGATTGTCTTCTTTCGTTGCAGTCTTTGGAAATGCATTTTCCTCTTCTATTTGTTTTTGATTTTTTAGGTTAGTTTTTCATGTGTTTATTTATTTATTTATTTATTTATTTATTTTTTTTTGTGTGGGGGTAGTGAGATTTGGTTCACTTACTTTATTGACATCGTTTTCCCCGCTTCGTAGGCTGTTAGCGAAGATGTTGCTCGCCTCTTGTAAAGCCAATTCGATGTTAGTGGCACTTCCTCCCTGATACTTGATGTCTTTGACTTGAGATAGAAAGTTGCATTTGTTGTCCGGTGGGCTGGATATGTGATCAATGCACCGCTCCTGTGGAAAGCAAAAATTCAACATGTGAAGTTAGACTATTCTATACTAATTACTGATTTGTTTGTACCGATCTAAGAAAGAGCAATTTCCCCCGAAAGAATTGTTTTTCTCGCGGAACTTGCAAAACAGTACAAAATAAACTGCACAAAATAAACCACATGTAGCATGTAAGATAATGTCATGGTCCCGTCAAGTATTCATTAAGTTTTTAATTAAACACTCCTTATTGTTTTCGTGCAAACCCTTAAATGCAAGCTAATTACTTTGTATAATCTATAACAATATATATGTGTAATTCAAATCTAAATGTTTGGGTCAGATCGGTCCAAAATTAGACCTAGCATCTTTAAGTTTTTCAAGTAGCTTGGCGAAATAAAATGTCACCAGGAGCGGATAAAAACAAATTACGCTTGAGTATAATTTGTTCATTGTACGTAAGCAGACAGTTTTACTTTACCTAGCTACTGAAGTGCACCGGCCAAGCAGGCCTTTAGCCCATTAAGGCCATGTTTAACGAGGCAATCTCCAAAAAGAAAATTTATTAACGTTTCAGTTTTCTCGTTATTTTTGTGTGGATGGTGAGTTACAACTACAAAAATGTTTCTTGTGCTGCTGAAGTGTTCCTTGGTGCATACAGTGCAGTTGGTTGCCTCAAAGCTGCCTGAAAAAATGTGCCCTGTCTGACATGGCCTTACGTGAAACAACAAGAGCTCGAAAGCGATCCGTCGTTCCCACACGAGAGAAGAGCAAGGCAAGAGTGATGTTTGGGTTGCCCCAAAACAAATGCATGGGATTGGTAGAATATGAGAAATATTGAAAAGTTTCAACCAAAAAATGTCTTACTAGTAAGTTCATACAGTACCATCCTTCAGAGAAATTCTTCCGTCTGAAATGTTCAAGATCCCACATTTTGTCACCGTCGTTATTTCGATTGCACCAGTCGACTTATTGGCTTTTTAATATTAATATTGAACCTTTTTTTTTAATGCAAAACATGAACCGTTGTCGTTGTTGCTTTGAAACCGTGACCACCCGATTTGATGAGATTTTCACAGTGTTCTTGCATGATGTATTTAGTGAAAATGAGATGGTGGAACATAATGCACTTTCCCCCAAATCAATGATATTATATCTATTTAAGTTCTAGATTAATATGTATTAAGTGTCGTGGCCCAGCTGTCTTAGTGGCCCAGCGTCTTAGTGCACCGGACTCGTGCAACCTGTTGTTAGAGTGTGGGATTGGCTCCCGGTCGTGGCCCTAATGTCCTTGAGGGAGACACTCAAAGAGGGGCTCCAAGGTCAAATTAAGTTTTGCGATTCACTCATTTTCCAATAGACAGAGTCCTCATGAAAGTGGGGGAAAAGTTACAAGCCTCTGTTCTCACGTTAAAATGGTGAAACAAATCACTCCGTTTGATACTCTTTTAGAGCGAAATTTGAAACTTGAAGTCGTCAGGCAAAACTTGTACTTTCTATTTTTATAAGGGTTCTATCTGTTTGAAAATTACTGAATAAAAACAAAACTCTGAATTCAATCTTGGAGAACCTTTTTAGCCATCTTCGTCTTTCGAATTGGACGTGAAGCTGAAGTTATCATCGTTTGCAGAAAGGGTGTGCCCCAGTGTTTGGGGCGTGGTTTCTGCAGATTACGCCCCATCACCTTGTAAAACCATTACACTAAACGGATCTCATGTTAGCAAGTCCATGTAATCATTTTACTTGGTTTTTGTGTGATGTAAACTAATTAGAACAATTTATTGCTATTATTATTATGCAATTTGTTTAATTTGTACTATTTCGTTACTGATCGTTTCTATTGTAGGCTATTTGTATACAGTTCTTTGTCAAAGCCTTTTGAAATTCCTAAGTGAGAGGTAATGAAGTTTTAATTAAATCAAATCTAATTAAATCAAATCAAATCTAATCTTACCTATTCTAATCATACAATGCAAAAAATACAAGAAACGCTTACCGCTTTTTCATTGTAGCTGACTACAGAAACCCGAGTGTCATTCGGGCCGATGCTGAATTGCATTAGCAGGCTCTCTACGAATTGCAGCTGGATCTTGAAGTCCGACACCCCGATGCTCCCGGAGTCGTCCAAGAGAAAGATGAGCTCAGACTTCCGATGGAGATGCACTTCACGCAACTTGGAGTTCATGATATCCCCAGGGTCTTGCTGACAGGTAGGGTTTGGGACGAGCAGAAGGAGTAAACTGAGGGCCACGTACCTTGTCATATCGAATCTATCCACCCAGAAACAATGTAACAATGAAGTCATGACTTCGCTGAAACGAACTGTAATGTGTGCTCTCAGAATCTGCGTACTTCTACATTACATCATAATAATTATAGGAATGCTTACAGCCCGATGAACAGTACGTCATGTGCCCGGGAGAAAGGTGTGGGGCTTTACTATTCAATTTCTGGCTTGACAAAACTATTTTGAAAATGTACCCAGTCTGTTCCCCTTGTGGTTTATTACTTGATATTTGAAATTGAAAAGTCACATTAACTTCAAGGTGATCCCTCTGCTGCTGCTTCCCAGGTTGTATCGTTAATTTGGGGTGTGATCCCTGGCTATGAGGTTGAATGGCTTCGACTGGCACCCCGAACAAAGATGATGACAAAATAGGGAGACCGCCAACATCAGAACTAGATAGCTCAAGTGGTAGAGCGCCGGCACGTTAAACCGAATGTCAAAGGTTCAAGTTCAATTTTTTCTTTGTTCAGCCCAAAATTGTTTTTAAAATTCACCTAATCCCTTGTGTTCTACTATTTAATCTACTTATTACTTTTTGTCCCAGTAACAGAAGATAGTACGCAATAAAATAGCTCCTGGTGACAAAAAAGTTACTGTGTTACACTTTTGTTGCGAACTATCCCAAAGATATGTTATCCCATTCCCATGCAGAATTTGTGGCCGTGTCAGAATTTGCGGCTGCGGCTACGGCTGCCGCTGTTGCTAAGGGTGTTGCTACGGGCATCGTATGCTTCAATACATGTTCACGGGACGATAAAGCCGCAGCCGTAACCCGTAGCGGCTACATGGGACACGGGCTTGGTTGTTAATTGCAGACGAGGACCAGGTTTGTGTTTACCAATGGAGGCTTGAGTTAGGTTATCAAGACAGTGACTGAACTGTAAATGAATCTGTTTTATAATTAACTGATGATAGTTGTAAACAATCAACTTTTCTTTACATCCATTCTTCCTACGTTTATTACAATGGACTCATCTCATACCCTCAAACTTATACATTTCAAATATTTCATCAATTGGTAGTTTTTACAAACCATGTGTGGGTGCCCGTTGTAGCTGCGAACGCCGAATGGAAAAGAATGTTCTAAAAGCGTCCGGGTCAGAAATGACCCTGATCTGGGTCCCATGGGGCGTGACCCCTTTCTTGGTCGCTTCGACCCTGAATTTGTGTGAAAATTACCCAGAAAAAGGATCAAAATGACGCTGAATTCGAGTCAAGAACACATTTCTGGTCGGCCTGACCAGGAAGCGGGTTAGACCTCCGGCATCCGGAATCCGGAGCAATTCTTACCCAGCCGTCGATTTCACCAAACTCTTCCTAACTTAGGATTAATCTTAGGACGTAGGACGAGTCCCAGCCTTGCACTGTAACATGTAAAGTGTACTCCCGTGCCTGGCACACCTCTTTCCCAGGTACCCAAGGCCGATGTAAATTTGCTCCAGGCACCCAGATTTTACCCCCATGCAATGTCACAAGAGAGCGACCAGTTCCCCAATAAGAATATCCCAGGGCTCGATTTCACAAAGCACTAACATTCATCTTAAGATGAGTTGTCAACATCACCTTAGTGATTTGTCTAGAGACATCACACTTTGCTCAGCTGCAGTTAAGATTGATATTGAGCTCTCTGTGCAATCAAGTTCCAGGCTTCGTACCTTCCGTCCCTCGATCGTTTCAAAACAAATGTCACCCCACCTCCTATTTTTATCATAATTGTTTCGTTTGTTTTTTCCAGGCCCGGACAAAATGTTCTTCCTTGTCAAGAGGATGTTCCTTATTGCTGTAGGTGAAGGTTCACTGACTGTTTTTGCTGGTATTGTTGTCAACACGTTTTCTGCAATGTAAGTAGGACTGTCGCACATTTTAAATTCGGGAGGGTACAGTTCCTGGCAGAGCCCCCCAAAAATGGGACTTTAATGCAAGAAATTAGATGGACAGATTCCCATGTGGGTAAGGTCAAATTAAAACATTTTCTCCTTCCCCTGTTTCAGTATTTTTGAAATTCTGCAAATCTATAGGCAGTCTGCGGTTAAAATCTCCGTTAAAGGTACTATCACCTCGTACAGCGTTTACCTTCACCGCAGTTTTCTCTACTCTAAAAAATTACCGGTTGAGAATTGACCCGGATTCTGGGTCCCAGGTGGCCTGATCCAGGTCCAGGTCAGGCTGACCCAGAAAGTGTTCACAAAGTGCGTTTTTCACGCGAATTCTGCCTAATTTTGACAATTTTTTAGGTAATTTTGACACAGTTTCCGGGTCATGCTGGCCCAGAAGGGGGTCAGTCCCCGAGGGACCTTGATCCGGGTCAATTTTGACACGCAAGTTTTTAGAGGGTAATGACGTCACAAACACTGCATCTACAGTTACGTTGTGCACAATCTTCGTCCAAATTTTGGTCTGATTTTGGATCATCCTGTTAATACCAAGGCCCTATTTCATAGAGGTGCTCATAGGTACCTAAACATTTTCTGCTAAGCAAAAACTACCAGGATACCAGTCACAGATAAAACATGTGGAAAGTGGTTTGGTTTTTTTTTTTGGCTTGTAATCTTATTCTGGTAAGCATAATTTTATTGTGACTATTTTATAAAATTGGGCCCGAGTTTGGAACGTTTTGTTCGTAGAAAACACTGCTCTGAGTGATTTTATTAACGTTTCATCTTCTTTGATCCATTCACTTTAGAACTGACTGTATCACCTTGTGCCTTCCAAACGATCTGTCTCCTCCGAGATTGTTGTGGGTATTTCTTACCTCACGTCGCATGCAGGTCGTTAGGTCGGAAGTTCAACTCCCTCTAGTCAATTTAATTTATTAAACTCAAACTTATACAAACATTTTCAAACAGTCAGTTTCCTAAGTGGCTTCACTTAAGTTCTAACCCCCTTACAAGGAAAAAAATGGGTCATTTGTATAGGATTCAATCCACAAGAGAAATGTGGATGAGACGCTTAAGCTAGGGGACTGGCTCAGGTCTGTGTGGTGAGTACGTGGGTTCGAATGCCGCCCAGGTCGGCTTTTCCATGGAGTAAACAAAATACCTACTATCAACATAATTAAATACAGACTCATAACTTAGGTATTCAAAACTGAAGATGAAAACTTCGGTGGATAAACATAATAAATACATTTATAGCTGATGTTTAATGGAGCCAATAAAAGCAAATAGATTGCTGAAAATGATGGAGCAATATTTTTTATAATGATTGTTGCACTGCCATTCGACGTGTATACGTACTATGGGACCATTATTTTTATCAAGAGAGGAAAACATTTAGGTTTGGGAATCTCAAATACGGCTAGATTGAGCAACATTGAACCTGTTTAAAAGAAGTGAACATTTATTTTCTCTTGCACAGGTTTTTGATTATTGAAACGGAACTTACCGGGATAAAGCTTCTCGCCGATCAGTTCTTCGAAAGAAAAGCACGGGGGAGAAACTGTGAGCCGACCCCTTCAACCTCAAATTAAAACAATCCTCAAGTTTAATTGCTCCCGCTGCTTAAATTAGTGGCTAGAAGAGGAAGCAGATATGGAAGCTGCAATTTATGTCACCCTTGCAGAGACTGGTTTACGGGCTCTAGTGACAGCGTGAACCAGTGAGTGCCAAACAATGAACGTAGACCATCCGGTTCCTTTTTGTTTCTGTACCGAGTTCCGGGTACAGCGCCTTCTACTTCTTGGTATAGATTCAACTGCACACTGCACAACTTGGTCGTTTCACACCAGCATTGAGTTTCTACTTGCGACGTGGAGCAACAATTCAACTGTGAATTGGGTTGGGTTTTTTTCAACTGCTCAAATCTCGACGGTGAAGAATAGACTTGTCGGATAGGTGTAGAGAGTTCTACGTAAGCATGACGTTGTGGGTAAATCTGGTGGTCGTAACGGCCGTGTGTTTGATCAGAGGACCACTGTTAGTCTATACGGACGGTATGTACATGTGCATGTATTCACTATTCTCTACTATGTAAACGCTGTGTAAGTTTGGTGCGTATTCAAACAGTTGGGGAACCTTTGGAATCACAATGTACATTTCTTTGTGTGAAAATGGACAGATTTGCACTCTTTAAAGGTGATGAACGCTGAAATACGCACGAGTCTTGCACAGTCTGTTATCACCGTTATGAAATGACAATAGACACTCATACAATCAACAATGTTTCATATAAGTTAGACAGAAATATAAAACATCCATGTTCTGTGTAAGTTTGGCCCACGTCACATGGTTAGCCTCTATAAACATTGGAAGGGGGTCGGGAGGTGTTAGATGTTTTTAAACCATGGCCCAATACGCCATACATTCCAACTAGACCGTGTACATGGTGGTTTAAACCATGGAGATGTTTAAACATACCTAAAACCATCTAGACTCCTTAGGAGTATGCAGCACCGCGGCCGATAGTCGAACGGACCCACGGGTATGTATTGGTTATGATTTAGACAGGGAGAATTGTTACAATTTCTTAAGTTGACACTCGATCCTCAAACTGCGTACAATATTGGTTCAATGTTCAATGTTATTATTGGCATATCACACAGTACTTAAGATACAGGGTCCATAAAGCGGGCAGTGGATCCTTAAAACAGACCCAAGTTTGTTGAAGCTTAGCAGTTGATTTAGTGTTCCTGAGATTAGAAGCTTGTGGTGAAACAAGTTTGATCAGTATGCCCAAATCATCTTCAAATGACTGACCATGCACCCTGTATTCCATTAATACAAAGGGGACAATGACAGCTCACAAGAAGTGCGGCAGAACTCCCAACCTCCTGCTGCTACTGTAAACCCCTGCCCTGAACCAACTGAGATTGAGAACGGTGTCTTCGCCTTGGACGACAAGAATCGGGCCATTGTCTTATATAGCTGTAATCCTGGTTACACACTGTCTGAACCCAATGACAATACATTACAATGCCAGGACGGATGGTGGGTCGGGTCTGTTCCAGTGTGCTCAGGTAAGTACAGTATTGTTTCAAGGAAGAACAAATTAATTCCAATCCTCTCATTTTCAAAACACAAAACAACACAAAACACAATACCGCAAAATAATACCGTAAAACAAAGACATGTAGATGTATAATCTGTCTTCGCCAAACATTTTCAAGTGAGTGACCACACGAGTCTTTTTTCCTTTATTGTGAAGTGAACTCACAGACCTCCGAGTCCCCTACTGCTAGAGAACCATGTCCTCATAAACCGCCTAAGCTTGAGAACGGTGTCTCTACCCTCGACGAGAGTCGGGGCAATGCCTTCTATCGCTGTAATCCTGGTTACACATTGTACGGACCCAATGGCAATACACTACGATGCCAGGACGGACAGTGGAGTGGGTCTGTTCCAGTGTGCTCAGGTAAGTACAGCAATGTTTTTAGGTAGGAAGAGTGAATTTATTCCCATTGTCTAGTTTTCATTATCAACACACCATACAACAGGTCGTTCATAGAATGCTGTTCTCATTTCTAAGAAAAACAACAAAAAAGATTTATGTTTTGCCTTGGATTTTATTAATCAGCTTCGATTGCGGATATCGAGGTAAACAACACTAATTTGGGGGTTTAGAATTCATTTTAAAGAGGGACACTAAGGTCAAATTCAGTTTTGTGACGCAGTCATTTTTCAATAGATAGATTCATGAAATTTGTTAAAAGTTTTAAGTCTCTAACCTAACGTTAAAATGGCGTAAAATACCACCGTATTTGATACCCTTCAAGTGCAACTATTGTCAAAATCCGAAACTTTTTGATGACGTCACATTTCAAGTATATGGTGTGTACATTTGTCTACACAGAATGTTAAGTTTATTGAATGTTAATGATATTCAATCAAAATAGCATTGAGTTTGACTATTTTGACTAGCGCAAACAATTCTCTTTGGAATGTATAGACCTGTTTGTTTTTGCTGTCCGATGACGTCTTTTTTCATATTTCGCTCTGAAAGAGTATGGAATAAATTACGTCACATTTCACATGTATGGTAGCAGCATTTTCGTTTTTTTCTGTCCGATGACGTCAAGTTTAAATTTCGCTCTGAAAGGGTATTGAATAAAATGGTGTCACAGTACATCAAAATACAACCTCAGGTTGTACTGATATGACATTGACGACCAAGTCCGTCGAGATTTATAATGCTGAATAAGTTAACTGCCGCTTCAACTGCCTACAGCATTTACAACAGGCATTAATGAAATTAAGACATTTCTTGCATGTTGCATTGATGGACTCTCCTCAAAGCATTGCTGCTGTCCTGGAGAGGGTGGGTTGCAAATCCATGTGTGCTCTGTGTTTGTGCTGTTTAGGGTGCTTATCAGACAGTGGTCTTGTCAATTTGTCCTGAGAGAGACTGGAAACTCCATCCTTCTTTTATAGCTGGCAGTGCTTCTCTCCAGAACCATTTCAGATTGGCCGCAGTGACTGCCACTGGTAGTCGGTTATGTTATTTTCATGTTATTAAATACAGTACAAAGATCAAGGGCCAATTGAGCGGGCTGCAGTCTCCTTAAAGCACACACAATTATTTTTGGCTTCTCACTTGATTCAAGGGTTCTGAAATTAGAACCGTGTGGTGAAAAAAGCCTGATCGGCATGCCCAGTCATCTTCGAGTGACTGGCTATGCAATATGTTTTGCTTTATCTGTGAAGGTGGTCAGTGACACCTCCTAAGAAGCGAACTCCCCTTCTGGAGGACCCTGTCCTAGCCCACCTGATCTTGAGAACCGTGTCCCCACCCTCGACGAGAGTCGGGGCAATGTATATTATCGCTGTAATCCTGGTGAAACATTGTATGGACCCAATGGCAATACACTACGATGTCAGGACGGACAGTGGGTCGGTGCCATCCCCGTATGCTCATGCAGGGACATCATCGAATTTCCATTTTCTACTTCCCAATCAACACACCACACAATTCTGTCAAACATTGTCCACCGTTCCAAGCGGTTCACTGCTCCCGTAGGATTTTTTTACTTGTGGGTCGCGGCCATCGAATTAAGCAACGGGATATTTTTAAATTGTTTTCTTGACTTTGCCGCTTGATAAGACGTAAACTTACTTTCTGACATTTCACAGTAAAACGAGGTTTGAAAATGATTGATCTCGTGTTCAAAACTTCACTCATTTGAATTGCATTCAAACGTCACAAGAGAGGTCGCCGTATAGCAGTCCTCACATCTAAAGGCGAGGAATATCTGGGCTTAGTGAAGCAGTAACGTAGTGCTGTTTTGGTAATATGAAAATACACGTGTAAATATTGTAACGCAAGAAATAATGTGAGGGAATTAATGTCGTCCTCAACTTTCCTGGTTAACTATATAACTGTTCGGGTGAGTGTAGACATTGATGAACAATATAAATGATTGTACAGGAAACAAACGTTTAGGCCAAACTTATATTTATAATTTATTTGACTGATATATCGATTGCAAGTACACATGTACAACAGATCTAACTTGTACATGTGAGAGGGAAGTCTCTACTGTATGGAGCAAGTCAGAGCACTCAAGAATGAGAGTCCGAATATGAACCATTTGGAAGGAGATTTTGGGGGATCTTATATAGGGTTTCTAGAGGCGGGGTAGATCTAGATTTAGCAATGATGTCACAGAGAAAATACATAACATCAGTGACATCATTTCCTAGAATAAGTTTGGATGAGGTAATGATCAGCAGGGGAGTAATGGTCAGTGTCCTGGGGGACCTAGAGGTCATAGCCTAGTAATATGTGTGGTGTGTTTTACAAGAAATGGGAGTGAGCTTTGAAGTGAAATGGACCACCTGTTGACAATGTTATGACATGGAGCAAGGATGGTTACGATTACAGGGGATAGGGGAATTGTGAATTTAGTTCCAGGAAATGAGCCTTACAATATGTTTTGAAGTGTGTAGCGAGTTTTACTTAGCAAAAGGCAATTTTGGGAGGGTGTACCTTCTGCTTATTTCAGACCTCATCATAGTCCTTTGTTTAATGTTAATATCCAGACTGCTAGAAAACTACATAGAGTATTTGAGAGAAAGTGGAGACACTCAAGACTAGAGATGGATAGACAGTTGTATTGTAATTAAAGACACAAGGTTAATGAATTAATTAATGAAGCCAAGATTGAATATTACTCTACTCAATCTACAGAAGAAGCTACTCCGATTGATTAATTAACGAGTTATTACATCAAACTAAAAAGCCTGTGTTACGTTGTGCATCAAATGTACATTTTGCAGATAAATTTTTTCACACGTTTCAGTATAAACGAAATTGTTAGAAACCTTAGAAATGTCCCTATATCAACGTTTTCTACTATGAGTGTATCCCATATTTCTTAGTTTGAACCTGGTGTTGTGTCGTAAAAATAATAAGTATAGTTCTCTTTCCAAATCATGTGAACTAGACCCCGTACCTACAGATCTTTTTTAAAAAGTGTATTGTTAACAGTGTTAACACCTCTTAATACAACTAGGCTATTGTGAACAAGTCTTTTGAGCAAGGTATTTTTCCAGACAGTTTTAAGACAGCTTTCATTCGTTCCCTAATCAAGAAGCCAGGTTTGGATATAGAGACTTTGTTTAACTACAGACCGGTGGCTAATTTGAAGTTAATTGGCAAGACCATTGAGCGCACTGTTGCCTCCAGATTGAATACTGTTATCTCTGATTTTGTCTAACATGGTAGAACAAACCACTCGTTAGTGTCATCAGTTTCAAGGTGCTGCCTTCATCCGTTGCGCGCGTATTCTGAGGGCTAAACAAAACATTTCAATTTTAAAGTTAGACGTTGTCATGCCCTTAAAAATAATTATCGGCCAATAATTAAAATATTTTGAATCAATTTTCATTTTCTATGAGCTTTAATCAATAACACAAACAAAAAAACAAAAAACAGCAAACACATCTGCTGTTTTTGCTTTTGGATTTCTTTAGGGGGCTGGTGATTATTTATTTTTTATTTTTTAAATAAACAAGAAAAAAAACATGCGCAACAGGTAAACATACCTTGCATAAACACATATTGTATAATTACTTAGATTTATCACAGCCATACTATTAATAAACATCGTTGTTTGTATGTTTCATCCCCCCAAAGTGAGGGTTACACTAATTTTTCAAAATTTTGAGAACATGATATAAGGAACATGGCTGTTTTAGGCCTCTGTAATGTTTCACCAGAATGCTCAGCTGAAAGCTGAGTCACGTGATTTGATCACCGTGCATTGTAAATTGAAACAGTGTTTGTTGAAACTTTTACAGCGGCCACCAAACATGATGGCCAAGACAGTATGACATATTGTTTACCTTGTAGAAAAGGCCTAAGTACAACTTATCGGTGGAGCCTTACCTGTTTCCATGTTTTGATCAACGGAGAGGAGACTCGATGTATGGCAAGTATCTGGGGGTTGTTTACATCGCGCGCAGTGAAGTAAAAGATGTCCCACGATTTCACGGCTGCCGCGTACAGCGCGTACAGGGACAGGGCGTCCTACGATAAAGAATTAAAACAGTTGAACGGTTTAACAAAAAATAATGTATACTTTGCATTACATTTAAAATAACCCAGTTATTCAAATTTCATTATTATTGTTTTCCACTTTGTTTTCATATGAACAGCTCCAGGTTGTCAAGGAATCCCTAAGGTAGAACCTGCCATGATCACCCGCCAAAACAGAGGTAATGTCCGTGAGTTTAAATGCTACCCTGGGTATGAACGACAGGGATCTGCGTTCATTTACTGTGACGGAACCCGCTGGAGGAATGAATTACCCCGGTGCGTCTTTCAGGGCTCCCCCAGTATTTGTCAAGAACCTCCTACCATTAGTAATGCAAGGATGATGATATCGGCCGCTGGACGAGGTGTTTCATATACATGTGCTGCTGGTTACCAGCCACGACTTGGGTCCAGGACTATATTCTGCGGCACAGATAGTCAATGGATCGGATATCCCGCTGTGTGCGCTCGTAAGAATGTTTTAACATTTTAAGAACTATAATCTTTTTCTTTATTCTCTATAACCCTTGCATTCCAAAAGTCCGACAACATTGTGAAACATCCTTTTAAATGATAACCTCGTGTTTTTTATAAAATGAACCTCAACACCAAATCCAAGTCGAAACATTTATGTTAATATCTCTGTATTGTTTGAAACCAGGTACTGGATGCCGAGTTGTTGGTGCAAACGACGTCAGAAACGGTGTGATTGCCATTAAACAGTCGATGGTGTTGAAGATCACCTGTCATCCTGGGTATGACATGGTGGGTTCTTCAACTCTGTTTTGCGACGGACAGAGGTGGAACGGGAGTCTGCCGACTTGCCAGCCACAGAACGTAGGCTATCCAACCATGGTTGAAGATGGTACTCACTGCGGAAGCATTCCAGTCGTTCCAAACTCTTCACCACGGTATGATACACATTATGATGCTGGAGGGAGACCATTCTACACTGTGAGGTACATCTGTAACCGTGGATACACCTTACAACCCGCCAACTACGCCGTGTACTGCACGGGAGGAAACGTCGCCGGGACACTACCACATTGTTACGGTAACTGTACATTAAGAAAAGTTAATATTTAATAAAGAAGCGAAAGAGTGGCTACGAGGTCTTAAACGGACGTTAAAAACCAGCAGGGTTGTGGCCTTTATCACACGGCCACAACCCCGCATAAACCATTCATAAATATACCTTTCCGTTAAAGAGATTCAAACAACTTTGAAAGCTGAGAACAAATCTGACAGCTTAGCCTCAGGTCGGCTCTGCGGTGAATTTCTATCAATGTTGAGCGCTTTAAAGTACAGCTCCTTGCGCAAGTTCAGAACTTGCGCGATCAAGTTTCAAACTATCTTGCGCGAGCCAATACAACCTACCAAGTTAAACTGGGCGTATAGGGCCAGTACCAAAGATCGATGTGGAGTACAAACAAAATAATATTCGTATCCCTCTGCAGTTATTAAATTGGTAAATACACAACGAACGCTTAATAAACAAAAACGTGGAGGGGCTGGTATGGGTGTTGGGGTTAACTTGAATTATTTGTGTCATATTATCTTTGCAACACCTTTTGGTAAAAATAATGACTAAAAAGCCACAAAACTTTCACAGGTCAATTTGTTTGTATTAATACAGATTGTTATTAAGTGCTTATAGTATTGCTAATGTTAGTTTAATGCAAGGAAGTATATATGTTCTCTTTTATTTCAGCTCATTGTGGACATGACAATGGAGGTTGCCTCCACGTGTGTAAAAATACCGACCAGGGCGCTGTTTGCTCGTGTAGAGACGGTTACAAACTGGATAAAGACAGGAAAAGATGCACAGGTAACATTGAAGTTTGCAACTATCAAGTAACGTATTTCGAACACTATAAAAGAGTTTCTATTCCCTCCCAACGTTGTTTTCACTGAAACTACTATTGAACTTCTCTACGGCAGATATTGATGAATGTAGATCCAATAATGGGCGTGGTGCGTGTGCGCATCGGTGTGTCAATCACGACGGGGGATTTCGATGTGAATGTAACCGTGGATATACCTTGGCGATCGATGAAACTTCATGCACGGGTAATTTGTCAATCCATAGCTGCACATACCTTTATCATATTGTTATCATCTTGGTAATCATGAAAAATAGAATTAGCTATTGCAAAATGCTTACCAACCAAAAGGACCTATGGTATGAATGCAAACAAATAGTCAGTGGCCTGTCGTTTCGATCCTGGCAGAGTCTTTCTCGAAGGCTAAAAGAGAAAGACTCTGCTAGGGTCGAAACGTCAGGCTAATAACTATTTTTTATTTTTTTTTTGCATCTTGGTAATCTTTACAAAAGTAACGATACTGACCACAAATACCTTACGTCAGTGGTTCTAGTATTACGTCCAGCCTCAATGTGGTCTACCCTTTGGTCAAAAAAAAATGCACAGTATGTATAGACCATGCAGGCCTCGCACATATTTGAACATTTTTGACACCGTTTTTGGTCTTACTTTATGCTTTAACGCATGGAGGAAACAAACTCGCGGTTCAAATTTTCGTATATACGCACGAGACTTGCACAGTTTTTTTTATTGTGTGTTCATTATCTAATGAGTTATCCAGATCGTATCTTTAACATTCTCGTTTTTGCAGCATTATACTTTATAATTGTAAACCTCTTTAATTCTTGGAGGCGTTTAAATGAAATATGCTTCAGCTCGCCTCGACTCTACGGTGAATATCTATTCATGTTGATTGCTTCAAAGTACAGCTCCTTGCACAAGTTCAGAACTTGCGCGATCAAGTTTCAAACTATCTTGCGCGAGCCAAATGTAATGCAACCTACCAAGTTAAACTGGGCGTATAGGGCGAGTACCAAAGATTGATGGGGAGTACAAACAAAATAATATTGTTATCCCTCTGCAGTTATTAGCCTATAAATACACAATGAACGCCAAACTAAACAAAAACGTGGAGGGGCTGGTATGGGTGTTGGGGTTAACTTGAATTTTTTGTGTCGTATTGTAACACCTTTTGGTAAAAATAATGGCTAAAAAGTGAACATTTTCACAGGTTATTTTGTTGTGTTAGTTTTATGCAAAAAATAATATACTTCCTCTCGTATTTCAGCTCATTGTGGACATGACAATGGAGGTTGCCTCCACGTGTGTAGAAATACCGACCAGGGCTCTGTTTGCTCGTGTAGAGACGGTTACAAACTGGATAATGACGGGAGAAGATGCACAGGTAACATTGAAGTTTGCATCAATCATGTACCGTATTTCGAACACTATGAAAGAGTTTCTATTTACACACAACAGTTGTTTTCAATGAAACTGCTATTGAACTTCTCTACGGCAGATATTGATGAATGTGCTTCCAATAATCGGCGTGGTGCGTGTGCGCATCGGTGTGTCAATCACGACGGGGGATTCCTATGTGAATGTAACCGTGGATATACCTTGGCGACCGATGGAACTTCATGCATGGGTAATTTGTCAATCCATAGCTGCACATACCTGTATCATATTGTCACCATCTTGGTAATCTTTACAAAAGTAACGTACTGACCACAAATACCTTATGTCAGTGGTTCTAGTATTACGTCCAGCCTCAATGTGGTCTACCCTTTGGTCAATAAAAGTGCACAGTAAGTATAGACCATGCAGGTCTCGCGCATATTTGAACATTTTGACACCACTTCGGTCCCACTTTACAGTGCTTTAACGCGTGGAGGAAACAAACTCGCGGTTCAAAATGTTCGATCACGCGCGAGACTTGCACAGTCTATTGATTGTGTGTTCATTATCTAACGAGTTACTCAGATTGTATCTTTAACATTCACGTTTTTGCAGCATTTAATACTTTATAATTGTGAGGCGTTTAAATGATATATGCTTACGTGGATTGTTCTCTTTATAAAGAGTGACCTTTTATTTCTGTAAGAGACGAAAACATAAAGTGTTTTGAGGTCTTCGTTGAATTTCAGTCTCTCTCGGTTAATAGCTTATAACAAAGCTAATTGATACTAAAATTAAACAAAGACCTCACCACACGTTATGTTTTCGTCTCTTACAGAAATAAAAGGTCACTCTTTATAAAGAGAACAAACCACCGAAGCCTCTATCTTTTAAACGAATCCAAGAATAAGAGAGGGTGAAATAATATAATACTTTTTTATTTTGGTAATTCTTTCCATAAAGAAATTCCGAAATCTTGTAACTGTGGTACACACGGACATTGCGTCGAAGCACAGGGTAAAACCTCAAGGTACTGCCAGTGTTTTAATGGTTACCAACGAAGCACCGACGGCCTCAGTTGTGAGGGAGGTAAATTTACATTGAATAACATTCATGCTACTCTCATTGTGTACTAAGAAAGTTTACCCTCAATGAAGGAACGATATGTCATTGGTTGTTCGAATCGTATAACAATTCAAAGTTTGTCCCCTAGATAGCAATTGGTACACATTTTTTAATAAGGTAGTCACGAGTTTTAGAAGACACTGTGCGACGGCTTGGATTGATGAAGGGAAAAACTTGAGTCATATTTGTATTGATTTGGTTTACTGTTGTCTTGTTCCTAGCACCCCAAACTCAATGTAGCTGTGGCGTTGGATCTACATCATGTAGGGAAGAAAATGGAGAGAGAACTTGTACCTGCAGGACAGGCTATCGGCAAAGTGGTGATAGATGTGTTGGTAAGTTCAGAACGGACTGTATCCTAACACAGCTTCACTTTAATGTTTTGCTTGTATGATTTTTCAAATGTTTGTTTATTGCCATGAATATTTTTATGAATAGTTTATGATCAATCTGTTTGTAGATATTGACGAGTGTCAAGAAACCGGTGGTCTTGCGGACTGCCATAAGGGTTGTATCAACACCGAAGGTTCCTACAGGTGCTACTGCCAGGGATCATGGCAATACCTGTCCAGAGACTTAAGAACTTGTCGAGGTGATCTCAAATAGTTATTTTTTCTAAACCTTCATTGTGATTTTACCTATTTGAGTCAAGCTCCCTGTGTGTGCACTTAATAATCATTACCATTGATTTACATTCAAACAAGGGACCAGACCGAAATTGGATTCACGCCTCGATTTCGTGACATTGGCCTGATGTGCAAAAGCGTGAAGAGACTGCTTTGCAACTTTTACATACACCTTAAGCATGTTTTACCTAATGGTTGAGTTGGATGAGACTCACTGAAATAGACAACGCATCAAACATGTGACAAGGTCAGGCAAACTAAAATATGAAGGTTGATTTACAGTACTGGTGGGTATTGATTGATAATGGTGTAGGAGCCGGGGCGGGGTTGGGATAGGCAGGTGTTTTCTATCTCCGATGTTTTAATACGCAAGTGTCTTATAAGACATATTTACTTACAAATGTCATTGGCATGTAGTTTCTTATTGTTTGATAACAGAACGTCCATGTTCCTGCGGTTCCGGATCAACTGGCTGTTCTCAGCCCAACGGGAAGAAGATCTGCACATGTGCTGATGGATATAAACCAAGTAACTCAAGAGACAGTTGTATTGGTGTGTATTTATTAGAAATGTTTTTAAATTTTGAACTGAACAAATTAATTTTCAAGTATCCCGTCAGTAAGCAAAGGTAATGCATGAAATGTTAACAGCAACTCTAAATTAAAATAGAGGAAATTCCAAACAAATGTATTATGAATAAACAAAGTATACAAAAATATTTCCATCAAGTAGGAAGTTCTCGACAAGGTCCCGATTTGAGAAATCCTGCATTCTAATTTTGATAAATCTTTAACACTCTAAAAGCGGTTTTTATCTACTTCAAATATTCATCCAAACCAACCCTTTGCAACTGATGTTGTTTAAGACTTTTGTTTTCTTTTGACAGATCGAGATGAATGTGAGGAGTCTGGACCTTGTGGAGGATCGTGCCTTAACACTCGAGGCTCATATCGATGTAGCTGTCCACAGTCTGGGTACCAACTCGCACAGAATGGACACAGTTGTGAAGGTTGGTATAAGCAGTATGTAGCATTTCCATTAACCTGACCCCATATAATAATAAACATGATCGAAATGAATGGAAGCCTAAGATCGGGTTTGAATATTACGTTAAAGAGTCAGGCCCAGTTTTCATTCCTTTAAAGCGGCTGTTTCGTCATGATCAAAGCAGGCCTGTGGTTGTACAAAAAACTATAAACTTTCACCAAGTTTCTGCACGCACGCCCATATAAAGCCACAGGCCTGCTTTGATCGTGACGACATAGTCCCTTTAAGTTGTACTATAATAACCAACACGCAATCTATTTAGTTGAGCAATTACCTGCATACTTTATATGATTTACATTTGTGTTTTATCTGCATTCACGTTTCCTTTTATTAGGTTTGTGTTGTTGGGTTTTTTGTGCCATTATGAAATTGTCAAGTAACACAAATATGCTTTAAATGAGTCTTTTTTATTGGTTCGAAAAAAGGGAAAAAGTTACAATTTCGGTGACTTTACCAAGATTTTGGTTTTGAAAAAGGTGATGCCAATCGTTAATATTGACCCTCAAAAGTTTTTTATCCTCTGAAATTTGTGTTAAGTGTTTTTCTCTTTATTTAGATATCGACGAATGCCAAAATGATAGGTTAAACCGTTGCAAAGGCGTATGCGTGAATACACCTGGTAGCTACCGTTGTGATTGCCCAGCAGGGTACCTCCTAATGCCTGATGGGATATCATGTACGGGTAAGTGCACCCTCTTGAGAATATCCTTGTCCATTGATCCTGGCAACTTATAAAATCTTGTACGTCAAAGGTACGTGATAGTAATGTATCTTCTTTTTCTTCGTGAAGACATCACAGTATACTGATTGAAACGTCGAAATGTTAGTCTGCCGATTCTTTTCTGAATCACATAGCTTATTGGGAAGATAAAGTGATTACAATGTTACAACTGAAAATCTCAAAAAGATAATTCGACTGGAAAGCCATCAACACATATCGGCTAGATTATCCTTCACTCGTACATATGGTTTTTATTGAATATTAATTAAAACCAAGTAATCACTTAAAGAAATAAAGATAGTGCTGATGAGCCGAAACGAATCATTTAAAGTCTTGAAAGTGCTGTAAATTTAGACATATTATTATATGCTTCCTCGCAGATAAACCGAACTAAAAAAATGTTTCCTGGGTGTTTCTGCGCAGTATTGTAGTAATTGAAGTCAAGCTTGCTTGGGTGTCGTATGAGTGTTGTTTTTGTTTGTTGTACTTTCAGTGTTTTACGTGAGAAGAAATTAGGCATGACGGGAAGTGTTGGCTTTTGTGACAGATGTAGAAATGTCAAAATCTGGATTATTTGTTCTCTGTTAAGCAGATACTTGTCTAACTTTAAAGTACAATTTACACAAATTAACCAGTTTTTCAAAATCTATTATTATATGTTTCCTCGCAGATAAACCGAACTAAAAAAATGTTTTCTGGATGTTTCTGCGCAGTATTGTAGTAATTAAAGTCAAGCTTGCTTGGATGTCGTATGAGTGTTGTTCTTGTTTGTTGTACTTTCAGTGTTTTACGTGAGAAGAAATTAGGCATGACGGGAAAGTGTTGGCTTTTGTGACAGATGTAGAAATGACAAAATCTGGATTATTTGTTCTCTGTTAAGCAGATACTTGTCTAGCTTTAAAGTACAATTTACACAAATTAACCAGTTTTTCAAAATCTAAACACTTTCTGAAATTACCTGTTTTGGGAAGTGCTTTTCGTCATTTCGAAGTACATAGATACCCTGCAGCACTTTTTTTCAAAATTATTGTCAAAATGAAAGCAATATAACTTTTGAAGTTGAAGGTTTCTAAAGAAATGTTTCTACCGTTGCTTTCCACAGGATGCCGACCCAACTCCTACCGTAGCAACACACTGAACGGGTGTACTGAATGCCCGCAATATTCGCGCACAAACGGCGGAGCCAAGGCATCCATTGACGACTGCCACTGCATATTGGGATACAGTGAACACCCTGGCGAAGAAATACTATGCAAAGGTAAGAGTAAGAACAACGAACTAGAAATGCTGTCTTAAAACACAGCATTGTGTTCTAAAAGCTAATAATCTATTAAGGGTTACAAACACGTTATGCATTTCTTGGTCACAACTGAAAACAGGGGAAGATAATGTAGTGGGAGTACTTAACAGTCTCTTTAAGAAATAGTCTATTAATTCATGTTTTTGTGGGAACATTGCCTCCCAAAATTGTTTACTCAAAACCCCTTTCTGGATGTAGGTTAGAGATTTGAGAGCAAAGGCTTCATCAATAGTTTGCTTTGTTTCAAGACTAGTTTGTTCTGCACATTTTTTCCGGTACATAATTATTCAATAAGCTGTTAAGCTGTTTCGTTTGGGGGTCATATCTTAAACTGTTCTTTCTGTCTTTCAGATAACGATGAATGTGAAGTTAACAATGGAGGGTGCGAACGCCACTGCATCAACACACCAGGAGGCTTCTATTGCGCATGCCCAGATGGATTCAAACTGCTCGACAATGGGAGAGGTTGTGTTGGTAAGCCCAATTTATTACTCCGCTTAAAGAAATATGTACGCATCTTTTCATCTTACACTAATTATCTTGATTTCAAGGCTAAACAATGTCTAGGGGTCGAAGACAATGCGTAGACTGGGCAAGTTTCGTGCACTTTGAGCGATTGGACCCGAGAAACAGCGGGATTTTCGGCACGTTAAAGCAAACTGGCTTTTGCTGAATTAAGCGGGTCGTTTTGTGTATTGTGTGTTCAACACATCAAGGTGATACAAGTAACGAGACAAAGGCTTTGAATTATAACATTGCTTAAACTATTGAAGACAATTTATAAAAATGTTTAAACTAACTCTCAGATCGTGACGAATGCGCTCAAAGTAATGGCGGCTGTCAGCACACCTGTGTCAATTCTGAAGGAAGTTTTGAGTGCACATGCGACGAAGGATACATGGTAGACCCAAATGACTCCTACCTGTGCGCAGGTCAGTATGAATATTCATTTGAGAAAAAGGAGTAAATGTTTAGGCCTATCTTCGCAATAAACCATAAGTAAAACTGACTGGGTAATTTTTTTTTAAATTATCTTCAACATTACAGCTATTAACTCGCCTGTCAGAACTGAACTGGATTCTGTGTCAAAATGACTTAGAAATGGGTCAAACTGGCGGTCAGGTTGCCGTAGTGGTATCTTGCCTTGCCTTCCACCTCTGGGACCCATGTTCAAATCATACCAGAGGCACTATGTGGATCGGGTTTTCAGTCCCTGCCTAATTGCGTGGGTTTTCCCTAGAATAAATCTCTAGGGTTTTCCTCCCACATCTAAAACTGAAACTTTCTTCATTGTCTTTTCTCCATTGGGTTCTTGGCTAGTACAGTGATTAAGTTCGCTTTTCTGAGAGTCCTTGGCTTCATAACCAGAATTAATAAATGAAATGAAATAAAATGAAACTGATGCAGAATCTGAACCCAGACCCATTTGATACCAGTTTCTAGGTCAGCCTGACTCCAAAATCGCCCAGGGTCCCCTGGGATCCAGAACCCAAGTCAGTTCTGACCCAGTAGAGTGTACTGTGGCAAGATTTATAAGCACTAAACTCAAAAACAAGAAGCTTCAAAATAACTATGTTAAACCAATAGTTATCAATTTATACAAATTGTAACAAAGACCTAACAGTAGTGAAACGACAATAAGCAAGGTTTTGAAGACTAATTTCTCACATGCAAAGAACCCTTAATTTGTGTATCTCATGATTATTGAATAAAGATGTGGATGAGTGCAGGCAGTCAACCCATGAATGTGAACAAGTATGCGTGAACTATCCCGGTAGTTACCACTGTAGGTGCAACAACCTGTCAATACTGGACAAGGACGGCAAGTCATGTAATCGTAAGTCATCCTCCACCAATCAGATAAAATGTTGACAAATTATACATGCCATTCAGTCATCCGTTTATGGATTTACCCACTCACTGTATCAGGCGATTTTACATCAAGCTAAACCTCTTCAGCAGTACTTAAGCAGCATACAGCAACACTATTCCAGCATACTCACTGAAGACGATCAGAGCACACTGGTCGAAACGTCGTGTTTTTAAACCCCTGGTTCTTCTCAGAGCCCTACCACAGCTCATAAGAGATATATTACATGGTGTCTTCGCAAACCTCACTTGATTTTCAACTCCTACCAGTGTCCTAACCAAATTTTTTTTTTCAAAGCGAAAAATTAGGAAATATGTATTCTTGGTGCTGAAATGAGTTTTGTTTGAACGTAGTAAATTTTCGGTTTTATTTCCCTTTTTTATTTTTATCTTTTTTACAACATTTGTATTACAATTTCAAGTTTGTCAGTTTAATTTGTCTTTGTTTTGGGTGCTTTTTGTTTGGTTTGCAAGTTTTGTTGGGGGTGTGTTGGGCTTGTTGTTTTCATAATAAATTGTAAACGTTCCAAGTTTAATAAGTGTGACGTAGCGTACGGCAATAAACAACTGTGTTTAAAGCCAGTTAAGCCATAGGCTTAATGTGTGCCCTTCCCGAATGCACCATTCATTAGATTTAGAATAAAGGTCAAACTGTAATTTCCATGTCATATCAATTAATGCTCTTCTTTTTTTCCCCAGCCATCACATGCAGCCCGTTGCTCTTGCCTGACAAAATGAAAGTGTCTCCGAAAGAATTGTGCCTAGGAATTCACTCGACAAAAAAGATTTTAGGTATAGTCACCGTATTTATTCATTAAAAAAATTGATTTGTTTATTTATTTACTTGTTTTTCCTTGGGGGAAAACTTGTATTCAATAACGTACATCCTCTTGCAATGTACACCAATAAAAAAAACAAAAGATAAACTAAATTAACTATTACATAGAGTACAGAGTGTATACCATTTCAAAATTAAATTTGGCGAGTTTATCATTTGTGATGCAAATGAATTTCTCTAATTGACTGCCATTTTAGCTCTTTTTTATGATATATAATATTGTTTTGCTGCCGTTCAACCTCATTCTATAAATGGTAACGAATCCGATTTGTTTTTAGTCTTAAACACAAGACTTGTAGCTTGGAAGCGCACAATTTGAGATATGTATTCGGTAGCTTTCCAGTGGGCCAGATAGAAAGTTCACCCGTGAGTAAAATCTACGGAAGCCGGACAAAGCCATCAACAAATATTTCCGTCCAAATAGCAAATATTTCCAGGTTAAACTATGACAATATCTGCAAGCAACACTTTACGACGGTAGATTCACTGTCTTATCTCATTTAGAACCATGATGAGGCACAAGCTGGGAGGAAAACGTGCCAATTTGAAGACCTCAGCAACCTATGTAATCAAACTCAGTCAATAATACTTGTTTCTGTTTCCATTTGCAGTTGGTACAACGTGTAGGGTAGATTGTAAGAAGGGATATGAACTGAGAGGACCCGAGAATCGTACATGTTTCAATACTGGACTGTGGTCGGCCCAGTCAGCATCTTGCATACGTATGTTCTTATTTTCATAAATTTCAATTGTTTAGGATCACTCTTTATGAAAACAACACCAACCACTAAGAGCAACAACAACAGCAACAGACAAACAACTAACAAAACAGAAACAGACTCAGCAACAATAAAAAACATTATTACAAGATCATAAACAACAACAACAACAACAACAACAACAACAACAGCAACTGTCAATCACCAAGAACAAATCATGTAGCAGCATCAATAAATAACCAAAAACAACAACAAACTAATAACTACAACGACAACGACGATAAAAGGGACAACAACAGAAACTGGACAATATAAATATACGCGACAGCAATAGTAACAGTAGTAACGATCGAAACTCAACAGTAACATACCTTTTTATAACTCTACATACTTTCTGTTAAGTTGCAACCACTCTGGTTTCTGTTGGACCTTTAAATCAACAAAACAACATCCATGTACATCTGCTATTCAGATATTGGAGTGTGTTCCAAGGACAACTGCGCAGAAATAGATTTAGTTTGACTTTTGAGGTCATTTTTGTCAAACTGTCAATTTATGTGTTGACTTTTCGATGAGGAGCTATGGTGTAAAGTTATTTCATTTCGCCCAAACAATCGTTTAACTCTTCATAGCCAAGGAATGCTTGAAGCTTTGAACGGTGTGGGAAAAAACCTTGCGGGTACCTAGGTAAATCTATTTTTGGAAGAGTGTTTGCTTTGCATTCTCCAAAAGACGAGCAGAGTATACTGTTTGAAACGTCGAGAACACACTTGTTCAGAGCCAACACTCCTCCCAAAAGAGATTTACACAATATGGCTGTAGCCGCAAATTTACTAGTTATAGTCACTTCTTGTTGTTCATAACCAAACGATAAGTTTATATTTACAATGAAGCCAAACCAACTATTTCCATAAATATGCGACGACGCCTCATGTTTTTATACCCCGATGGAGGCAGTTTTGATGTCAGTTTAACTTTGCCCGGGGTTAGATTCAGTTTAACTCTCACTCCCTACATGGTGAGCTCAACGGGCTGGTGACGGTTCCCACTAAACTAAAATGAAGGGAAAGTGAAATCAAGACATGCTGGAAGGATTAAGGACAAATAAACTTTCTCTTCCTCCGAAATAAATAAACTTTCTCACAATGTCCTGAAAGTATTGCTGATTTGGGTGGAAATGCAGTTTGTTTCCTTGTTTTTGTTTATTGAACTTTCAAGGCTCATAAAACAAAGCATATCGAAAGCCGATTGTTTCAAATAATGTCATCAACATCAGCTGACGTTAGAAAAAGGACAATTCTTTCAAAGGGAATAGGGTGTAAGAATCAGAGAAATGAACAAAAAATCAATGTCAAGTAATAAACAACAAGGGAAACTGTCTGGGTAAAAGCTGTATTGTAAAGTTGGGTATGATTATCATGGCTATACGGCAGCAGGCTGGCTTCCGAACAAAATTATTTATAAAGTAGGGAGACTACCAACATTAGGGCTAGACAACTTAGTTGGTATGAGCACTGGCTTGTTAATCCGGAGGTCGATGGTTCACATCCCGCTCTAGTAAACTTTTCGTTTTTCATACAAACATTAAGAAAATAAATGTGCACACGTTCTAAATGTGCACACATTCTAAATGTGGTCAGACTGCATGATTTGCAAAAGGTTGTCGGTTCGAATCTGGCCAAGCTAACGGCTGATATTACAATTACTAGCATAACTAGTAACCGTCGTCTAGTTACTGAATCACAATTTGTTGAATTGTGCATTTCAAAGTCGTAGAGTACATTAAGCCAATGTATGCATGATAGAGATTGGTTGATTTCAGCTTTGCGATTATATTTCCCCTTAGGACCTTTGTCGAGTTTTCTTGTTGGAAAGATCATCTAAACATAAAAAAAACTATTCATATTATTCACTGTTTTTTTTTTTTATTTTATTGATATCATTCATTTTTGCACGAGATGAGTACCTTTTCAAGTAGATTTTCCTATCTTGCCGCGTTGCTTAAAATTGAATCATTCGGATAAAAGCAGTTACAAATGGGAATACTTTAGAATCAAACTTCAAAGATACGGTTTGTGGATTCCATCAACTTCGTTGTTGCTCTTTTGTTCATTTTCTGGAGAGTTCACCAGTGGGGTGCGAACAAAGACAACCTAGTGTGGTAGATTTGTTACAATGAATCCTGCACAGTACCTGTGCACAAAATCCCAATTCCACACAAGAAACCAACTTCATTCTGAATGTATGCTTCATTTCAGCCATACAATGCCCTGCTCTCCAGAACCCCAAGAACGGCCAGGTCCGCCCTCTCTCGTGTCTCTTGAATGACGGTAACGCGTTCCAGGGATCGTGTTTCTTCTCGTGCAACGAGGGGTACGCCTTGAATGGGACCACGCTGACGAGCTGCCAGAACAGCGGGAAGTGGTCACTGGAGGCACCTATCTGCATGCAAGGTAAGGTCTGATGTCTATGGATGCCACTCTCGAACGTCCATCTCTGTGGAGACTTCTTCCGATGGGTTTTGTTTGCTTTTGCCTCTGTAACATCCTCTCATAAAAAACTTGCACTGAAAACTCCTTGTTGATATAAGAAATCCTCTCCGTAAAATTGCCATTCGTGGTGTCCCTATACTTCTACTCCATTACTCGTCATAAGAAGGGACATAAACGCCAAGCTGCAATTATAGTCAAGTGTCTTACTCAAGGACACAAGTGCCAGGAGGGCGAGATTCGAACCCGCAACCCATGACACGCCTGTATCGTGCTGACACCATCTTTGTTGACTTCACTGTGTGCAATATAAGCAATGCACACTGATTCAAATCTGTACCAAAATGCACCGGACTATTTGCTCTCCCAGCCTCGGTTAGGTTTGCACCGATGTAAGTGGGGAAAATACAAGATGGATGCCCCGTGATAAAGCTTGATTGTATTCAGTCCCCACAAGGTACCGAAATAACGAGACCTGTTACTTTATTCACATCCACACCCCATAAAATCCTTCACATTCAAAGGATATTCCGTGGATATTCCTTCGTAAAGTTTTATAATTAACAAACAAACATTCTTAGTATGCAATGCGTGCTCACACTACCTACCCTGTAAGAACTAATCCAGATTTCAGGTCACACTACGTCGCATAGGGTCTGACCCATTTTCAGATCAGGCTGAGCTGGAAACTGTTATTTATATATATACTTTTTTTAAATGCAAGTTTGCCCCAAACAAGTGTAAAAGCCACTCTTGGTAAGGGGCTACAAGAAAAAAAATTATTGAAGGGGAAAATAACTCAGGGGAGCTGGAGGTAGGAATTGATATTCCTCTTAAAACAGTCTAGATCGTAGGATGGAGGGAAACATGCACCAGGCAAAGAGTTCCAAATAGATGCAGTACGTGTGGAATAAAGCTATTGGAATTGCCCCTCGTTCTACACCTCAGCAAATTAAGAGTGTATGGGTGAGAAGAAGCGGAAAGTCCGGTCCCCCAAAAAAGAGATTTTGACTAGGATTCTGTGTCAGCTTTACATTTTCGGAGGTCATGTTGACACAGAATTTCTGTCCTACCGACCCAGAAACTGGTCAGACCCCACGGGGTCCAGGTCTGGTTCAATTCTAGGTAGTCTGCAGTGCGCTTGCACTTACTACACCCCACTTCAGCTTGTTCCCTTATTTTTCTGCTCTTAAAAAAACCTTGAAGAAGTCATACAGTATATAGGGACAGTCCTGAATGCTATGTTGTTAACTATTTTTTCAAACCGATTGAGATATTCAAAAACTCGTTTTGTGGCTTTTCCTATTTCATATGTTTTCTTATGAAGCGGCATAGTTTTGTGTAAACTGATTTCTTTCGAAGAAGAAGAAAACAAGTTATTTGTTCTGATGATCTCATAAGCTTGTATATCCGTTTATTTATGCCAACAGGACATCGCGCCTCCGTTTGTAGCAAACAATCAAAAACACATTTAGAGAGCAATGCCATGCAAAGCAACAGAAACATTTCGTGTGTGAGGATGTTCCTTATTGCCACTGGCCTAGATAACAACCTGTCATTGTTATCTGTAGACTTTTTGACTAAGATCCAAGAACGACCGGATTTTTCTTTCTTTTTTTAACTTGGTAATTCTGTTGTAGGTCATTTACCTTCATTGTGCAATGCAGGTCGATCTTTTGCCCTCAAAACTGGCCAGTTTCCAAGGATTTCTAATCCGGGGGGCGGGGTGAGTGAAGGGCATTTAGGTATTAGGGATAGAACTACTGTGCACTGGTGTTTAGGACATGCCCGATGTACATTTGTCAATTTGATTATTGCTTTATGTTGTCGATTTATGGTTTGTTCTTTTTGTTAATCAATCTTTCTCCTTGTCATGTAAAAACCACCCTCACTACTGTCACCAAAAACAAAGCATCTAGCAGCAGCAATTATCACCATCACTAACAACCACAACAGCAACAACAACAGCAACATTACAAGCAGCGGCGAGATGATTATCACTATCAACAAAACAAACAATTGTAACAGTTCCAGTACCATGTAGGAGTAACCAAAAGATATTCCACTCATCAACAGAAACAACAACATCAACAACAACAACATCAACATCAACAACATCACACCAACAAAAACAACAACAAAACAACAACAACAGCTATAAAAACAACAACAACAACAACAGTAGCAGCAGCAGCTTCAGCAGCAGCAACAGCAACAACGACAAAACAGATGCGTCAACAACAGCATCTGCAACGACAACACAAACAAATGAATTGTCAACAACACAAACAAACGAATCGTAAGCGACACACACAATTGTATCGTAAACAACACAACAGCAAACAGAATGAAAATATTAAAGTAGATCAATCTTTTACCCGTCTCTCTGTTTTCTTTTTCCTCCTTTCCTTCCCCACTCTCGTAGTCTCTGAAATAACTTGCCCAAAAGACATAACAAAGGTCCTAGAGCAAGGCCAAGCACAAGCAGTTGTGGACTTACAGGAGCCAGTGCACTCTCTAGACAAGATTCAATCTAACGTACCTACAAAGGGACACGCCTTCGATGTGGGGACAACCGAAGTGGTTTACACAGCGTTAAGTAATACCTCAGACTCTTCAGCCACGTGCTCTTTCATTGTCGTCGTTAAAGGTGTGTTTTTATTACAACGAAGATCTGCAGCGTGATCTAAACTCATTAAAATGTTTAACTTTGGGGTTTGGGTTTGTTTGTTTTTAGAAACTCCCAATTCTCTTGCAATTCTCAAAGGGGAGTGTAGTTTTTTCTCAGCAGCGCGTTTAACCGTCTTTAGGTGTACATGTAAACTGCTTGTATACCTCCCAAAGTGTAAGCTTCATATTTGATGACAAAAACATCTATTTCAGTTTTATTGTTATTTATCTTCAAGAGATGGACGAGTTATGTGCACTTTATAACACAGTAGGTTATAGTATTCATCTGGAACGTGGATAGTTCCTTTTTGGATATCCCTTGCAAACAGTTGGACATCTTTTAACTATGTTTTTCCATCATACATCGTTCTGACCTAAATATCAGTACAAAACCATCGGGTCTTTTTGAAATCGTCGGCTTTGATTGGTGAACTGACCCATGCTCTGCTCATTTTGAGGCCGAGTGCTTTTCGGGAATGGGAGCTTTAGAATGGCAGGTGAAGCCGGAGCCAAAGGCAAAGCTGGAAACTTTAAAGAAGGTTTGTAGTTCCAAAACTATGACATCATTCTCATCGACTGTTGTTTTAAAGCAACCTTCCTAAAAGACATTTTACATCCGCTTGCAAAGTTCTGAAACTCACTCAACGTTTAATAAGACAACCCAGCAGTGATTATTGCTTGGAATATTAAAATATATGGACCTGGGCTGAAGCTGGGTATAGAAATTTCAGACATTGATATAATATTTCAAAAACTCAGACGAAGAACCACCAGTGTTCCAGTTCTGCCCCGAGTCGTTCACCGTGAAGACCGCCGAGCGGCAGCCGTTGGTGACCTGGGATGAGCCGGTGGTGACCGACAACGTTGGCGTGGTGAGCAACACCACTCGGATTGTAAGTACACGACTTTTTCGTTGGTGCTTTCAATAATGACTCTTTTTTTAATAGGTTATGTATGATGTACAAGTTTCAACTCAACTTGAACTGGGAGGTGGCAGACTCCTATCTCACTACCCCAGAAACATTTTCAAACCATGGCCTTTCAAACCATGGCCTTTAGATTACAGGGCAATGTCTTCAAAGATAAGCCCGCGCTGATAAATCAGATCAGAGTTCAAAATGCAACACTCTTGCGAGCGATATCTATTAATGTGATTTCCTTATGACTTATAAAGAAATAATAATAGTTTGTCACGATTCAATGTTCAGTCTCCAGATAGACCCTTCACGTGGGGTACGTACACCGTGCTAATAGACGCCCGCGATGGATCAGACAACACTGTCACGTGTCAGTTCTCCATATCGATCCAAAGTAAGTCTATATCCAACCAGCTTGAATGTCCACTTCAAATCGCTATGATCAAACCGAGGCTGGAAGGGAAAAGAGTCAGGTTCCTAGTGCATGTAATCAGAATTTGCATCATTCTTGTCGTGTTGTACACAAGACGTCTGCCCAACATCAGTAATCCCTAGAAATATTGTGGCTCTTCCTGTAAACAGTTTTTAGCAAGCACCTTGTTTCCTTTGCTGCAAAATGTTAATATTCAAGAAATATAAATCTATGGAGAGCCTGTAAACAACCGTGTCAACGGCTATCCAAAAAAATAATAATAGTGTATTGATTTATAAAAAACTCCCAGGTCAGAGTTGACCCGGATCACGGGTCCAAGGGGACCTGACCCATTTCTGGGGTGACTGACCTGGGTACTGGGTTGTTGTTATTTTTAATGATGTTTTTTTTAATGTCGGATTTTGCATCAGCTTGACCCATTGCAGTAAATGATTGGTATAACAAGTTGAGTTGAATACTTCCAATTTAACGGATGATACCGGTTTGTGAAATTTTATCCTTAAGTTTTCAACGAAATCTTCTAAAATTTCAGGAATGGTCGTATTTTAGCGAAACCAACACAAACCCTTTATGGTTGTCTGGGTTGTATTAAGTTCACCATTAGTTATTTCGATTGCTGCGATAGAAACAAGCAACAGAAACTCACTGGGTCTTCTTTTGCTATGTTATTGGCTCTGACGGTATATCAGACCAAAGGACTGGTACCGGTATAGACCTTTTACCCAGCGGACTCCAGATTAAATCCGAGTTTCACGGATGAATTTATTGCATCATTGTTTTTGTATTCAAAGCCAAGGAATGCGGCACACCGGTCGCTCCCGCCAATGGAGAAATCAGCTGCTCTGATTGGATGTTCGGCAAGATATGTGAGCCCTCATGTGACGATAAGCATTACTTCTTTGACGGGCTTCCGCCAAGCGTCTTCCTGTGTGGTTTTGATGGGGTCTGGTCCCCGTCTTCTGAAGCACCAGACTGTAGTCGTAAGTATACACATGGACCTTTTCGAAACCACGGGTCTCGGCTTGCAGGTTCCCGGAGGACGGTGCCTGCTAAGCTGGGGCCCAGCTTAAGCCCAAACTGTTGTTTTGGTACCTTTGGAAAAATGTGTTTTCTTAAAAGAAGGGAAAATCCCATCTCAAAGATCTATTCTAGTGTTGATGTTGAGATGAACACGACTATTTTTTTACTAAAAATCTCAATAAAGTTTTGTTTGGATTTCGAAACAAATAGTGTTAAATCAACCTATAAGGTCAATTATCAGGTTACAAACATTTTGGAAGTTTCTTGAGGTTAAGTTTAATGGAATATGTTTTTGGTTTTATATACAGCGTATACAATGCTTCTTCCAGAATTGTCGTGCCCAACCGGTACAGTACAGAACGTGTTCCCTGCTATTGAAGGGATATTATGCAGTAAGTGTCATCTTTAATAGTTTATTGAAATACTCTGTTCCATCAAAATACCATTGGTACTCGAAGTATGACATCCCAACGCTCACAAATCTCTTTGTATAAATTTGAGAGGTACGACAGTGAAGGAATCCTCCCTATATTTGATCCCACGTAAAACTGCCTCACTTTGAAACCCCTTAATAATAACAAAGACAACTACTCGTTATTTTGCGTTTTGCGTTATAAAGTGCTCTGGTCATTGCGCAATTGACACTCCTGTATACCACCATGGGCTGCCGTGGCGCCCCAGGGCCAGGGCTTTCTTTAAAAACAGTATAAACCTCCACCATCGCAGGTACCCATTCAAACCCCTTACTCGTATCCTTTTCCCCCTGCCTTAACTAGAATCTGACTTTGAGGTGTTCTCTTGTAATGTTCAGACTCCCCTCCCTCTTTTGTACCCCCCATGAATGGTTCTCATACAAAACATAACCGATTAACCACTTTTCTCGTGCACGCAGTTTCTTGCCCACGCGGGATGTACTACGGAGCGGTCAACTCGACCTTTGCCTGCCTGCCGTGCCAAGTGGGCACCTACCAGGACGAGTTCGGCCAGGAATTGTGTAAACCATGTGAACCTGGTCAAACCACTGAGACTCAGTCATCCAAGGCGAGCACCGACTGCAAAGTTACCGAAGGTAAATACAAAATATTTAAATGCTCACTGTTTTCCCTCAGTCGATTTATTGTCAATGGATAGATAGACATAAAATAATTTAGTTAGCCAATGTGAAGTTTCAAACCACAACATCGGAACTTGTTGTGCACCTCAAGCTCTCTAAAAAACAATGAACCAGAAACAAAGATCATTAAGATTATTTACAATAGCAGAAATAAACTGACATACAATAACAAACTAGGTCCAATTAAAAACACGAATGCACGAGGGGGAAAACTATCACTTAAATTCTTAAAACGAAGGTTAGTTGGAAAGAGTTGGGAATAATTCGCGGCATTGGGTGAAACTCGTCCTGTATCATAGATCTAGTTCGTTAACACAGTCTGTCATAATAAATTGATTCCAATGGTGGCCGACTGTGTACCAGTAGTCCTCTTTGCTGACCCCAGATCAGAATTCAACTTCTGAGGATCACTGGCAGAAACACGACCAAACCAAACAATGATGAATGAACAAGGAATGCTTTCAACTACACTGCAAAAACCGGTGTGTTAAAATTGACACCAGAGTGTTGTCAATTGATGATGATAATGATTTTAATAATAATAATAATAATAATATTTGTGAATATTTATAATGCGCCTGTTTCAATCACATAAGATGCTCAAGGCGCAGAAAACCAGAAAAATTTTCTAAAAGAAATTATACGTATATAAATACATAGCAATTACCTGAGAAAAAACAAAACAATACTTTATGGGCTATAAGCTTGAGTTAACTACAATGACACAAAAAAGAATAACAATTTACGTAGGGTGTTAAAATAACACTAAAATGACTCAAATTTCTGCCAACATAATTACATTGGTGTTAACTTGCCACCCTATGGTGTTAATTTTGATTCTTTGTGTGTGTGAGTTTGTTTTCACATTCAAACCGGGGACCTATAACAAAAGAGGACAATAGGGTCCCCGGTTGGGTAAAGGTCCCCAGTTAGAAATTGTGTACAAAACCAATGGGAGCTGTTGCCAAAAAGTTAAAGTCCAAACAAAAGAGGGACAATAGGAGGTCCCCGATTGGAGGTGTTTACACACTTGTGTGTGTGTGCGTGAGTTTGTTTTCACATTCAAACCGGGGACCTATAACAAAAGAGGACAATAGGGTCCCCGGTTGGGTAAAGGTCCCCAGTTGGAAATCGTGTACAAAACCAATGGGAGCTGTTGCCAAAAAGTTACAGTCCAAACAAAAGAGGGACAATAGGAGGTCCCCGATTGGAGGTGTTTACACACTTGTGTGCCCTTACACGTGCCAACTTACGGGGTACTTTTAACAATGGAACAATGGACCCCACAAGGCAATTTCAATAGGAACAATAGGGCCCCACAAGGGAATTCTTTAGAAAAGGGAACAATAGAACAACAATAGCAGTACCCCACAAACCGGATCCGTAAGGTTGTGTGTGTGTGTGTGTGTGTGTCTATATGACAATACCCCAGTTTTTGCAGTGTATGGTCCGGTAAAAATTAACTAAAACTCATTAATAATGACTTTCCTAATCTAGTGTCATTGTCACATTGTTCTTTCAGTTTTTCCAACGACAGTGGAGGCACCGGCCGTTTCTGTTGAGATGGCATCTAATAAAACTAGCCCACAAAACACTGAAGTAGTTGAACAGATAAACTAGCTTGATGTGGTCGTTCCGCAATCGGCGCAATTGAAAATGACCAACGTCCTGATATATATTAAAATGTACTTTATGGATAACGAGTTATATACGTTTGGTAAATAGTGTCAATTGTGTTTTACCCACACGTTATGTACATCGATATCGTTAAAAGAAGGGGGCTTACCCGGTGTTTCTGACAGCACCTTGTAAATCCTTACAAGGTGTTACATAAATGGGTATCATAATTCAACAACTTCAAAAACCTGGACTTTGGATTCTGGTTGGTCTTCTTTTGTCCGTTAAAGTACATTCGATAAGATGACTCGAGTGACTTTTAAGAGAAGGCTTTCACTGATGAACAAACCGTACTCAATAAGGAAGTCCACTTTGAAACGAAACAAAAAGTATGTTCGCCAAGCGAAAAAAATAACAAACATATAGTCTCTATTTCCTTGTTTTGATTGTTTATTTGCATAACCTTTTACAGCACAATGAGCAGTTATTTAGTTTACAGTTTTTAGAATAGTTTTACCAACTCTTTTATACAATTAAACATGTAAATAGCTTGTACAATTGTAGTTACTATATCCAAACTCTCTTAGTTATTGCAGTTTTGTGTAATTTCAATCCTTTTATCAACTGTTTTAGGTTTTCAAGAAACAGTACCAGAAAACCATTACTGGAGATCTCTCCACCACTTTTGCCAAGTCATAACATACCCAGTGTATAAGTTATGTATAACGTACACGTTTAATTTAGTTTTTGCCTACTCTTTTTATCGCTTAAGTTGAGACTATTTCACAGTGGAAATATTTCCAATGGTGTCTGATGTTTGTACCATTTGTTGCTTAATTTTCATTAGTTTATACTTTTGAAACACGTTTTACCAATGTTATCACACCTTTAAGCCATTAGGTATTAGCAATGTAATGTACAAAACATTCACCTGCAATGCCAAACATCACCGCCATCTGTAGACGCTAAAGCCACAAGGTCTTGCAATCATGCGTGGGAGATCTAGAACTCTCCCAGTCAATTTCCACCACTCTGTGTACCACATCCTTGGAAATGCACACATTTTGGCGCCTAATGGAAAAGTGCATTGCAAAAACTGTCAACCCGGTCAAACGTTCAATGTGACGGTGATTGCGCATGTATTTGTTGGTGTATCATGATGGGTTTACTTATAGGTTCTTTTCCCATCTTTTTGCAGTCCTACCTATATACCTGTCACAGGACTCTGGACAGTACCAAGTATATACAGTGCTGTGCGCCGTTGTGTATTGAATTAAAACCAGATAATATTCTTTATGCCCGATGCAAATATAACGTACATTACATTCGTACCTATAGTTTTCAAGAATAGAAACCTGTTTTATTTTGTTGTATACTGTAGACCTTTATCGTGGTGAAGCCATCTTGGTTTTCTCCCGTTCAACTGAATGTAATCAAACTAAGGCTGCAAGGGAAAATAGTCTGGTTGCTCTTTGTATAATGAAAATTAATTAGCATTCCTGTTACTGGATATCAGGAACGTCACCAAGATGGTGGCAACGCGATAAAGGTCTGTCATAATGCTTTATACGGGATGTTACTTCTGACAAGTACGTTATTGGCTATTAACTTTTCTCTATATTATAATGTTCATTACAAAGCTTAAAAAGTATCATAAAGTCTGGGGGAAAATGTAAAGGCCCAATATAGAGGTGAGCAAACATTATCTTGACTCTCAACTGGAACAAGTTGTTGAATTTTCACACATTGGTTCAAACGTAATCGATGAATCGCAGCAGTGTGATTAGTGCTGGGGAAAATGCCGGGAACTATATCAAATGTTAACACCCCGTCAAATCTTAACATGAAAGTTCACGAAAATGTATGGTGGTTGCTTTTAGTAACGGAAAGAACTAGGCCATAAAGCTGTTCACTGGTTGGGATTTGCAGCCGAAGATAATAAGCGTAAGCAAAAGCGTTTTTCATATGATCAAGACGATTTGGCAACTCGTGCTCGCATTCATCGTATTTCCGTCACTCGTTCTGCGTTTCTTTTGCCTTGCTTAGGGCATAGAGCAAGGGTTATGGTAAGCCTGCAGTGGTAATGACGTATAAAAATTGCTATGACCCGCTTGGTAAGCACGGCCCAGTATCTTAACCCGGGTTTCTGGGTGGAAAACCTCACGTGATTGATTGCTCTGCAAATTTCTGCTGAGCAAAAACGAGCAGGATACCAGTCACAGATGGTACATGTGACATTTTATTTTAGCCGGTAACCTTAACCTGCTAAGCGTTATTTTGTGCTTAGCTAGGTTTTGTGCTTCAGTAGCTCTATTGGGCCCCGAAACGTCCGCTACACAGGCTTTACAAAGTTTGCCCGGTGGTAAACGGTAAATATTTCATACTCAATTAATTTAAACTTACATGCCTGTACGGGGAGTGCTAATAGTTTTTAACCTCATACAAATGAATAAACTGGCAATATTGCTCATCTCAACAAACGCTGATTGTTGTTTTTGTTCTGTTTTGGTTTTGGTTAAATTTGTTGTACCATAAAACAACTTTAGGTATAAGCTAAGAAGAAAGGAGAAACCCAGTTACAGGGGGGCCTACGTTTTTCTTACCTCTGTGGTAATTGTCACTGAATTTATGGCACTCAGGTTCCACTTTTGATTTCTTCAGCTTTCTTTCTTTCTATCTCATTCAATTCCACTTTCGATGAAACGGGGCCATTAGATTTTTAATGGCTGTTAACAGGACATCACGGGCGACAAAACCTTGAAATGACCTTGCGATGTTGTCCTTAAACTATGTGATTCCGACTGCCATGAAGTACATCAAACAAGTAGATCCTGGGCTTTTGAAAATGGTCGCTAAAAACTAAAACCCGTCCCTTCAAAACTACACCACTCACAAACCCTTCATTCTTTTTCATTATAGTCTAGTATGTACGTTTATATGGGAATTGAAAACTTTGGTTATTTACACTGTGACCGTCGATCTGTACCTTTAAAGGGGCACATTGCATTCAAATTTCTCAAAATGTTGCTTGTCCGCCATATTGTGGAGTCCAAAAATCGGTCTACGAAATAGCGGACAGCGTTACACAAAAAACTGCACTATTTTAAGGGATATTTTTTGCGAGTTATGTTCTACCTAAAATATCTATCCGTCCATATTTCTTTCAAAGCAAACGCTGCGCCCAAGCCGAAGACAATGTGCCCCTCAAAGTGTTTACAACTATTTAAAGCCAATTTTTATAGGTTTGATAAAAAAGTGCAAGGGGTAGGCGTATCGTACACACACTGAAAGACAAAAATACTAGCCGCCTTAACCATGGTCCTTTCTCTATGCGTTAACTAAGATTGATCATTCAATCGATGCTATTATTTATTACCAATGAATGCATTATCGGCCACTTTCTACAGCTGTAACTTTAGACCATTCAATGTAGATTCCTTGAACAAAAGTTAACTCTGTCGCAGAAACAATGGAAAGCGCAACCAATAGTTCGCAAACTCTTTGAACCAATCACAAATGAGCGAATCGGGTGACAACAACTGGCCAATCGTTAGCGTTGCATCTGGGGATTGTACCACGTGGTGTGATGTTCATATAAACAGCAACCCTGGGAAACCCAGGGGTGTTTTTTCTTATCTTTTTTGGGGGGGGGGGGGTTACCGGTCGTGCGAGGGAATTCCCCAATAGTCTCGACCACCCACCACACTGGCAAGTTGAAGTCCGGTGCGGATGTAGTAGGAAGGTGATATCTGCGAGAACCATCAGGAAAATCCTGCTCGTATTTTTATTTGAGGAGATTACAAGGAAGCTGCTAACCGAACAAAACAACACGTAGTGATAATTTGCTTTAAGCCTACAGTCACAGATGATGTGAGAGAGAAGTACGGGCAACGGCCACTGTGTCTGGCAGTTCTAGTTCCTTTTTCCTGCGTGGACGGGTGTCAAGTTACTGGGTGAAAAACCTCACGTGATTGGTTGCTTGTATTTGAGCATCGTGTGACGTCAGACACAGCAGTGACTTTCTTACATCTATACTGCACACGCAAGAGGCGGCATGCAGCAATGCAGACATTTTAAGAAGCAACCAACAAGTCTTTATTTTAGGTATTTGTAGTAATTGAATTCAGTTCAGCAAGTCAGTAGGGTTTAAATGTATCAGTCTCGTGTTACTTGCAATTGACTGTGTCTTGCTTGCCTTTGTTCGGCAACACAATGGCAGTTGGCACATGCAAAGTGACTGCAATGGCTTCGTCACTCCACATGGTCATAACTTTGCTGTTAGTGAGTGGTTTAGTCCAGTCACAAGTATACCCGGAGTGTCCTCAAACAGCGAAGGCTACTGAGGAGGACCGAGACGCGATCCGGGCCACCACCGACCGGTTCCTGGGAGTCCTTGAAAAATTCCAGAACCAGCCAGCCGAGATCGTATTCGTACTCGACGCCTCGGGCAGCGTAGGAAGTGGTTACTTCGGCTGCGAGGTACAGTTCGTCAGGCACTTCTCCAAGCTGTTCAGCGTGTCAGAAGAAAACTCCCGAGTTGCCGTTGTCACTTACTCCAGCTGCGATAAAGTCTACACAGATATCGACTATATCACGTCTCCCGAGGGGCAGAATAAATGTACCTTCCTGGGCAATGATCTACCTGCTTATGTAACTTACAGAGACGGGGGTACGTGCACTGTTTATGGTCTGCAACGTGCGCAAGACATCCTTGCCCAATCGCGGCTATCAGCAGCAAGGTAATGTCCGATCATAGGATCGATCATGTTTCCTTTTCTTTTTCAGTTGGTCCTAAATATGAAAGTACATCACTCACTCGTAGCACAACAATCCCTCATCCATGGCACAACTAAATACAGGGCCACTTCCACGGCTGCCATCATTAATATAATATTTATTAAGTGTACTGTAATCTGTACATTGCTGTGGAGTGTATCCTGGAGTATTGTTTATCATGGAGGAATAAGACTTAATTTGTTTTCCTCCATGTTTATATGGACCACAGCCCACACATCATGCAAATGCCCACTTCCAAGCAAATATAAATAATGCTGAGTCTAGCCCAACTTGAGTGCTAAAATCAAGTAAATGCTAAAATCAAGTAAATGTCAGTCAATACAATAAACACGATAACTGAGTGATAATTATACACTACAGTCAGTGTTGTATAGTAAATTGCAATGAGTACTCTTATTGTTCATATTTTTTATCACTAAGTATTTTATTCCCAACAACATGTATAATATTCATGTTCATAAACCACGTTAAACTAAAATAATTGACGAAACAAAATCTCCCCTACATAAAACTCCATATGGTTGGGACCACAATGGTCCCGGAGAGAGTTGCACCTGTCCTATGTACTGTTAAAACTTCAAAAAAGGAAGGAGACTGTGTGCCTAAGGCACTGTTCTGTCCAAATTGTCCAAGCGAATTAGCAATGGATTATTGGGGTGCAGGAAATTTTAAAGTGGCTAAGCGCCGTATTAACTTATAAAACTTTTTTTTTAAATCCTCCAAAAAAGGCATGGAAAAATTGTTTCTGTCACAAAGCAGCAAAATGGTTATTACCTTCTAGTGCTGTTTTTTACCTAGGATTGTTTTCCTCTTGACCGACGGTCATTCAAATGACGGTGGGAGTCCACTCAATGTTGCCCAAGCCATGAAAGACGACGATATACACCTCTTCACTGTCGGTCTAGGCGCTGGCATCAGTGAAGCGGAGCTGGACGCCATCGCCTCCACTCCGACTGATGAATACAAATACCTCCTGGATCAACTGGCTGACGTTGAGAGCCTTGCTACAAAATTGAGAGGAGGTAAGAGCATGGAGAGTAAAATCACTTAACAGTTAAAGGGTGTGCACAACATTGGTAGGAGTGAAACTATAAATGTACACAAATTTCCACATAACTTATATGGTATAAAGATGGTCATGCCAGAAACAAAATTCCCTTAAACTATTTTTGCCTGAAATACTTTTAAAGTTTTTTGACTCCGATGACCGAGTGAGCTTAAACTTTCACAGAAGAAGTAACCAATGTTGTGCATTACAATTGAACCTGCAAGTGTATAGTAATTGCAAACTCATTAATAATAAGTTAATTTTGTATTGCGCTCTCTCTCTCTCTCTCATCAAATACTAATTAAGCATCTCCAAACACAGATTGGACTTGTTCATATATTCGGGAGTCTAACAGTGTGATGCCCTGGTCTTTTCTGCATGGTAATGACTGGGTTGGTGGATGGCTCATTAACAGGGGCTAGCTGTTTATGGCCAGCTGCCAAGGTCAGCTGCCAAGGTCATTTCCTTGGAATGAGGACCGATTCATCATGTTGTTATTCCCATTATACGTAGATTCGAATGAGACAAAGGAACATTATATTTTTTGATTGTATGTCACAGCCTTGAAAACTGTTTTTTATTTTCCGTAAGTAAAATTGTGCCAGATGCCGAAAATTGCTTGGCTACCCTGCCGCACATAAAACCTTATTCAGGGCACACCTCTCCCCAACCTGTTAGGGCATACACTACGCCTAAAACAATTAATTGCACATACAATAAATTGCAATACATATACAGCAATATGTTTTCTGCCCGCGAAATTGTTGTTACCTAGGTTTGTAAGAATTTACACAGTGCGCCCGCACGCACGTGAACCTTCAAGCCCACCTAAGTTGTCAATTTTTTGTCCGTAATAAAACAAAACATGCATGCATGCCGCCATGACATGAAACACTCCCTCCCGTGCGTATAAAGCATTCTATCGTTGAGGCGATAAAAGGAATTAATGAATACCTTTAAGAACAAATTATAAAAATAATTAGAATGTGTGATTTTTCTTTCACCAATTTTTGTTGTTGAAATGTTCGTGGGCCATTCCTTGTGCTGTTCAACTTTTGTCTCTTACCTATAATTCACTATTTATGCATATTTTCCAGAACCAGACTATGAGCTCTGAAAGTTAACATTACTTTAATACGGTGTTAAATTGCTATTTTGTAGATGAAAGGGACGCGAAGTCGTGGGACCGTAATGTAAGCCCCCAACTATGTGACTCGTTGTGCTCCCAGGGGCATAGTTGTTGTGATGCACAGGCTACCTGCTCGTGTGCAACACAGACTGGAAGCTATGGATGTGCCTGCCAACACGGATACAAAGGAGATGGTAAAGTAGGAGAATGCCAAGGTAAGTTACAACTATAGGTCATTTGCACGTCGATGTTGGAATCAAGACCTCAAAGTCCGAGACAGAGGCTGACACCTCATCTCCCGAGACCAAGACCAGACCAAGGAAAGTCCGAGAGACCTTACTGTTCAAGACCAAGACCTCATTCAAGAAATTTAAACACTTCGTAGACCAAACACAATTTCTAGATAAAAATTGACCATCGAGGGGCTCTCAATTCAAGAAGGTTGCACCTATGTGCTGTTAAAATTTCAACAAAAACCAAAGTAAAAATATTTCTCAGCTTCATGTTGTTACTCATACTTACTTGATGCCTTTATCAAAATAGATAGAAAGAAGTCCAAAAGTTTATTTTGCTTCATTCCATTCCCTGAGCGTAGTTCAAAAAAAAGGTAGACAAATACTTTTCTTATGGCAAACATCCATTTCACACCTTATCCTGGGCCCACATCTGGGAAGTTTACCATTGTTTCTTTCAGCTGATAGTATGCAAATAATGAATGTTTATGAGTGCAATGGTGCGAATTTTTTCATGAGTTGAAAGATGGAATGTTCTTTTCAACGAGGCGGAGCCGAGTTGAATGGAACATTCCATCTTCAGGCATGCAACTCTTCCGCGTTTCCGCGGATTTCCGCGTTTTTGTAAAATGATCAGCGCTAAAATAAAAAAAATCGGAAAAAAAAAATAAATAAATAAATTTTTTGGCGATTTAAAAAAAAAAAAAGCCTTATATATGCTTGGCAACAACAATGTACAACCACAATAATGTGAAATAAGCCTAGTACATGCTAAGAATGCACCTAAGAGCATAATAAACCTCAAAATTTTCTAGGGTACCATTGTGGATCTCATGTCCCTTGGCGTTTTGGCTGCCTCGCTCCGCGCTTGCGTTGTGCCTTTGAAAATTTCCTCTTTTTTTTTCATCGGGCAGTTGCATGCCTGCATCTTTCAACGAATGAAAATATTCTTACTATTGCACGAATGAAAAACATTCATTATTTGTTTTATATAACATCCAAGTAGATCTTTGTCATTTTGATTGGAGGATACAACTTTCAAAACAAACAAAGCGTACAATATTTAATTGTGACATTACACCCATTTCTTTTGGTTCGGCTTGTTTGGATTCAACAGTGACTAAGTGCATTCTGTAATGCTATTCTTAGACACGTGGGTGCTGTAATGTAGTATGTGCCTTGCAGTACCTGTACTGCTGCATTATCAAAGTTACGCGCACGCAATGATGTGGTACGCACCGTGCAATAGAACAAATTGGATGGAACGAAAGTTGCACGGTGAATGGAACGAAAAATGCATGGTGAATGACGTAGCGTGCAATGGTACGTTTATTTGCTATCACGTGACTGACATTCCTCCAATCAAATCTCAAGGATCTGCTTGGGTGTTATATAATTCTGTTTGTTCAATTATTTTTTGGGGAACTGGTACTTGCGCGGTTTGATAAAATAAAAAAAACTCGGGTCTGTACACTTTCCTGGAATATTGTCCACAAACTCTTCATACTCCTTAAAAGTAGATGTAATGATCAAGGAGTTAAGGGCCAAGCCAAAAACGGGACTCGTTGGGTTGAGGGGCAGACAAAGGAGAGAGAGCGTGGAAGAAAAAAAGGAAGGAGACTGTGTGCCTTAGGCACTGTTCTGTCCAATTTGTCCAAGCGAATTAGCAATGCGTTTATAGGGGTGCAGGAAATTCAGAACCTTTCAGCAGTAGCCGAAAGATAAATGGGCAGAGACGTGTTGTGAAGTTTATGTCACATGGGTTGGGTGTGGTCTCTGGTAATAAACCATTCTAATGACCGTTAGGATGTTTTGGTGGGAGACAATGGTCTCTGTCTTTTGAAAAGTCAATAGGTGATGGTTAAAACAGACCTCTTGTTTGATGTTTGCATGCATCCTCATAGACAAAAACAAATAATAGGGGGAGGTAAAAGAGGACGGGGTGTGAGAACTTACTAAAAAGAGCGACACACATAGAAAATATAAATCGATAAAGTTTAATTGTCCCACCAGGGGAAATTCATGTGGCCTTTTGATAGTATAAAAAGTTGAAAATACATAAACCACGTTATTCAATAACAACACTAAAATGCTATACAGTTATAAAGGAACTGTAAAAACACTAATAAAAATATATAGCAAGAATTAGTCAGAAAAATCCAACAGGAGTAGTAACAAGTTACATTTTTCAAATTTAGCATTATACCATGTGTATACATTGTAATAGCCGCGGGAACAAAAGTGTTACTGTAGAGTTGCGTGTGTCGTGTCATACAGTATGTACAGTATGGGTCCCATCCGCTTTGGTACACAGGTTGAGCGAAATAGATCATGTCTATATTTCCCAACTCTTGTTTTCTCTCTTCCAGCTTGCCCAAGAGGTACTTACAAAGACGTATATGGCAACCAAGATTGTACATCATGTCCGGCTTTATCAACCACAACAGTAGAGGGCAGTATTTCACGGGATGCCTGCGAGTGCATTCCCGGTCATGAAGGCACCCCTAAGACAGGCGGCTCATGCACACGTAAGAACATACATGTGTAGTCTAAACATTTACATGAGTACTGCTCTAATCATAAGTGCATGGCATCAAAGGTTTACACAAGATCAGCCACAGAGACTTGGCTTCCTGCAGGCACAACGTGTACACATCAGCTCAATAAAAGAAAAGCATACAATGTGGTGATTGCAGAAAGGAATCTACTTGTTTTAGAATCTATTATTTCAGTTCATGCTTGTATGTGATATTCATATATTAAAAAAAGAAGATATTACGTCATATGACCTATGTAATATCTTGCCTGCCAGTGAACGCCCTGGAATGTACAAGGTCATTAATTTTGTAAACAAGGTGATGTCTGTGTTTGTATAAAACTGCACTCACTTGTGTGTGTAATTGAACATAGAATTAGCTGTTGCAAACTGCTCACCAACTAAAAGGACCTGATGGTTTAAATGCAAACATAGGTAATAGCCTGACATTTCAGCCCCTAGCAGAGTCTTTCTGGAATACTAACAAATTGAAAGACACACAGTTGTACACTTGAAATATTCACATTGGAATTAATGGGGTTGGCCCTACAACACTACTGCGGTAAGCAACTTTTTGTGTGTATTTCAGAAATGTGCGTAAGCACATAAGGGATGTTGCATCACTCATCTGTCCAACAAGAGCCAAAACAAGTTAATTCATGCTTTTTGCTTTGCTTTATTCAAGGCCCAATTTCATAGAGCTGCTTAAGCACAAACAGTAGCTAAGCACAACAAAATTATGCTTACCAGAAATAGGTTACCAGCCAAACTACCATGTCGCATAAACAATTTGTGACTAGTATCCTGCTCATTTCTGCTAAGCAGACAATTGTTAAGCAGTATTTTCTGCTTAAGCAGCTCTATGAAATTGGGACCTGAAAGCAGAGGTTTTGAAATAAAAATTCTGCTAAGGGCCGCTGCGTACAGAAAACATCTGCCCAGGGCTCGATTTCACAAAGCACTAAGATCCATCTGATTAAGAGTCATTGTCAATATCACCATAGTGATTTCAATTGTGACATCACACTTCGCTTAGCTGTTAAGATTGATTCGCAGTTTATGATTAATCGTAGCTCTTCGTAAAGTCTTGTTTTACTATAGTTTGCAAGTCTTGATTTGATGAAACTATTGAGCAGAAAAATATTATTTAACAATTGTTTGGCTAAAAAGATTAGCAGGACATCAGTTATGAGCAGTGTACATTGCAGTGTATTTTGGGCTGGCAACCCAAATCTGCTAAGCAATATTTTCTGTACTTAGTTAATTTCTCTGCTTTATATGAGAGAGCAATTAACTAACCTTTATCTTTGTGCGGCCATCTGTTTTTTTCTATACCACCTTGTGATAATCGTACCGAGGCTAAAAGGACTCAAGACAGTCTGGTCTCTTCCATGATATGAGAATTAGAACTGGCATTGTCACTGTTGTATACAGGGTACCTGACAGAGATGACCTAAGCATGAAAGGTCTAATGGGGCTGTAATGATCCTTAGGAAGAGGAAGCAGGAAGCCTTGTTGTTACATGACTTACGTGTACTTTACATAAAATGTCAGGGTCAAAAGAGTTTATCTCCTAAAATAGCACTTACGATATGCGCGAGTTTTAAATAGTTAATCTCACTTAATATAGCCCAATGGTACCCTCCAAACAAGTACGCCTGAGATGAGGCGCTTTTCCACGGAATATTTTTCGTGGGTGACACAGGGTTTTTTGCAAAATCGAGATGCAATATCGCACTGACATGATGATATACCAGCCACAAGCCTCTTTTTCCCACAGTGGGCTTTTTCTTTCCACAAGCCCCAACTAGTATCTGTAGTTAAGTTTTTTTAAATGATATCATTCTCACCTTTGACACAGCTATAACATGTGACCAACTGACCTTCAGCGACGCGTCTGGCGTCTTGGTCCTCCCGCCCAACTGCGGTAATCACTTCGGTGTAGAGTGCCATCTGCAGTGTAGAGAGAACCATCGAGCTCAACAAGGTTCAGCAGACGTGCAGTGTCTGGCCACAGGACAGTGGTCTGCAGAACCTCTCATATGCACTCGTGAGTACAACTTTCACCTTATGGAAGTAAATTATTCAATGGAACATGTATTTTCAATTTTCTGTTCCAGGAATGGCAAATTACAACTGGAAAAACTCTCTACAACCCACTAAATCATTCAAATATAATTGAGTGGATGTAATATTAAATGTAAACAAATGCCATTTCTCCAGACAAGTATTTTGATCTGATAATACTGTCTAAGTTGAGAGAAAAGAAGAATTGTTGACTATTCGATTACAGCAATGGAATTAAGTATTTTGATGGGAACGTGCACAAAATCTGTAACAAAATATAAACAGCAAGTAATAAACCACGAGGGGAAACTTACTAGAGAAAAATTGACTAGAGTAGGGTTTGAACCAGTGACCTTGACTATTCAGTACTTGAAGTTAAACAGTCGCATCCCCTTAAGGTGATCTCTTGGCTGCCGCTTCCCAGGTTGTATCTTGAACTTGGGTGTGATCCCTGGCTACACGGCAGCTAACTGTTGAATGGCTTCTGACTGGCATCCCCGAACAAAGATATTGTCAAAATAGGAAAACGGCCAACATAGGACTAGATATTGTTGGTTCATATCCCTCTCTAGTAAATTGTTCTTGTTAAATCCCAAAACTAAAACATGAACCTTTTTAGAAAAGATGTGAAGCTTTGCATGGTGTCATGAAATAAACATCAGTTTGGGTAAAATTTCTCTCGTGTGAGAAGTGGAGGTTCTGTGGGGAAGGGGAAGTTAGGAATAGTCGTGACGTTTCAGTCAGTGCACTCTGCTGGTCTTTAGGAAAGTGCTCCACTGCTAGGGAAGCTGGGGCTTAACCACTTCATGGTGGTATTCCGAAACATTGTGAAGAATTGGTTTTTGAAAAATATAAATTGTTTCGTTTCTGGAGTAGTCGGGAAAGCACTGAGTACTTTGCTTATCACGCATTGATGTAGGATAAAAACCTAAATACTACATGTACTTTAAAAAAAATCCTAGCTATGATGCATTTAAAGTGATTATCTGACTTAAAAATAACCAGTACTCACTTTTTTACCCAGGTATTAAATGTGCAGTATTGCCACATCCAGGAAACGGGCAACTGTCATGTAACTTAAAGGAAAACATTATCGGAACAGTGTGTAACCTGACGTGCAACGAGGGCTTCGAGCCGGAAGGTGGTATACAGACCCGGTGCGACCTGAACGAGGCACAGAGTGTTGGACAGTGGTCTAACACGGATGGTAGATGCAATGGTATGTATTCTTAAAGAAAAGCCTTATAGAGAGCATGTATCTATTTCAGTTTAGGCTGGGATTTCCCCTATCCTAGAAAAAAAAGACAAATAATTAAATAAAAAGCCGATACCATGCTAGGTATTAATTTTTAAAACACCTGGACTAATTTTTGGCGAGCTGCGAAGCAGAGTGAGCCTATGTAATGACAATTTCCGTCCGTCAGTCCGTCCGGCCGTCCGCGTTCAGTGGAAATGTTAAAGTTTTTGTTTTAAGTTTCAGTCTTTGAGTTGAGTTGTTCTATGGTATGTACAAGCCCAAGTGAGATTGTTATATATAATTGCCAGTCATTTTTTTTGTAATTTTCAACTATGTTTTCCAATAATGTTGAAGTTTTGGGAATAAAGAAAATGTTAAAGTTTTGGGAATAAAAATTTTTTAAAGTTTTTTGTTCAGGCTCAATAATTGACCTCTGGATTTTAAAGAACCAAACTCAAACTAAAATTGTAAAGTTTTGAAATAAGTTAAGTTGTAACTTTGACTTACAATTGACATAAGACAGGCTGAGCATAAAATCGGTTCCGGTTAAATGAGCTAAAACAATTAAAAACTAAAATGGTCATACCTCCTTATTGCAATCATGTACTGACTTGACAAGTGAATCAAATATTGCTTCTTACATGTAGATTCATATGAAAAGATAAAGCTCAAAGAGTTTATCACTGGTTCCAGTTGAATGAGCTTAAACAATGACAACCTTAAATGACCATAACTCCTTATTGCAATGATGTACTGACTTGAAACTTGAATCAAATATTGCTTCTTACATGTAGATTCATATGAAAAAAAAACCTCAAGAGTTTATCATTGGCTCTAGTTGAATGAGCTAAAACAATGAAAAACTAAAATGGCCATAACTCCTTGTTGTTATGATGTACTGACTTGAAACTTGAATCAAATATTGCTTCTTACATGTAGATTCATATGAAAAGATAAAACTCTAAGAGTTTATCATTGGTTCCAGTTGAATGAGCTAAAACAATGAAAACCTTAAAATGGTCATATATATATATATATAATAACTCCTTATTGCAATTAGTCATTGGTCTTCTATCTGGCGATCGGCAGCTTGCCATGGCAGCTTCGCTGTTCTAGTTTGTTTTAATATCCTCAAAATGAAAGCATGAAAACCACAGGATTTACTTTTTCTCTTTTGAGAAAATTCAAAAATTTGTTGGAGACCCGCTTTAGAATCCGTACGCAACTTCATCATATTCTGCGTTGTTGCTCTACCCCCTTTTGATTTGGGGGAAACAAAAGCGGGGAGAAAAAACTGGTGGGGCCAGTTAATGAAGCAAACTGTTCTTTTGTGCGTTTTTTAAATCTTATTGGAGGCGGGAGGAAGGGGGCAAGGGTTCAAAGTGGGATCTCCTTCTGGTTTATGCCACTGGTAGACGTCAATACTCTGTAGAGATTGCAGACACCAATCTGCTGATGTAACTCTAGTAGTTTGTTGCTGCACATATCCTATGCTTAGTTCGTTGCTGTCATTCTACATTGATCCCTCATTTACATTCATCTTGATATTACCTTTCTCTTCACAGCCAAGACATGTCCCATCCTGCTTGCAGGTAAGAACATGAAGATCCTACCGAAAAGCTGTGAGAAAACAGCATTGGAGTACACCTCAATCTGTTCCTATGTATGTGGAGATGGATTCCAAGTGCAAGGAGTCAAGCTTAGAACGTGTGAGGCAGACGGGCAGTGGTCAGAGTCAACGGTGGAGAATAGTTGTGTTGGTAAGTTGAAGAGAGAACGAATCTTAAACAGCTATAATTGAGCCCAAAAAATCTTATTGGGAATTCCATATAAACTTGTTTAGAATGTTTTTATCATTTAATTGTATTTTATATATTTTTACACTTTTGAATTTTGTGTAATTATCTATAAAATTGACCCAAGTGTATTTTCATTTTTAGGGATTGTGCACTACGCATTACGCACAACGCAACATGGACACACGTATTTTTAAGCCTTAAAGGAATGGTTATTGTGTCCTATGGTTTGGGGCAACAATAACAGCTGCAGATCTTGTGAATATTTGGAACCAAACCAAGAGCCAGTCTTACAACACAATTTCTTTCTGTTTACAAAACAGCTTCATACAGCACTTCTCTGTAAAGGTTGTGTTTGGTTGGTAAATTTTATGTAAGCAAAATTGTTCAGGGCTCGAATTTAGGTGGGAAAATCCATAGGACCACAATTGCTCAATATTTTCAATATACCAGAATTTTTTTATTGCATTTGTCTCAATTGGTCAATATGCTCAACTTAAGATATTTAATAACGTCAACATGTGAACATGAACTGTTTTGTTAAAGATATTGCACTTTGAGGTATTTTTATTCAACTAGAAAAACAAAAGACCGCTTGACTCGTCCAGTCATGAGTTTTCTAGCTTGATGCTAAATTCCCTGGCTGCAGGCCTGCGGTCCAGAGTTAATTTTGGTTAAATTCTGTCATTTATGGTAATGGGCACTTAATGGAACTTCATCACAATTACCTTTCAATTCTTGTGAGTCAATAACACTACTCTCAGCCCAAACATTACGTCTCAGTTACTGATAAGGCTGCCCCAAAAAAGTACGGATTTGAAATTGTTTGTTTGTCCATAGAGGGTCCCAAAAAGGTAAGAGTCAGTAGGTCAATTTTTAAATTTTATTAATTAACTGATTTTTTTGTTTTCAGAATATGGATATTGTATTTACGAACATAAACTCTTTAGTACTAAAATATTAAGTCCAAACACAAAACACAAGACTTTCACTGTGTTGCAAATCTTGTATTAAATGTCTTTGAATAGCATTTTTATACTATCAACAGTTCAATTAACAAGATTTTATAGTTTCTTCCTCTTTCAACATTTTCAACCAATTTTTTTGAGACTTTTAACAATTTTGGAAAAAATCTAAACTTATTTATTCCCGATACAAATGACGTTTAGTCACTGAGGGACAAACTTTTTTGTGGGGGGGGGGGGAAGGGGCTCTAAGATCAAACTCTTTAAGTTTTGTTGCACTAAACATCAATGTTTTTATTATTGCCATCAGATATTGAGCCTCCAGAATTCACCTCTTGTCCCGGTGACATTTCTCTCCCGACCGATCCTCACCTGAGCTTTGCAACCAACCCTGAAAACTGGACACAACCGGAGGCAGTAGACAATGATGGAGAACCGGTCATCGAGGCGTCATCGTCCGCTTCACAGGAGAGGTTCAACCTTGGTGTGGAAACAGTCATCACGTACACAGCGCGTGATAAGGCGGGACTTGAAAGCAGTTGTTCCTTCAGTGTTACAGTCAGAGGTATGGCTAATCGATTTGCATCCATTTTTGTCCATACTCCCCCGCCCATATAACATGCCACTGAACAAGAGGGAAAAACAGTTGCATACCAGTGCTGTGAATGATTAAAGGAATCAAAGTGCAGTGAAGAGATTGTAAACTAGTTGCTTCAACACGCTAAAGCCTGGTTTTTGTTAATTTTACAGAGATGAAGTTGAAGTAAAAATGTCAAGAACCAGCCATCGATTTCACCAAACTCTTCCTAACATAGGATTAATCTTAGGACTTAGGAAGAGTCCCAGCCTTGCACTGTAACATGTAAACCTTAAGATTAATCCTAAGTTAGGACTAGTTACTCGTCCTAACTGGAGATAGGATGAATCCTAGCGTTTCGTGAAATTGGCTGCAGGCCACACTAAATTTAAATAACTAGTTTAAACCAATTCTACACACTTTTTTCTTATTCATTTCCGTAAAAAACGTTCCAAAAGCCTGTTAAAGTTGAGAACATACCTGACAGCTTAACTTCAGCTCACCTCCACTCTGCATTGAATTTCTGAGCTTTTGTTTAGTGCTGATTGGCTCCTCCTGCAAGTTTCAAACTTGCATGCTTAATTATTCAACTATCATATGCAAGTTTCAAACTTACTCATGCCAAACTTGCAACCTGCAAACTTAAATTGGGCTGTGAAATTTGAGGGCTCCGCACAATCATTTGATAGCGCCCTCTTTTGACTTAGCAAGGTCAGATCATGTTTATCACTTTTAATTGTGTTTAGTTTAAACATGACCATTTCCTTTCAACCAATCAGAATGGATAAACTGTCCCAGGTATTTTTGAATGCACTTGCTTCCCTGTCAATGAAAATTGTTATTGAGTTGGGTTCAGTTTTGCCGCCATAAAATTTGAAAGAATTTGTGTACTAAGGGTTTTATTTTCTTCAACCACAGATGAAGAGCCACCACAAGTTATCAGCTGTCCTGATGAAATTGAAGAACAGAGCAGCGTTCGTTCTGTCGCAGTTTTCTGGGAGGAACCCGTTTTTAAGGATAACTCTGGGCAGGACTTAAAGGTCATTTCCAACCGCCCATCTGGATCAAACTTCTCATGGGGTTTGCCTGAAGAAGTGTGGTATGAAGGAACAGATGCGTCTGAGAATACTGTGAGCTGTGAGTTCATGGTATCAGTCAAACGTAAGTCCGTGTTGTTTAACTTGTTCAGGCAATAACAGTGTGAGAAGCCTGTCTTCATTTCGTTTTAATGCCCATGTTGGTCCCTTTACAGTGGCCAGCCACCAGCCAAGGTCATTAATAAATATCTTGAACGAAAAAAATAATAATAATAACTAGGCATTTGGTGTTTGTGAACAACACAAAGCTGTTCCTTTCTGTTGACCTGAAAGGTTTTTTTATCCAAAGATATGAACTGATTCTGTATTTTGTGTATATGGTGTAATCTTGTTCGAAATAAATGTTTGTTATCAAGAGTGATCACCTGAGAGTGTATATAGTTTAACAAAATCGGGTCTTGTCTCAGACCGGAAGTAAAGGTCAAAGTGGGGTCATCGTTTTTAATAAAATGTCTCAAGTGTTGCCAGCTACAAGACAACACAGACATTACTACTTTATGACACGTGGTTCAGGAGATATGATTTGTTAAAGTTTTGAGCTTCCTGATTGGACCGGAAGTAAAGGTCAAAGTGAGGTCATGATTATACATAAAATGTCGCAATTGTTGTAAGCTACAATACAACAAAAACATTATACATGTACCAGTTTATGACATGTTGTTCAGGATTTATGATATGATAAAGTTTTGAGCTTCCTGTTTGGACTGGAAGTAAAGGTCAAAAGTGAGGTCATCACTGTTCATGAAATGTCGCAAATGTTGTAAGCTACAATACAACGCAAACATTATGACTTGTGGTTCAGGAGATACAATTTTTTAAAGATTTGAGCTTCCTGTTTTAACCGGAAGTAAGAGTCAAAGTGAGGTCAATTTTTAAAATAAATTTTGCATTTCTTGTAAGCTACAAAACAACACTAACTATACGACTTTACGACATGTGGTTCAGGAGATATGATTTTTTAAAGGAATAAGCTTTAAATTCGTCACCTGATGAAATCACAGGAAAAAAAAGTGTTGTCATACTAATAAATTTCTTAAAGAACGCGATGGTAAAAAAAAAATCCATCTAATGCATTCTCACGAAAACCCTAAACCTACGTAGGAATTACATGTACATGTGTTGCTCATGTACAAATCGAATGGGCTGTGCACAAAGCAATTGGTCCGCTACCGGTTAGGAATCGAATATTAAGGAAATCTCGGCACAATCAGCAAGCTAGCCATGGTGTGCGATTTGTTACTTTATTGCTAATTATTGTGGGAATACATTGTTTTTTTATTAGTTTGAATGGCTTGGAATAATTCTTAGTAAAAACATTGTTTTTAAATTTTATTATTTGTGTATTATGGGTAACTAAAATTCAACTTATTTTGAAAATTAATGGTTTTTGACCAACTAAATACATGTACTTCCACTTTTCAGAGCCATGGGTTTTGTACACAGATACAAAACACGCATGGTGACGTCGTCCAGCATTTTAGGCCAGCAAACAGTTAAACAGTACGCAAGTATAAAATCGAAAAAGTTTGACGATCGGACATATACTTTTTGAGATATGGTGGTTTCAAGATTGGCTCATTAAATATTCATTTCATTATAACTAAGTAAACTAATTAACTAAGTTTGCTAATTACATATAACTATAACTTCATGACCTAAGCTTTTATCTGACCCTTTTATACTGAGCCAAGTTTGATTTTGGGAGCACAACAAATGCGTGTACAAAACCTATGGGTTTTTGACAGATGGAAAGAATAATAAGAAAAACTAATAAAAATCTTGACGAAAACAAAAGCTGTTCCGACCGCTATGTCGGAACAGCTAATAAAAAATCATCCGACTTTATCATTTTTCTTACGCGGATATTTTTACAATTGTTCTATTCATGTTCAGTTTTTAAATGGGACCTAATCTCTTCTTCACATTTAACTACTTATGCCATATTTTCAAGAACCAGACTATGAGATGTGAAAAATAACATCACCATAAATAGAAATACTTTGATTGGTGTTCAGATTTGTGCTTTGCATTATGTTGGGTTTCGTGTGCGTACCAGCCACATTAAATTGATACACTGTCTATGTGTTCACACCTATGCATGGTACAGTCGACTGTCGTTAATACGAGGTCCGTCGAACTGGCCCGTTTTCCTCGTATTATCCGAACCTCGTCTTAAACGCAGCACACTATTTACACGTACATGTATACACACGTCGTCACAGTGCATGCACTACACACGTGTATAGGCTAGAACGGAGCAGTTTGCTTCCTAGTACAGTTCTTACGAGCATCCTGTACACAAAAATATCAATGATAAATGCATTTTTGTTGACTATAATCATAGAAATTTAATATTTTGTATAAGTTAAGATAAAAATCATAGCAAAGTCATGTAAAACTTGCCGTTCATGTGACCATGATGTGACAGATTCAATATTGCGAAGTGCCTATGCTGAACGTTTTCGCTGGTAGCCGTCAGCGTGTAAGCGAAATAGCATATCAAACATAAGTTACCAGCGAAATGTTTCTGGTTTTCGGATCGGACAGAACTGGTAGCCGGTCTGGTCCGATCCAATAAAAAGTTTGGCATCAAGAATGTTATTTCCGAACCTTGACTGAACGGTAAGCTTTTACGGAACAATACTTTTTAGATCTCGCTACAAAAGTATGAAAAACAATAACATTTTGTCATCATGGGGCCGCAAAAATACCTCGTATTATCCGTGTTCTCGTTACGACCGTGCTCGTATCCTCCATTTTTTAAGACACAGAAACACGCATGGGACAGTTCGGGACCGACCGGTGAATTACCTCGTATTAACCGGCGTCTTGTATCTTCCGAGCTCGTATTAACGAGAGTCGACTGTACATGTATGCACATGCACACGACACAATCTCTCCTTGCCAAAAAACACTTCAATTTTTTCAAGTTACCTTCAACATATGATAAAAAATCTCAAGTGTTTTTCATGTCTCTTTTTTGTTCACCTTTTTAGAGTATAAGTGCCCTTTCTACCCTCCGCCACAAAACGGTTCTTTGGCCTGCGATACTTGGTTAGGAGGCCAATTCTGCCGAGTCTCTTGCAATGACAACTTTGACTTCAACCGAGACCCGGAGGAACTGTACTTTTGCCGAACACCTCCTGGGGGCGACACAGCGGAGTGGGGACCTAGTCCTCTCACTCTCAATCCAGTCGGCTTCAAAATGCCCTGGCCACAATGTACAGGTAAAGTGTTACAAACATTGTAGACATGTTTAATGATAATAGGGACACTTCAACTTTAATAGTCAACAGGGACACTTCATACCTTTTACATCTTTATAACAAGTAGGCTTTCGGATAACACTTCACAATTTCTTTTTGCGGACATTACCAAAGTATGACCATACCTTGGACTTGACTTGACTTATAGCTTATAGCCGTCCCCCAATTGCAGGTCCCAGAGATGGCTTCCCAATCACTATGAGTCGCTGTTGCTTACTAGTTGCCTGCTGTCATAGATGGTATGTCGGCCTCTTCGGAAGTGCTTGATATCGTTCAGCCACCTTTTCAGGTCTACCTCTGGGTCTGCTGCCTGTAATGTGTCTTGAAGAATTTTGGGGTCGCTGCCCATTCTTTTATCACGACCAAAGTATTCAAGTTTGTTGTCATAATGGTAGTTGGAAGATCCCTGTAGTGACCTTACCTCTGAAGTCTAGAAATCTTTTATGTTTAGATTGTCAAGCTGAGTTGACAGAAATCTTGTTACCATAAGACGGACACAATAAGGTTCTCTTGACAAAAAAATAAGATGGATTCTTATTCAACAATTTGGTGGTATTAACAATATTTACAAAATGATCGCAATAGAACTTGTATGACGGCTTCCATAAATTTTGGGTCGCCAGTAACTGTGTGTTGTAAAATCAACACCGACAACAGCACTTCTTGCAAATAATGTAGCTGAGGAATAAAGTATAATTCTTTCTTTGAACTGTGTTCTGGCCGACAGGAATTACAACAGACTAAAAGACTGCATCGTTTCTTACAATAGTGTAACGTTCTCAACTTTTAACAGGCAAATGTAAAACAAATAAATATTACTACATGTCCTATTGCTGAAAGACTTTCAGTTTTGCTTCAAGCATTTAGCTAAGTCGCAATTATTTCAAGAAAATAAGTATTTCATGTACTATAACCACACCCAATGACTGACCCCTGTCCCTGCTGTGGTCATCCCCACGATCTGGTCAGAATCGGGCCCTGAGGGGGGTCGTCAAATCTAGGGGTTAAATGGTCATCTATAAATGAAATTAACCAAATCATCTAAATACTACGTTTTTCAAAACCAATGCAAATCAATCAGATACATCATTATTGATGAATAGTTTCATTTCTACATAATACAATTTCTGTGACGTTCTCATTACATGTGAACATTTAGGCTTTAAGTAAAATGAACTAAATCATTAACCACTTGAGTTATCGCGATAAATAATTTTGCCAACCCAATGCCACTATCTTTGTAAAACTCCGCAGTCGTATCCACACTTCTGAGCGTTTAGCATTATGAGGGATTAAACCCTATCATTCTAAAGCCTACATTTTATGAAAGCAATTTTTAGTTTTCAACTTTCGTAAAATTTAATAAACTTAAGGTAGTTGGAGGGGAGATTGGCTTCAGGCTGCCGTCGCCAAAAAGATTGGTGAATATTTGACATGAGAAAAGTGCCTCTCAGCCATAAGTTTGGTTGGCCGGCCCGATACCTGTACGGTGGCTGTATCCACTTGCCTGTGGGGCATGGTTAACAACCAACACTTCTATCCGATCCTTGATCAAACTCGAAAGGCATGTCCTCTCTTTCTCAGCCTCACATTGCTTTTAACACTAACAGCTCATTTCCACACTCCACATTAACTCTGTTTTACCCAACTTTTCCCATGATTAAACACGAAAGCCTTAGCCTGAAAAAAGGGGGGTGTTTATGAATTACCATGACCATAGTTATGGGTGGCGCGCAAGTATGTAAGTTGGTTAAACGTGCACTCGAATCTGGAAAAGAAATTGCAGGAGTTTATAAGAGATGTGTGAACTATTTAAAAACCTCCGGGGTGCAGAATTTTAAAGAAATTGAAGAAATTGAAAGAAAATGAAGACTTAAAGAATTAATTCAGGAATATCAATGATTCAACTCTGACACAGATCGTCTTTTTTTCTTCAAAGGAAAGAGAGATCCCAGTGTTGAAGTTGGACTTGAGCTCAATTTTTTTACAGGAGATTGCCAGGCAAACGAACTTGAAATCAAAGAGGATTTCATACAAAAGTTGCAACAATTTGGTGCTTTGATACCAGGATTCTGTGAAGAGAGCATGGGTTGTATCGTGGAGAATGTGGAAGTGTCTTGCAGTCAAGCAGAGCCGGGACGACGACGACGACGACAAGCCAACAATGTCTTGTCCATTAGGTTCACTGTGAAGGTTGATGCACCAGAACAAGCAGTGGATCAGATGCAGGTAAATTTCTTTGTGTTTGTTTTTGATGAGGGAATGAAAGAATAGTGACAAGTCACATGAAGTCATTTAAGACCAGCAGGGTCATGACTCTTTGATAAAGGACCGAGCCAACAGGTTGTGTCCCCATCACAGGACCACAACACTACCGAAAACAACAGGGTCTCCAGTCAAAAGTTTGGTTTGTTTGTGACTTGATCAAGGGGAATTTTCACAAATGTTGTGTGGGCTGTTTTGCAAATCTTCAGTTCATGTTCAGGGGTTCCATTTTTGCATGGCAGTCTTTGTTCTTTGCAGTCATTTTCCAAAGATTTCAATCAGGTGTTTTGTGTGAGCACGGATGTCTTTGCTCTAACAAAATAAGAATTAATTTTATCAAACAAAAGATAAATACTTTAAATCAAGTTATAAACCACAAGGAAAACTGACTAGGTAAACTTGAAACACTTTGAGGTTGAACAAAGAAAAATCGACTAGAGTGAGACTTGAGCCTGCAACCTCCGGATTAACGCACTTTACTCATCAATTTACTTCCAAAGTGAAAGCGGGCGGTTAGCTCTTTAAAATCATTATTATTGTGCGCGCTGATAAATCCAGCTTAAAGCTTTGGCCAGAAGTCAAACCGTTTTTGCTATGTTGTCATATCACCATGTATAACAGGTTTTGACTCTCATTGAGTTAGTCAAAGTTGAGCGGTCTAGTGCACTTAACTCAAGTTCTGCGGTGGTCAGAGTAAGGGTTCGGGTCATGACACTTGTGGCTCGGAGTGATACACCTGACCACTATTGCTTTGTCTTTTGGATTAGAGGTAAAGCCTTAGGTCCTGTGTGTGTAATGAACAAAAAAGAAGCCAGTACACAGTACGCTTGTAATTAAAGCGCTATCTCTCTCTCTCTCTCTCTCTGGCTGACCGAGGTCGGAATCACATGAAGATTGCCCATTCTTGGCTATCCTTCATTAAGTTAGGAAGATCTGCTGGATACACCCCAATGTCCCTGGCAAACTACATCTGTATAGCTGAGCTTTGGTCTTCCCCTATTTCTCCTTCCATGTTTTAATGACCAGGTGATAAGCTGAGAGACAGGTTCTTTGTTGTTTCTGTTCGAGTGCCCTGCTAGTCTCTAGTTGTATTTTAGTGGATAGTTTTGGTTCATTGCCATACAGTGCTTTAAGTAGTATTATTAGTGTTTTTACTTAGTTTTGCCCATACACTGATATGTGTAAAGCACTGTATACTTGGTATTTTCCAGAGTTCTGTAAAAAAAAAACCACAGGCATATTACCAGGGTAGGATTCAAACCCACAACATTCTAGAGCAGATGTCTTGCTACTAGACCACCGAGATTGCCTGGAAGCTAGAGGAAGTTCAAATCAAATATATAGCATCGGGTACTGCAACAATTCGATAGATGTTAAAGTACTGAGTGAACAGTGCTTTACACACATCAGTATATGGGTGAAACCTCATAATATCCTTTATCCCCGGTGCAAATTTATTATCTATTAAATTAATTGTTTCTGGTTGTCCAGTCACAGAGCAGCGTGTCTTCAACCACTTCTGACAACCTCAACTCCATCAGCATCTTAGACAATTTCATGGAAGCCATGGACGAGATCATATCGACCGGGCAGTTGAATATAACCGCCGGGGAGGGGGCAGCTCTCACACCGACCGGACCACTCAATGTTGTACGTCCAGTCAAGCTCTTATGTGAACTCGGTGAAGTTCTACGGAATAACTCCTGCAGTAAGTAGTGTAAATATATTTTGTGCTAAGGGTGGGGAACCACTACTGTAACAAAATAATGTTAAGTGTGGTTTTCTATTGCCAGGCATGATATTTTTCCCACTTTGAATCCGACGAGATTCATTTCAGATATTCCACAACAAATTTTCTAAGATTTCATTATCATCATGCAAAACAAACTTATCTGAATCTTTGAAACAGTTGTTTGCCCAGCTGGAACCTTTCATGACGTTGAGGACGGTATTTGTCGCGACTGCAGTGTGGGTTATTATCAGGACATGCAAGGTCAGCTTGACTGCCAGCAGTGTCCACAAGGAACTTCCACTCGACGTACCATCACCATATCGCTGGAAGATTGCAAAGGTAAATCTACTGGATTTAAAAAAGATAGTTAAGAATAATAGTGCACTTTATAACACTGTGCAAGTGTCTCAGATTACTCATTAGTCCTGCAACAGGTATGCAGAGCTATGTTTGAAATAGGAGATCCATTTTAGTTGCACTTTGTATGGGTTTGTGAGGCCATGCTACGCAATCTGCTGACACCCATACCAGAAACGTCGGGGGCAAATCCCCCCTCTTCTCTTAACGCCAAGTGTAATGGGTTCTTATATATGTGCATTACACAACTAGCAGGACCTATGGCTTAATGTCTCATCCAATTGACGAAGCAATTGTGGTCAAGTGTCTTGCTCAAGATGTCTTTTGCTCATTGCCTCAAATATAAAAAAAAACATGGACATTCTCAAAATATTTGACAAGCATGAACTATTCTTTGTTGTCGAAAACAAGAAAAGTGGGCAGCCCATCTCATACCTCAAAGCCAGCCAACCACAGTTGTCCCTTCAGAAGAACCAATCAGAGCAGTGCTGACTCTACACTAAAACCTCTACACTAAAACCTCAGCATCTCTAACAGTCTTCAGTCCGTACTATAGAGCAGGCTAGTCAAAACATTGAGACCAATTAAGAACTCACTCTGCTGCAGTGAAGTTAATATTAACGAGAAGTTCCCTCCATCCACCAAATGAAAGTATAGTTATTCCTGTTCCCAGGTATTACTTAAATGATTGGTAAGGATTACAAATATTTTTTAATTTTAGTCTGAAGAAGCTCTCGAATTATGAAGTCTTTACTAGAACCATTTCTTCTTTGAAATATGTCCATCTAAAAATGAAGTCATATTCAAGAAAACTGTATCTGAATACCTAAAAAAAGAAAAATACAACAGCTGATTTCGGTTAGTACAACCAAAAATTAAGGACAATGTATTTACATGCTGATAATTTGCACATGATTTTTCACTATTTTCTCCTGACTCACACAACTCACAAGCTTGTAATTTCTATATGTATAATGGTTGATCACACAAGACAAACATTGTCTACAACTATTTTGTCAGCTGTACCAATCCTGCATAATACCTTTGAGCAGGAAAGTTCTTATCGGAACTAAGTTGTCTACTACGATCTGTGGCTGTAGAAAAGTAGATATGTAGAGATGTTGTTTCTGAATACACAAGAATAGTAGCAGGTGCAAATTGCTCACCAACCAGAAGCCTATGAAAAAGACTCTAATAGATCAAAATGTGAGGCCATAAAAAAAACTCACTATTCATTTAACTAAAAATATTCACATAATTTGACGGACTCAAGTTGGTCGAATGATGTTTATTGTACACTTGACGCTGAAAAATGAGTTTACTCTTCAAAAACAAAAAAATCAAGGTACTTTCTATTAAAACTGTTCTGGTTTTGCCCTTTTTTTTTTAGAGCCATGTCCCAAGGGAACTTACTCCACTTCTGGTCTGAAGACATGCAAGGCATGTCCAAAGGGTTCTTACCAGCCATCCACCGGGTCAACCTCTTGCCAAATATGCCCTTATGGACTGACAACCTGGACAGAAGGTGCTGTAACTGCTGATGAATGTACAGGTATTGTAATCATTCTCTTTCATATTGTAGTAGTAAGTTCTTATTTTATAGCACTTATCACACCCGAGGGCGTCTCTCTCATTGGTTTTTTTCTACAAGGTATGCGGAGCTATAATCGAAATACAAGTCCCATTTGTAATTATAGCACCATGTAACGGTCTACAAGGTGCTGTGGCACAATCTGAAGCCAACCATACCAGAAAACATTGGGGTGAACCCCTTCTTCCAACAATAAGCTGGGTTCTTTTTCGTGCATTACACAACACGTGGGAGCTACGGCTTTTCATCCCTTTCGAAGGACGAGGCAATAATGGTTCTGTGTCTTAGTTAAGGACACAAGTGTCATGACTGGGAGTGGAACCTACACTTTGCTGGTCAGAAACATTTTAAAAAGTTGATGCCGGAAGATATTTTCAAAGAAAAATTATTACTGAAAAAAAAGTGGTTAGCATAATATTCATAGTTGTTAATCATTATGTATAAATGTTTGAGTGTCAGTGCTCCTTCTAATCTCACTGAGCTTTTTGCTGGAATCTCGGAATGCTTAGACTTACCTCCCATATGGGCTGAATATAATGACCAACAAGGGTGTCAGCCTGTCCAATCTTGTACCAAATTTGTTTAATAACAGGACAAAGGTCTGGAATAGGGGGTTATACACAATAACCCCCAAAAGGGGTTTTACATGGCATTTATTCCAGAACCTGTTGTCGCTCTTTGTATGGGTGAAACAATGCGTATCAGGTAGGTGCTTGCCTGTGCATGCTACACACTGGAAAGTCTAGGTAGATATAAACATCAGCTGTCCAGCTGTCACCAAAAAATTGAGGAAAATCCAAAGTTGTTCCGGGAGTAAACAAACACCGCAGTAAGTCTGTTCAATAAAGACTTTTCTAATAAACACCTCATCCACCATGGGGTGGTTAAGGGGATGGGAACTTTAAAAATATATTTGAATTGGTTGACTGTTTATTCAAGTCCAAAAATGGAAATGTTTGTTACCTCAACAGGTGAATGCCCATTTGGAACCTACTCAAGTACCGGCTTCGCACCGTGTAAACCCTGCCCCATGGGTACCTATCAACCCAGTTCCACCCAGACGTTATGTATCCAGTGCCCAGATGGGTTGTATACACATAGAAAAGGTTCACACGATCTGGCTTACTGTCAAGGTATGTGTTGTTTCAGGCCTGAAGGATGTGTGCCGTACTACTTTGTTCTTAAGCCATGTAAAATTTTGTGATTAATAAAAAAATGAATTGGCTGAAAATATACCTGTTAGTATCACCTTTCTATATTTCATTACAACATTTATTTCGTTTACAAATATGCTCTTCAGAAGCGCCAACAATTTTATAACAAGAAACTTAACCAAAGCCTCTTTTTAAATGTTTTAAATTTTTTTAAAACCATGGTAGCCCCATCAGTTTTCAACAATGAACTGCTCTCCCTGGGGCCCTAGATACAAACAATATAAAGTGCAAAAGCAGCTAAAATCACCTAAATAAATATCCATACAATTCTAAGAAGTACTTGTTCGAGCACAAAATAGAAAAACAAAAACAGCACATCTTACCATAAAAGGAGGCATTCGGAAAGTTTAAAAAGGTGGGTAAAAACAAAATCATAGTGAATCCCTGCTGAATCCATGTAAATCCATGCGCCTGATTTTCATTTCTACCATACAGGCACTTGGGGCAGCGAAAGCATTTCTTAACATATGTCAGTAGCCAGGCTTGTTTTGGGGCGATCCCAGAGAGCATAAGTTCAAGTGAAATCAATTGAATTTGTTTTTAGGGGGTAGCAAATCGCAACAGGTACAAACAGTTACATGGCTTATGGACAAGGTAGTACGGCACACATCGTTTGATGGTTAGGAAAATATCGACTGCTTTCTAGTTATTTTTAGTTTGCGTCCTGCCCTCTTAACCTTTCGGCCACGACACTCCATACAAAAAGCAGTTCTACTCATGTATCTGCATGAGCAAGTAAACCCAGGTTTTATATTTGGCAGGATAGTGGTTTTGTACCGAGCCCCTGAAGGGACAGGTAAAAAATATTGACAAGGAAAAAAAAAATACTGAAATTATTTTGTTTCCTCAAACTATTATTTCATTTGCTCGAAAATTGTTTTCATGTCCTCAAAATCATTTTGTTCCCTCGAGATGCTATTTCGTACCCTTGAAATCATTTCATTTCCTCGAAATATTATTTTGTTCCCTCAAATTATTATTCCGTTCCCTTGACCGGAATAATTTAGCTGGTACGGAGTCTTTGATATGCCAATAGAATTTCTGGGATATTAAAGCAATTTTTTTAGTGTATCTTTTTCGAATTCACTTACAACTACAGGAAATGAAATGAGGGAACAAAGTTATTTCGAGGGAACAAAATATTAATTCGAGGGAACTAAATAATATTTCGTGGTGACGAAATAGTATTTTGAGGTAACAAAATAGTATTTCAGGGGAAAGAAATAATTTTGATATTTTGTTTTACCTTTTCAAATATGTTTTTACCTGTCTCTTTAGGGGCTCTGTAGTTTTGGCACAGAGTATCCCAAATGATTTGTTTTGTCAGAGATTTTGTTTATGGTCATATTTTACCAGGCTTATTTGGAAATGCTGCAGTCAAAATAAACTTCAATGATTTGGGTTTTTCAAGCTCCATTTCATGGACAAATTTTCAGATGGAAATATTTCTCTGAATGATTGTAACTGGTATAAACTTTAGAATTAGTGAGCTTTTTGGGTCATTTCATGAACGTTGGATACTTGAGATTTGGTGTCCCCTTGTAATTCTGTTACATCACTGCATATCAGCTGAAGCAAGAAGTACATGTCACATTCAATTATCAATTTTCTTCACAAAGGTATGCCAAATAAACAACTATGATGAAGAAGGTAACAAAAACGTTTGTTTTTATTTACTGAATGAATTTGAAAGTTTGACCTCCATGTCACACTTTGGGTCCCACTTTCATGGAATGACCATTTTACACTCAATTTTTTCCTGATAATGAAAAATATCATACGTAGCCCTTCATTAAGTTTGTTTTTGTCTCCTTGCATGTAGTTATCAATGAATGCGAGGATGATGATTCCAAGGAAGGGCTGTGTGGTCTCGATGGTGTGTGTGTGGATCTACCCAAGGGGTACCAGTGCATCTGTAAGCTTGGTTTCACTGGGCCAGACTGTAAGACCAACATCAATGACTGCGACCACGACCTGTGCCTGAATAACGGGACATGCGTTGATCTGGTGGACGAGTACAGGTGTGATTGTGCATCCGGGTTTGCGGGTATACACTGCCAAGAAGACATTAATGAGTGCGAATCTGGTGAGTCCTTCCTTTTGAACCAGTTGTTGCCAAAAGACGCATGGACTTGCAAAACCTGCGCATGCAAACAGAATTCTGATCGACACACTGTAAAAAAATGTCTGAGGATGCCCGCAGTAGACTTGTAAACACACCCGGGACATTCTTGTGTAGCATGCACAGTGCTTGCCTTTTCAGTATTTTGCTTTGTTTATCCCATAACAAAGAGAGATAATGGGTACTGGAATTTTATGCTCCATTCTCCCTTTTTTTTCTTGGATTGTTGTGTAATTTCCAATCCCCAATTTGGTGGACAAACTAATTATGAGAGATCACTAGGCTGCCACCATTGTATTTGGCATGGGAGGTTAGTCTGAGATTACAGCATGCCTTGGCCAATTATCTGTCATGGCTTATGGCTGATTCACTGTGAACACCAGCCACATTTTCTTCAAAGGGAAAAAAGAAATCCCTGAACATATTTTGAGAACAGTTGTTGTCTTTACTTGGGTAAGTCATGGTTTCATCGTGACAACTATATTCTGAACAACAAAAGTATTCTGAAAATGCAGATTTCTATTAATCCCACAGATGAGCACAGACAAATTAAAGGTTAAAGGAGTTACAACTATTCTTATTATTATGAGGAGTGTGTATTACTATTTTGTACACATAATCTAGTTACACAAACATCAGATACTTCCTTTAATTCTCATCATTTGGCGGAACCTCATAATGCAGTCAGTGGTATAAGCATACTTGCATCAAGGATAAAGAATTTAGAAGAAGTTAATTTTCCATCACGAATAATTTGTTTTTGCCCTTACACCGATGTGTATTAAGCACTGTATTCTCAGTACTTTCTCAAGTCCTATGAAGAAAGAGAAAAAACACACAGGCTTATTACTCTGGTGGGACTTAAACCCACAAACGCTGCCATAAGGCTAGCTTGGTGCTCTTGCATGGCAAAGGTTGAGGGTTTGAATCCCACCCGAGTCCTGTGGATTTTTTTCACAGGACTTGGGGAAAGTACTGAGTATACTGTGCTTTAAGAGTGTCTCCGAGAACCCAAGGTCAAATTAAGTTTTGTAGATAGAGGCCTCATGAAAATTGGGAAAAAAGTCTCTAACCTGACTCTAAAATGGTGTAAAATGTCATTCTATTCTATACTCTTACATAGCGAAATTTGAAACCTGACGTCATCAGACAGCAAAACCAAATAGTCTGTACATTCCAAAGAGGAATTTTTGCCCCAGTCAAATGGACTCTGTGTTGAAAAATGAGTGACTATAACAAATCTTAGTTTGACATTGAAGCCCCTCTTGATCACACATCAGTGTATGGCTCAAAACTAAATAGTATTAAGAATATGATTTTGATTTTGACAAATCTTAATTGCCTCAAATTGTCTGGCTTGTGTAGATCCGTGTCTCAATCGCGCTGTGTGTATCGACGGTCAAAACTCCTACAGCTGCGAATGTGCACCAGGATTTACAGGAGACTCCTGTGAGGTGAACTTCTTTGACTGTGCATCGGACCCTTGTATGAATGATGGAACATGCGTCGATCTAGCCCAGGTAGGATTATAAAGTCGGGAAGATTCTTCTTTACTACTTCATGTAATGACATGTTTTTTTTCACGCAAATTTGTTTGGACAGGTGTATGGCAAATTTTTTTTCCAATTTTCATTGCTCCACCTAGACTTTCCAGTGTGTAGCATGCACAGGCAGGCACCTACCAAGATACGCTTTGTTTCACCCATACAAAGAGCGACAACAGGTTCTGGAAAACATGCCTTCCTTGTAAAATCCAATTCTGGAGATAATTATGAGAACCATTGTAGTCTTTCCTTTGTCAAGTCAGAGTTTCATTGGAAAGCAATTACTCAAGCTTTAAATAATTTAGAAAAGTATTAATGCAGATGCGCACAGAAAATTTTACCAAAGTGAAGTGGCTAAAAGTGACAGTAAAATATCTTACGTTTTGTGGTGGCCAACTCATTGTTAAACCAAGTCATTATTTTGGGTTTGAATCCTTATCTCTCTCTTTCTCAAGAATGAATTAAATGTTTTCATTGTGAATCAGTCAAACCTTGCATCAAGCCAGAGTTGATAATCAACTACACTGACTGGAATTTCAGTGACAAGAAGCTGGTTCGAATCCTGTATTTAGCAGGAGGGTACACAGTGCTTCGGTACAAAGAGTAAAAACCAAAATTATATTCTTTATCCCAGTGCAGTTATTTCATATATTAAATGTATTTTTATTTTATTACTCTTTGTGGATTGTAGAATTTTACATGCTGTTGCCGTCCAGGCTATAAAGGGCGCCTGTGCGAGACTACCGTCGACCATTGTGACTCGTCACCTTGTATGAATAATGCCACCTGCATGGCTACTTTCAACTCCGTCTCTTGTAAGTGCCAACAAGGCTTCACTGGAGAAAAGTAAGTATCCCAATTTCCTCTCGAACCTCATTTATAGGAAAGACATTGCACGTTCTCCTTTGAACATTATTTGGGAATAATGATGTGACGGATGTTATGACCATTAATGATTTTGTGAGTCAAATCACGCTTTTGATAAATCAAGTTTTGAGTATTTTTAGTTTTTGCCGGCACACAGAGGGACTGTGAGTGACCAGATAAGGGAGCTATTTCCCGAGACTGAAGGCCGAGGGAAATACAGGACCCAAGTCTGGTCTCACACAGGCCTGAGGAGTCATAGATGGGTCCTAGTAATTGAACTGTAACAGTTGTGTTTTATAACGCTTATGGAAATCACGATAATATCGTCACGATACGATATCAAGAACAGTATCGTCAGTATCGACATTGGTTTTGAAAATATCGAAAGATCGTGACTAACACAATATTTTTCTGAAATCGATGATATCATCTTTTTTTTTGCTTAAACTTCTATTAATTATCTTAATTCAACCTTCGTAATCTTTACAGCCTATGAATTTTTGTTAAAAAATGTTTTCAAATAGCACAAGACTTTGATGGCGACCCGCTCTAACAGCTTTGTTTGAGTTTGGATGCCGCAATTCCAAGTACATAGAATGAATCTTGGATGTAGATTAGATCGCGGTTATGAAAAAATGGAAGGAAACTGAAGTCTCAGTTAACGTCTTCCCATCTAACCATGGCAGTCTCTCTTCATCGAGAGTATATCGATAGACACAGGCCGGACGATTGTGCTTGGCGCAGGCTGATTGGCTGCTTTCTGATTGGCAGAATGGTGTGAATATTTATGACGTAATGCTTTGCGCAGTGCTGCCATCCCATAGTAGTAACTATCACCTCGATCCCGTTGATGTTCTAACCACCGCCACTTTCTAGTGTGGTATACTTTATCATTAGGGGATGAAGGAATGGCGTGTTGCAGTGGGTACGAAGCTGCAGGGGAAATTCCCTCGGTGAGAAATCACCACGTTGTTGAGAAACGTCATGTGCACTGAAAAAATAAATGTATTTATGTAACGTGTATGGTTGTGCAGCGATGTCAATGAACGGATTGGAATAAAAATCGAGGCACCAGCTTTTAGAGATCGCAACGTTCGATCGTGGAGATCAAAACCATGAATTAATTGAGTCAGAACCAGTGATAAACTAGACACAATTGCATGTGTGCACAAATGCCGAGCTGTTTCGTCATAACTTTTTCAAATTACTCAACTGAATTTGAAAGTTTTGTTGTATTCAAAGTAGTTATGACGTATCAATCCTGTTTAAAAAAGAATTTGGATTATACCACGTTTTGTTAGCAATTTATGACAAAAAGGTGCAAAAAATGAAAAAAATCATAAAAAAATCATTTGATGACGTCATCATGACGTCATTTCAAAATTTTCAAGAACTTGCCAATATCTAACAACCTACCAAGTTTCATTATGATCACACTAATACTTCGGGAGATATACGACTTCAAAAAACGCACCTTTAATGCCGCGTCACGTGACCCCCGATGACGTCATTGATCTGAAACTTCACACATATGATGGCTGCCTGACGTTCAACATGTGTGTAAATTTTGAAGTGATTACACAAAACTTCTTCACACAAATCTTCAAAAAGTCCATTTTGAACAGTTTTCAACCTGCCGCTAGAGGGCGCTCCTGTGTATCGTGACGTCATCGGTATTTTTTTTTAAATGCCCACCCTTGCCAGACACTAACATCGTTGAAAGCATTTTCATAACTTTTAGCACTTTTGAATTACGAGGCACTTCCGGTTTCGACCGGAAGTGGAGGTCATGTGAGGTCACGCACATTGAATAAAATGAAGACCTAATTTATCCCTATACAATCCCGCAAACAGAAACCTACGGTCTCTTGTGGCTGATTTGTTACGGATTTTCAAATATTTAAAATAGAAACCTTTAAGATGACGTCACGTGACAGGTGATGACGTCATCATGACATCATTGTTTTAAAATCATTATTGCACCAATGCCTTTTATCACTGAAAGTTTCATTGCAATTGCTCATTAGGAACTATGCAAAAGGCCGCTTAGACCGAACGTGTGTTATCTCAATGGCTCTTTTTACTGAAACAGACAAATAAAAAAATAAAACTAGACATATTGCATTTGTGCACAAATGCCAAGCTGTTTCGCCATAACTTTTTCAAAAAATCATAAAAAATCATGTGATGACGTCATCATGACGTCATTTCAGAATTTACAAGAACTTGCCAATATCCAACAAACTACCAAGTTTCAACATGATCGCACTAACACTTAGGGAGATATACGACCTTAAAAAAGGCACCTTTAATGCCGCGTCACGTGACCCCCGATGACGTCATCGATCTGAAATTTCACACATATGATGGCTGCTTGACGATCAACATGTGTGTAAACTTTGAAGTGATTACACAAAACTTCACCACACACATCTTCAAAAAGTCCATTTTGATCAGTTTTCAACCTGCCGCTAGAGGGCGCTCTTGTGTATTGTGACGTCATCGGTATTTTTTTTTAATTACCCACCCTTGCCAGACAATAACATCATTGAAAGCAACTTCATAACTATTTCCACTTTTGAATAACGAGGCGCTTCCTGTTTCGACCGGAAGTGGAGGTCATGTGAGGTCACGCACACTGAATAAAATGAAGACCTAATTTATCCCTATACAATCCCGCAAACAGAAACCTACGGTCTCTTGTGGCTGATTTGTTACGTATTTTCAAATATTTAAAATAGAAACCTTTAAGATGACGTCACGTGACAGGTGATGACGTTATCATGACATCATTGTTTTAAAATCATTATTGCACCAATGCCTTTCATCACTGAAAGTTTCATTGCAATTGCTCTTTAGGAACTATGCAAAAGGCCGCTTAGAACGATTCGTGCATTATGTCAATGACTTCCTGTGTCTGAAAAATAAAAATTAAAAAAACAAAAACAAAAACTTTAACGAAAACAAGAGCTGTTTCGCTGCGCTTTGCTGCGAAACAGCTAAAAAATAATTTTAAAAACTTTAACGAAAACAAGAGCTGTTTCGCTGCGCTATGCTGCGAAACAGCTAAAAAATGTAAGGTGTTTTCTTTCATGGAATCTGGATGTTAAATCAGTGATTTTATCTCTGCGGTTTGTATGATTAATTGCTCAATTCCTCCATGAGATAAAACATTTTTTCCCCGTTCGATTGAGTCATTGTTATCTCATTCTATAGTGTACTTTCAATTTTCGAAAATCTTCACGATATATCGACATATCGGCGATATTTACCCGACGATATATCGCCAGTCAAAATTTTTGATATCGTCCAGGCTTAGTGTTTTATAACACACCTCAGTCAAAAAAATTAAATAAGAAAAGAACATTTCAGGGTTAATAACTGAACTGTTTTATTTCAACAGCTAACTCAAGCAAATCAACAATCAGCATTTCAACAATTGGGTGGCCATTTAGAATGATCAATGTTTAAAAATGTCGATCTTTTAAAGAAAAATTCAACCACCCACCCACCTACCAAAATATCAATTTTTGAATATTGACAAACTATTTAATATACCCTGTGAATGCAAGAACAAAAATGAAGCAGATATTTTAAATAAATGTTCTCGAGTTGAAGAATTCAAATGATTGACATGATAGAGTAAGGACTGCTGATGACATTTGATCTGTCCTGACTGGGTAAATTCACTGTACTTTGGGAAATGTTTATCACTTTGTGTCCATACTGCGTCGCTCTAGTGAGGGACACGTTACCCACTACATCAGCAATTGTGCACAAAAAAAAAATAACCCAAATATTTCTTACAGTAACACCAATGCAAAATTCAAGTTTTGACAGTTGGCCGCAGTAGAGGTGCCCGCTTCATTTGAAAGCATCAAATTGACTAAGACAATTGACTGGTCTAAATTAATAAAATTCCCCTTTCATTTTTGGGGTAATTCTTTTCATAATTAGAGAAATTATTTTTTTCTAAAGAAATACAAAGGTATTTTGAAATGGCACACCAAGATTTAATAGAGTAACTTAGGTAATTCCGGATCCAGATTTTCCTTTAAGAAAAAACTAAGGATCCTTTTCGAAAGGCATGTTTTGATTTCAGGCTTTGTACAACAAAATTAGAAGCCTGGTAATTCCTTCTTGCCAAAAATACCAAAGTTTAGGGCCTTTGTAAAATGCTGGTTTCTTGGTGTTCAGGCTTGGTAAAATCTGGAAGCCTGGTAATTCCATTGCACCATTTCGGAAATACTCAATTAAGGGTCTTTGTGAAATGCAGGCCTCTTAGAATTCAGGCTTTTAAAAAACTAGAAGCCTGGTTATTCCAGTGCACTCTGTTTAGAAAATACCCTGTATAGGGTCTTTGCAAAACACAGGTTCCAGGGCATTCAGGCTCTAAAGAAACTGGAAGCACAGGTTTCATGGCATTCAGGCTCTAAAAAACCAGAAGCCTAGTAATTCCAGTGCACCATTTTAAAAATACCTAGTTAAGGGTCTTTGTGAAATGCAGGAAAACTGGAAGCTGGGTAATTCTAGTTCACCGTTTCGAAAATACCCAATCACAATTTTTTATGATTTTTAACCCATATGTAAGTTCCTGGCACAACCGACGGATTGTTTGAAGCTCTGTACCAAAAGAGCCCATTTTCAAAATGGTTTCGAAATGGGTCGTAGATCCTGTAAAATGCTCAGCTTGACCCAAGCATCTTAAAACTCACTTGTTAGTTTAATATGTTTCCTCATTGATTTTCATTTGTCTTTTTGTTGTAAGCTGGAAAGGCACTCTACTAAATAATAATGATAATTCAAAATTCCTGTGTTGAGAATCGGCGACCATATGATCCATATGCATGGCAAATCTGTCAAGCAAAATGGTACACTCAATGAAGTTCAGCATTTTATGCAATTTTACATTGCATACTTGTTTCATGTGATATCATTTTGCCATACAAGCTTACAAAAACATGGTGTAGCAAAATACAGCTGTTGTCCTTAAATGCCCAGATAATGACACAGCTTGTGTTCTCTGGGTTCTACTCAAATGAATGTTATCTCTATATATGATTCAGATGTGAAGTGGACATCAACGAGTGTGTAACGGAACAGGTGGTGTGCCGTAACGGTGGAACTTGTCAAGATGTCCTGAACGGTTTCAAGTGCAACTGTTACCCTGGTTACTCTGGAACTTTCTGTGAAGCAGGTACAGCCAATGTTCTTCAAAAACCAATTTGGGAAACTTCTATTTTGTTTCCTTTTTCTACCCACAAAAAATTAGTTTTCGGTCTTGAGTGTGTTTACCCCCAACTTTGACCCCTTAAATGTGAAACAGACTTTTACTTCAAATAGAGTTGCAGGATTGACAGTGATGTGTGTTTCTTATGAAATGGCGCCATGTCAAAGGATAACCCCCTAAAAAAACTAACAATAAAAACCAAACACAAAACACAGTCTTAAAAATGGAGTGTAAACAAGTTGGTCATAAAAAATCCCCTGCAAATGTTTGAACACATCTTAATTGTGCTAAGTCTTTAGGTAAGAAGGGTTAATTATTCCAGACAAAGAGTAAGTATATATTTGTTATCTACTTCAACCTCAGCAGTCTCCAAAGTCAATGTAAATGTGCCCAAATTCAAACTTTGTGTTGGCAGGGTTGATTAAGTTGGCCACACCCCATACCCTTTCCTGCATTTCACCTCTATGGACCCTGCTTTGTATCATGGACTGCATCCTTGCATTTTGGTTTAATGTAGCTGAGCGGTCAAGTGCACCGGACCCAAGCTCTAGTGATTCTGATCAGCAGAGTGTGGGTTCGACTCCCATTCTTGACACTTGTGTCCTTAAGCAAGGCACTTAACCATTATTGCTGTGTCCTTCGGATGGGACAGAAAGCCGGTGGTCCAATGTGTTGTGTAATGCACGTATAAGAACCCAGTAGACTTATCATTAAGCGTAGAGGTTTGTCCCAGTGTTTCTGGCATAGTTGGCTGCATTCAGTTCATTTGCACTTGAACCACTATGCTAGTATACTCTAGAGGAGGTGTCTGCACTGTACGGGAAGATGATGATGATGATGATGATGATGATGATTGGGTTTTCAGTCCCTACATGATTGTGTGGTTTTCCCTATTTCAGGTTTTCCTCACAATCTTCAGATCTATTCAGATCTATTCAGGTCACAGTAATCTTCTGTCACGTTTGGGGGTCCCTTGGTTTCATTACCAGAAGATTTAATAATAAAATAACCATGTGTGATCTTGAAACAACCTTTGTGAAAATTCAAGTTTTGACCAAATTAATGTTTTGGAAGTTGGCAATGTTAACCTCCTTATTCATTTATAGTTGGCATTGGTTTTTGATGTGCTTTCCCGAGTCCTGCAGAAACCCTCCCCCCCCCCCCAGGCATACTGCTCGAATTGGATTGAAATCAACAACCTTGCTCATTCTAGAGCATAGCAAAATTTCATGGCTCTGCTTAATGCAGAATTCTGCTCTTGCAGCCCATAGATTTATGTCTTAACAGCAGAATTTGCCTGTAAGTGTATTTGATTTAAAGGCAGGGTATACTTTTGGTATACAAGTTAGTGACCATGAAAACTAACTTGGTGATGAGCACTGGAGATATTGATGTTATAAAACGTTAGAAATTACCCCCTTTGAAGTAATGTAGTTTTAGAGAAAGGTTTTTTTCTCCCAGTCATCTGAAATCACACAATTCATGCAACAAGGGTGTTGGTTTTTTTCTTTCATTGTTTTCTTGCAAATTCAAAGACCAATTGAGCCCAAATTTTCACAGGTTTGTTGATTTATGCGTTTGCATGGATACACTGCTATGACCCTGCAAGGTCTTTAACAGCCATTTAAGACTGAGTCATCACTCTACACTGAGTCCTCACTCTTTTATTCCCATTCATACGTGCCTTTCCGTTAAAAACATCCCAAAAACTTTTGCTTCAGTTCACCTTGACTCAACGTTGAATTTCTATCCATGTCAAGCACAAACTAGCTTCCCTGTGCAAGTTTAGAACGTGCGCCCTAAACTTTCCAACTTGTTTAGGCTAAATATGTGACCTAAATCAAAAGTGGGTCAAAAAGTTTGTGTGCTCCGCGCAATCATCTAATAGCACCCTCTTTTGACTCCCTAGGCCATGTTATAAACACTCCTCACCGTGTTTAAACGCACGTTTAAACATGGCCACGTGATCTCCTCTCGACCAATCAGAAGGGATGAACTGTCCCAGGGGTTTATGAATGTGTGATAAGTACTGTATACTGGATGCTTTCCCCAAGCCCTGTTGAAAAAATCCACAGATGAGGTTGGATTCGCACCTTTGACCCCCACATTCTAGACTAGATACTTTACCACTAGACCACTGAGCATACTTGTTGACAAGAGGCCAGCTTGAACCCTAAACAGCGGCCGCAGTGCATTTTAATTTATGTTGTAATTGCATCGGTGATGAAGACTGTTAAAAATATAGCTTTGTTGTGCCAAGAAAGAGTCACTTCACTTTTGCTGATAGAGCATTAGTCTATGGACCCAAACTCTGGAATAAACTTCCAAATCACATCAGGGACACAACATCCTTCAACACATTAAAGACACCTCTGAAAGCCCTCTTGTGTCAGGAGGCTTACCATCAATGACTTATTTATTTCTTCTGTGCCTCAGCGCCTTTGAGCAAACTTTGATTTAGGCACTCTATAAATTTTGTAAGATTGATCGAAGCCTTCTGATCTTGCTGTTGTCAATTATATGAACCGAAAGTCATATATTTTGTTCTTTAAATTTCTTTCTCTCTAGTGCTGTTGGGTGACTTTGATCTGGCCTTCCCAGGGGCCAGTACTTCAAACTATGTTATGTTAAAGGGGACCCTTCCAGGGTTGTACGCCTTCACCGTCACATTCTGGATGCAAACCACAGACACCTCGAATGCCGGTACGCCACTCTCGTACGCCGCGTACAACGCTGACGGCACGTTGCAGGACAATGCTCTGACACTCAGTGACTACAACAGCCTGGCTGTTATCATCAACGGGAAGTTCATCTACACGGATGTGAAGCTGAACAGGTGAGTCGTGGTTTTTGCTGTCCGAGCAGAAGGTCGCTTTGCTGATTGGACATTGTCTTCCCTGTACCTGAATTGTTCATGTTTGTCCGCAGCAAAAAAAACAAGTAATGAAGTACCAAAAAGACGAGCATGTTACTAATTCACAGATGCGCTCAGTGAGAGTATGTTAATGAATCAAAATCTAGTTACTAAAGTACGTTAAGGGTAGGGTCATACTTTGGTAATGACTCCCCCCAAAAATGTGTGTAAATTCTATTCGTAAACTTACTTGTTGTAAAGGATGGTAATGGTAGTAAGCATTCTGCTGATTTATTTTGCCTGAAATGCCCCTGTTGATTAGAAATCAATAAAATACATTTGAATCTGAGAAACGATTCATGCATGAATTGTTTTTCAGACTTTTTTAGGGTTGGTGTTCGTTCGCAAATGCTGCAGCCAGAGATGCAGTTGGTACTGGCTGTCACTTTGCTAAACGTGCATGGATTTGACGTACTTGATTAAAATACAGTCGCTGTTTTTTTGCTGTTTTCTCAAAAAGTAGGCAATGCATCTAGCTTAATTTTTCACAAGTGACTTTTATTGTATCTTTCTTAAAAGTTTGGCCTATAAATCAGCATTACATTGACAAAAAAAAACCAATGGTCCTAACTTTAACTGGTAACAATTTGTTTCCAATTATTTGAGTGCTTTAAAAACATCACTTTTCAATCGTCAAATCCAAAGGTCTAAATCTGCTGACAGACTTTTGTACTGGACAAGCTTGTTGAAGTTGATTTGATGGTTCATTTGCCACACCAATGAATGCAATACGATGATAACTGATGTGATTTGATTTTGCTCAACACCATTGTAAAACATGCAACATATACTCAGTACTGAGTCTACCTTGGATGGGATTCAAAACACAAACCTCAAATACAACAGATTTCTTAACCGCTGCACGAGAGCTTGCTCTGTGACCTGGGCCCAATGCCATAAAGCTACTTAAGCAGACAATAGTGCTTAACAATTGCCTGCTTAGCACAAATAAGCAGGAAACCAGTCACAAATGGTCCATATGACGTAGTACTTTGACTGGCAATCGTATTCTGTTGAGCAAAACTGTTTTGTGTTTAATTATGGGTTTTTTTTGGGGGGGGGCATTAGTAGCTCTATGAAATTGGGACTTGGGGTGGACTCACAATTCTCATATATTTTGTCGGGCAAAACCAAATAATATTGTTTCTTTGTCCTCGATGCAGTGGAAACATCAGTATAAAAAGAGAATATTAAATTCTGTTACTTATTTCTATGCAGTGATGCAAACTGGCATCATGTTGGCGTAACCTGGGCAGGAGAAGATGGCCAGTGGGCAGTCTATGTAGACGGGATGGTCAAACGATCTGGCAGTGACTTTCAGACTGGGTCATACATACGAGCCTCAGGGGCATTGATCCTGGGACAGGAGCAAGACAGCTTCGCCGGTTCCTTCGCTCAGACTCAGGCATTTGTGGGCAGCTTAACTCAGGTAACTCAGCTCAGTTAAGATCTTGATGGTTTTTAGCCACCAGAACTTGAGTCCAATGCTCGGCCACGACACACCACAAATAAACCATACCTGCTCTCTCAAGTACCAATTTACTCCTAGGTGAAGGGAAGCAATTAAGTATTTTGCTCAAGCACACAAGTTTCATGAACAGGATTCCAACCCACACCAAACGACTTTGCCTCCAGAATTGACACACCACACTAAAACATACCACTAGCCCAACCTGATCCCAATGCTGACTTGCGCTATCTAAAATGTATAATATTTCTCCTGGTTCAACTGAGACTCAAATGTAATGACTTTCTAATTTTACAGTTGAATATTTGGGATTATGCCATGACTCAAGATGAGATTCAGCGTGTGTATGCGTCGTGTACTGTGCCGGGTAACGTCTTGACTTGGTCCCAAGTCAGGTCTAACGTCCATGGTGGAATCTTTGTCTCACCAACCTCCAACCTCTGCCAAGGTGAGTTAAACATTACTTTTCAAAATCTTACATTTCACAAAATCCGAATTGATACTGTGATTCTGAATTGATACTGTCGACAACAAAAAAACATCGTTTACTCAGCCAAAGGATGTGACAAAGTTCACTCTGTGTCCAATTTCATAGAGCTGCAGCACAAAAGAACCCCAATCCCCCCCAATGTTTCCTTAGTGAAATAATATAACATCAATCAGCTAAAATTTACTTTTTTTATTTCAGAAATTGATTGCCGTTTTCTTTTGCTTTTGTGAACTAAATGCTTCACTGTATCTTTGTCACAACTCGTTGTCTTTTACTTTTCCTTTCCTTATTCTTATTATAAAGATTTTGAACTAATTTGATTTTGTTTTTACTCAGCCATTTTGGTGCACAGACTATTTCAACATTTCTGTATTTGCCCTGTGCAGCATGTGTACCAGTAGGTTGTACCATTGTTGTCTAGCCAGGGCACTCGAAGAAATGTAATTTTTCTTCCATTATTGACTTGTAAACTCTTTTTTGTTTTACTCTATTAAAAATCCATTTTACTGTATTTTTACTGTGTTTGTTTTATTTTTACTCTAACATGAGTAAATCATTTTCATGTTATTCCCCTTGACAGTAAAATTGTTTATTTTGAAATAATCATGTCCTTCGTGTCCTTTGGGGGGTTTTCTAAAAAAAACTCTTTTTCTGTTTTCCATTATTGTTTTTCCTAAAGCGCAATATAAAATGTGCTCAAAGTTATTTTCTGTCAGAGTTGTTGTCTTGATCAGTGACACTCTATTGAACCGATTACTGAATTCTTTGCTGTATTTTTTGCCACAATTGTTTGACTCTAACTGTTTCCCTCCCTTGTATGTTAAAGCTCTTATAAATATTTGAAATGAATTTTGTGTGTACTTGTCTGTTTTGGTGCACACAGTGTTTCAACATTTTTCATGTACAGAGGCACTCTATTGGGGTGTGTTATGGGTCTAGCAAGGGAAATAATGCCATGCTGATTATATGGCTGTAAATATTTGAATTACATTGAATTCATTTGAGTGATTTGATTTCATTGATACAAAGTGATTTTAAGTGATTCATGTTGCATGACAGCTCTGTGACATGGGCTCTAGGCCCAGTTTCATGAAGCTGTTTACCGGTAAGCACATTTATGTGGTTACCATAGCAGGAAAATTTGTAAGCAAAAGTTAATGTCATTAAGGATTGGGGAGATTGGACAGCATGTGTGCGCGTTCACAGTGGATTTGCATTGTTGCGTCACTAATCTGATTACACAACCTGGGGGGGGGGCAAATTAGCAGGCCTCAAAGTATGCTTAAGTATCGGTGAGAAGTGTCGATGAAATAAGAATTCAGCTAATGGCCGTTCTGTAAGCAGGAAACCTCTGCTTACTGGCTTGTTTAAATTGAACCCAGGTTTTGAACAATTCACTACTAACATAATATGAAGAGGTGGACAATTATTGGTTTTTCGTTGTTTTTTTTTCCTTTGTTGTTTTACCTTGCAAGTGGAACTCATTTGTCCAGTATGGTTGGTCTAGGGGGGGGGGGGCCTTTTTTAAACCTCCCCCACCCTCCAGACGATGGGCCTGCTTTGAGCTGATTGGCCTGAAATGTAACATTATTTCTCTTAATATTTCTAGCTAAAACTAACTGTCAGTCGTCGACGTGTAACTCCAACGGTGTCTGCACAGATCTGGTCGACTCGTTTGAATGTCTCTGTAACTTGGGTTACTACGGGACAGTCTGTGAGAACTTGGCTACTTCGTGCTCCTCAGGGATGTGCCTTAATGGTGGCAGTTGCCATATTAACGGGTCTTCGCTGAATTGCTCGTGTGCTACTGGGTATACAGGTGAGGCAGTAGTTACAATATCTTGTTGTGATTTTGTAATTTTGGCAATGCAGGCAAGAGATATGGTAGAAGATTAGATCAAAGTCAAATGTCGTTGAAATTCGCAGAAACAACCGAGTACATCAGGTTAACAGAAGTTAATGGTCATATCACAATGCAAGAATTTTACCATTTACACAGAGATAAGTTTTCGCATCAGTTTCTTTAGGAGTTTAGCCAGGCTTTGCGCTCTGGACAAGCTTGTTGGTCCAGTAGCTAAAATCATTGTGTGAGATTGGTCCGTTCCATCCAAAGTCACCTCTGTGTGATGGTTTTTTTTAGTGTAATCTTGGATCTTGGGTGGTTTACTCTCTTAAAACTATTGCTAGTCTTCCTTTTACTTTATGAACTTACATGGTACGCCATTTTCTAGAACCAAATTTGTGCCTACCTGGAGTAAAAGGAAAAACCACACTATTTCATTTGATATTTGTGTGAATCGTTATGTTCTACTTATACAATGTGTTTCCAACCATATTCATTTCATAACAAATACTTTTATAGCCCAAACTGCCCAATCTGAAGGCAATGTGTCCCTTTAAGTGTCCTTCAGGACACAAGTGTCATGACCAGGATTTGAACCCACACCCTGATGACTTAGCCACCAGATCTTGAGTCCGTTGCACTAAACCGATGTCCGATACACTGAATAAAATCAATTGTCGGATTTTTATTTAAATTGTTCAACCTTTTTAGGGGAGCGTTGTGAGTTCCTGTCCAATCCCTGTCACTCCATGGTGTGTTTGAACGGGGGTAGCTGCGAGAGTGTTGAACATCAACCAAAGTGCAACTGCCCTGCAGGTTGGAATGGTCGGCTCTGCGAGTACGGTAAGAACTCAACATTTGTAAACTACACTTTTCAAATTAATGACACAAAAAAGGAGAAAGGCGCCCTAACCTAGCAAAAAGAGAAAACATTTTGACACTAATAATTTCTGTGTGTTCGTCTATTCAAGTTGCAAGACTATGACGAGAGTGACAAATCCACAACTTTCCCGCTTGCTTAAGTCTCCCAAGCAATGCAAGAACTGCATCCATTAGTTTATTCCAAACACCACTCTTTTTGATATCACTATGTGTATCAGTGTTGTAGGTCGGGAGACCTGGTCCTCGGCCATCTCAAAACCTTTTTGGGGTTGTGGTCTTCGGTCTCGGCCTCTAGAAGTCTCGGTCTTGAAAGGCAAGGTCACGAGAGGACTGGTGTCTTAGTATGCGTATTTGTAATTTTTGTATTGGTATATATTTATATCTTTTTGTTTTCAATTTATTTTTGTTCTTTTTTAAGACCAGCTGGAGAGGAGAGCCTCTAGACGGAAACTTTGTTTCTTTTAGGCAATCCTTCGAGCTCCAGCTGGTTCTCTTTCAATTCCTTCCTCTGTAATTGCTCTTGGCGTATATTTAAATTTTTGTACCAATGCTCATTATTGTACTTTTTATCTACCCGAGAAATGAAATAAATATAAATATAAATATAAAACAATAACCCAATTTGGTGCTGTCATAACACGACACTCTCATTTCTCTGTGTATAAACCATTTTATCGTTTAAGCGCTAAATCAATAACCTCAAGTCCACAGACCCTCTGAAGGTGGCATAGGCTCGCAGGGAATAACAAACTGTTCTTGATTGTCTGTTTGTTCTTTTGTTTGTTCAACAGACATTGATGAATGCGATGGTCATAACGGAGGTTGTGCACATGAATGCACCAATACGTTAGGTTCGTACTACTGCCGGTGTTCCGATGGCTATGCTTTACAGTCGGACAGTCACTCTTGCAATGGTAAGTCCAAACTAGGAAGAAGGGACGTCTACTGTATATCAATCTGTATATTATTCATGTGTACAGTTGAATGATACTGTGTGTAGACTCTATTCCTCACCAAAATACATATTTTAGTGTAATCCATAGAGCTTCAGATAATTTCCAATTGAAACAATTTTTTTTTTTATGGGGGACCATGTTTTATTTTACGACCGTAGACATTTTTGTGATAGCACTCTATCTATTTATGCATTTCAGTCGCATGTGTAAAGCCCAACATACAACTATGCCAAACTTCTTGGGTGGTGAGGGGGCAGTTTTGAGGAGTAACAGGCAGGGTTGTTTTAGGCGGTTTGAGGACTAAAGGGTTAAATAGGATTCACAGCCCACATTTTATTTATTTATTTTGTCTTCAAAAGAAAAAATATGATTTGCGATCTTTTTACTCAATGGAAAATTGTAATCAAAATGGCATTTAATCCCTTTGCCTGTGTTTTGTTTTTAAAATCTGTACAGATGTTTCATATTGTACTCATGGAGGAAGATTTCATTTGGTAAGTTTAATATAACTTTAGTTAGATTGATTAATATTCTCCTACATTTTCTAAAGACACAGGTTGTGTATGGTGGCACTACGTGTGCACAACTTGTGTACCCCCATGAACACACCCACCGATCCTTGTGGGGTCCAAAACACAACAGAACAATGGACCCCACAAGGGAATTCTTTGTGGAACCTGGACCCCACAGGAGAATTCTTTAGAAAAGGGAATAATAGAACAACAATAGCAGGGCCCCACAAGCCACCATCGGTAAGGGTGTGTGTGTGTACAATGAGATGCACTCCAACACGATGTCATATATTGCAGGCTGGCGTAGTTTATCTATCGTTCACAACCGCAGTGGATGATTTTAAATGGTCAAACAGTTGGAGGGTTGACTGTGTACCATGTAGATGCATTCAGTGCATGATATCACATTGCAGACTGGCATATTTCTTATACCAAAATTTCCAATTCTAAATTCCAATTGGAACCAAATGAAATTTTTCCAAGATTGTGTTTTAGCACAAAACCAATTGGACACAATTGAACCCAGTAGTCCCCCAAAATGTGTTTTCACCCACGGGAAAGAAAATTTCCAATTGGAAATAAGATTAGGAGGTGATATTTCCAGTTGGTAGAAACAAATTCCAACTAATTCCAATTCAATTAAATCAAGCTAACTGACTCCAATTGGATTTCCAATTGGAGTGAGTTGGTCTGAGATTTTATTCCAATTGGAAATTCGGTATACCAATATAAACCAACTCATTCCAACTCAATACCAACTCAATCCAATTCTTTCCAACTTGAGGAGAGTTGATGGTGCACTGTGTAGATGCATAAAACATGTGATCACATTGCTGGCTAGCATAGTTTAAACCACAGTGAAGGTTATTGAATGGTCAGGCAGTAGGAGGGTTGACTGTGTATGTGTATATGCATTCATCACATGATATCATATGGCAGGCTGGTATAGTGCATCTATTGTTAAAAACCACAGTGGATAATTTTGAATGGTCAATCAGTAGGAGGGTTAAAACAGTGACTACTGTCTGCTTTTTTGGAAGTCTACACAAAATGTATGAAATAATTGGACCCATACAGTCATGTACACTTTGTAATACCTTTGTATTTCTGGGTTGAACAATGAAAAATTGACTAGAGCGGGATTTGAACCAACATCCTCCAGTTTACTGTGCCTGCGCTCTACCAACTGAGCTTTCTAGCCCTATGTTGGCGGTCTCCCTATTTTGTCAATATCTTTGTTTGGGGGTCTCAAGGTTTATAACGCGACCATTGTATTTCAGTAGCAGTGTAGCTGCGGGCTTATGAATCTATGTCTCTGCTTGCCATGGAATTCTGCGCTTAGCATTCTTGACTTACAGGGTTAGCACAAAAATGTATGCGCTAGCTGTGTACGCAAACAATGCTTGGTAGCGTGAAGTACGCGTACACATCAAGCAAAAATTCCCTGCTAACCTGTGATATTATGAATGCATGTGATTGCATTATCACAGAGTATAATCATAAGGTGAAATCTGAACTAATTCACAAGGCGAAGGAAAAGCCAGATTCCACAGAGTGAGTATATTCTGCGACATTTGTTGTTCATATAACTCACATATCGATCCTTGTCCTATTGGAAAATGTTTAACAATAAGCACGAAATAGACACAAAAACTTGTTCACCCCACACTCTGAAAACTCTAAGAACCTCTTGTAAAAATCAGGAACCACTCTATGTAGACACCTACCTTATCTGCCATGACACAACCTAGACTTGTTTGGCAGAACAAGCGGGATCGATTGTTCTGGGAGCAACGCTGAAAATTAAGCATCAACAATCGATATACACGGCCTATGTTTGTTTTCATATACGACGGTTTAACATTGTGGTAGGAAATACATGGACAAATAAAGGGTGACATGTGATTCGTGTTCAACCAATCAAATGACAGGGATCTATGTGTGATTTATATAAACAGTAACACGTTTAAGCATGAATTTTTCTGATACCGGTGCGGATTTTTCGCTGAGAAGAAAAGCCATAACATTTGAGCTTACTGATGTAAATTTTGAAAGTCTTTCCAATTGAATTTGGGTTTTATTACCGCTGTTTCACGTACAGGCAGATGCCCAGTGGAATTTTGAATGCTCCACATGCCACTGTGAACAGGGAACAGCCGTCTGTGAAGTCATGAAGTGTCCTGAATTAAAGTGCAATGAGGTATGCAGATTTAGATGTAAGGCCTACATTTATTGCATAGATTTTCCTTTTTGTTGTTGTATGGTGCCACTGTTATCGGGAAATCTGTCCCCGGTAATTCTGTCCCCCATATGTAACGTTAACATGGGCTGATTCAAAAGAGGGCGCTATCAGAAGTGGTTATTACACAGATCGCCGTGTGAGGGGACAGAATCTCTTGCCACACTATAACTGCTAGCAAATTTACAGTATTACAGTACTTCAGTTGGAAGACTGTGAAAGGCTTAGGTTAATAGCCACTTTTATGTACTGAGTTGTTACACCACCAGTTTTTTTTCAGAACCACCACAGCTCATTTTCATGTCCATGTGTTATACTGCAAACCTATAGTGGATCTCCACTGTGCAAAGTTTCAAATTCTACTCATGATGGTGTTACTGCAAACCTTACTAGATTGTATCTCCACCATGCAAAGTTTCAAATCCTACTCATGTAAATGGTGTTACTGCAAACCTTACTAGATTGTATCTCCACCATGCAAAGTTTCAAATCCTACTTGTGTACATGGTGTTACCACAAACCTTACTAGATTGTATCTCCACCATGCAAAGTTTCAAATCCTACTCATGTACATGGTGTTACCACAAACCTTACTAGATTGTATCTCCACCATGCAAAGTTTCAAATCCTACTCATGTACATGGTGTTACTGCAAACCTTACTAGATTGTATCTCCACCATGCAAAGTTTCAAATCCTACTCATGTACATGGTGTTACTGCAAACCTTACTAGATTGTATCTCCACCATGCAAAGTTTCAAATCCTACTCATCATGCTCATGTAAATGGTGTTACCACAAACCTTACTAGATTGTATCTCCACCATGCAAAGTTTCAAATCCTACTTATGTACATGGTGTTACCGCAAACCTTACTAGATTGTATCTCCACCATGCAATTAAAGTTTCAAATCCTACTCATGTACATGGTGTTACTGCAAACCTTACTAGATTGTATCTCCACCATGCAAAGTTTCAAATCCTACTCATGTACATGGTGTTACTGCAAACCTTACTAGATTGTATCTCCACCGTGCAAAGTTTTAAATCCTACTAGCTATTAGGATTGTAATGATTACTTGAAGTTGCCATTATAAAAGTACCACTTGTACACAAGAACTATTTCCTCAGTTGTATTTGTTTTTGTTTGTATGTGTTTTTGTCTTAGAACGAACAGATGTTTGAGGCCCCAGGGGCTTGCTGTCCAGAGTGCCTGCCAGGTAACTGTTGAATAAAGCTACTTGTGTTTTTGTTTGTGTAAAATTATGGGCAAGTAAACCCTCTGCCCTCTTAACCATATGCCCATGCTTATTACTAATAAAAAACTGTCTTGCCACACAAGAACAAAGTATCAAGTCCGGAGGACTGGCATGATTATTGAAAACTGGCTAGGAATTACCCATAAAACAAATGTATATATATATGATTGCCCTCTAATCCTACCCTTTCATGCTTCCCACATTGTAATGCCTACAATGCGGTACCACCTTTATGGTCCAGTGATCCACCCTTTCACACTGACTATCCTTTTTCCTCACTACTTTACTCTGATTGGTTCTTAGCCACCCCATTGTTAATTTATAACTCTAATTGACTATATCTTCCCACTTTTTTCTGGATACTCTCTCTTAATCCTTTGCTCCTCTTTTTGCTATAAATGGATATGTTTGTGTTTGTTCTTGTTTCTGCCTCTGATGAAGGTCCAGTTTGGATCAAAGCTAAGGCCATCTCCCCTACTAATTTTATGTATATATATATTATACCGCTTGGTTTTTATAGCTTTGTATATTTGTCCATTATTCAACTGTCTAGGATATGTTTGTTTTGTCTTTTTCTTTTTTGTATTTTATATCAAGTTATAAACTACAAGGGAAACTGACTGTGGGTACATTTTTAATAATTTGGGGTTTAACAAAGGCAAATTCACTAGAGCGGGATTTGAACCAACGACCTCCGATTTAACGTGCCGGCGCTCTACCAATAATTGAGCTTTTTCTTTGTTTTTTCTGTAAGGATCCCAATGGAAATAAGTCGAAGTGACTGACTTTTGGGGGGCTATTCTTGGATAATTTTGTGCAGTTTTTCTTTCTTGTTTTCCACTTTCGTTTATTTATTTCCATTTTTATCCTCCTGTTACTGTGTCTGCAATTTGTTCATATTCTTGCTGTGTTTTTTCCACCAAATCAAATCAAATCAATAAAAGCCACAAGTCTGTAAATTGAAACAAACAATTATTTCTTCAGAATCTAAGACTTGCTCTGTGTCCATCCGTGGGAAGTATCTAACGTATGACGGCAACAAATTTGACAACACTGGAAACTGCCGCTACGTCTTAAGTCAAGACTGCTTGGGCAGCCAGTTCAGCATTGAGGTTCAATACGAGGCCAACAAGAAGAAGTTCTTTCGACGTGCCGTGTTTTTACGGTTGGACTGTGTGGAGGTGGAAGTCAACTATGACGGGATGGTAAAGGTAAGTCATTGCGATTTGTGTCACTGTGCTAGACTAAGTCCCTGGCTCTTGCAAAGATTGTTATATATTTTTTTTGTATGCAAGTTTGCCCCAAGCAACGCTAAAAGCCACATTGGTAAGGCTACAAGAAGAAAATATTTAAGATAAAAAGAGGGGCTGAAGGTAGGAATTGAGATTCCTCTTAAAACAGTCTAGATTATAGGATGGAGGGAAACATGCACCAGGCAAGGAGTTCTAAAGAGATGGAGTAAGTGGAATAACAGCTGTTGGAATGGCTCTTTGTTCTACATCTCAGCAAAGGAAGAGTATGTGGGTGAGAAGAAGCAGAAAGCCTGGTTTCACACTTAACCATCTTAATAAGGGTAAAACACACTGGTGGCACATTTCCCATGAAAATATCTGTAGAAAAGACAGAGGCTGGCTACAGACCTATGGCGGGGAAAGGGGTTGTAACGTTTGTCCCACTAGATTTTCCCAAAGCACCTCATCACCACAATAAATCTTGGTTGTGCTATTTTAGGTTTCCCTGTGTTGTGCCAAATTTAAGCAACGCACACGCACCATATCTTTATAATACAATTTGACTGCCAAATGGCAGACCATCGACTATGGGTAGTAGCTCAGCCATACAACTTTTTAGCTGTTTAGCTGATTTTCTCATTTTAGTAGGAAGCCATAAGTCTTGCTTTGCCTGGCACTTTACTCTTGTTTTTTCGATGAACTGCAGTTGCATGCCTGATGGTTTGATTCTCAGTTTTTTATATTATTTTCAATAAAAGTTTTTACTGGTAGGAGTTGGTTATTTAAACAAAAAAGCGCTTCAATTATGGAAAACTTTCAAAAAGGTTTTTCTGATCATTATGACCGAAGGATAAACCAGGCCTGGCATTAAGCGAAGGCCACGGAGGACATGGGCTTTGTTGCCCTTAGTCTTGGCCTTGGTGCCCGTTCAAAAGTTTCCCATAGACTAGAAGATTTTCCAATGGAAGAGGCCTTTATAAAATGAAAAAGGCCTTGCCCTTGCAAAGGCGAAATTCCAGGATAAACCTTTGACATATTCCTCTGAAACATTGTATGTTAATTGAACTAAACACTCATGTTACACCCACATTTACATTGACCCCAGGTTACTGATGTTCCAGTTGAGCTGCCGTACACTCACGCCGCACCAATGAATGTTCTGATCACCCGAACAAACAAATCCATAGATGAGGACGGCATCACCATCAAGACCAACCGTGGCGTCATCATCCGGTGGTCTAAAAAGAACAACATCGAAGTGTCCGCACCTGGAACCTTCCAGGGGGCGCTTTGCGGCCTCTGTGGTAATATGAACGGCAACCGCAAGGATGATCGTACTACGCGGCAGTTCCTCCCAAGTCGGTCAGCCATGGAGTTTGCTCACAGCTGGAAGGTGGACGGTTACAAGCACTGCTCTGTGGCCAAAAACCGTGGTAAAACTCGCCAGAAATTTGGCGCCATCTCTATCAACAACATTCCAGTCTGTGCCGGGAAGAGTTTCTTCGTTCTGAAGGACATCAGGAAGAAATGCAGTTTGCTTCGCCAAAGATCTTTTCAGGTATTTTTTAATTGTAAATGTTCTCTTCAGCCTCAGTGCATTGGGATAGAACTGTTGTTTTAATGTGCCAGAATTGAAGGCTCCAGATTTGTGTATTGCTATTACATGTTCACAATTGATTTGCATTTGTTGTTTTTCATATGTTTTGTCAACAGGAAAATTGCTTTTCATATTCTTTGATTTTTCTTCATATTACTAATAACCAAAGTGTTTCTGTGTACAATCTTTTTCAATTAATTCTAATTTAACTGTTATCATTACTTACGTGTATTGAAAATAATCAATTTAGACACTCTGTTCTTTTTTCTTAAATGTTTTTGCCAATCTGATCTGGACATAATTTTTTCCAGATCCTGGCAAACACAGTGCTTATTATTTTTGTAATGATGTGAATATTTTGATTTCCTCCTGTAATTTTTACCTTTCTGTCATATTCTTGTGTGTTTTTCATCTTTGTATTATTATCGCTTTCTGTTTTATTTTTGATGACAATTTTCCATCAAATTTGACTGCATAGTTTGATCCTTTAAGAAAAATGTCACTCCAACATGTTGTGCATATTTTATTTTGTCATTTTTCTCCCATCTTTGGTTGCCTAGTATATTGACCGTCCTCCTACTTCAGCCATTTTGTTTTTCCCCGCAGTTCCTATCAATAAATGGCAGTGTGGCTAACGGCTACGGCTGTCGCTAAGGGTATTGCTATGGGAACCCTATGCTTCAATGTTTGTTTATGCAACCATTAAGCCACAGTCACTAATTTAGACCCTTTGGCCCCTTGTAATAGAATGATAGTTACAACTATTGCCAGCCTTTACCATGCTGCCGCCATCTTGGTTATCTTCCCTGTATTCAATAACAGCTATAGGAAAACTTGAGGATTTATAAGATTGTCAAAAATAGCCATGGGATTTCTCAGGATTTTTCTTGATTTCAGGATTTCTCGAAATATCCTTGAGCCTTAAAACTTTTTGAAAGAAGTCAAGCAATTACCAAATGAAGAAACACATTGTGTCTAAACCTATATTTTTAAAATTCTGGTGATGCACAGAGCCTGTAAACTTCCTGAATTGTAACATTTGGGAGGTTCAGGGGTCTAGATTAGGGAAGCTACATTGTAGTTCAGCAGGCCATTTTCAGGATTGTTTACCAATGTCAAACCTCATTCCTGCAAACATGGCTGTCTTGCTTAGTATATTTTAGAAATACACACTATTTAGCTGCTTATTTTGCAACGATTAATTTGAAGATAGGCTCATTATGTATTTTTCTTATTGCCACTGCCAAAGGCCACACATTTTAAAACAGACAGCTTAGTTTATATAGAAGTATTTTAAATGAATTAAATTTGGTGTATTGCTATTTGTATACAATAGAAATTGTTGGGTTCTATGCTGAAAATGACATAAAAATATGAAATACAAGTTTTAGATTTATGAAATTTGTATAACTTGTACTGATTATTATTTTTATTTTTTTAAAGTATATTTGGATTTAAATTAGGCTTAGTATAGTAGAAATATCTCGGAAGAGTTGAGGTGGCTCTTCTATTTTAGAACCTCCCCTTCTCGGAAAACGGATACAAAAAGTATTACGGCCTATCATCCCAAAAATATCTAAGAATTAATACAAAGTTTTACCCCAAATTTTCTACGTTTCTCTTTAGATGTGTCACTCAGTGGTTGATCCCAACCGATATTTTGAATGGTGTATGCAGGACGCATGTAGCTGTCATACCAATGAGCCTTGCTACTGTGAAGCCGTATCAGCCTACATTCTAGAGTGCCAACGAAACCAAGTGGCTATTTCATGGGCTGAAGACAGTGCTTGTAGTAAGTATTTGTTTCAAATGAAAACTCCTTTGCTCTTTTAGCAATCTGGTATTGAAGGTTTTAACCAGTTTGCTTTGAAGGATGCAATAACACGCAAAACTCTCATGCAACACACAACGGCGGTTTCCTAGTTGGCAATTCGCCGTAGTTTTGACCACGTGAGGGCGTATGTGGATAAATTTCACATGATGAAAAACAAGTAAACAAACAGGGTTTTTTCACTTTTTTATCGCTATTTTTTATGTATTTCTTCATTGGTGCAAGAAAACTACAAACAGGCAATTACAATAATAAGCTAAAACTGCTATTGTGATGCAAGACATTCCCTGATGACAGCGCCCTCATGCGATCAAAAATATGGTCAATTTGAGTTTCTGTGCATATCAGCCTACATTCTAGAGTGCCAACAAAACCATGTGGCTATTTCATTGGCTGAAGACAGTGCTTGTAGTAAGTATTAGTGTTTCAAATGAAACCTCCTTTGCTCTTTTAGCAATCTGGTATTGAAGGTTTTAACCAGTTGACTTTGAAGGATGCAATAACACGCAAACCTCTCACGCAACGCACAGCGGCGGGTTCATGGCAATTTGAGTTTCTGTGCGAGTTGGCAGTTGGTCATGTCAACAGGCCGTGTGTGGTGAGACATTGCCGGGGAGTGAGCGTACACAGGTAACTCTTTCTCGGAGTCCCTGTGGTCATTAAGCCCTGCAAATAATGAACTCTTTGGATGGATTTGTGCCTAATAATGCCTTTGTCGAAGGCCTGTTCCTTTCAAATAACAGCCAATTAAAGTTGGTATCTCTCTCTGGGATGTCGTCTGTTTGTCAGTGTGTGGGTCAATGATTGGCCATTACATAACAGCTTTCCATTTCTCGGATTGTGCTTCAGGAACTTGACTGTAAATAAAAGTGACCCATTAAAATCTGTAATCGTCACGAGCAAAACATCGGCAAAAAAAAACTATTATTTACTCGAAAAAAGTGCCTTTTCTAAAAATAATCCCTCACGAATAACAAAAAAATGAATCCTGAAGCGAACTGGTTAAATCCGGACCCAATTTTTCATAAAGCTACAAAATTTGATGAGCTCCTGAAAAAAAAGGTGTGACATACGACCTTATCGGTAGGGTTATGGTCATGTGACTATATGTACCTAACCTTTGGCATGGTCTTTTTTCAAATCGTCCTGACCCTGCCAATCTTAGGTAGGGTCATGATCATGTGACAAAGGATCTGTATGGGTCCATTATCAAAGAGCAATGACCCTGCTATCCTTAAACTTGTTTACGACTGGTAGGGCTGTGGCAATGTGACAAAGTACCTAAACTTTGGCGTGGACCTTTATTAGAGAGCTACAACCCTGCCATCTTTAAGAACGTTTAAGACTGGTGGGGTTGTTGATGTGGTACGATGTGTGACAAAGGACCTTACCTTCGACTTGGTCCTTTATCAAAGACTTGAGACCCTGCAAGTCTTCAGTAGTGCTGTGGTCATGGGATAGGGATCCAACCTTCTGGCTCTTTCCTTTACCACCAAGCCACAACCCTAAATGACTATATCGGACTTGTCACTACTAGGCTAGCCACTACTCTCTCATTCCTTCATCAAAAACAAACACAAAGAAATGTACCTGCATCTGACCCACTTCTTGGTCTGGTGCATCAACCTTTCCCGATGGAAATATGAAAGTGGCCTTGCCGTCTCAAAGATGACATTCCAGGCCTGTAATTGCTAAGCATGATTTTCTGCTTAGCAACTGTAAAGCGTTTTAACAAGTTGACTGCGAGTATATTCGTAGTAACAGGTGTAACGGATTCTGCCACTACGAGTATACTCGTAGAGAATGAAAGGCTTTTGTATTGTGCATTGAATACACTGGCATCACTGAGAACACAACAAATATGTTTCTGGCAGTGGTGAGGACATACCTGAAAATTTGTATTACAACATGTAGACACCAAAAGGTCTTACCTACTTGGTATGCACACATGCGCACCACACTTGGCAAATGGGAACGCCCTACGAATCTATGACTGGCAGTCAACGTGTTAAAAGACATTGTTGACTAATTAAACATAAAGCTTTATGAAGATATTCACAAGATTCATACTTCTTCTTTTTTGTCAATGTTTTTTTTCCCCTCCCTATCAGATATCCGCTGTCCCGAAGGCATGATCTATGACAATTGTGGCCCAGCCTGCCTGGCGACGTGTCTAAACCCAAAAGTAGATACTGCAGAGTGCCGGGCAACAGCCTGTGTGCCCCGATGCCAATGTCCAGCGGGAACCGTCTTTCATGAGAACTCTTGTGTCCTTTCTAAATATTGCCCGGTAATCACATCCAATGATTAATATTAATAACAATAATATTATTTATATAATGCGCCAACTCCAGACAAGGCTGTTTACAGGTGCATGACAATGTACATTAATTGTCAAAATAAGGTAAAACCTCTGAAAATTACATTACTCACCAAATTACAATGAGAGGATTTTTACCGAAGCAATAAAGGAGCATTAAAAATATATTATACACTTTTTAAAATTATAAAAAAACACAAGAAAAAGAGATAACCAAAATATATGAAACGGTCTAAAACTTAGGCACAGTTACATGTATATTAAATGTTCACAAGCAAAAAATATTGTGTAAGTATATTTGTATTTTTATATTGTAATAATTAATTTGTGGGAATAAGTTGTAGCTTCATTCAATATGTCTTTGGTATATTTTACTGGCAGCCAGATAAGTGGAAGCATGCACTCAGATAACAGACTATGATTTTCTTTCCACCACCCATGACGTTCACTGCACACGTAGATGATAACGCTTTTTAAAATCATTTCAAGGTGGCTAGCTAGATAAAGAACAATATGAGATGGAAGTTTTCTCTAAAATAACTTTATCATGATGTAAGACTATTGACATTCTTTTAATTTAAAGTTTTGCAGCTGCCCATTTAAGTAACAACAAATTATATAAATGTTTATTTTATCAGGCTTTACCAGCAAAAAGAGTTCATAATTTTTTTTTTAATTGCTCTTTTCAAACAAAAGAACTTAAGATATATTTTTCCGGCTTAAGTTTTCCGGCTGTTCATTCAAGCAATCAACAAATTTATAAATTTTTATTTTATTAAATCATGTAATTTTAACAGGGTTTCTTTTTAAATAAGATTGTTACTTTATTTGTCAATTTTTGTTTAAAAAAAGGGGGGAAACTTCACTGAAATGCTATAGTTCTTAAGAAATGAGTATAATCAATGACTTTTGATCTGGTGTGTCTGCTGAGACTCAATGTTTTAGAACAGCAAAGACATACAAGGGTTTTTGTCACTGTGTTCTGGTGACTCAGCTGGCAGATTGAGTTTAAACTTTTACAGGGTTTTTTTTATTTCATGTGTATTTTGGCTTTAATACATAAAATGAGGATATTGGTCTTTGACAATAATCAATGTTGTCCAGGCACTTTAAATGGTATTATTTCTTGTAAGATGTCTGTACATAACTATTTTGCACCTTTTAAAAGAAAACAAATATAGAAACAAGTTAAAAGCATGTAAATATTGTTAAAAATAGCAGTGAGTAAACAAAGAGTTTATGGCCACTTTCTGAAGGTCATATTGTTTTACCATTTATCAAAGGTGCTCCTTGTTTTAAACTTAAGAAAGAAATTTAAGAATAATGTTTAGTTTATTTGGTATTGTAATACTTGTTCCAGTAAGTTGACAAATAAAATTTAGTTAATATTTGCCGAATTTGGGGAAGGAAAAATATTAGCACCCCTGAAAGTCACAAGTCTCACTAATAGAAAAAAACCAAGAAGTTAAAAAAATCTGCAAGGGTATGATCCTCTTTTTAAAAAATATGATAAACCTCTGGGAAAATTGTTGTTGTTACAGCCCCTCACATTGTTTACAAAATAGTATTTAAAGGTTCGGTGACTATTGTGATCGTTTGTGGGGGGGATGTGAGTTCACATCCCACCAGAGTAGCGTGCAGGATCAAGACACGCTGAGTATACAGAGCTTATCACACATTAGCTGGTGTCTTTCCCCGGTCCTCCTGCATTAGCCAAACAGAGGCCAGTTGGGAAGAATGGTCGGGTGCCTTTTTTTCTGAATTAAGAGACAACATTCTCCTATGTTATTGCCTACTATGGGATATGAAAAATACGTTTACCTATATATATATGTACTTATTTTTGAAATCAGTATTTCTTCTCTCAAGTAATCAAAAGTATTATTTTCTTGATAAGTATCTTATCTTAATCAAATTGTAAAAAAGTCGCGAAACCCACCGATGTGACATTTTGACTCTAGTTTTGAAGTCAAAGTTAAAGTATTTCTTTAAGAAAATTAAAGTTATTTTGTCAAGCAAAGCATCTTTGTTGCATAACTATATATTATATATATTAAGGAGAAATTTATAGCCTACAAGATGAGAGCGAGAGCCTCCTACATATGTTAAGTTACCCCTGTAACACCCCCCCCCCCATCAAAATAAATAAATAAACATTTAAAAGACACCTTAAACTACCATGTGAATATATTTGGGGCACACTCATAATTTCTATCAAACTTTGAATGTCAACAGTTTAGTTAGCAACTTTTAACTCATTCAATTTATTTCACCACACCAAGAGATTGACCATTAGAATCAAGCTTTCATCAAGTCATAAAACAGTCGTTGATGACGACTGCCATGTTGACATGTTTCGAGCGCGGTTGTAGAGCCGTGTTCACTACACACGTTTTATCATCACAGTATTGTTTGCACGCACACGCAAGACAATAGCTATTGTGTGGCTACATAGAGTATTACACACCTTGGGAAGCACAGTGGTTGTCTTGAACGAGTAGCTCAGCGGCAGCACAATTAAATTTCCTAGGGTGGAATTGGACAAATCTCATGGTAAATTCTAATAATATTCTTCGTGCAGTGCAGTTGTTTTTTAAACAACCAGACAGCGGGGCATTCCCAATGCAATAACGACATCATGGTGAACACGATGAACATACACGAAGCCGGTAAGTCCAATGTGTTTTGTTTTTCTCCCATGAAGGAATTTTCTACCTCCACGGGTGGACGTTTAAATAGCAAATCTCAAGGACGATTCCGAGTGCTTGCCAGGATAATGTATTTCCACACTGATAAGGCACTTCGCTAAAGCCACACCGGGAGGCCAAAAAAATGTAGGTTTGTGACTCGCTGATCGATCTTCGAAATTCATCTCAATTTGTACAAGGGAGTGCAAAGTTCATTTCAATCCTCTAGATATAAATAAACAAGCCATAAAAAAACCAACCTATGATTATGAACGTTGAGAGAAACAGCTAATAATATTAATAATGATTTACGTTATTGTGGGGGGGGGGTGTGCATTTATGATTATGATATATGATGTGAATGTTTTCATATTGCTTATCAAAATAAGAACCAAGCTTTAGACTCTCAAACTCGGTTCTTATTAAAGGCAAAGTATACCTTTGGTTTTTGGAACCATTTGATTCTTTTAATCCTATATAATGTAGATTTATATACAATAAAACTAAAAACCTGTAAAACTTTCATTTCAAAAGGTGGTCGCACTTTTGAGATTACTCCGAAAATCCGGAGCGACTAATCCACGCACAAAGAATAATCCCAAGACTGCACAATCGGAGAAATGAATCTGACAGTGACAGTAACGCTTTTTTTCTCAGATTCAAATTTTGAATGTTTTTTACTATCGAAAGCTGCTGTAGGCTTCTAACCAATAAGTTTGTTTATGTCACTAATTCTAAGAGTGATTACCAAACCTTTACCTGCCCTTGAAGCCACATGAAAATATAGAGAACATTTTATTGTACTGTGCAAAATTTCTGATGGAAATATTTCTTGGGACCGTTGGTCTGGTATGAAATTTTACACAAGACAGAGATGACAGTGTCAGACTAAGATGAATGCAGAAGTTTTAATGTGGGAATTTTAATGTCTGCCTTGTGAAAAAGGGACAATAATGGTTATACAGGATTAATTCAAGTATTCGGACATGACACAAAATCCTCCTCATGAAGTTGTCTTGTTGCTGAGGACTGTAGGCCCTAAAAACACTTTGCTTAAATCACTGGCCCAAGTCCAAGCAGGTTGATGTGAAATAAAGACTAAGAGTGAAGGATTGAGGCCACCAAGAGGCAAGTGGGCTCGGAAAGTGAAGGTTAGGGGTGTACTATTTTAGGGTTTAAGCAAATCTACTTTTTTGACATTTAGTGACGCTTTTCCTGAAATTGTTCTTGATTTAAAAAAAAAACAACAACAACAAAACTATGCAAAAGGTTGTTGTGCATTTGCGTTCATAAAGTACTTCCCTTGTACTATTTATCTTGATTGTCTACAAGAAAAAGTTGGATACACCTGTTATGTATTTAATTTTTTTCTATTTTATTGTCACTGCATTTTAAAGGTGGAAATAGTTTTGTTATACCTTTTCCCGGCCAATTTCAACAAAAATTCATTCAATTTCATTAGCATGCATTTAAAAATTATAGCTTTTCCCTGCCAATTTCAACAAAAATTCATTCAATTTCATTAGCATGCGTTTAGATTCATGCATTTTCCTCAAATCCACTCAAACTAGGGTTTCTTTTTAGTCGTTAATGCATTCAAATTCAGTGTCGTTTTTTTGTGCACACATGATTTCTTTCTTCTTATTCTGATTCGTTTCAGTCATTGTATTTCAATTATAGACATTCAAGACTACATTTTGACCATTCTCAAGTTGAATTTCTACTACCTACAGTATGTACAATTGATGTAATCAAACTAAGACTCATCGAAGTGCGCCAGAATCTGTTGCTAGTTTGCTTTTTTTCCAGTTATGGGCAATAAATTTCAGTTTCTGTGCATACAAATTAAGAATGAGTTATGGCCCTGAGTAAGCTAGCAGTAGCTCCTTTACTGGCACTTGAGTTGTTCTTTGTAAGAGGCATTTCTGTGCTGTTTACATTTCATTTACATCCTGTATTTGCAATATTTGTTCCCATTGCTTTGTTATCCCTCAATTAAAATGAAAGCCTGCAGCCGATATCTACAAATGGACGACCGTCATGCAAAGTTTTACACTAGAGTTACAGTCATAATACATTTTGAAAGAAATTCTTTTGCTTTGGCCTTGAGATTGTTTGCTCTTATGTTTATGTTGTCTTCTTTATTTCTGCCAAATTTGCAGTAGATCTCTTGATGCTAAGAGTGTCTGCCAATTCTAGGTAGTCGCCTGGTTGTTCTCATGCTTCAATTAGCCTCCCCTATCTAAATTATTCAATCTTCTGTACGGACCGTGGGCAGCCATCTTTTGGTTCAAAATCGGTTTACTGCAAGAGTAGAAATGAATTCTCCTCAATGTCAGCCTTTAGGCAACCACAAATCAGAAAGCATGTGACATGGAAACTGATTTTAATGCTAACATTTGAATTTTTTTTTTGCTCATTGATGAAATTGAATGGTTGACCATGCCTCTTGCTCATGGCATTTACGAAATTGAATGATCTTTGTGACCTAATAAAATTGAATGATCTTATTTGAGCAGTGAATGCTAAACTGGTGAAATCAAATCACACCTTTTTACTGATGAATGCTGATGTTGAAATGAAGCTGGGTGTTTTAGTGAATTAAATTTTCTTGAAATGGGTGAGGAAAACCTATATTATAATTTTTTTTTAATTTTTTTTTTTTGGGGGGTGGTCTCAGAGCAGTTTGCATCAACTTGTACATTAGAAGATGTTTGGTTAAAAATTGTGGAGTTTCTGTGATCTCAAAAACATACAAAATATTTTAAAGCAAAAATATCAGTATCTCTACTCAGGTGATCAAAAATACTGACGGGAAGTACATAATATTGATAAAAAATATAATCAAGTTGCTTTCATGCTGAATTTCCACCGTTGGTAAAATCCTCACTGCACAATTGGAAACGATACACAGTCTCAGGAATAAAATTTAACTGTGATTTTCCTGCATAATTGAATTTGATCTGCCATTAAGCAAAGTTCAAAGCCGACCTCAGAGCTTAGTGTTTATCGTGTCCTTTCTTAAATATTTATATGGGATGACGTCTGAAGACGAGTCAATTTGGGGTGGGTTTTTTTTTTTTTTTCATTTTTCTTTAGGAGGTTGATGGCCAACTTAAAGGGCAGGTGATTAGCCAATCCAACGTTTCACATTAAGGGGCCATTCAGAATAGTCAATGTTAAAAAAAATCACCTTTTTTTAAATCTTTTTTTTTAGACCCACCCACCCCAAATTTCGATTTTTAAATATTGAATGGCTTCATAATATAATCTATACACTGAAGAACAAAGTAGTGCCTCAAATGAACCAGATATTTTAGACCAAAGGTCTCCAAAATCAGTAGTTTTCAATGTTTTTTTCAGGCATAAACAAACAACTTTGTAGTTTAATCAGGAATTGAATTAACAATCTTGGCCAACTGGGTACTTTTTCTTCTTCATTTTCGTTTGTTAGTTTATATACTTTTTTTTTAATTAACTGAATTTCGATTTTCAGTTATTTCTTGTGACCCACCCACCCACAATTTCGAGGGAAAAAAAATCAGAATTTTTTATTTTAACACTGACTATTCTGAATGGCCCCTAAGATGTAAAAGAACTTGTAGTTGGATTGAGTATGTCCCTTTAAAGTTAAGACAATGGACTTGTAATCAAGCGCCATTCAGCAATATTAATTTCATACCAGTACCTATTCTCCAGAGAAATATTTCCCCCTGAATAAAGTTGAGGTGTTGGACATTTTGTAACATTTGAAGTCCTTTATTTAAACCCTTACTTCCTAGGCCCGATTGCCTACTTGGGAACCTCAATCCTCCACTATTCTCCTCTCCTGTGTCTCTCCAAATTAACATGTTTGGTCTTAGATGAGATTGGAAAGCCTGACCCAGTGATAAGCAATTGTTACTTGAGCCTACATCCCTCAGTCTTTCTGAACCCTTCATTTTAGGCAAACGACATAGAAGGATTTGGGAGGGCAATCATTTTTTAAGAACCCCAGTTTCTATTTTGTCTGCTTCAATCAAAATTAGCATATATCAATGGTTTGCATATTTGTATCTAGATTTACATGCTTGGGTATTTCCAATAGAACTACACAATTATACAAGTATAATTACCTTGTAAAAAACATTAATTCTGCATAAGTAATTCTGCTTACACTGCATATTTAAATAGGTGAGATTCTGCTCAAACACTGCCTAGAGCACTAATGTCATTTATTTTGTTTCTTTCATTGGTTGCCTGGTAACAGCCTTCAATGGTGACTACAGACAGTTGAACGTTGCCCTGGACAACGGTCAGGTAAGTGGAAAAAAAAAAACAGCTAAAGCTCAATTCTGTCTTGTTCATAGAATGGTATCAATTCTTAAAGGTATTATACACAATTGTTTTTTTGTTTCTCATGTTATTTTGGTTTTTATAGGATAATAATTGTTTTTATTAGTAATGTATCAATATATATATAATATCTTTCTGGTATGAATAAAACCTGTGCTTGTACAGTGTAGTGCAGAACTAAGGGGGAGGGGGTTTGTCGCCCCCCCCCCCATCTGAAATCTGTTCTTTGAGATTACACATACCAGAGTAACATGTTACATTTTTTAAGTTGTAATGTGATAATTTAAATATTGTTATAACTATTCACCATTCACACGCTGACAATGTATTTGTTTTTACACGCACGTCAGATTATCCTACAAACAAAGTAGTAAATGGCATTGACAAGAATGCTGGTAAGGGGCTTGTTTTAGAGAAATGCAAATGGAAACTGCAGTTTTAATTGGCCAGAAGTGCCCCAAGAAAAAATGGTGCATCCCTCCCTTGTGCCCCTCCTAAAATTCTACCCTATTAGGTGCTAGTAGGAACCCTCAATAAAAACCACTCAATTATACAGCAGGATCAATTCTTAAAGGTATTATATTACATTCGTATTTGTTTTTGTCAAGATTATAATAATTTCGATAATAATAATATTGTCTTATATAATATAATATATATTAGAGTCTTATACATGTATAGCACATGTAAGGTACTCGAGGCCCTTGAACACAGGTAAACATTTTAAAGATCGGTTTGGAGTTTTTGAATTATGGGATTGATTAATGTAGCACTCTACATAAGGGATTACAAGGTCCTGCAGTGCATTCAGCAGCCACTGCCAGAAACACAGGGGGGGGACCCCATCTCTTGGTGAAGCAGCAAAGTGTGCTTAACAATTTCCTGCTGAGTAAAAACATATGCCAGTCACAGATTATACATGTGGCACTGTATTTTGGCAGGTAACCTTAATCTCCTTATTCATAATTTAACTGTGCTTAGCTACTTTTTGTGCTGTATCAGCTTTATGAAATTTGGCCCAGTGATTGAGTCCGGTGTGCTTGACCACTCGGCCATGACACTCCACAGTAGTAATAGTACATAGATCTGGTAAAAAATATAACCTACTACAGACAGTGTAGGAACTACCCTCAAGCTCATTAAGTGCCTTGCATACAGGTGTGAACCATAGGTTTCCTTGCATGGTAAACCGTAGGTTTGAAGATGAGTAAGATGGTGAAGATAATGTGTTTGAGATGTGAAAGAGAGAACCCCAAAGAGCAAAAACCCACACAATTGGGTGAGGACTGGAAACCCAATCCTAAGGTTCCGGTGGAGTTGGGACTCGAACCAGCATCCACAGAGGTGAAAGTCAGGTCAAGATACCACTTAAACCAACCTTGGCCCAATTGCATAGCTAAATGCAATGCAATTTTGTCAGTGAAAAAATAGGGTTACCAACCAAAAAGTCATGTGACATGTCCAGCATGTGACTGATATCCTGCTTCTTTCAATTTAGTAGAAAACTGTTAAGGGTATTAATCTGCTTTGAAAGCAACTCTATGAAATAGGGCTAAAGATGCATCCTCCAGTTTTATTACACAACCAACTCGAAATTGTCATCAAAGTTGGTTGGGTTTTTTTGTTTTTGTTTTTTGCTTATAAACGAAATGTACATATTGCTCATTTGCATAATCATCAAAACTATATTCTTGTGAGCTGATTTTCTTCCAGAAGGTGCTCTTTCAAATCTCTTAAATATTCGAATGATTATTTGAAGTCATTGCAAAACAGCACAGCAATCACACATAGCGCCCTCAGTTGTTCAACTGAAAGAATTATGCAAGTTCTATCAATTTACTTCTATTGTGGACAGACTCAGCATGCCCTTAATGGTGCAAGTGTGCGGCACAAAGCTTTAATAGAACATGGTCTGGGGCCTGCTCAAGAGTCCTGTGAAAATGTTGGAGATGGTGATGGTTTACATAAATGGTGCATTTTGAGCCTCTGTGAGTTCTTTTGAGCAAAAGCAGTAACAGAAGAGCTTTATGTAGCCTACCTCATTATTCACTAAAAGAAAAAGTCATTCTACTACGAAAATGAGGGGAATGGTGAGTGTACATTGCAAAGGGATGGGATCCGGAACAGTTTTGAAAATGTAAATGCTCTCCAGTGCATTTAGTGCCCATCTGTGTTTATCGTTTGAGCTGGAGAAGTTTGACATTTTTGTATTTTTGCTCTCAACATGAGCTCTCTTTGTAAAACCAGAAAGTGAAAAAGGAGAAAAATGGAAATCCAAGCATACCATGGCATGGGATCAACTTTTGTAAGGGCTCACAAGTCTGAAGATTCTTTATACTCTTTGTTTCATTCTCAGCCTTTAATTCTTGGTTATCTTTTGAGGCAAAATAGTTTGAACTTGAAGTGGCTTGTTTTCTCTTCCCAACTCTTTGGGGAAAAAAGAGGGTCAAGCATCGAGCACCTCCTTCATCTGCCCCAATTGTTTGCGCAAGTCAAATGCATTTTTACAGCATCTAGTTGAATTCTTCCGACTATAATTGTATATTAGAATGACCTAAGTAATGAAATTGTCCACAATGTGCTTCATTTTTATACAGTTATAGTGCCAACTTTTTTCTTCCTTCATTACATGGGAAATTCTAGGGGTGATATCTGTCCCCCTCTCTTGTCCCGCCAGTCGGGGGATACGCTTCCCCCCCCCCCCCCAGGGATTTACTCCCTAGCCATGGCTATTATTGGATTTCGATTTCCGGCTCTATAATATGTATGCTGAAACTCATTGCTGAGGCTAAGCGTACTGTATCTGTTGAAGTTTGCGGCCTGATCACCCTGGTCCTGAAGTGTCTTGTCTCTTGCCGATATGCCGTATGAATGCTCAATGGAGGTGTCATTTCCTATGGACTCGTACATGAGGACCTCGGATGCAGTATCTCTTCCACATCCCTCACTTGGGTTTGGTGTCTCGGGTACAGATGCCAACGGAGGAGAGACAGAGAATCTCACTGCTCTCTCCTGAACCTTGAAGTTACACCTTGGGCATTTTCGCCTGCACAAACACAAATTCCGATCAAAACGAGTTAGCTTATTACAAATTGCATTTTCAACATCTGTATTTCAAAATATGACACCGTCAAAGCACAAAATCTTAAAGAATGTTTCCATTTTTATTCAAAAGAAGTTCACTTATTAACAACTTCAATGAATATTAACGATCATAGATTTCATTTGTTGACTCTGTAATGCACGATAAACATACCCTTTCAAGGCTGGAATCAAATTAGACTGGTCTCTGGAAACTTAACTCTTAGTCGAGCATGCATAAGAAAAAAGTAAATCTGACTTTGAAATGGTTATGTTGAAATGAATGTGCACCTACCGGACACAGGCTATTACATGGCACATCAAAGATGGGATTAAAACAACGGCCAGGGTGCCACACACTCCTAATAGGATGATGTTGATACCAGTAAGCTCCCATGAACCTACATCATCAGTGGCAATGGTCGATCTGGAAACATCTCCGGAAGTAGGCCCTGCCATTATAAGATATGAGAGAGAAAAAACGAGGAAAAGTGTTGTTGAACTTTTGAGTGTCGTCCGTAAGAGTTTAATTCAATAGTTTCCCAATACAAATTCGGAAGTAGGAGTGGTTTTATTTCCATCTGAGTTGTGAAAATTGTAAACTAAAATTCTTTCATTAACTCTCTACAAATTGAATGCATAGAATGCATATTTTGTTGAACCATTTACCAAATCGGTGGTGCTTTGAGGTTTGGTGTGCACCTGATGACGCAGCTGGTGATGTTGCAGTAGGGGAGGATTGCCCAGCTGTATCATCATCTCCCGAAACCATGGAGCTTTGCCGGTTCAGCATCATTCCCGCTGGAAAAGCGCTGAGAATTTTACTTGGTGTCTTAAAGTTCTGAATCTGCAAGGAAAGGTGGTTCCCTGGGTTTGTTGTGTTGACTGTCCATACATCTTGCTGGAACTCATTGTCAAGAGTTACCACACAGTAGGCCTGGGTTTCTTCCTGAAGACGTTCCAAATCTTTAAGACGCCTCAGTGGTTGCTCGTTGACCAGAAGAGAAGACTCCTCAGCACAGCAATATACCAGCGTGTACGCTTGGATTCGTGTGCCTGTTGTTGTGGCAACAGTTGCACTGTTCGTGAATTGTTCTGTTGGCACAGTAAGAACACTGGCACTTGACTTTTCACTTGCAATGTATCGGACTACCATGACTGCCCTGTCAGCTGTGAGCATAACAATCTTTCTCATCTTCAATTGGTAGTCGTACCATATTGGGTCATAGACAGTGACTCTTGTGACATGGTTGTCTGTGAATGTCAGAGTTGTGTTCGGGAAAGGCGCAAGGATCCTCCAGACATAAACTGGGATACCGCCCATGTGGGCAAGAACAAAAGAACGCCCCCAGGTTGAAACAGGGGGCAACTGCTCCACCAAATAAGAACAGTAACGAAAAACCAGCAGGGTATCGGAGCAGTCATTGCCAGCTACCAGTGCCACCGCTTGAGATGCTGTCACCTTTGACCCTGTCAGGTCACCGGAACTTTGTATCTGGGCCGACTCAGACCAGTGCAGTTTGAACTCAATTGTCTCTCCAGCCTGGTATGGTCTAATGCCAAAGGTAGCAGCTGTTCGGAGTTCCACAGACACGAGCGTGTTATTCTGTGTTGCAGTAATAATGAATTCGGATAGGTGATGAAATCTCGAACCAAATAAAGTTTGTCCTGTATCATATGTCACAACATAGTATTCTTTGTCGAGAGCGTCCACCGGAATAACAAGAAATCCGTCAGCATGGGTACCCATAACAGTGTCAACAATGCAGCTGACGCTAACATCTTGACTGGCGGTGACTACTACTGCACCATAAAAGAACCCCCCTCCCCTTGCCACTGCCTCGGCTGTTAGTGTAAAGGATGCCACTGTGCCGTATCTGATGCTCTGTTTGTAGGAACGACTGAAGGCTGGTTGCTCCACGCTGATCTCTGTCACTCCATGTGATTCGCTTGTCACTTTGATGATTGGTATTGGGCTGGAAGCCTCGCTGTAGTCAGGGATTGCAAAGATAAACTCACGCCCTTTGCTATCCAATGGAGGACCTAAACAAAAACATATAGGAATACATTTCATGTAATTTCATTTCATTGATTGATTCTGGTTGTGAAGCCAAGGACTCTCAGAAAAGCTCACTATACTAGCCAAGAACCCAATGGAGAGAAAGAAGACAATGATGAAGGAAGTTTCAGTTTTAGACGTGAGAGGAAAACCCCAGAGAATTATTCCAGGGAAAACCCATGCAATTAGGCAGGGACTGAAACCCAATCCACATAGTGCCCCGGTGGGATTTGAACCAGGGTCCCAGAGGTGAAGGGCAAGGCAAGATACCACTACGCCAACCTGACCGCCCCATGTACTAATTATCAAGAAAAAGTGCCTTACTTCCAGCCTGAATGCTGACTGAGTTTCAAGTTCATACCAGCACCAATCTTCCAGAGAAATATTTCCATCTGAAATACTCTCAAAGCCAAGAAAATGGCATCTCAATAATAACCCCTCCCTCCACAGTTACTTATTTCGATAGCAGCAATTGAAATTAAAAAATTGTATAGAATCCCTTACAAAGGTCCACACAGTTTTTCATGATAATAATAGTTAAATATGTATTTCACTGATGTGATGAACACCAAATGTTTGATGAAATTAATTGGTTGCACCATTGATGTAAAAATCCATTAAAACATGGAAACAAAACCAGGTGCTTGAACATGTTGAAAGAGTTTTCTTTCTAGGGATTTAAGATTTCGGTAGGGTAGATTTTCAAAAAGGGAATAAAAGAGTACTAGAGATTAGGTCTTTAAGGGAGAAATAGTAAAAAATACCTTTGGTAATTATTCCAAAAATAAATGGCCACAAAAACTCTCCTGGTAAAGAGCACTGGAGAGCTGTTTATATTATAAAGCATTGTTGTAAATGACCCCCATTTGAAGTAATACGATTTTAGAAAAAAAGGGTACAATTTCACCCACAATTTTGAATATGAGAAAGGCTTTCTCAAGCATCTTCAAGCACACAGTTCTCTGCAACAAGGGTGCTTGCTTCTTTCGTTATTTTTTTGCAACTTCAATGACCAATTGAGCCCAATTTTCCCACAGGTTTGTTATTTTAAACATGTGTTGGGATAAACCAAGTGAGGGTACTGGTCTTTGACAGTTACCAAAAGTATACCCTGCCTTTAATCGGCAGTTTAAGACCACAATGGCCGGCCGTGTATAAAGGACCTTTTTTTCCTCTTTTTTTTTCGAAAGTCAATATTAGCATATCTGGTGACAGGAAACTTGGTGTGACATTAGGAAACATTATCAGCTATCAATGTATTATTTTAAATACAAAAACGTTATCAAAATAGCTGATTGTAGTGGCCGAGTGGTCTCGTGCACCAAACTCAGGCTCTGGTGTTTCTGACCAGGTCTAGACACTTATGTCCTTAAGCAAGACACTTAACCATTATTGCTTCATCCTTAGGCAGTCACACGACCGACAAATGTAAACAGGTCACTGGAAAGATATTTTGTAATAAATCCTACCGCACAGGGCTACCCCACAGTGGGGTTTGTACCTCCCAATTAATGTGATGGCGTCCTGAACCAATTTATAAGCAGGTCTTATAATTCAAAAGCTTTGCAAACCTCTAATAAACATAATAAGCACCGTGAGACGCCTGTAGATAAAGCGCCTTATAAGAACTAAGTACCGGGTACTGTCATCTTTTTTTTAAGATGATGTGCAAAATCAAAGAAAATTTAATAATGATAGTGCTTAAAGGTGTTATACAGGATTGGTACAGATAAAGCACATCTTTGTTTAATTTTAGTCCGAAAGCTTACTGATTATAAAGTTTTTACTGTAAACATTTTATTCTGAAAAATATAGCCCTTTGACATAAAGTCATATTTTAGAAAAACTGTATCTGAAAAAAAAGCGAAAGCTGATTTAGGTTGTTACAACCAAAATTAAGGGCAATGTGAATATATATGCTGAAAATTGGGGATGGTTTTCCACTATTTTCTCCTGACTGCCAGAATGGAATAAGCCCAAATTTCCACAGGTTTGTTATTTTATGTATGTGTTTGATCACACCTAACATAAACACTCTTTGGGACTATGTTGTCAGCTCCACAAATCCTGTATAATACCTTTAAGTACAGAAGCCTTAATAACAAACCTTCTGCAAGTCCTTTTGTGCTGACCACTAAAAGATGACATGTCAAAACTAGAAAGACACACACCATTGGTCTTGGATCCATGCTGCTCTCTGATTGAAATTGTAGAAACTAAATCCAACAGAAAACTTACATTCCTATTTATAACCAGGAATATAGATTCTGAAAACAGAAGTTTCACTTCTCTGTTTCGGGATTAAATTAGTGTGTTTGCTTTGGTATTATTTTCCCATTAAATATTTTTGAATAAGTTCCAACATTTTGATCACAGTTTCATCCTTGGAATATTTATTCTGAAACAGAAACTTTTTACATAAAAAGTAGGCCATAGGCCTTCGCCCTTTTTTGTGGTATTCAAAATCAGCCTTATGGATTTTGGGTTTGTTTTTTCTTTTCTTTTTTTTCCTCAAATTTCTTTTTAATAAGTTCCAGTATTTTTATCACAATTTCATCCTTGTCAAAGTCCATTTGTAAAAAACTCATCTTTTTTATAGAAACACAATAATTGAAAGCATTTAACTTTCGCATTTAGTGTTCATGAAGTTTTCCTTCTTTTTGTATCGCTGGCCACAGTTATGGTACTCCAACTGCATGCTAGTTGTTTTAGATCGGACCACAATTGAATGGTACGCACTAAAAGAAAACCAGTAGCATCAAACTTACTTTAAAATGAGTTACCCTCACAGCTTGCAGCTAGCAGTTAACCTTTATTGAGTGCCTTTGTGTCTAGATTGTTATGTAATTCCACTTTTAAGCGGACTCGGCTAGAATATGCTTGTTCAACTCTAGTGCCTCCCATCCCAAACAATGCCTTGTGCTTGCCCTCCCCCAAACTACTCCACTAAAACACAAACTCCACTGGCTTCCTGCAATGTTTTCACTACTCATCTTCCAATCACTCGTGCACCAGACTCCCTGCTGCATCTCTAGCTGTCTGGAATACCATCACTCCCCCCCCCCCCCCCCCATTCGCACAATCCAGTATCTGCGCCGTATCATTTTGCTTCTTTCTTTTTTTTAGTTCAGAGTTAACTTCAATTTTTTTTCTGCTGCGCTTTGTATGCAAGGCAAATCATCTGCTGACTAATTAGTGGTTGCTTCCCTGCTTTTCGCTTCTGTCACCCCAGTGAGAATCTCAGACCGGAGACTTGCATGTGGATTGAGTTTTCAGTCCCTACCTGATTGCATGAATTTTCCTATTGGGGTTTTTCTCCTGCATCTAAATCTGGTATTCTACAGCATCTTCTCCACACATACAGGTATCTTCAGGCTGATAGGTCACAGTGCTAGTTCTAGTTGCTTTTCTGGGTCCCTTGGCTTTATACCAGATAGATATACAAGTTAGTAAAAAATAATCAAAATAAGTAGCAGTAGTAGCAATATCATTGTTAATTAGAGTAGTAATTTAAACAGTTTCTTTATTTCTTTTAGAACCCATGTGACAAAGATAGCACTGGTACATCATCACTTCACAAGGCAGCTGCCAATGGCCACTTGGAGTGTCTCCAGCTGTTATCACAGCGTGGAGGCGAGCTGACTCTACCGGACATCACTGGCTGCACGCCACTGCACTCTGCCGCCAGAAATGGCCACCTAAGTAAGAACAGTCATTCACGTTACCTTTTGTAACAATGGCCTTTTTTGAAAAAAACTGGTTTCGGCCTGGGCTCTGGCTCAGCTCTGGCTTGGGCTCTGGCTCAGGCTCTGGCTTGGGGCTTGGGTCCTGGCTCCGACTTGGGCTCTGGCTTGAGCTCCAGCTGGGGCTTCAGCTTGGGCACCAGCTTGGGCTCCGGCTTGGGCTCTGACATGGGTTCCGGCTGGAACTTCAGCTTGGGCAACGGCTTGGGCTCTGGCTTGGGCTCTGGCATGGGTTTCAGCTGGGGCTTCAGCTTGGGCACCGGCTTGGGCTTCGGCTTGGGCTCTGGCATGGGTTTCGGCTGGGGCTTCAGCTTGGGCTCTAGCTTTAGCCTGGGCTTGGGCTCCGGCTTGGGCTTTGGCTCGGGCTCCAGCTTGGACTCTGGCTCGGGCTTGGGCCCTGGCTTGGGGTTCAGCTCGGGCTCTGTCCGCCGCTCTGCAGCTCTGAGCCGAAAGCACAGAGTTTCAAAATAACTGATGAGACCTAATCCGGAGCCCAAGCCAAGGCAGTGGTTTTGAAAATGGTTTATAAGAAATGTGGCCTAGCAATACTGGAGTCGGGGAGGAATTCAATTTGAGCATGCCCAGTTACTTAATTGTGATCAAACAGGGTATTGTACCAGATGTGTTATTCCTGGGCTTCATATTCATAATTAGGCTTCCCCAATTTCAAAGTGACTCTTTTTTTGACCATTCCCATTAGTGGGATTAAATTTGCACCAAGTCTCTCCCAAGCCGGTCAGCAACTACAATTGAAGTTTATAACCATTATTTTAGTTTACCGGATGTGTTGACAACCACTGTGTACTCTATGCTTTCTCGAGTTCTTTTGAAAAAGATTTCCACACAGTAAGCCTATGAAAGCTTGGAAAAGCTCTGAGTACATTTTATGACAAGAAACACAATCAAGGGTACCGCATTGCTACCATCACGTAAGGAGTTTTTTCATGATAGCGCATCAAGTTATCCGCCTCGGGATCGATTGTCCTTTGCGCGCACATACATGGTGGTCTAGCCCGCAATAGTGCAAAAACGATGGAACCAAAATGAAGCTGATTAGTGTAAAAAAGCATGCATAATGACATAGGTCATGAAAGAGAGTGAATACTGAAACCTCCAATCAAATGACAAGTATCTACTGGGGCGTTATATAATATTATTACTTTTCTAATTACTCTCAAATTTTAATGTAAGGTACTTTTTTTGTCAATATTTGATTGAAATTTGAAATTTATTTTCATTATTTTTTCAAAAACCAACAAAAGAATCAACTCAAACTAATATTCAGGATAATCATGAATGTCCATTCACATGTTCAAACCTTCTTTCTTACTTGTTCATCGTTTGGTTTTTTTGTCAATGTAATACTGATATATTGGCAAAATTTTCAAGGAATATTCAATAAAAGTCACATGTGAAAGTTCCAGCTGAATCTAGAGTCCACTTGTTGAATAATTTTTGTTTTAATCTTAAATTTTGTATCCAAAAAAGGTGGTTACACGTGAAACAGACCGTTTCAGATATGGTCACCTGTCTTGTTAATTTTGGTTAGATTTAGTTTTTGCCATGATGCCCCCCAAATTCTACAAAAATCCGTGGTGCCCTTTTTACACTAACAAAATTGCTGCGATGCCCTTCAAAGTCTAGAAAAAGCACAGCAATTATTGCCCTGCCCTTTTGAGCACAAAGTTCGAAGCCTGTTACCATCTTTATAACAAGTTAGCTTTAGGATTGTAACTTTATGAACACCATGTTTTCAGGGTCATTACCAAAGTATGGCCGTACCTTTAAAACATTTCAGATTTTTTTTTACAACCATTGGATAAACTTGTTATATGAAGGATGTAAATGGTGCTGTTTATTGTGTTTCTTGTCATAGAGTGCTCATCACACATCTGTATAGAGAAAACCAGAATAACATTCTTTATCCCTAATGCAGTTATGTCACAATACGTAATATAATAATCATGGATATTTATCCCATAACCCCGGGGAGAGGTCATAACAGTGATTGAAAAGCAGAACACAGCAATGATATTACAGAAATATTAGATGGATGTGAGTGCATTGTCGCAGACTAAAAACTCTCAAGGTGAAATCTGGACCATTCCAATTTACGAAGCAAAGCCGAGTAAAACGGAAAACCCAACAAGTGATTATGTCCCATGACAATGCACGAATGACATGCATTCAGTATTTGTTTAGTAGAACACAAGAAATCTTTCTAAACATCATGAACGACTCCATGTAGACATCAAGCAGGAATGTTTATTTTGGAAATATTCCTACAACGCATCACTGCAAGGTGTCCCAAGCATCCTGAATTTATCAATATATGACTCCTATATTAAAATGAAGCATCACACGTTGCAATAGTAAAAACATGGCAAAATACAGTGTAAAACAAGACGCTGGTTCTACCAATCAAATTACAAAGATCTGTGTGTATAATTATAACAACATTAAAGGTATTATACAATTGGTAAGAACAAAAAACATTGTTTAATTTTAGTGTGAATTGAAGCTTACTGATTATGAAGTTCATACTAGAACCATTTTTTCTGTGATATATATTTCCCTCTGAAATGAAGTCATATTAAAAAAAAATGTATCTGAAAACCTTTTTAAGAAATGCAACAGCTGATTTCGGTTGTTACAACCCAAATTAAGGACAATGTATTTACATGCTGAGAGTGTCCATGTTTCATGGATGAAGTACAAATTATCACAGGTTTGTTATTTCACGTATATGGTTCACACAAATCATGAGCACGGTTTGCGACCATTTTTGTCAGCTCTACCAATCCTGTATAATACCTTAATGCAAAAAAAACCCTATATTCTATAATCCATTGAATGACTCATTTTTAGTTTCTACTCTGTTTCCATTTTTAGAAACTGTCAAGTGGCTCGTTGATGCAGGCATTGACATTAACATTGAATCTCGTAAAGGCAAAACAGCAAGGGATGTGGCAAAGGCACAGGGCAACTTTGAAGTCGCCAAATTTCTCAAAGAAGCTGGTAAGACCTTGATTCTTGTTCAAATAAACCAATGGGTCATTGGTGATTTTTCCCCTACCTGTCAATTTAAGAAGCACATTTCACTTGAGTTCCTTTCACACTACACAAAATTACAGGGAAATTCCTGGGAAAATTGATTTGACCTTTTCACACTTGCATTGCCAACCCTTGCAAACCCACTGGGCAAAAAAAAGTCATTTCCTGGGACATATCTACCCCTGCTTGGGAGTAGGGTTGAGCCAGATAACCAAGAGCTGCCAACATTTGCCTCTTGCAATCAAGGAGATTTTCTACCTCAATCAGGGAGATAATTAATAATTACATTCAGCATGATGGAGGAAAGGTTTCAATAAGCAGAGACAGAGAATATCAAAATTGTTCATCAGAGCATAGAAAGATTGTTTTATTTTTAGGGAACTTTCTGCAGAATCAGGGAGAGTTGGCAGCTCTGGATAACCCTGGGGTTAGCATCTTGAATGTGCATCTTCCCAGGAATACCAGTTAAAATGCCCTTTGATTTCCAAGGGGTCTAATTTCCTGGGAATTGGTTGGGTGGTATGAGAAGGGCTTGGATGTACATGTACAAGTGTATAGGATCAAGTTAATTTTGCCAATTTAGTAGAGTTGTATACATACATGTATATAACCTTGCCAATATTAGCCTACAACACAGAGGGCAGCCAACAGCAAACTTTATCGTCATTCTGTCTTTCTGAATTGTGATGTGGCGTGTCCTGCCATTGGCACTGCTGCAGCTCTGTTGGATTTGTAATGAAATAAATTTGAACAATAAAAATCAGGCCCTTCTCAGAAAATTGGGGGAGAGGGCATTGAAAGTGAAACTGTAGTAATCTATAAACTCATTTATTATGCCGGAATTTGGTTTTATTTGAAAGCTCTCCTTCCTCATCTATTTGATGAGCGAGCATAACCAGCTTTCAGTTTTGACAGGATGTGCCTGTTTTTGGCCTGGGGAATCTTGTTATGTCATAACATCACCACTCTATGCTTCTGCCCATGTGGCCAGATGTTACGAAATTTGTTTTCCTTTCAGTTTTATCTTCTGTATTTATATTCTATTAATAGATCTTAAAATTTCTCTTTTACGGGAAATTATTAGTTGACAAACTGTTGACTAGTATGACTATGGAGGAGGGTGGATCTAAAGAAAAGTCAAACTCTCTGTATCAATTTTCAAATTTTGAAAAATTTGGACCTCTGCTGTTCGTATTTTTGTAAAGTTTGTTAAACTATTTATGTTAATTAAAAAAAGGAATTAAGGTGAATTTGAATAGATTTGTTGTGATCAGGGTGGGAATGTTGCCTCTCAACTAAGATGGCATACTTTGGGAATTTTTGTCTTGCAAATTGGTTGATTCTGTTTCTCTTCTTTTTTTCGTTTTCAGGTCGTGAGAAGTTTGACTGGGAGATGGGAGATAAATATGGGAAACTCAACTATGTGACTCACTGAGTGAGTCAATCCCCTTTATGGCTCACTAGGCCAGACACCTTAATAGCTTAACTCACTGAGTAATTATTTTTTGAGACTGACTGCGTTGATAACCTATGAGACTCTCACTTATGTTACTCATTGAATATTCACCTAGCTACTAATTGTGACTCACTGAGTCAAATGTTTACATAACTTATTCGGTCACCCATGTGATTCCCTGGAGTTGCTTATGTGACTCGCTGAGTCTGCCATCCAGGTGTGTCTCATCACTTAGCCAGCCCAGTTAAAGTGACTTACATGACTTAGTCAGTCATCAGTTACCCATATTACTCCGTTTAGTTGCAGCTCACATTGAGTCCGCCCCTTGGTGTGTCTCACTTAGCCAGCCTCGATGAAGTGACTCACATAGTCTATTGCTTACACAACTTAGTCAGTCGATCAGTTACCCATACTACTTTACTGAGTTGCACCCTTGAGTTGCGGCTCAAATTGAGTGTGTCACCTAGGTGTGACTCACTTAACCTTTCCTGTCATGCCTGTAAATAAGAGACTCTTAAAGTCAATTGTTTGCATGGCTTATTTAGTCATCAGTTACCCATGTTACTCCCTTGAGTTGTGGCTCACATTGAGTTTGCACCTCAGTCAGTTTCTCACTAAGTCAGCCCTGTTAAAGTGACTCACAGAATTAATTGTTCACATGACTTAGTCAGTCATCAGTTACCCATGTAATTACTCCCTTGAGTTGTGGCTCACAGTGAGTCACAGTCACCTAGGTGTGGCTCACTTAGCCAGCCCTGTAAAAGTGACTCACAGCGTCAGTTGTTTACCTGACTTTAGTCAGTCAGCCATTTTACTCATTTGTGAGACGCTTGTGTGGTGGTGCACTCAGAATCTTTCCCAGGGAAATTCATCAAAAACTATTTGTATGTTAGGGGAGAAAAAAATGTGCAATAATTACTTATCTATCAATTTATTAGTCCAGACAAGCAATAACCTCGGAGTCTTTTGTAATGTTATATTGCAGTTAGTAGTGATTATAATAACACTTGCGACTTTTGAGATCTATTGTGGATTTTATTCACTGTTACCCACCAATGTGTTGAAAGGAAATAATATTTAAAATGTTCAGTCTGTTGAAGTTCGGGACAATGCAATACTTTCCTAGAAAGCCTGCTATGGACCAAATATTGTTTGTTGCATTTGGTGAATTATATCAGCCTATTAAGTTTTTGGAGCCATAATCTCTGTCAAAAAGAATTTAACTTATTTTGTACGCAGGTAAAATGAGCCTTTAGTTGCGCCGTGCAGCTCTATGGTTGAACAAATAATTTTTAAGTACACATTGCGAAATTCATACATGTATCAGTTTTGGTAAGATCGTCAACAGAGGGCGCAGTCTCAGTCATTATGATTTTATTATTCATTTTATTGATGGATTGTTCGGTAGTTTTACCTCAGTGTATGACGTTGCGTAAAGTACCGGCCTCCTCAATGGTGCGGTGTATAAAAATCCCGTGGCAGTCGAGACTAGACTGCCGACACGCAGTACACGGTGAAACTGCTTCCTCACATTGGACGGCTTCAGTTTCGTAATTTGACAGCGTTAATAATTTGTCATGTATATTAATTAATGTCGAGGACCTCGTGCAAGAAAGAAAAGAGCAAAGGCAGAGCAAGCGTCACCAAATACCTGTTGTATTCTTTGTGTGCGCTGTTCGCGGTACATGGTGTGTTGCTTATGGAACATGTTTGTGCTCAGACAATGTATCTGGGGCTCAAACCATGGGAGAGGAAGGTCATATTTCCTTCCTACATGCTCGTACATAGTTCCGCCTGATGTTCCACCGTCGCCACGAAGTATCAATTGCTGGGAAAACGTGACTGGTGTAAATGTCACAAACCTTTTTACATTGCCCGTTGGATGTCAGTCTGGCCTGCAATGAGGGCGAACAAATAAGGGCGAACATTCGTTTGATGTGGGCAAGCATTGATTGGGAAGTGTGAGCCTGGGGCTCACATAATGTAGTGACTTGAAACACTGTATATGGCCACACAATGTTTTCACCAGTGTTGAAGAAGATGTTGGTTTTTTCCCCTTAAGTGCACAGGAGACAAACGATTCTCCACAGAGTGCATGTATTAAGGCAGAGCTCCGTGTTTTCACGGGGTGCGTGTCAAGAACGGGGCAATGGTGTGTTTATGGGAGCAGGCAGGTAGAGGAGGAAATCTTTATCGTGGCTCAAATCTAGATTTGCTCCCGCTCAGATCAGTGCAAGCAAACTCAACGCTTACAGTCATCAGTCTGCGCTTTGCGAGTTGGCGCCGAACCATTTAGCGGAGAACGTTTTATGTGAATCAGCTAAATAGACATTAAATATAAATTGCACATCGCGCGCAAATGCTGCGCCTTTTTGTATGGGTCAGATGGTGGCGTAACCATTGATCTCTATTATATCAATTATCTCTATTATCTCAATATAATAGAGATCAGTGGGCTTGACGCGTACGATTTTGTTATGCTTTTGCCTAGTGCACAACTCTATGTTGTCAGTACCCATGCGCATATTCCATGGGAGCGGCAAATTGTTGAACTGTGTAGATTCTCCGTCTACCATAGGAGCAAGTATTCGTATGTGGTAACGAGAGCCATGCAATTATGGCCCAGCTATTAATCGCATTGAACTTTTCAATAACTGAAATGTGTGTACACACAGGCTTATAAATTGGTTGTTAGCGAGGGAACATGGATTCGGGAAAAAGCGCTTTCAATTACTTGCTAGCCTATTCATAATAATAAATCACAACGAAAACAATTTAATAAAAAGGGTGTAGAATGATCCCGATTGATCCATCGGAGTTTATTATAAATGACATTATACATGTACATGTATATTGTATTATCGATGACACTTTGTCATGTTGTCGATTGATGACGCTGTGTTCATCCAATCACCTAAAACGTTGCGAGACTCAGTGTTGATAGCATCTATGGTAAACTTACCGGTGCACTTGGTCGCTAATAATAGTGCGAGATTTGACATCTTGGAATGACAGATAATTCAATATACCACCGTACTCCAAAACAGAGTTGACATTTATCGTTGAATGGATTCACCAGCCTCCTACATTTGCGTATTGATTTGTCATTTTCTGTATTCTTCACCCGCTGTTGAACCCTCGTAAAAACCCTCGTGTATAACGAGGCGTCCGGTGCAATGCTATTCCACCACGGCCCAATTTCATAGAGCTGCTTTTGAGCAGAAATATTGCTCAACAAGTTTTCTGCTAACCAAAATGAGCAGGATGCCAGTTACAAATAGTACATGTGAAATGGTATTTTGGCTGGTTACCTTATTTTGCTAAGCATAATTTTCTTGTGCTTAGCTACATTTTGGGCTTAAAATGCTCTATAAAATTGGGCCCAGATATCTTGTTTTTGTTTCGGATTTTATTTTATTTTATAATTTTTTTTACACCGGCCACATACACCCCGACCAGGAACATGAATATGCATTGACTTGCTCACATGTGACCCTCGTCCACAATGTAGCAGAGTGGAGTGTACACGGAGTGATCTTGAATATCAATACCATACTTACAAGAAACCACTTGTATTATTATAATGAATTTAATTTTAGTGTGAAAACCCACACCCACTGCCTTCAGTCCCACTGCCCACGAGGGTTGTTAAGCGCCGAGTTCTGTTTTTGTTTCTTCCTCTTATTTGTTAGCTTTCTTTGTACCAAAATTTTGAAGGGCTTCAAAATTGAACGGTACCCAACCTTCTCATTTATCCGCTATACAATATGCTAGATTGGTTCTTGGAAGAGAACATTATAGGCCCTTTAGACCCCAGCATTGGCCGCCATAAACTATGGTGGCCCTGAAGGGCCATCGCGTATCGCAAATGCGTGCGCAGATGTATGCAATGTCGTGAAAATAATTGTAAATGTGTGCGCAGATGTATGCAATGTCGTGAAATTAATCGCAAATATTTGTGCAGACGTGTACGCGCGATGTCGTGAATTTATTCGCAAATATGTGCGCAGAAGTGTGCGATGTCGTGAATTTATTTGCAAATATGTGCGCAGACTTTTGCGATGTCGTGAATTTATTTGCAAAGAATGGAAATGTGCACGCTTACGTATACGCGCTGCTCGGGACTCTCGGCCAGCGGTAGCTCTTTATTGATATCAGTGAGGGGACCGTTTTGAGCTTGTGACGTCATATGTAAGAGGGTCGATTTGACAGCTACAGCTACGGCTGGATAGCTGCGTTATAACCCGTTGAAGTCAACACCCAATCTTACAGCCGCGATACGGCCTTATATTCATTTCCAATACTTTTGTTTTCACTAGATATTTATTATTAGAGATTTATTATGAAATATTTATTTTGCAACGTCACAGCCGTGACTCATTGCCAACCGTGGTTTTAACGGGCAGCCTACTGATTTCATTTAGATGCAATAATGCTATCCCATCATTAATCAATGTGCTGCCCAATATAAAAAGTACATTCTCCATAAACAAAAGGTTGTAAGGTTTTCAACAAAAGTGCCAGTTTACGCTAACCTTTCGTTTAGTGATACTCAACGATTGGAAAACACATTATCCTTTTCACTACATTTTGTGTTGAAAATGTCAATGATTGAGTGTTTGTTCTGCCAGTATAGCAATAACAGACTTTTAATTGCCGTGCAGTCATAGCTCAAACAAAAAGTTTCATTTCTACGAAAGTCTTGTCGTGTGTGTGGCCATCCACCACCAACCGAGACCCGTGTTTATTAAATTAAAAACAATTTTTAGGACGGACGGAAATTTATTGTCAGCCGCGGTAAAAATTGACATTTTTTAATCAAAACCGTCCGATATTTTAAGCTGAAACGATGTGACCGTTATTAACTCAAACGTTTGTAAAGGGATTCCTGTTCGAAGACGTAAAGATGAGGCAACGGTTTTAAATGAGCATCCGTACGTGACTGAAAATAGACAAAGTGCAATGTATAAAGAATTGCATCACGTGACAGCTATCCGTAGAAGGTTTACCGTTGTATAGAATAACTAAAATGCAATGCCTTTTCGGTTTTGAGTGTCAGGAAACGGCCGTGACGTATTTGGTTGGTTTTTTTGTATAAACTTTCCCAACAATACGATATTATTTTGTGCAGCCATAAACTACAACTAAAATATTTTTAAAAATAAAAATCGCGCTCACGTAAACCTCAATGAAAATGACCAACTTGGTCCCGGAAGTTTGTGTTCGCGCGAGACTTGCACAGTCTATTGAACTAGAGGAGGAACTGACTTCACTCCTGCGGGAACAAATAATGTAAAATTTCTCGAAAGAAAAAAAGGAAAACAAAAAGAATGTTAATTAAATTTCTTTCTTTTTTTCAATATTTGTTCCCATCAAATTGCTCCGAATTGGGCGATGCGTCTGTAATTCAACGGTCACGGTTATTATTATAAGTTGTTTAGGTTTGTTTACCTTGACTTAATATTACCCTTTTGACCTGTGCACAGCTTTAACGACGCCCCATACACGGCACAATCCGCTAAGCAAAGTTATTTCACTAAACAAAAACGAGAGCGAGAAACCAGTCACGAGTAAAGCGTATCACACTACATTTTGGCTGGTAATCTGTTTGGGTAAGAAAGCTGAGGAAGTTTCTGTGAGTTACAGCTTTATTAAATCGCATCCACGCTATCTGCCCACAGGAAATAATACCAGCACAATTAAACATCAGTCCTTATGCCAATATGAACAATCTCTCTACTAATGAAAAAAAAAGTGCTGTTTGGAAAGGCAGGTCGTGCTGGTCTTTGTGTCTCTAAAATAAATGACGAAAGAAAATCTCGAATGGAGTAGTTCAGGAAAGTATTTTCGTCGTGTCCCGACATTTGTGGAGTTGTTTAAATAGTGTAAATAGCATATTCGTAAGATTGAAAATTATAAATGTTCTCAGATTCGGTGTAAAGATGGGCATGGTGAAATGCTGCCCTTGAAACATTGTTGCCTGAACTGCTATAATTGTTTAGAAAAGAATGAGTGAAACTATTAGTTTTGATATCACAAAACCAAAATCAAAAGTTTGAAAACATAATAAAATGTATAACATATATTTTATTATGTATATATGATTCATATATTCTCCTGACTCCGCTGACTGAGTAAGCTTAAACTTTCACAGGTTTGTGATTTCGTTGCTGTTTCACATTAGAGTGCGGAAACTGGTGTTTGACAATTACCAATGTTGGCCGCGTGCTTTAAATTAAAGGTAATTATAGGCCTACCAACGCTCACATACGTGAAGGCAGTGGCGAATACACTCTAAAAAAAACTCGGGTCAGACTGGACCCTGATTTCGAGTCCAAAGGAGTTTGACCAATTCCCGGGTCAGACTGACCAGGAAAGTGAATAAAAGATGGGATTTTGACCCGAATTCTGCGTCCGTTTGACCATTTCCGGGTCATGGTGACACAGGTCCCCGGGCCACTGGACTCGGAAATGGGTCAGACCCCACGGGACCTTGACCCGGGTCAACTCCGACATGGAAGATTTTAGAGTGTAAAGGGTCTAATTTGCAGGGGATGGGGCACTGAATGGGTGTGCTTCAATTTGTCTGAAGGACTCGGGGTCTTATCAAGGAATTATAAAGACTTATACAATTAACCCAATTTCCTGAAGTCTTGGCAGTAAGTGCAGGTAACTCCTTTGATCTTGCGGTCCTACAGTACACTTACGTAGTACAAAGTTCAATTCGACTGTTTTATTGATAAACTGGGAACTCAGTTGCAGTTTAATTTTCTTTGAACAGCAACTCGCACTTGAAACTCATCCCTTTGGGCATCAGTTCGTTTTTGTCTAGCCGGATAGAGTACAACAACCCTTGAATAACATATTACAATAATACATGCACATTACAAAAAAGTACAAAAAACTCAGGAGGCATTGGGGATAAAGAATATATCAATAAAAATGTCTATATTTATTTCCCCTTCACATTGATGTATGATAACCACTGTATTGTCTTTTCGAGTCTCCTGTGGGGTAAAAGACAGCTTGATGTACTTTGCGAAACACAAGTTCGATGTCTTCATTCCACCATCCCTTTTCAAGTGTAATTGTAAAGACATGTTTTAAATGTAGTACTGATGTAGTCGGCTTTTGTGCCGCGAAAACGTTTTTCTAAATAAACTATCGGACCTAAAAAGAAACAGCCACACCGAGGTTTCGTTATTACTCATTTATTTTCGCAATTCTTTGTTATTACTATTTTTGTTGTTTAATTATTTATTCCCTTTTTTTCCCCGGTACACTTGATTACCTCTAATAATTTCTATGGTAATTTGTTACGTGTTTGCTTCAGGAATGTTGTGCGATTGAGGGGAAAGTAATAGCAGTTTCATTCGGCCAATTTCATAACCTGCACATTTGTGTTTCAGGCGAACAAGAACCACGCGTGTTTGCACTGTATTATCATTACGTCATAATGACGCATTTGCCTTTAAAAAGAAATCACAGAGGTAAAGACATGGACCCAATTTCCTAGAGCCGCTCAAGCGCAAAAACGTCAGTCAAGCACACACAAAAATGTGCTTTCCATGATAATGTTACCTGCCAAATTATGTCACAAGCGCCATCTAGGACGGGTATCCCGGTAATTTTTGCTTAGCACAAAATTGTTAAACAAAATTGTCCGCTTAAGCAGCTGTATGAAATTCGGCCATAATTGGGGTTTTTTTGGCGTTGCACATTCATTCCTGTTCTCCTGTACGTTTTCAATGAACACACTCACAAACCTGTTTCAAATTCGTCCAATCAGGGCCAAAGTTAATAGAGAGCTGCTTAAGCAGAAATTACTTGATATTTTTCTGCTAAACAAAATTAAGCAGGATATCAATCTTCATAATTATTGTACACGAGACATGGTATTTTAGGCTGGTAACGGTATTCTGTTAAGCATTATTTTGTTATGTTAGCTATATTTGTGTCTAAGCAGCTTGGTGAAGATTGGCCCAGGTGATGTAAAGAAACCGCTAAATTATGGCCGTTATGTTTGTAAGTTTATTTCGGTTTGGCAATCGAAATAAGGAACTCAGTATAATTAGTATATCAAACAGACACTTCACCCAACACCATTGGTCCCGATACAAGTTTAAAAAGGAGTCTTTTAAATTAAGAAAAGTTTCGCATCGGTCCCCCCCCCCTCGATTTTACAAAATTATTATATACAACCTTTAAAAGTCACAGAGTTGAAGCTTAAAGTGTTTGCAGTCGAGAAAAAATAGTGTAAAAATTAATCATAAACTACTATGGGTGAATTTATCACAGTTTATGCAAACAGCGGCGTGTTGAAGGTCGAAATGTCATGTGCGGGTGCAGAGCGGCATGTTATGTTTACGAGATGCAATGATTTGAAATTCAGTTTGATATTAAAATGATTGGGGCTCGATGCAGAAAAGAACCGCGACTATACAACAAAATTGTGTGTTGCTCTCGTGTGGAAAGATGCTCCGAACCTAATCCCGTTCATACCAATGTAAACATCAAAGACTATACTTCGCCACTCGCGTCCTGAATGGAAATTAATCAGTTGGAATGCGCTTTTCCTTAGAGCATCCACCATTTAATTAAAAATAACTTCTAATAAAATAGTAAAACAAACAGGAAATGCTTACACTCTGAAGCCTCATCTTTTATTCCAAGATGATTAGCAATAATAATTTGGCCACTCTTCTTTCACTTCAACAAACCGTGATAATTTCATGTCAAAGGTACTCTTTTTGCGTATGTTTATTTATTTATATTACTCTTTTACGGAGTTCGTTCACTTTGACCGGACGAGGGGTGAACAGCTTCACCGGCTGTTCACCCCAGAGGGGTTGTCAAGCTGTACCGACACAAAAGAGGGCATGGTTGTCTTCTTAATTACAAAGAATCATAACGTAACATTATGAGGCATATTGTATAAAATACCAAAGCCTTAAGAAGAGCAGTGTATATATGACCATAATTTACACTATGGGCAATTCTACACTGAAGATTGACATGGGAGGGGGAATAATTTGATAGTAATAACAACATGAAGTAAGTTGTCGAGATTTTTGTTTGTGTACATTCAAAGGCATGTGAGGATTGTGATTGAAAAAAAGAAGAAGAAAAGAAAGTGAATGACTGATGGGTTTATGAAACTGAAGGAGATGAATCTTAATTTGGTTTTACCCTTACATCGATGTGGATTAAGCACTCTATACTCAGTGCTCTCCCGAGCTCTGTGGAATAACAATCCACAGGCAATCACTCGGGTAAGGGTAAAACCAAATTCAATTCGTTATCCCCGATGCAAATATTAACATGTATTAGAGATGAATCTTCAATGTGTGCGTATGTAACGAGGACGGACAATTTTTGTTGTCATTTTGGACAAGTTATGTTAAAAAAGCAAATTGATTGGCCAAAATGTTGTCCAGATACCAATTCTACAGACCCTTAGGGGTAGTTACCAGCCAAAATTAAGAAAGTCCATTCCCTGGCAATTTAAGAAATTAAAAGTATTTTAAAATAAATGTATACGTACAATTGTGGACGGATATTGTCACAAAAGCGGTTGTCCAATGTTCGGACGTGACTTATTTCTCATTGTTATTTCCTTAATACCCACCGCAGTATCTCAGTTTTACCGCTACAATCTTTAAGGGTTATGAATGTATACTGGCACAATATTTACTTGGGTGTTTTTTGTATTTTTCACTTTCCATAACAATGTCTGTCTTTTTTACATACGTAACACCTTTTAAAATTACTTTGTAATTTCTAAAGGTCGCAGATTAAATAGTTATTTGTGTTTTGCTAAGAACAATCATGAAAAGCTTTGGAATGCACAGGAAAAACTGACACAACAATGTATCTTTTGTCTCCTTCTCCCATGCCTCTCTTATAAAATCAGAGTGTTTTGTTTTATGCCAAATACTGTGGAATTGCCCATTGGCTCAACAGAGAGAACGCACAGCGTGCAAAACCAGGACACAGCTTCATAGACCTGCGCAAAAAGTAGGCAAGCACAACCAAATTAACTTGCTTGCCAGAATAAGGTTACCAGCCAAAATACCTTGTCTCGTGTACTGTTTGTGACGGGTATCCTACTCCTTTTTGCTAAGCAGTTATATATGTTCTGCTCATCAGCTCTATGCAATAGGGCACATGTATGGGGCCTACGGCTCACAATGTAGACTTGTGCCCGGTTCCATCAATAGAGTACGCTTAGCTGAAATAACTTGCTGTCCTAAAACGGATGCCATTGTAAATCACATTGGTCGCAATTGGTGCTGTGCTATATCGCTAAGCACATGTTAACTTGCCGAAGCTGGTACAGCTTGATGCATTAGACCTTGCCAAGAAAAGTATAGCTCACAATTTTACCAAGTCGGGTATATACGTGCATGGATATGGGTCACTGAATAATATTTAAGATTTAAATGACGTATGTAAAAAAACTACCTTTAAAAAACCTGCTGTGAGTCTGACTTCAACACCATCCACTGTGGCTTTGAATGATACTTGCACTGTGCCGTCTTTCATACCAATAACATCATGTTGTGAACGTGTGATACTCAATACAGTTTTGCCATTGAACAATGCACAACCCTTGCAGTCGAATGGTTTTCTTTAAAAAATAATTCGAAATCGTGTATCACATACAATGTTTAGATGTGACACATCATAACACTACACTAACATCAAGACATTACATCGTATAACAAATTCAGCTCTCATTTTGCTTTCACTGATTGATTTGACAATGTCCAACCAGGCGTTCCCATTTCTCTAAAATGAAACAAACTCGTTAAAAAATATTGCCCGGAGTTTTGTCCACACAGAACCCTTTTGAGAACGACATCGTTATTTTTGTTATCTCACAGTTTCCGTTAAAACAAAACCACGAAATATGTTAATCTTTTCACTATACATATGGGCGACCCTTTGAAGACGTCTTATACAGCATGTGTTCCCATTCTTGTTATCTATTTTAAAGGTATTATATAATACCTTTAAAATATCATGGTGGAGCTGAGAAAAATAGTCGCAGGCAATGTTCATGTTTTGTGTGATCAACCATGAAATAAACTTGTGAAGATTTTGGGCTGAAGCCTTTGTAAGAGTCTGGCGAAAATAGTAAATTGTTACCATGAAAAATGTCAGCATGTAAATGCTTTAAAAACTTGAGTTGTAACAACCAAAATCAGCTGTTTCGTTTTATTAGGTTTTCAGATAATATAGTTGTCTCGAGTATGACTTCAGATCAGAGGGAAACATTTCACAGAAAAAATGTTTCTAGTATGAACTTCATAACCAGTATAAGCTTCGGACTATGTTAGACAATGGTGGTTGTTATCCTTAATAATTATATATAGAATACCTTTTAAGTCTTCTTTTTTATGAAACAAAATGAACGTGAGCTTGTTCTAAAGTGCTGTTTTTATAACCCTTTCTCTGGAGATTATCATCTTCTTACCTGAGTCTTGGCAACCTTTTAGAAGGGGACAAATTGCTCCTGGTGCCTCCCCTACCTTTAGGACAGCGTTGAGCCGTTAGTCAGAATGCCCTTTCAGACGCAAAATTGAATGCATTCGGGTTTGAATCGATAAGTCTATCAAACTGCGAATTACATCCTTTTTCAACAAAGTTCCTTACTAAACAAAGTCCATGGCTTGTCATGGTTAACGTAATATAAACATTGAATAAACGTGTTTACGTTTTCCTCATGTAGTTTCTCACTCCAAAAAGTGATGTTTACCTCAGTTTTCGGTGTAGTGGGTCGGTGTAGTGGTACATCATCAATCTTTACAAAGAGCTGTATGTATGCACAAACTATCATTTACAATCATAGTTTGTTCATTTATTTCACAATTAGCAGTGCGTGTGTATAAACAATCGCTTAATGTCATCGCTTAGTTTGGCACAAAGTTTACATTTCACACCCTTGCGAGAGGATTGTGCAAACAACTACGCATTTTGAAGCGTGCCTGGCGTGCTGAACAATACAAATGATGAGCGGCCTATACTGCATTTTCTTTATATAAGCACGTCCAAATTTGGTTTTTAATTATTCTCAAAGCTTTTTTTTTATTACTTAGTGATATTTCTTTACACTAGTAACAAGAGGACAGTGTGTATTTTGACTTGTTAGTGAATGAGATGACAAAACAATCCGCAGCCATTTTGGTCTTGTCCCTATCTATTCAATGCCAACCCCAAATGTTTTAAGTAGAATAACTGAAGCACCATACTTTTTTTCCCAACGTCCTCGATATGGATACACTAGAAAATGTCATGAAGGTCTTTCTCTTCCGACCACCATTTTCTCGTGAACCCTTAGTGCTAGGACAACATGCTACTGATACTTAATGTCGATTGACGCACCAGACTATTGTTTACGTACAGCCTCGGTTTGGTTACATTGTTTTGAACGGGAATACCCCCAAAATGCTATTCCAAAGTTGGTCACAGACGAACCACCCGAAATCTGTAATTTTGCTGCAAACTTGAAGTTATTAATACCAAAAGCAACGATAGGAAAGGCCTGTGCATTAAAATCGTTTACTAATGCAAACATCACCGTCCCAAAATGACTGTCTCGACAACTAGGGCCTGTACCCAATAATTATAAATTACAGATAAGTTAAAGGGTCTGTATACGTTTGGTAATGACTCTGAAAAATTAATGGCAATACAAACTTACTTGGTAAGAACTACAGCAGCTTTGGATATATAGTATAAAACAGTTGGAATAACAACTCACTTCAAAGTGCTGCGGTTGTGGAAAAAGATATCACTTTTTATCCCCCAAAATGTGATTCTGAGATTGTATATTCCTGTTAGGGATTATTCTTCCTGCGTGGACAAATTCTCTCCGGATTTTCGGCGATATCTCAGAAACACGACCACCTTTTGAAATGAAATTTTCACAGGTTATTTTCATTGTATAAATCTACATTTACATAGAATTAAAACAATCAAACGGTTGCTAAAACCAAAGGTATACTTTGCCTTTAAGTTTAAGATCCCATGATGCTCTCTCGTCTCAAATCAGAAAAAAAAATCTAGGGGCCCTTTGAATATTTTTGTGTCTGTGTGCTGCCCGGTTTACCCTTGGCCTGACCTCAACATTTCCTTTAGGCTCTTTATGTGATGCGATTTCGTGGTGTGTGATACCGTGGTGTTACAAGCTCTGTAAAGAAATATCAATACAGTTCTTACCCGGGTCAGAATTGACCTGGATTCCAGGCCCCTTGGTGCCTGATCCATTTCTTGGTCAGACTGACCCGGACGGTGTCAAAATGCCCCAGAAATGGGTCAAACTGACGCGAAATCTAAATCACATTTGTGGACTAGTTTCCGGAGCAGCCTGACCCAGAAATGGGTAAGCTCACCTGGGGCCGGAACCTGGTCTAATATTGACCCGGGAATGTTTAGACTGAACGAAAAAACCAACAAGTAACCAATCAATGATAATTCACACAATTTGATTTGTTGCATTCCAATGCTTGTTTCCTGTTTCCAAATATCAATATTTAACTTCAGTTTTGGTTTCCGACCGCCCGGTTGTGCTCTTCATGCAAACTTAAAGGATGGTTTTGTCTACTTCGAGACGGCTCTGCGTCCACACGGTTATTTCGGGTGAGGAAGAACGTCACTTTAAAGGCGTGTCTGTAGCGTGAATTGACCATGCCGTAAACGAACGGATTGATGGCCGAGTTGAAGTAGGAGAGAACCCGGCAAATTTGGAGACCCAGTTGTTTTTGGTTGTAGTTTATGAACTTGCGGTCCTCGTCCAGCAAAATGTTGAACGTGAGCAGCAGGGAGAAGATCTCAAATGGGGACAGGAGGAGGAAAAACAGGGTGCCGTTGACGACCAGCATCCGCGCTACCTGGTTGCGAATCTTGACGGCGCGGTCCAAGAACTGGTGGTTGTCGGTCTGGCCGTGGGGATGGTCGACCCGCTGGGTCAGTCGCCGTACAATCAAGGAATACATAGTCGCACCGAGGACGAACGCAGTGAAAAACGGTATGGTCTGGATTGCGTTGGCATAAGCGCCTGCCCAATCTGCTACAGGGCCACAATATGCGTATACATCGTGCAAATGTACGAATAAGTCACCAACAGGCCACGAGAAGCAATAGTAGTTGAGAGTGCAGTAGCTTGGTATCTCACTCGCGGCAGCCAGCAGGGATATCAACCAAGCACAGACCGTTAATTTCACCGTTCGGTTCCACCCGCTGATGATGCGGTGTCGCATCGGCCGACAGATCGCGTAGTACTTCTCGAGCGACACCAGTGTCACGATGAACAGCGTGGCGAAGTACGACAAACTCACCACGAAGTTGTTGACGAGACAGCTGAACAGCCCGTGGTACACCGGGTGAAAACTCACCGAGGACACCCCGTACTCGTGGACCTTGGAGAGGATGCCGAACGCCAGAAACATGGAGTCCGAGACGGCAAGGTTGGCGAGGTAGAAGTTGGTGACCGTCCGCATCTTCGGTACCCGATACAGCATCAAAATGAAAGAGGCATTACCCAGCACACCGATCAAAAGTGTTATCGGCATTAGAACAGTAATTGCCACATCATCAAACTTGGTGTATAATTCCTCCACGGCTGCCACCTCTTTTCCCGTGTAGTTATAATAGGCGTTAACACACCTATCATCCATCGTGGTGAAGTATACCAAACACCTAAATTCCCACGGCAAAACACCTGTTGGTGAAAGTTAGATGGTGACGTAAACCGAACACCTAAATTCCCACGACGAAACACCTGTTGGTGAAAGTTAGTTCTGATTGCTTTCGTGGGTCGATCACAACAGAAAAGCGAAGTCACATCGAACAAGCTCATAATAAACTCTCGTCTGAAATGCGACCCGATGCGACACACATCCTCGCCGCGATCAGCTTAGTCTGGTTATACGCATCAATTGTCCTCCTCAATCAGATCAAGGTGACATTTAATACTTCCACGCAAACTGCGCTCTGCTCTGCTCTACAAGTAGGCCTACTGTCTTATATCGCTGTATCAGTCAAACCTGGCTACGTCACACCGTATACTGCATACCACCAAAACGGTCATCCACAACGGCAAATTAAAAAACTGCTATTTACTTGATGGTAATTGATCGCTGATTTTTAATTCTTTTCCCCGCATGCAACATGCTAGACAGACCACTGGGCCCTCACCTCATCAAATTGACCCGATTGTCCATTTTCATCTCCAAGCACATAATTAGCCAGTCCTTAATACCGTTCACCAGCAGGTCCGTGTGTACCCAATCAATCATACGTACTTTTCCAACTGAAGCTACATGTAATTACGGTCGAGCAGTCTGCGCGAAGCATGCGATGGGCCACAGTCAACAGTGTGTTCATACGTGACTGTTATTGTCGTCTTGTTAGACGGGCTCTAGTTTGCTTAAAGCTCAATTCATCAGAAAGTCAGTGAAATGGAGGCAGCGGTGTTAATCAGCCATGTAATGACGACGATTCAATATAGAATGTAGACCTTTTTCATTAAGAAGCCATCTTGTTTTTCTCTCGTATTCAAACCACAAGTACAATTAGATTCAGTATTCGTCTTTGCTGTTGCACACAGGGGACACAGAAACTTGCTCAGTTTCTCCTTCCTTGTACATTTATTTTCTTCACACGTAAAGAGTACATGGAATTTCAGGATTAAACATTTTGAAATGCCACTTCCATTTTTGCTTTGCGCAAACAATTATGGTAAAAAGCTTTTGACAATTTGTTTTGGAAACGGTGGATGCCTAGTTTAACTTTTAAGTTGACATATCCCCCTCCCCCCCCCCCCCCACCCCACCCCGCATCACACAATACATGGTAACACTCTGGTAAAAAGGTGTCTCACTTAAAGTTTTGCAGTTCGCGAGCATGTCCAAAAAATAACTCACCCGCGTTTCTCATTTTGCTTTTTAAAATGTACTCGGTGAGACCTTTTTGCGACGTCACAGCCGCAAGTCAGTGCAGACAGCCTCTTGGTTGACAAAAGTAGGCCTATACAGGCGGCAGTCCTTGCAAATTATAATTTCCCATATCACTGGTGAATTATTAATTAATCCAAACATACGACTATTCTTCTTCAAAATGATGTTTTAGTTTTGGTCTGAAAGCTTACTGATTATGAAGTTCATCATTACTAGAATTTTTTGTTTTCAACGCAATATTTTCCTCTGAAATGAAGTCATACTCAAGAAAGGCTTTACAAAACTAAAGGACAATGTGTTTAGGCCTACATGCTGAAAATTGTGCATGGTTTTTCACTATTTTCTCCTGTTTCACAACACGGATCAAGCCCAAGTATTCACAGGTTTTGTTATTTCAAGTATATGGTTGGCACAAAAACAGAAACCTAAAGGAAACATTTGTGCCTATACCTATTGGGCCTATACCTCATGTCTGTAAACAAATGGCCAAATTCTGACTAGAGAGACAAGCTTCAGTACTTTAGAACTGAATCTGACGAAGTAGCTCATTTGGAGTAATTTCATGTTTCTTTTTTTTTCTCTTCTTTTCCCCCCTTTATTTTTAAACTATGTTTTACCGTGACAATCCAACAGCATTACAAATCGTAGATAACAGCCAACCGAACACTGCCCGGGCTTGGTTGAGGGATGTTATGCAAACAGCTGTCCTCTGAGATTGTACATTATATCTTTACTTAGGAGTCATAAAACATGCACGCTGAAAGTAAAAGTAAACACCGAACGGGGGAAAACCGGTCGGTTTGGGGAAATAAAGCTGTAAAGATTTGTGCTCACAACATTGACAAACATTAGCCGCGTCGTTTGCTTGATACGGAGTCCTTGCAGTGCCATACGACTCGTTCCGTTTATAAGGTAATCATGTTGGTAAGACAATATGTCACGCGCGCGCGCATCCGCTGTACGCACAAGGTTTTGGCTACTTCTTTCTCACTCTAAATGTTTTCACAAAAAACACTCATTTCAATTTTCAAAGGCATTTCTCAAGACAAATTTGGTAATTCTGACAAAACCTTGAGATTCTGCAAAACGTGCAAGGCAAGTCAAAGAAATTGCATTTTCTATTTCGGGCTTTTGGTAAACGTTGGCGTCAATTTGTGTGAAGTGGGCGTGGGTTGAATTTGAACTACGTCACACATACGAACAGGATTTCCTTCCATTTACAGAGTGACTTGGTCATAATTATTTTAATGATGAAGTTAGATCTCACCAACAACAAGCTATTGAATATTGCTGGGGGCATTTGCTCCATGTGATCATAAAAGCAAGCTTGTAGCTTTGTTCACCATGACAATACTGACAAAAAATATTGCTACAGCAATAATTAGTAGGAGTATTCACTCGGGTAACCTCAGAAATAAAGAGCCAGATTTCCAGCAATAACTCTGTTAATTTACTGCACTAGAGACTGGATGGACAGCCGGGGAGGGGTGGGGTACAGGCAAGTTTGACGCAGCCAACTGCTGGCCTTGCTTTCCCTACACGTTGACAGGATGTATACATTGATAAGATACTTTTGTACAAGTCAACGTGATATCATAATACATGTACATGTATAATGTGTATTAATTCTGAAAAGTTATAATGTATGTACCTCGTACATGTATATTCTGTTAGTGTGAAATAAATACCAAGAAAGTCAAGAAAGTCTGCAGGTCTTTTTTCACGCAAAAGCAATACATTGGGGCTCAGGGGTAATATTTCCAACAGTGTTCCATTACCCACAAAAGAAATTATGTGAAAATTTAGACGCATGCCCTCATTTAGCGATTGCCTTGATCTGGTTGTCTGTAGGTTGCCTTGTGCGAACTGACTAGTAGGTGTGAGATTGAAAGGTAGTAGGTAAAATAAAGCTCGTTGCGCACTTTATACAACTTGTTTATCAAGGGCCATGTAAGGAGGCAACTTACGGGGGGGGGGGGTTCAGAGCCAGTTTATATTGCAGCGATTTACTCACCTTTAATTTCTCTTGGAGATAGTCAGACACTTTTACACTTTTAGCAATTACAATGAGTTACAGGAATAGCAAACAAATACATAAATGTACATAAATATTCATTTATTTATTTATTTTACCTATTTATGTACTCATTTAGGCATTCATTGGTTCAGAAATCAATATGCAACACATGACCACTTGATAAGGTTTATGAGAGATGAAGCTTTGAGATTAAAAACTTGTCGTACTTTTATCTCTACTATTCTTCAAATTTGTTCAACTTTCTCCCCCCGCCGTCACCGCCCGCCCTCGATTTATTAGCAATTATGCACAACGTCTTTAACAGCCAGCCCCCGAGACATGCATGTAAATGTCACAGTCTCTCCGAATACGTGGTTTATCTTCTTCGGGAGGTACACCATCCGTCTCGAGTATTGGTTAAAAATTGCCCAGTAACAACTCCACAAAAATCCCATCAAATGGCAGTACATGTACGTGTTTGCGTCAATGCTTGCTATTATTACACCACAATGGAAGAGATATATCCCGCGTGCTAAAGTTCTCGTTCATTTATTTATGGACTCACTTTTCTTCAGACTGATTTGCAGAGGTGAGAATGTTTTCATTTAACCCGAGGGACACTCACGTCTTCGTGAATTCACTTCCGTCAGCACATCTTCAGATTTTCGCCCCTTTTGTTCCTAGTTTACCGGTCAATTATAGACTCACTTTTCTTCAGTTTGCAAAATATTGAACACATTTTTCAGAACAAAAACTTGAAGGACACTTCTTACGTCTTCTGTGAATTAATTTCCGTCAGCACAGCTTCAGATATTCACCCTTTTGTTCCTTGACACCTCCAAACAATTACAAAAGATCTTCTTTTGGGGGGGGGGGGGTTCAAATCAATTTGAAATATTTCTTACGTTTCCCATAACGCAATGATACAACCACATAACGCAATGATACGGCGATATATTGCAATACTACGGCGTTATTTAGTAATAAGCGAATATGAGCAACAGTACAATTCCCCCAATCTCTTCCGTTTGGGAAAAACAACAGGGCACCAAACCACGGTCTACAACCATGCACACGGTGTATGTTTGTGGCGCTACAAAACTGTATGATCACCCGTAACAAACCTGTACCCACACTGTCAACCCCTACCCAAAATCCCACACCCAATCCCAACTCCCCTTACACTAAACCTGTACCCACACTCCCACACCCAATCCCAACTCCATACACAAAACCCGTACCCACACTGCCAACCCCTATCCACACTTGCCACACCCAATCCTAACTCCCCTACACAAAACCCGGACCCACACTGCCAACCCCTACCCACATTCCCACACCCAATCCCAACTCCCCTACACTAAACCTGTACCCACACTACCCCTACCCACATTCCCACACCCGATCCCAACTCCCCTACACTAAACCTGTACCCACACTCCCAACCCCTACCCACACTTGCCACACCCAATCCTAACTCCCCTACACTAAACCCGTACCCACCCTCCCAACCCACACCCACACCCTCACTCCCAATCTCAGCTCCTGTAAACACAACCCGTATACCCACACTCCCAACCTCTACCCACACCCCTCCTAAAAACTTTACTCCCCAACACACAACCCATACCCATCTTTCCAACCCCAGCCACACCCCTTCACCCAATCTGAACTCCCCTACACGCAATCTGAGCCCATCAACAAATTTCCATTGCTCATCAATCTTTTGTCTTCGATTTGTGTGTCTTTGTTCTGGCGTGACCTTCATAAGTTTAATTAATAGCAGACATACTTTTGCCTTTGGTGTGTCTGTCTTTGAATTGATTTTCTGAGAGAGAACCGTTTGGCTCTGGTTTGAACTTCAGCAAGCTTTCAGAAAATGATTCTTCTTCTTTTTTTCCCAATACCAATCCGGTACTCTTATCTTTGATTTTCTGAATTCGAGCTGGTTTCCCAAGAGAAAACCTTATTAGATAACAACATTCAATGTCTTCCCACTTAGAATATAATTGTAAAAAATAATAATAATAAATTAAAACAATCTTTTTTTGTTTGCACAATTATGCCGATTCCTTGCTGAGTTTGAAGGAAAAGTAGTTTTGAAAACCAGCATTTCGAACTGTGGACCTGAAGAAATGCAGTCAATGCCCTTTAAAAAGTATGGGGACAAATCATGGCTCCCAAATACTCGAGTGACTTATTTGTTTAGTTTGGGCAGATTTTGTCAGCGGTGACTATACGGTGCATGCTTTATCTACCATATTATAAAAGGTTGAGTTAATAATTTCACTACAAGCGAGGTAAACTCTTCAGCTTTTTCATTGTCTCCTTAGTAATAACTTTCAAGTGGTACAGCAGAATTTAGAGCATTTGCCCTTTTTTCAGCCATGACCTCCAGTGTCTTTGATGACGCTTGACTTTCAAGTTGACTTACTGTAAATTTGGAGGGAGATGTTGCCATTTTATGAACGATACAAAAACAAACATAGTCGAGTTGGTAAATGTGAAAAACTTCTGAACTGTAGAGCTCTTCTTTCGACGTATGGAAACCCTGAAATCCAGCCCTTGTGAAGCTATTATTGCTAAGTATCACTGATTGCACTTGATCTTCAAGTGGTCTTGATGTCATTTTGGGGAAGGGGGTTACTGTATGATCAGAGTGCTCGCTTTATTTAACACACTGGACGGTCGAGTTGGGACGTTTCCCGGTTGAGCTTAGCTTGCCAGGAATTGTTCAATGGATCACCCTGGAGAGCGGCGCATTCTCTCCGTCAGCACAAACAAATATTCTTGGTGACCCAGAATTAGCTTGGCTTTTTCTTTTATAATTGCCGTCGTCCCCACCCCGAGTACTTTTACGGTGCACCCTTTTCTGACGGCTTGCTTACATCAAAGATGCTTTGATTCTAACGTTAAGGTTTTTTTAGGGGTTTCTTTATTACACTAAGGCAATTGCGCCCCCCCCCCCGTGATATTTTCTAGGTATACCGCTGCCACTAAATCGGTATCTGTATTTTTCTACTTCGACTCTTTTGTTTTGAATAATCGAATTTCACAAAAATAGTGTTATTCGTGCACAGACGAAGCTTATTGCTTTGATCTGGTTTAAACGTCAGAAATATTCCACTGTAAATAAGGCCTACTGATGAGTCCAGGTTAATTCCCACGTACTTCTGCGTCGTAAAGAAATGTCTTGCTTTTTTGTTTTGTCGTGTTCCCTGTGTGACGCTACAACCAGGAACACTGTTTACCATACAAAAGGGAACAGACTAGTGTGCCCTTCAAGCCTCGATATGACAGCATTGCTTAGAATGTGTGAATGACTCCACCATTCTGCGGGTTTTTAGACTATAATAACCCGACGCAACTAGTAACAAAGTAGTTCATAAAATCAACTGAATCATAACAATTTCTAAAAGTTAGAAGTCGTATAGGTTCCTCAAAATCGACTTGCCAACCAGACATTTTAATGAGGTTTCCCGCAAAATGGGGAGGTGGGGGCATGCAGTCTACGTCACTCTTCTTACTGTATAGCTACTACAGGCAGCAGGCACAACGCCAAGAATTTTTCACATCAAATTCATCTTGCCAACCAGACATTTTAATGAGGTTTCCCGCAAAATGGGGGCGCAGAAAATGTTATAAAAATTATGCTAAAAGCGAAGTACGTTTCTACACACACTGTGGAAATATCATTTGCTTTTATGGGTTTTGAGACATTGTATGGTGATGTTTTGAGGCATATTGCATTTGCGGTAACACACTTTCGCTTTGGTGACTACAATAATAATGGGGTTGACCCTCGTGGAATCAAATCAATTTTATTCCTGAAAAGAAACGAGGACCTAAGCTGGCTGGCTGGTTTGATTTCCTTGTTATTGCTGTTTTGTCAGTAACTGGAAGCAACAAACACTGCAGATGTTTTAATGCGGGACACTTTCCGCTGGATTTTAACCGTTTTGCGTTTGCTTTGGCCAACCATGCAGTAATGTTCCGCATACTGTGTTAAAGACTTTCGGTAGTTCTTGGTCATGGTTTATCAATTAGCTGTTATCTCGTGGATCGTCAGTGTGAAGTAATGTCGTTATTAGAGTGTGAAAAAAGTGGAGAGTTGTAACTCCACAAAGAGAGACAAGATACATAAATAGATAAATGTTTTCATAAATAACCTTTTATCGATGGGTTCATAGACGATATTAACGCTCCGGCCTATGGTGTTTAAGATTGTTCGATACTGCAGTAACTAAAACAAACAAACAAACACCCCAACAAACAAAAACAAACAAACTCACAACCCCAACAAACACACAAACAAACAACTCATTTTCGGATTTTACCACATGCCACACCTAGCAGTTATGACATGCTTATATTAAAGGGATTACAATTGATATAGTTTGTTTACAAATGAAATGTCATACCAATTTATATTTGTGTAAGTATTTCTTTGTTTTATTTTGTCGTTAACTAAAGTGGAGTTATACAGCTCCCTTTTTTAATTTCTCGCACAAATAACAAAAATACAGTTTTACTTGAACAAGAAAGAAATTAACAATATTTTACAATATTTACAATTAGGAGGTTAACAAAAAATAGTGCATATTAAATGAAGACAACGAATGAAACAATGTTACAAGTTCTACAATGTAATTATAGAAACACCATCTTAAGTGATAATCTTGAACACAACGACAATAACGACTTTCTCGTTAGCCTACTCTTTTCGAATTGTCGTTAATTTTCTTTATTTGATCTTCTGGGAATCAGATAATTCACTCCAGCGCCTACACGAGTATAATTAATAACGAGTTTTCCGTGGAGTGTTCAATTACGTTTCGACCATTTTGTCAATAATATACACTGCATTTTGCTAATTGGGGGATTCCAATTATCTGCAGGCTCCACTGAAATTGCAAGATTTATCTTTTCGTTTTTTTCCCAATGCCCCAGCCACTTTCCTTTACTCTTTTACTCTTTTTCGCATTAAATTTTGAGGGACACTTTCTTTACACTATAGGTCTCTAAGACATCGCTAATAATTGCTTGCACGTACATCTTTCATAATGGAAAAAATCTAGATTTTTAAAAAAAATTTAATTGAATACCCAAATCATGATTATTAACTGACAAATAAACTAATATCAGGATTAGCCTAATACCGCATTCTTCTTTTAGGCAAGATATACCTTTAAGTTTACTAGTCCAAATTACACATTCAAGTCTTTCAGCACAGAGTAGCATACGAAAGTGGAGATAACGAACATCCTTGCATAATCACTCTCTTCACTTGAACAGGGAAGCTGATACAATTATTTATAATGACATGGACACTCAGGTTGCAGTATACAAAAGCTGGATCCACTTTAGTTATTTATTTATTTATTTATTTATCTGTTTGTTTTTTTATTGTTTCTCTCTCTATGTGAAGTTATGCTACTCCGTTTATTCAACATCAATAATAACAGCAACATGCATCAAATAATCCACGTTAATAACGTCCACAATAAAGGCTGCTATTTATGTATTTATTATTCATTTATTCATGTATTTAGTTAGTTGTTACTTGTTTATCTATTTATCTATTTGTTTATTTATTTATTTATTTTTGTAAATTCTTGTATTCTTTCATTTACTTGGGTCATTATTGCGAGGTTCTCTGTCCTTGTTGTGCAGATGTAATAACATGTTCTTCTGGGACAAGAGACAATAGCTGGGATTGTGAAGAAGTCACTTAGACGTAAACATTATTGGGGGATTCTTCTTCTTCTTCTTCTTCTTCTTCTTCTTCTTCTTCTTCTTCTTCTTCTTCTTCTTCTTCTTCTTCTTCTTCTTCTTCTTCTTCTTCTTCTTCTTCTTCTTCTTCTTCTTCTTCTTCTTCTTCCTCTTCCTCTTCTTCTTCTTCTTCTTCTTCTTCTTCTTCTTCTTCTTCTTCTTCTTCTTCTTCTTCTTCTTCTTCTTCTTCTTCTTCTTCTTCTGCTTCTTCTTCTTCTTCTTCTTCTTCTTCCTCTTCTTCAAACTCCTGCACAACATTCTACCTTCTCTTCCAGTACTCCACCATCTGAACCCTGACATATGCTCCTCCTGCGGCTGGTGCGGGGAGAGGGGAACTCTGCTACATCTATTCATCCTCTGCCCAGCTATACAACCCGGTTTAAATCTTCTCTACGCACTTCTTCATCGAATCTTTCCAGATCTGAAACTCAACTTCGACCTCTACTGGACGCTCATCCCGTGCGCTAGAGGTCGATGCAAAGGGGCAGTACGCCTATCAAACTTCCTCATCGCCAGCTTCAAACACGTTATTTACTGGCTCTACAGAACTTTACGCTTCTCCGATCCATATATAGTTTGGCGCAGTCGCCTGCAACATAAAATTCTCATCGATTACAACTATTACAACCTTTGCAACAACCCTGCTGGTTTCATCACAAAATGGTCTTTCAACAACGCTATCTTCACCATTGTCAACAACAAGATAACATGGTTGATGTAGTCCCCCACACGATTTTTCTTTTATTTACTGATTTTTTTTAAACAATGTATATTTTCTTTAATTTACTTTACGTTTTGGGGTTAATGTGTGTTAGTTTGTTTTTTCTTGTTTGAATTAGTCTCCTTCGTAGGGGAAGGTTGATTTCGTTTTCCGTTCCCCCTTTTGATCGGGTTTTCTTGGTGTCGGAGGAGTCTTGCATTCCGCGGTCGCTGCATGCTTCCAAAGAGTGTGTGACTCTTTCGGCACTTTGCCTAGTTGGAGGGGGTGGGCGTCGGTTTTGTCTCTTCCGACGAAGGATACTCCCATTTACTGTATACCTTTGTAAACTTTTTGCTCACACTTTTATTGTCGACAACGTTATTATTATTTATCCCTGTTATGATGTAACGTTATTTATCTCTGTTATGATGTAAACTGTTATAATTGACTTCAATCGTTTTGAAATAAAGATGTCATTGAAAAGTCAAAAAAAAAGTCTTCTTCTTCTTCTTCTTCTTCTTCTTCTTCTCCTTCTTCTTCTTCTTATTTACTGGCTCTACAGAACTGCACGCTTCTCCGATCCATATATAATTTGGCGCAGTCGCCTGCAACATAAAATTCTCATCGATTACAACTATTACAACCTTTGCAACAACCCTGCTGGTTTCATCACAAAATGGTCTTTCAACAACGCTATTTTCACCATTGTCAATAACAAGATAACATGGTTGATGTAGTCCCCCACACGATTTTTCTTTTATTTACTGTTTTTTTTTTAACAATGTATATTTTCTTTAATTTACTTACGTTTTGGGGGTTATTTTTTGTTAGTAATTTTTTTCTTGTTTGAATTAGAATCCTTCGTAGGGGAAGGTTGATTTCGTATTCGTTCCCCCTTTTGGTCGTTTTTTTTTGGTGTCGTGGGAGTCTTACATTCCGCGGTCGCAACTCCATGAGAGTGTAAGGTTCCAACCACTTCCAAAGAGTGTCTGACTCCTTCGGCACCTTGCCTAGTTGGAGGGGGGTGGGCGTGGGTTTTGTTTCTTCCGACGAAGGATACTCCCATTTACTGTATACCTTTTGTAGACTTTGTCTTTTTGCTCACACTGTTTATTGTTGGTAACGTTATTATCCCTGTTATGATGTAAACTGTTATAATTGACTTCAATCGTTTTTAAAATAAAGATGTCATTGAAAAGTTTTTAAAAAAGTCTTCTTCCTCTTCTTCTTCTTCCTCTTCTTCTTCTTCCTCTTCTTCTTCTTCCTCTTCTTCTTCTTCCTCTTCTTCTTCTTCTTCTTCTTCTTCTTCTGCTTCTCCTCCTCCTCCTCCTCCTCCTCCTCCTCCTCCTCCTCCTCCTCCGCCTCCTCCTCCTCCTCTTCCTCTTCTTCCTCTTCTTCTTCCTGTAAGTATGCTTGACCTTATTGCTCCCAACGGCGCTATTAAAACAGCTAATTGGCTCCGCTGTCAAGTGAGCTGGAGATTTCTTCCCCACGGCGTGACATCTTCAGCAGTCAGTCACACTTCCATCGCGTGTGGTAAACCCACGTGACTCGTTCAGGTGGTCGAGGACGGGACACGTTTTCCCAAGACAACTGTGATTTTCATCCTCTGGAGAAAAAAAAACTTGCGAAGTAATGTCAATTATTTTAAATGCATTATCGCAAAGGTAGGTACGCAAAGTGAATGCTTGTCAAGCAAGAACGTATTTATGTTTGCACTGACAGTCGTCGGAGAGACGGGGAAGTTTTGGTTTCGTTTGCAATGGAGCACATTGTTTTCCTTCGGATACTGAAGACTATTGTGGGGTCGTTTGGCATCCTGGGGAACTCCGTTGTCTGCCTGGTTATTTACAAAGTGAACTTCATGCACACGTTGACGAATGCACTGATTTTCAACCAAGCGGTGATTGACTTGTTCGGCTCCGTCGTGTTGTTACTGGAGAGCAACGTCCCCGTTCCGGAGCCGCTGCAGGACACCCCGGCCAACTGGATTCTGTGCCACATCTGGCTGGGAAATTTGCTGTTATGGGGCGCGTTTAACGCGTCGACGCTCAACCTGCTGTCCGTGACTTTGGAGCGGTTCTTCGCCATCGTGTTCCCCTTGCGATACTGCGGTCTCTTTACCCGTCGCGTTGTCATCGTGTTGGTCGGTTGCTCTTGGTGTATCGGAATCTGCCTGCAAGGATTGTATATTGCCGTTGTCCATGTCTTCGCCGAAGGCAAATGTTACTTTGAGTCGTCCGAAAGAACTCGTCTTATCGGGGCAGTATTTATATGCATCAAGTTCTTTCTCCCAGCGTTTATCATGATTTTCGCCTACGCTAGCATCATGTTCGTGTTGAAGAAGGGTGTCCAGCGCATCGAAGAGGCACCCCGGATTGGTACGGTAGCGGGTTCTGTGACAACGGCAGCGCCGGCCGAGACTCGGGAAAACACCCTCCGACGCGCTAGGCGAAACACCTTCAAGACGCTACTGATTGTCTTCATCTCTTTCTTAGTCTGCTGGGCTCCCAACCAGATCGTCTTCTTTCTCTTCAATCTGGGCTGGCCGCTGGACTTCAGTGGAGTCATCTACGTTATCTCAGTCTCCCTCGTTGCGGTCAACTCGTGCGTCAACCCGATCATTTACGGGATCAAATATAGGCGCTTCCGAGAAGGGGTACGCAAACTGCTTGGACGTTTTGAACCTGAAGTATCAAACACCTTCACGATTTGAGGCTGAATTAAAAGACTAAACCAAAGAACAGCAGGGGACTCAAAAAGAACAATATTTAAACTATTATAGTCTAAGGGAGCATTTCAAAATGTAGGCACGTAGGCGCAAAAGAACGTTCCCGCATGCACACGCCCGCAACCCACTGGATCGCCAGGACGTTCCGATGGACAGCTTCAATGTTCCGAAAAGCGGGAGAATTTGACCTTTATCGTGGTGCTGCCATCTTGATTTTCTCCCATTCATATCAATGTAACCAGACCGAGGCTGAAAAGACAACTAGCCTAGTTCCTGTTTGTACAATGACTATTAGTTAACATCCATTAGTGTTATTGGATACAAGGAACGTGACCAATATGGTGGCAGCATGGTGATAAAGGTCTATCCCACACGACTGGATATGCACGTCGGTGCGTAGAAAACTGTGCGTTTCCATTGTTTCATAATCCGTTTACCTCTAAAATGGCGGCTGGATGATGTCAATGCATAAGGTCTTTTGATCTCTATTATATTGAGGTCTATTAAAACATCCTACTAATCCTATTGTTGGACGCTCCCTTTCCATATTATGTGTGTTCACTATTCACCGCACTATTTTGGTTATTTGGTAACTGATTTGAAAGAGCGTGACCATACAAATTGAAAAGTGTGGCCTTTAGTCCACTAAGCAAAAGACTGGACGTAAGCCCGGTTCATGCTTCCTTCGAATGTTAATGCGATACGAATTTTGACGTCGCAAATTCGCAACGAACAATTCGGAAGAGTGGAGATGTGGGCAACTCCTGCAAAACATTCGCAGCGAATAAAGAGCTGTGATGTTAAAATTCGCTTCGCATTCGTATTCGCAGGAAGTATATATGAACCGGGCTTAAGTTTGCTTCCAAATGTCACACATAGTGCACCTGATTAGGGGCAAATAACGTGAAAAGATATACTCTGTGCTTATTTGTATCACACACTGAATTAGTGTTATTTGTACTGGATTTGGTTGTGCAAAACATCCATTGATGAAAAGCACAATTGGTAGCTTTCAAAGACCACAGTTCGCACTTTATGTAACCCAGCATAACAAAAATAACAAAGCTGTGAAAGTTTACGCTCAGTCGGCCATCGGAGTCATGGGAAAACAGTGAAAAGAAAACTTTAACATGATTTCACTGTTTTCAATCCTCGGGGTTTCTAACGCGCAAGATCAAAACTTATTGTTTTACTAATTTCTCCCAAAGAAAACCTGTAGCCTTTCAGGCAAAAATAAATCAAGGGAAGTTTTCCACAATGACCATCTTTAAACCATGTAAGTTATGTGCAGATTTGTGAACATTTACATTTTACCGATGTTGTGCACACTCTTTAAACTCTTAATGTCGATAAATTTATGTTTCAAACCTAATTATTTACGTTTTCACCGTTCCTGTACAAAACTATGTAATCTTGGTTACACTAAGGGACATTTTTAGAGTAGAGTATAGACCCCTTGCATATGACGTCACACTCTCAAACAGCGTCCTCACTGAGGCAAAAGGAGGCATATCATTGGACGACTGCTGCGTAAGAACATGCGCATGACCTCAGCGTAACAGCAGCGTGTCATGCAAGGGCTGTATAACGTGCTTGCGTGTACGCGCCGAGCACAGCTCTAAGCCAATGGTAGACCTCAGTGAGGACGCTGTTTGAGCTTGTGACGTCATATGCAACGGTCCATTCAGGAATTTTCCTGGGTATGTTTTTTGTGATAATCAACTAATGAATGCATTTTTGTGTAAGAAAAATAGTACATTTTTGCGTCCTTGACTGCCGATAAAAACGAGAGCAAATTAATGCAGGTGAAGATTTGCAACTGTCAGACAGATCTTGTACTAAAACTCACACATTCAAACGATGGCTGACCGATCTTCAAAATATCAAAATGATATTTCAAAATTGCATTTTTCTCCAAAATGGAAAGAGGCCTGGCAAAACGATTTCACTGGCTACGCGGGAATAATAATATGTTCTGTCAGTCAAGTAAGTTATTTTGTAATAACTTATTTTATTTTTTTAGGGGAGGGGGGTTCAAATCTGCAAATTATGTATCCTCCCTTAAGTTTGACGTTACGTGAGACGCGCAAACTGCTTTCTGTGGAATTCTCTGTAGTGGCAGGAAGTTGCATTGTCAGTTAAGACCTTGTGGTGTGCTTCTGATGCCCCAATGCCAAGTTCTTTCAATGCACGCCTTCAGCACTATCGCAGATCACTAGGGAGATTGTCCGTTGTATTGAATTAATGACAAAGAAACTCGTGTGGTTTATGAGAAATCTTCAGAATTATACAGCAGGAGGTTAGACATTAAATTTATCAGTTTTTATCAACTTGGGTTTAATTTGTCTCAGCTCTTGAAAAGAACAGAACGATTCACCTTTTCATAAGTAGCATTTCTTGCTTCTAATTCTGAACTAGTGGTGACAGTCTCAAAATTAGAATTGTTGTAAGATTTGTGGGGATTTTTCAACAATGTTTATTTTTATTTTTTTAATTCCAAGCTGATGTTTGAGAGCCTTTACAATCGTTGTAAGATTATTTTGGTTTGTTTCTTGATGTTTCGAAAGTCCATACGTCGTTGTAGCTGTCAATTATCGAAACTGTCTCACAGTTGTAACCATAGTTATTACACGATGTCTACTCATTACTTTTCCACAGGCATCTCACTCGCGTGTGATTTGCACATTATATCATTTAAGAAATAATTATTTCCGTCACCAGATTGACAACCTGGTCCTTTAAAATAGCCTTTAAATTGTACATCTCAATGGCCGGTGTCATAGGGAAGTTTTTTCCCCAGAGATTCTGTCCCCATGGTAAATTAACATGGGCTGAAGGAGGTTGATTCAAAAGAGGGCGCTATCAGAAAAGGTTTGTACATAGTTCGCCGTAAGGGGGACAGAATCTCCGGGGGTAGAATCTCCTGCCACTCCTTTACTAATATTGCGAGCAGCGATGCTTTTGCTTTTATTTGAAAACACAATTTCCAACGCCAGAAAATTGGGATAATGCCTTCTTTGGAATGACCATTGTCACTATTGATATCATTGTGCTTTTCGTTGACACTAGTTCTCATCTCGAAACACACCTACGTCACTTGAAATTAGACATGGGGCAATTTCTTCTGCAAAAGTAGTTTTGCTGAATTGGTTGCGAGCAATGACAGAGGGCGCACTTTTACTAATAGAAAGTGAACGTCAACAGCAGTGACCCAAATCTCCCGTCTCACTCACCCCGTTTCCTACCGCTTTATTAAAAGCCCGATAATCTGGATCGGATAACTGCGCTTGTCTGTGATTAAAGGGATCAATCAAAGCAGCCCCGAAGTACAACAAAGCAATATTTAAAAACCTTTATGGAAAAATACAATAAAAATAAAAACTGTGCAAGTTTCTGTGCCATGAAAATTATCTGTTAATCAAGAATTGAAAGGTAATTTCTTCAAGGGTTGTGGAAGTACTTTCGAATGATCATTTGTTCCAAGAATGAGAACAAACACACATTTATGATGGCAGGCAATATACTACACTGTTCATATGAAAGTTGTTGTATCATAACTACCAAACAAATCAAAAGCTAGATTTGTGGAGATATAGTAGGTGTACACATTTTGCGGGTAGTGACAACAACTGCCATCACCGAAGTCGCGCAGAATTTGGAGACCGCTAAATGTGCATAGCGCCCTCTGTTGTTCAATCATTACACCCTGACTTGCTCCCCGAATCTCAGCAATTGTTTTTAACTTTGTACCCTTTGGGCTCAGCCAAAAACACACGAGCCTAAAAACATCACAATACCTGGCATAACTCTAGGAAGAAATTTGTGTAGGATAGTGGTATATACATTAGCTTTAGTACAGGCTTATAAGCAATTATTTCCCGACAGAATAAAGAAGGCAGAAATTAGTGTGTTGCATTTTATTAGCCACATTTATTAAATCATTCCCATACAATCCACTGGTGTTATTTCTCGGAATTAGTTAGAAGGTTTACAATGTATTAAAGGCAAGGTATACTTTTGGTAATTGTCAAAGACCAGTATCCTCACTTGGTGTATCCCAACATATGCATAAAGCAACAAACCTGTGAAAATTTGGGCTAAATTGGTCGTCGAAGTTGCAAGAAAATAGTAAAAGAAAAAGTAACCTTTTTGCATAGAATTGAGTGTTTTCAGATGCATGAGAATGCCTGAAGCCTTTCTCAGATTCCGATTTTTGGGTGAAAAATTGCATCCTTCTCTAAAACTACATAACTTCAAAGGGGTCGTCTCTATAGAAATGATATTCTTCCTACTTTAGTCTGACTTCCAAATTGTTTGCCCCTGGAAAAATCAGAAAAACTGTGATTAGATACCCTGAAAAGTATATTAAGCCTATACCATATGAATATGTAGGTCAGCCCTTGTATTCAATAAAATATTTCTACTTTTTTCCCAAGGACCAAGTATTATAGTGCCTCTTTCTAACAACGTGTTATAACATCAACAGCTCTCCAGTGCTCCTTATCAAGTAAGTTTTTATGGTAATTAATTTGTGGAGTAGGCCTAACTACCAAAGGTATACTTTGCCTTTCATACTGGAATATTATTTACACGTGGATATTTCTCTGAATAAATGCCTTACGCTATTGAAGGGGCATTCTTACAATACTATTTAATACAAAGAAACACCAGATAAATTTACTTGCTTTATTAGGCCTCTATATTATTTTGAGAGAATATTATTACTATTTTTTATCATAAGATTTGGTATATATTTAATGATATATTAATGAAACACCGTGCGTGCTATGGGTACGATTGTACACACAATTTATTCATTAAAATAAAGTAATTTATCAATAAATGTCAAAAGAATGTTTTTACAATCACAACGAAATAAAGATTCAGAACTAAGGTAAAACAGGTCTACGGTTGATTTTTTATAACAGGTCAATTAGCCTTTTGGAGATTAGTAGACAATTACAGGAGTTCCATGTTTGGATTGAATGTTTACAGACAACCAAAACGTAATAGTGTCATAGTATTGTGTCCACCATGTATAAAAATGCATAGAATACCCAATCCCTACTACTCAACACCACCAAAAGCTAACGGACGTATTGAAATCTTAACTTTTTGCACACTGCACGTCTTCACGTAAGCTTTACATAATTGTTTTTCCGGTATGCAAATTTTCAGGAAAGCTTGACATCAAGCCAAAGTTTTTGTCATCCACACGTAAGAGCAAAAGTGGGCAACTGGGCGGGGCTTATTTTCCACTGGCAATTCTAAGCATTCGGTTGGCCGAAATTTTGGAAACAGATGTTTAACTGGACTGATTTCCATTGTTATGCAAATATGGGGTTTTGAGCGGCTTTGTCGAATTGCTCATTTTTGGGCAGCAAGAGACGCCATTTCTCGAATAGCCTCAGCACGAAGACAGTGTGCTGTGTCTACGTTCTAAATTCACATGGAAAAAAGTGGTGGTTTTTTGAGAACACTAAATTTAATGTGACTCGAACTCTTGTACCACCCTTCCACCGGCCAGGGGATATTTTTCTACTCTTTGGAATTAATTTGTTGCTCATATTTTGGGCAAAAATTCTGTGTTGAGTTTGCAACCGGCTTTGAGAGATCTACACGAGGTTGGCATGGACTTTCATCAACTAGAACAACACCACGAACTGCAACTTGAACTTACAAACTGACCAACTTCGTTGTGGAACTCTTGGCTGTGCGAATTCCACGGAGTTTAGCCTGAAGACTGTAGCCTACAGTCGGACTAACTTTATTGTCCCCTATAGGCCGAGTTACCACAGGAGGCATGGAGCCATTCGAACTGAGGAAGGAGACGGACGGGGAGGAAGGAGACGGCGGGGAGGAAGGAGACGTACTGAGGGGGAGAGGAAGCACACGGCATGCATTCAGCCACGCCTAGGGATAGGAGGCCGAGACCACAGCAATTTCAACAAGACTTCGGTTGTATGCGAGTGTTTGAGCAAGGGCAAGTAGTGTTTCTTCAAGAAGATTTTCTTCCAAAGATCATGGTCCATGAAAACTAGATATAAACATGAATTTCAAAGACTTTATACATGGTCTTTTGGAAGAATTGTAGAGTGTGTGATGTTTTGTCTAATGAGCGATTTGTCAAGAAGGAAGTGTTCAAGCAAGGAATCTTCAATGTGTGTGTGTTTTTTTTTATAAAGAGCGGTATGTCAAGATGCACAAGTGTTCAACAAGAAATCTTCATTGTTCTATTTTCTGGGGGTTTTGGGTTTTTGTTTTGTTTTTTGTACAATGAGCGATTTGTCAAGATATCAAGACGCATGTGTTCAAGCAAGAAATCTTCAATGTGCTATTTATATTTTTTTTATATATTTTTTTTCAATGAGCGATTTGTCAAGATACAAGTATTCAAGAAAGAAGACTTAAAAACCTTGGTAGGCCTATATGAACTTTTTTGCCTTACCAAGGAATGTGGACTGAACTCTGTGTTTTAAAAACTGAACTGAGAAAACTTTGGTATAATTATGAACACTTATTGTGCCTGACCAAGGATATAAGAACTTAACTTTATTTTTGTAAACTGACTTGTTTAAACCTTGGTATGTGAACTCTAGTGCCTAAAACCAAGGAAATGTGAACTGAACCTCATTTTTAAACTGAACTCTTAAAACCTCGGTATATGAACTTTAGAGCCATAACCGAGGAAATATGGACAACTTCTTTTTATTTTTTGTTCACTGAACTCCAAAAACCTTGGTATATTGTGAACTGTAGTGCCTAACCAAGGAAATGTGAACTGATCTTCATTTATTTTTCTTATTTTTTCCTAGAAAATATTGGTATATTATGAACTCTATAGCCTAGCCAAGGAAATAAGAACATTATAAACTATAGTGCCTTACAAGGAAATGTGAACTGAACTTTATTTTTTTGTTTTGTTTTGGGGGGTTTTTGTTGTAGTTTTTTATAACTCTTCAAACCTTGGTGCATGTGTAAGAACTCTAGTGCTAAACCAAGGAAATTATAGTGGTTTTTGTTGTTGTAACGAACTCAGAAAAACTTGGCATTAGCCTATTATGAACTGCAGTGCCAAACCAACAGTATAAGAACTAAACTATAGGCCGAGGCCTATAAGGACTCTAGTGCCCAAGAAAGAGTGCAGACTGAACATCATTTTATTTATTTTTTAACTGAACTCTTCAAGCATTGGTTATTATAAACTTTAGTGCCTGAGCAAGGAACGTGGACCAAACTTAATTTTTTACTTTTTGGGGGGGGGGAACTAAATGCCAAAAACGTTGGTATATTATGAACTCTAGTGCCTAACCAAAGGAATGTGAACTGAACTCCATTTTTTTAAACTGAACTCTTCAAACCTTGTTGTAACTCTAGTGCCTAGCCAAGGAAATGTGAACTGATCTTCATTTTATTTATTTATTTATTCTTTTTTATACTTCTTTATTGAAATCTTCAAGCCTTGGTATACTTTGAACTCTAGTGCCTGACCAAGGAAATGTGGACTGGACTTCATTTGATTTTTTTGTTTGATTTTTTTTTTAACTGAACTCTTACAACTTTGTTATATTATAAACTTTACTGCCTGACCCAGGAAATGTGGAATGGACTTCACTTTTTACCAAACTCTTCAAACCTTGGTATATAAACTCTTGTGCCTAACCATGGAACTTCATTTTTTTACCATCTAAACATTTAGAGCCTTGGTAAACGAACTCCAGTGCCTGACCAAGGAATGTGGACTGAACTTATTTTGTTTTATTTTTTTTTACTTGGTGCTTAAAACCTTGGTATATGAACTCTAGTGCCTGACCAAATGAAGTCAATGCACAAACTATGAATCTACAAACTGAACTCATAACTCAAACTGAAACATAATTTGTGCTGACTATTATCATGTGAAGAGACTTTCTTCAATGAACATGACCAACACCTACTTGCATGCCGTGTGTCTGCTGTATTGTCTATGGATTGGCAGTGACACCGAGTGTCTGTTTTGTCTATGGATCTGTGGTGTGTGCTTCGTCTACTCATGCCTGTCTTCCCAGGCCTGAGTCTACCGATCTGTGGCAGGTGATTTGTCTCTGGTTCCTTTGATGAAAAGGTAAAGGCATCATCAGTGGGTAAGCTCGTTCATTTCAAGATTAAGGTGGATGGAGGTAAGCGAAGAACTAACCATTTCCTCCCAATTTTCTCCCAGTTTTTCTCCATCAGTTTTTAAAAATATATATCTAGGTATTTGTCGATGTTGTCAACTTTATATTTACCTTCATTGGTGATGATGCCACTACCACAGCTAGCTCCAAAGGTCTGCCTTGTATTGCATATGGTCATAGCCAGTGATGCAAACATCGTAGCTTAATTTCTTGACGGAAGTTAGTTTTCCCGGGCTGTAAAGGACCAATGTTTGACATGTTTAGTTTGTCAATGTAATAACCTCAGTACCAAGAAATATTTTTATTAATTTTGTTGAAAAGAATTTGTAACCTAGACCTATATGTGGAACACGAACCCCACATCATCTGTATAGTACTACCGTACTACTGTAACTTCCTCAGTCGTCAGAATGACAAATAAATAGTTCAGCCGTGAAAATAAATAACTTCATAAAAATGTACTTCTAGGCCCTGTATCATGTATACCTGCGCGTCTGTATTTATGTAAAGGCAGCATTTATCTTTGATAAATACATCAACATGAATATTAGGCCTGTTACATGATTTTAAAATGAAGTGTAAATGAGTCTGATAGACACTACCATAAGCTTGTAATGAGCAGCGGAAACATAAATCTTAACACTTAGGCACCACCACCATTGTCAGAATGAGAAATAAATAATAAAGTTCTGCCATAAAAATGAACTTTATATAACATTTACTTCTCTTTCCTATATCATGTATGCCTGCATGTCTGTGTTTAATATGTAAAGGCAGCATTAATGAAGTGTAAATGAGTCTGGTAGACACTACCATAAGCTTGTAATGAGTAGCGGGAACATCAATCTTAAGAACCCCCTCCATTGTCGGAATGAGAAATAAATAATAAAGTTCTGCCATAAAAATGAACTTTAAATAACATTTACTTCTAGGCCCTGTATCATGTATGCGTCTGTGTTTATGTAAAGACAGCATTTATGTTGGATAAATACTTCAACAAGAATACTATTACCTGATTAATTTAGTCTAAATTAGTCTAGAGGACACCATAAGTTTGTAATGAGTAGCAGGAATCGGCATGTACATCAAACATAAGCACCTCTATTGTCGGAATAAAAAATAAATAATAAAGTTCCGCCATAAAAATTTACTTTATAAAATTTACTTCTAGGGCCTATATCATGTACTCTTGTATGTCTATGTTCGTATTAAAAGGCTAGGTTGGATCTTTGAAAAATACATCAACAAGAATATTTTTCCCAAAAAATTTAGTCTAAGTTAGTCTAATAGACACCACCATAAGTTTGAATGAGTAACGGGAAGTGGCATGAACATCAAACATAAGCACACCCTTAATTGTCAGAATGACAAACTAATTAAAAAGTTCTGCCAAAAAAAAAAAGAACATTATAAAATTTACTTTGAGGAACTATATCATGTATGCTTGCGCATCTGTTTTTATGTACAGGCTAGCATTTCATAACTTCAACATGAATATCATTACCTGATTAATTTTGTCAAATGAGTAGCAGAAATTGGCATGCACATCGGACATAAGCACGCCCTCAATTGTCTAAATGTGTAATAAATAAAACAGCCCTGCTATGAAAATAACAATTTTCATAAAAATATACTTTTAGGGCCTAAATCATGTATGCTTGCACGTCTGTGTGTGTAAAGGCTTGTATTTTTCTTTGATAAATACTTCAAACCAATATTTAAAAGTTATATAAATACCTACAGTGTTTGCAGTTTCTCCCTCGTAAATTACAGTAAAGAAATTTAAATCTTCACTTTATTCATTCCTAAGTAAATAATTTTAAATTATTTTGTTACTTTAACCTCAGTTAAATTTTGAGCACAGCGATAGTAACATTGTTTAATTGCGGAAAAAATCAACCTTTAAAGAGTTTACCTCAGGAAAAAACTGAGTTCTGGGACAGACTAAATATCAAGCGCTGCAAAATTTCAAATTTTGTAATCACTGCGACACAGAAAAAATTTCTAGCACAAAGGGCGGGGGAGAGGGTTCATGAAGAATCCTGAGAAGCAGATCCTATTCCAGAGGGTACCATGCGTCTTCTGTTGGTACCAATTGTTGAAGCTTGGACACATGATCAGCCATGGAGGAATCATACATTGATGCAGTGATAAGGTTTGTATGAGTGGTAAGAATCATATAAAAGGCCTAGAAGTATGTCGTAGGCTTAGAAAATATACATAACTCTGCTTTCCCCTATCCAGGTTCGAGTCCAGGTTGGTGTATGGTTTTAATTGGTCTTGGTTCTAAAACTCTACTTTTCGGACCCAGAAACTTAAGTAAACTTATTCAAAATTAAGAAAATTTGAACCAAGACAAAGTATTACTACACTGTCACCAAGATGTGGAAAGATGCGTGACCTGAGGTTGACAGGGTTTGGAATGAGCAACACTCCATGGCAAATGTTCCAGTATAGCTGCAGTGGTTAAGTATATCAGGTTAAGTATAAAAGGTTGATGTGGTGTAAGGTAAGGTACGGTAAGCAACTCTCATTATGAGATTTTAACCATGTTTTCTCCACAGCTTAACCTGTTTTTTTTTCTCTGCAGCCATAACCTCTTATTTGTTTTCATATACAGTGAAAGTCTTATTGTTATTACTGCAATGTGTGTCTGGAAATGGAGTTAGGTAAAGTATTTGGTGAAAAAAATGTTTTTAACCAGCTGATTTCGTTGTTTTCTTCCACAGCCATAACCTTTTTCTCATTTTCATGCAGGCAATGTCTGTTGAGGCTAGATGTCTGAAAATGGAATGTTGTTAAGTATGAGGTAAAAACAAACGGTGTAAATGTTAACCCAGGTTTAACTGCTTATCTTCTTCCACAGCCATAACCTTTTTTTTGCTTTCATGCAGGAAATATCTTCTTGGGGTATTGTAGGTCAAGTATTGTGGGTCACTCTGTGGGTCACTCTGGAAATGCAGTTTGCTTATTAAGTATGAGGTAAAAACAAAACAGTGTGAATGTTAACCTGGGTTTAACTACATATCTTCTTCCACAGCCATAACCTTCTTTTATTTTTCATGCAGTAATGTCGTCTTAAGCTAGATACAGCATTGTGGGTCACCACTAGATGGAGTTTGGTAAAGTATGAGGTAAAAACAAAACAGTGTCAGTTCTAATCTGGGTTTAACTACATATCTTCTTCTTCCACAGCAATAACCTTCCTTTTGTTTTTCATGCAGTAATGTCGACTTAAGCTAGATGCAGCATTGTGGGTCAACACTAGATGGAGTTTGGTTAAGTATGAGGTAAAAACAAAACAGTGTCAGTTCTAATCTGGGTTTAACTTCATATCTTCTTCTTCCACAGCGATAACCTTCCTTTTGTTTTTCATGCAGTAATGTCAACTTAAGCTAGATACAGCATGGTGGGTCACCACTAGATGGAGTTTGGTTAAGTATGAGGTAAAAACAAGACAGTGTCAGTGTTAATTTGGGTTTAACTTCATATCTTCTTCCGGAGCCTTAACCCTTTTTCATTGTTCTGCAGTTAACGTCCTCATCTGACACAGTTTGGGTCTGGAAATGGAGTAAAGTAGTCGAGTTGATGAAGGTATGGTCATATTTAGGTTGGACTTAATCCTCATATTATGATATTAAACCTTTGCTCAGTTTTGTTTTCTTTGTAACAGCTACTAGATTTTCTTTATTATTGCCAATGCCACATTGTACAGCAATTGTATCTCGGGGACACTGTACTCTAGAGGTAACACAGACAATTGTAAGGTACCACCTGGGTAAGTTGATCTCTACATGAGCGAATGCTTCTAACACTTGTTTGCTTCTTTCCCTTTAAGCAAGATTTTCCTAAAACTGATGAATTTTTCTACCCATTGCCATGAACTTATGAGTGGAACGTCCTTTGAAAAATTTGGCAATGTGCCAAGTGCCACATCTTGTACGGAAATTTGGTAAAGTATGAAGTCAAACGCATAAAGGTATGAGAAATTAAAGTAAAAAAAACCAGCTGAAGTGATGATGAGGTTCTTTTTACTGATGTCATTTACCAAATAGAACTTTGAGAGTAACTTGGGGTAGCATGGGGAAGGTGGAATTTTAAAAACTAAAAACTAAACTCTACAAAAGAAATTCTGGTAGCTATAGCTACTTTTCTATAGCTACTTTTCAACCTTATCAAAATACTTTATTTGATCTCAGCCTGCTCAATCTGAGTTTCTATTTTTCTTTCCCCAAAAAGTTGAGCGGTTCCCATGTTCCTATTCCTTGTGGACATGTAAAAGAAAGGTAACTACCAGGCAACAGAGCACGAGGCAACAGGCAACAGGTTTTTTTAAACTACCCCTCACATTAATAAGGTTTAATAATCTGTCTCAAACCCCTATCACTTGAATTTTTGGAACATGACTTGGCTGGCCATCATTTGGGAACAGCATGTTGTGTTTTCTCAAATCAATCAAAATCACAAAAATCAGGCAAAAACAGGGTTTGGGGCATTATGGGAAATGGAGGCAACTTTCACAGAAATTTGAGCTTTCCTGTAAAGGTGTTGAAAAGTTATTTATGTGGAGAAATGAAAAATGCTAAAATTATCATGTTCATTTCATCCTAGTGAAGAAAGGTGAATTATTTGAAAGACATGGAACATGATTGGTACTTATAAAAAACAAACACATGATCAGAAAATCTGAGGGTTGATATGAATGTATTCTTCCTAAAACCTACAATGTATTATCCCTTTAAATGAGATAACTTTCAAAAAGGGCTTTCAGTATGACTTCTTATAGATGATTCAGTATGACTTCTTATAGATGTGTGTGTGATGAGGACCCTGTCAGTCCAGAGCCAAAGATGTGAATGTGTCAAGACTCAGATGAATCTCCTGAAGTTGGACTCTCTATCAACAGGATTCAGAAGATGGAGTGCCATAAAGACAACCAAGTTGATCACCAATAGTTACCGAGGTGATGGACCTGCTTGGAAGGTACAGTACACCATTTACCAATAGACCCCTCTCAGATGATTTCACTATTTTATCACTCGCCATGCTGGAGTAATGATTACAAGTTTTTCCTGATAGTGACTATGGTCCTAATTAACTGGTAATAATACGCCTACAAAAAAATAATCATAAGAATCTAAACCAAGCTTTAAACAAATTCTTTGTATGCAATATAACTGATCCATGAAGTCCCACCAAAGAAACTGCCAAGTAATGACAAATAGTGTCAGTCATTAAGTTTAAGAAGATGTCATTGGTCTCAAAGTGATTGGCAACATGTGTCACAATCTTTCAAATTTCATTAAGTTTCCCTCATTGTTGGCTTTGATGCATCTGTAAATAATGCTTTCAAGCACTTGTCTTCATCCCTCATGTTTGACAAATACGAATTCAGGTGTATATCATTACAAAATAACTGAAGAAAAGCATTCAGTGGAAACCGAATACCAAAAGGGGTTCTGCAAAGTACATTTATCACAATTTAAAGTCCCGGCCTTAGCCACCTCATTCTCAGATTGTATTGGGGGCTGCTCTCTTTCAATCGCCGCTATTCTCAGCTCTCTTCCACTTCTACCACTCCACTTTGTCACATCTATCCAGTGCAGCTTAGGGTGACCTCTGCCCAATCAAATGAACTCATAGGCAGATGTCTATATAGTTGCGTCGGGTAGACCTCCCTGTCTCATTACATGAGCCCACCACATAGCCTTCTGCTCTAACATCTCGCCAGTGTGAGAAACCAACGTCCACCAATCGACTCTGCCAGCCTTTCATTTGTGATAAAGTCCATGCTAAGTCTCTTTTCAAAAAACTGCTTGAAGGATTTGATTTGTACCAAAAAATTTACCTTTTGTACATTAAAGCGATTTTTTCCTCCTGTTTAACTTATATGAGTTTCATAAAAGGAGATATAATACAGTTTGCATGGTTTATTTTAAACATTTAAATAAAATTATTGTAGAGAAATATGTTAGTGTTTTTTAAATTATAGTGCAAGAACTTCATGCGAAAACATTTTATGAGGTCTAGGTATCTCATACAAAAATTAGTTTAACTGAATGCTCTTAACTTTGTCCCAAACAAATTGTGTTCTAGTCATGAACTGTCAAAAATGTTCAGACTCTATTGTTTTTAGCCCCAGGCAAAGATTATAGTTTCTGAATCAAATCAAATTCGAGCCAGCCATATTAGCTAGATTTGAAGTGATTTTGTTTGTTGAGGATTAATTACCTTCTCTTCTATTTGCAGAGGGTGGACTTGGACCTGTGCTGCCTTGGATCTCGGAAACAGAAGCTTACCTCTTCAAGTTGTGGTGAAGCATCAATATGGACAATGAATTAGTTACCAAGGTGATGGACCTGTTTGGAAGGTGCAGTATGCCATTTAACAATAGACCCTTCTCAGGAGACATCACTATTTTATCACTCGCCTTGCTGGAGCACTTTAAATGAAAACAACATTGTTTTTCTGATAGTGACTTTAGTCCTTATTAGCTGGTAATAACATGCCAATCAAAAATAGTATTGAGTATTGAAAAACAAAAATTGTATGCTATATAACTGATTCATGAAGTCAATCCCAACAAAGAAACAGTTTGCTTGGTTTGTTATTATTATTATTACAATAACATTGCCTGTAGTGAACTCTTTTAGTGTTAATTATCATAATTATTGTGGGAACACTTCATGCAAAAACATTTCATAAGGACTAGGTACTGTGCATTTTACCAAGTGTGTAAAAATCTTTAATTGACCATTCCGATACTTGTTTAAGATTAGCTTTTTCCCCCCTTTGTTTTAAACCAATGTGTTCTGACAATGAACTCCTGTGTAAAGCTAAATACTACAACATTTCTAGAAGAATTTTGTTCTGGCTATGGTCTGTTCTGAATCAAGCTCGATACCAAGATTTTCAGACTGGTTTTTACATGGCCTTATACGAAGATTAGTTTCACTTAATGATGTTTTAAATTTCATCCCAAACACATGGTTAGAACACAATTCTAGCCATGAAATATCAAAGATTTTCAGACTCTGGTGTTTCAAGCAAAAAAAAGTTTTCACAATTTATTTTAAACATTAAAATCAAATTGCTTGTAGTGACCTTTTTTAGTCTCACCATAATTATAGTGGGAGCAGTTTGTGCAAAAAACATTTCACAAGGATTAGGTATCCTGTACATTTCACCTAGTGTGTAAAATCTTTAATTGACCATTCCAATCCTCGTAATAATAAAAAATAATCAAAGTGGCTCCTTATACAGCGCTCAAATCCATCACTCAGTGACACTCATTGCACTCCAACATTATTACCCCTGTTCACTGTGCCTTATATTTCATTTCTTCCATCTCAGCTCCCTTAAGAGTATACAGCCTGTGCTGATAGATATGTAGTGCACTAGGCTAAATCATTCACAAGATCCATTTCTGCCCTCACAGGTACTCATTTACCCCTAGGTGAAGAGAAGCACTTATAGTTACATGTCTTAGTCAAAGACAAATGTTTCATGATTGGGATTCGAACCCTCATCCTGATGATGACTTAACAACCAGAACTTGAGTCCGTTGCACAAAAGTTTGAGATTAGCTTTGATTTTGTTCCACATTGTAAACCCAATGTGTTCTGGCAATAAACTGTCCTGAATGAAGCCGAACACCAAGATATTCCGACTGATAATCCAGGTCTTATACAAAGATTAGTTTTACTGATGCTCTAAACTTTTTGTTCGCACTAAATTTGTTCTTGTTATTAGCTGTTCTGTATCAAGCTCAACACCAACATTTTCAGATTGGTTTACCTGGTCTCATACAAAGATTAGTTTTACTTATGCTTTTAACTTTGTCCCAAACACAATGTATTCTAGCCATAAACTGTCAAATTTTTTTCAGATTCTGATGTTTCTCGTAGCCCCAAGCAAAGAATATATTTGTTAAACCAAATCAAATTTAAGCACAACCATATTATATAGCTAGATTATAAGTGATTTTGTTTGTTTAGGATTAATCATCTTCTCTTCTATTTTGCAGAGGGTGGACTTGGACCTGTGCTGCCTTGGATCTCTTGAAGCTTACTCCTTCAAGCCGTGGTGAAGCATGAATACGGACCATCTGTTAAGCATCAACTTTGACTAAGAGTTATCATCTAGAAAACAACATGATTATGTTTTTAAGATAAGGTACTTTATTGTCCATGATGCCAAACTGGTTAAATTACACTTTAATAGAATTAAAAACTTCTAGGTGACTTTTTGGTTCACCTCTTTAACAAATGCCTAGCGATAGAGACAATCCGTTACTACTGTCCAGCCATTGTGGCAATTCATGGCGATTTTCAGATGGATCCTGTATCAGCCAACTGATCCTTAGGCCAGCTGATCCAAGGTATCTTTGTGGAGTGACCACCGGTCCAGAAGTTAATGCCTTCCTGGGATCTTTCACAGGTTGTGGCAGTATTATCCAAGTCTCCCTTTAAACTTCTAGGCGAAGTTTTGCTAACTGCAAGGCTTCAACCCAAGTGGTAAGACTAAGAATGCAACCAGTGTCAGAGTGAGCTCCATTCAATGTCGATTGAACCTGGTCACATACATGTACGGTGGGAGCAGGGTAGAGTGAGATTGGTCCCTCGTGTGAGTTTCCTTGCCAAGAACCAATCGTAGTTTTTTAAACCACTAGAAATGTTTGTGCTGGAACTGAAGTCCATTTCATCTGTTCCGGAGGACCGACATTGGTGCCCTGTGCAAGGATTTAAATGGTATTTAAGCCGCACAAAGCCCCTGCGAATGGGACTGTAAGCAGCTGTTCATCACCTCCATCCCCCGAAATAGCCAGCTTCAACAGATACAATCGCTTATTGGCCACCCCCAACCGGGAACTTCAGCAAATGCTCATGAAGTTAGAGCAGTGACCCACATTGTGGGCCTACCTTAGAGGGGTCCCCACCAATGAAATTACTCACCTGGTTTACTTTTAGTCTGAAAAGGGGGCTAAAGCTTGAAATCCAACTTGCATTTCCAGCCTGCTGGATAATAGATTGAGGCTTGAGATTTCCTTTAAAACTAATGTGATTGGGGAGGTACTTCATCTTGATCGAGGCTTGAGATTTCCTTTAAAATGTGATTAAGATGGTACTTCATCTTTTTACGAAATGCATTGATAGATTTTGTTGTTATGTTATTTTGCTCATGTTGTCTCATTTCAAACTTCTACAGGGCAAGAACGGCAGGCCATGGCAAGACTTGGGGCCCACCATTTCTGCGACCAAACAATGGCATTAAGAATGGCAAGGCCAAGCAAGAAAGACCATATGAAACCAAACTCAGAAAAAACTTAACGAGTTTGTCTGGGATAAGTCGGGAAACAGTTCTAATTACCATCAGGTGAAAAATATGCCCCCAAATCACATGCATTTATTTGAAAGAACCACCAAATCATCCTGTGTTTTGTGAAATTATAGGACAAATTGTTTGCTCACAATCACACGTTTAGCTCTTCAAACAAGTCCTAGCTTAAAAATTTCAACTTCAACAGTTACCCTAGTCCATGTTTCTCCCCATTCACGTGTATAAGTCGTTTTCTAATAGCTCCTGATTCAAGATAAACATACAATTGAGACAGTTATTGATTTGGTGGTTAGTCAAGATAACCAAACGTCTCATCCACATGTAAAAAACTATTAAAATTAATAAGCTAAAATCAGCTTGCATGCCTTTCAATGCATATTCTAAGCTAGTTTAGGATTGGCTGCCTTCATCATTCACCATTAAATCTGCCGAAAAGATTTCCTAAGACTTAGTATCAAATTAATTATAAAAAAAACCACCCAACCAAACTTTGTTGCCGCCGAGCGGTACCCTCTCACAAATGTTGGATATTGGTTAAAAAAAGTCTTTATGCTGTCTGAATCGGTCATCTCAAGAATCTGCTCTTACTGGCTGGGGCTTTAAATTTGCATATCAACTACTTAGGTCATGCTATAAGTGATCGACTTCTATAATTTTTACCTATTAAACACATAGTTAAGTCATAATGCCACACGATGATTGTAAAGACAATTGGTTTATACAAAGTTTTAATTAGCATATCCTGATGAAAAATTGTACAATGTCAACTGTCAGATGATGGTTCTCATTTGGGACAACAATAGAAATACCTCCGTGCTGGTATGTGGCCAGGTGCAAACTGTTGGAAGTAAGTTGGCAGAATACTGGTAAGATAAGAAATGCACAATCTGCGTATTTTTATCTCAAAAAGAATCGGGTTAATTTTTGTGTCTCTTTCATAGCTGGGCACACCGAAGGTGACTGTTTGTTATCCGTTGGAAAGCAGGCACACTGAAGGTGACTGTCTGTTATCCGTTGGAAAGCACCCTCAACTACTCTGATGTGGCTGCATCAGCAAATCAGCACAAGATGCTCTTGGGACCTGTAGCTTGGATGATGTGACTTGCCCAAGGAGAAGGTGCTTGGTCAACCTGATGGTGATAATTGCTTTTTGTTATGCCAGCCTCATTATGCTAGATATGTTACTGTATTCCCGATTCTCAGAGGTAGAAAACAAAATAAAGAAAGTGTTGTTTTTTATGCCCTGCAGTTGGCCAATCCACCAAAGGGGCATATACTGTTTCTGACATGTCCTTCCATGGGTGTTTTAGGGTAGGTATACACATTCAAACCAGGGACCTATAATAAAAGAGGGCAATAGGGTTTCCGGTTGGGTAAAGATCCCAAGTTGGAAAGTGCACACAACCAATTGGAGCTGTTGTAAAAAAAAGTTAAAGTACAAACAAAAGAGGGACAATAGGAAGTCCCAATTGCAGGTGTTTATACAATTGTGGGCAAGCGCTACATACGCAGTGTGGACCTGAGAACAAAAGAGGTCCACATAATGTAGGGATCTGAAGCACTATGTGGACTTACACACGTCCACACAACGTTATTTGCAGTGTTGAGGAATAGGATTTTCCTTAAGTGTACAGAACAAAGGAATGTCCACACAACGACTGCAAAACAAGACTGTGTGTGTGAGTTTGTTTTCACATTCAAACCGGGGACCTATAACAAAAGAGGACAATAGGGTCCCCGGTTGGGTAAAGGTCCCCAGTTGGAAATTGTGTACAAAACCAATGGGAGCTGTTGCCAAAAAGTTAGAGTCCAAACAAAAGAGGGACAATAGGAGGTCCCCGATTGGAGGTGTTTACACACTTGTGTGTGTGTGTGTGTGTTTAAGTGCTATGTACAAAGTGTGGACCTGAGAACAAAAGAGGTCCACATTATTGACAAAATATGTGGACTTGGCACATGTCCATATAATGTTTTTTACATGTGTTGAAGAATGTTTTTCACAAGTGCACAGAACAAGGGAAAGTCCTCAGGGTGTATGCAGCACAGCTGTGTGTATGTATGCAATCATTGACCATAGCTCAAGGAGGACTTGGCATCTCAACTCAAAACTTGGTGTGTGGATTGGTCTTTGGATTCCTCAGAATCCCCCCCCCCCACCCCGGCCAAAAGTCAAGGCCTTTATGGCTAAAAACTAAACAAAATAATGTCTGAGTGATAAAATTACCATATTAATTGTCTCAAACATAATGTTTGGATTGGTCATGGGATCCCAAAAAGCCTATTATTTTTGGACCACCTAGGTCATTTGTGTTAACCAAGCACAACATTTCTTGTTTATTTGTTTACTTATATTTAGTTTTATTTTGTTTTGCCAGGAAATGAATCATTAAAAAAAACACATTTATAGCATTTCGGCACAAGATGCTTTGGCTTCAGGATGATGTCGGTTACCCAAGCAGGAGGTGCTGGGTTAACCTGATGTTTATGATGCCTATTAGTGACACTAGTGACACCTATACCTTACCCTGACGTAAAGTTCTTTTCATTCATTTGAATTAGCTTGCTTTTTAAAAGGAATCAAAACCTAATTTTGTTTACAGCAATTAATTGCAAGATGTTTTGACGTCCTGTAGCTTGGATGATTTCACTTCACCAAAGAAGGGGGTACTAGGTCAAGCAAATGTTGATGATACTTGCTTCTTGAGAAACCTGGCACTTGTCTTTACCATGAGGTATGTACTGGACATGCGAACAGTGTTCTCCACAGACTTTTTGGTTATGAGGGCGGTATGACATCATCAGATGGGCATCCGTCATTATCAGCCGTCAGTCTGAATACCGCGGGATACGGTCATGATGATTGCGAGGGGGCTTCTGGGAAGTCCACGCTAAAAAGACTCTTCTTCGATTTGGTACAAAAAAGAGCAGAGATGTCTCATTTTGAAACAACATTTTAAGTATCAAAATGTTTGGGGGTTTTTACAGTACACTTACATAAAAACAGAGATGAAGAGATAAATTGACGTTATAAATCACTTCATTATATATATTTTTTAACAAAAACATTGAAGTGATAAAACTTCAAAAGAAATGGTCACTGAAAAATGTGTTCTTTAACTTTCAGAAATCCCCTAAAGAAACAACTCACACATAGTTTCATAACTCAAACGTTCTTCTTGTTCTTGAAAAGTGATGATAATCCTGACACTTTATGAAACAGTCAAGAGCTTCTTTAAAATCTTTTGGAAGAATTCAAAAGCAATTACAATCTGCACGGGCACCTCGGAGCGGGCACCTCATCAGTAAAGCTCAGACCAATGAAGCGCCTCTAACACTTCCGTGTAACTTGACAGCACTCGAAGCAGTATTTTTTTTGCAAGACTGTTCATCAGACCGACCAGCCATTTGGGGCCAAATGTCATGGCTCTGCTTACCGAATTCTGCGCTTAAGGCCCATAGATTCATGTACTTTACAGAATACCAAAGTGCCAAATTTTGTGCTTAGCAGAGCCATGAAAATGGGCCCAGTTCCGTCTTTGACAGGCAGACTGTGAGTATCATGAATCAGGTGCTTTAATTTAGACTCCATTGATGCACCACATGTACTGTTTACCATGGCCGTCAGCTAGCTGTGTTCACGGCTGGTTGGTCGGTCCAGGGTGATCACAATGCAGGGGTTTGGCAGACAGCGAGCTCAGCAACATGGCTACTTGTTTCAGTGAGCGCCTGGCGGAAAAAAAGTCTGTGTTGAAGGGAACTTATATCCAGTGATCCGCGCTGGAATTGAAGTTGGGTTTGTCCATGATTTATACATTTTTGGCAGGGCGGTCAATTACTTTGAAAGGGCGGCCAAGTTTTTTGGCAGAGCAGCCTTAAATTTTTGGAGAACACTTGTGACTTTGAATTTTAAAAAAGCTTTTTTTGTTTTTTGTTTTTTATTTCCTTCTGGGAAAATCTTTTCATCTGAATTGTTTATTTGTTGTTTAATGAAATCAGGGTCTCATTATTCCACGGCAATTTCGTACAAAATTCTTTGAGGACCGGAACGTGGATGATGTCAACCCGATTTTAATGATGCTTGCAGTGAGGCTTGCTTCACAAAGAGGGATGTCCTAGATGTGCTGTTGTATTCCTCATCATTTGAGGTAAAAGTCAAGATAAACAAATTCTCGTCATATTGAGTTGAAATTAGATCGACACCCTTCAGCAGGAGTAGGAGAGGCATGTACAATTAAATAGGCACAATTATCATCCCGACATTGCGAGTTAAAATGTGTTGAGCAGGAATAGTCTTCACAATTTGTTCACTTAGTATATGACTCTACATCTGTTCAAGTTTATCTCTCCCAAAAAAACTTCATGACAAATCCATCTAGGTACTTTTTTATAAATTTAGTAAGTGATCTGCATTTTCGTGATCCCCATACTTGACCATTGGCCTTGAAAGAGCCTGTAAACAATACGTTTTGAATTGCCTTGTATGGCCAAATGATTGTTTGTGGGCAACTTGTTCATGAATATTTATGTAGGCCTATTATTCATGTTCCATGATAAATTTGAGTAATTAGTCAGATTTTGTGTAGGTACTTATGCCTGTGAAGTTTGTCATTCAAGGGAATTGTGGCACACATATTGCATTGCGTGATCTGATTGGCTATCCCTCTATTGACCAGTCATGTTTAGGAAATGAGACATTCAACTCAATATGTTTTCTTAAATGTTTTGTTTAAACTTAATATTTGCCTCTGATCTGGAATCCATTAATGGCTTCATAACAATCTCAAACTTGTTTGATGGTGAAGCCAAAAGAAAGAATCATCGTTTGTATGTGACAACAGTATCTTCATGTAAGCTAATATAATTTTGTTTTTCGACAATTTTCAAACATTGGACATTGCTGGTTTTGTTTTTGTTTGTGTGTAGGTGTGAGAGAGCATGTCTACCCGTTAGCATCGAGGACTGTAAAATTAGGACTCTGGGTGTTGTAAAAGACCAAGACCGTCTTTGGTTTGATTTTGTGTACAACTTCAATAGGGACTTTGTTAGAAATTGATTTACGGGGTCAACAAGCACGTGTTCATTTAATATTCACTACCTTATGGAGACCATGGACAAAACAAAAAAAGAGAAAACAAAAGGTCTCCATAGGGGAATTCTAAAGACTGGGGTGCTCCACAGGGAAATCTTTGTACAAAGTATATGAGAGGATGTTAAGTACTGGGATAAATGAAAGAACAAAAGATGTCTCCACAGGGAAAGACAATTTTGAATGGGCATGTATGTATGTATGTTCTTGTGTGTTTTTTTTTTATTTATGTAAAATGATAGTTCTTTCACTAACAATTTGCAGTGAACTGTTGTCTGATTGTAAATTGCACTTTCTTCTAATTTCAACTTTTCATTTTTAAGGATCAGGCTAAAACTTCATGTATGTTAAAACATATCATTACATATTTCATTTTTCTCATTTTCATTATAGCAGCTCCTAATTTCAAGTTCAATTCATCTAAGATGAACCCCAATACTCTCCTTCTTCTCAGTTGATTAAGTGTGGCCAGCTGCTTTTAGACCTACCTGGAGCAAATAAAAAGCTTGATCGCTCTTTTGAGGGTCGGTAGAGGAATTTCCAGATTTGTTTCCCTAAAGAGGTTTTTCATTCTGGTTTTCGCCTCTCCCAGGTAAACTGAAGCATGGTACCACTTTGGTCACTGAACTGAACTTGACTATTTCCTCAAAGTCACTTGATGCGTGTCTTAAGGTCAATTTGAAAGGGAATGTAACTCAGTTGAAGCTTTTAGAAAGTGAGAACTAACAGAAATCAAAATTGCAATTAATTTGTCTCAAAATACACCAAGAATTGTCATAGCATCACATAATCATTTTCAATGTTTATGAGTTGTTGCTAGACTAAATAAATATTTTTGTAATGGAAAATCATACCAGCCATGTAATTTTTGTTTTAAATATTGCTGTTGACTGTTTAACCTTAAAGGCATAGTTACTAAAACCAAGTGGATCTCAATAGACCCCTTGCATATGGCATCAAACTCTCAAAAAGTGCCCTCACTCAGGCAAAAGGAGGCACACCATGGGACGATAGCTGTTCTTTGTGCGTAAAAACATGAGCGTGACCTCAGCGAACCTGTAGCATTTTGCGTTATGCAAAGGGTGTATGAGTTATGTCTGAATATTTAGGAGTGGGGCACTTGTAATTCTTTATTAGACATATCAGAAACCATGTGAAAGGGTGTATGTGGCCATTTGGGACTAGGCCTACATTTAGTAAAATTGTAAAATCAAGCAAACTTACACAAAAAGCTTACTGCTGCAAAATTGAAATACTTATTTTTTTGTAAATCGTAATTAGAATTTAGACAGGCCCGTTATAAAAAATAATGGCCACGTTTTCTTTTTATTAGCAAGAATAATTGAGAATTCTATTAATCTATTCCAAATGTGGCTTTTCTGCCTATGAAATATGTAAATAATTATTTTAGTTGACATTCAAAATAATCCAGAAAAGATCACTGGTGCTCATATGCTCTCAAGTCTTGAGATAAGAAATTGGTTTAAAGTAGGTCTTGCTACACTAATTACAAAGAGTGTTATTTGTCCTTTGAAAAAAAGAGATGAACAAGTGTGCCAAATTATTATTTCATAAGCATTTGAATTTGGTAAATGTTACTTTACACTTTTCAGTTTTTAAAATGTGAGCACCCATTGAGGGGAACATTGTTCTTTATTTTTCTTGAATTGGAATGAGTGTTGTTCTCTTTTAGACGGATGTTGTACCATCCCTTTGATGTTCTCAACATAAAAATTTAATTCTAAAAAAGTAAAGCTTTTAATTGTTTCAAGCATTATTGGAAAGCACAAGTAGTTGATGGGAAAACTTATGGATTACTTTCATCTTTTTCCCTTCCAGGACTCAATTATGCAAGGTTTTATTTACTTTCAAAACTATCGTTTTTATAGTGCTTCCAAAAATGAATGAAATTTACTTAACATAAATTGGGTTATGGTTACGAGTTGAACGGAATGTGTGATGTGTCCCACCAAAAAGAGATTAAACTTTTCATTTTCCAAAACTCTCTGGGGAGAGATCTTTCCAGCGATTTCCCAAAGTCGGAAATCTCATTTTGTGACTCATTTATTGTATCAATGTTGTATTAATGTAATTGCTCTCTTCATGCAATTCTATACATTTAACTATATGAAAGGACCCTATGTGAACACTAAGAAAGGTATGCTTTTCAAACCTTTATTCAAGCAATGCTGCAATTTTTGATTACATCTGTGTCAAAGTGAATAATAGTTCGGAATTGATCATGACTAAAAATAATAAAAAGTAATGAAAGAACATGAACAGAGAAGAAAAGCAAAATTGTTAATTATTCAAAGTGACTTTTATTTAATTCAATTTCTAAAACAAATTAATTTTTCATGTTTGAAAAATAATACCTTATTATTGATATTTTTAAATATTTTGCCATCCTACAAAAACAAAGTTAACCCTTTTAAATAATGTTGTTACGGATAGACTTTCACAGTTAATTAAAGTCCAAGATTGGCAATTATGGGGGGGATTAATTAGTATCTATCTAAAAACTCACTGATTATAAAGTTCAAACTTGTTCCAATCCTTCAGAGAAATTTTGCATCTGAAATAATATCAAAAATCTTGTTAATTCCCTTTACTATAGCTGTATGTAGCCTGTTTTAATTGCTGCTATCGAAATAGGCCCGAAAATAACGATGCATAAAATCCTTGAAAAAAAAATCTACCATTTTCCTGTAGTTTTTACTTCAACTCAATTTGTTAAAATTTTCACAGATGGGTTGTTTTGTTTCTTATTTTACAGTTGAGTGTGAAAATGAATTTACTCTTTCAAAAACCAATGATATAATTTCCCTCTAAGGTTTGTCTCTTCAATAGTTGACGGCAACATTTGTCTGAACATCGAGGTGAGGTTAGTTTGGGGCACTATGAAAAATGATTACTTGCAAATAACATCAAGTCAATCACTGCCAAAGAAAACAATTTCTGCTACATGGCAGGAAAAAAGTGAACTGTGATATATAGGCATAATTTATAATTCCTTGACTGTTTTGTTTTTGTTGGGGTGTTTGTTTGTTTTGTTTTTTTCCCCAGAAACTTGGTACAGTCATTTATTTTTCATTTTTTAAAACGCCTTCATCATAACAAAACTTAAGGCAAACTTTGTTTACACCCATTGGCGAAATTTAACCCAAAAAAGACTTTGCAAACAAAACAAATTGCGCCACCTGTCGTTTATAATTGGGTCGGGCAACCAAACAAAGTTTTAAGTCACGTGATATATACGGAAACGTCGTTCTGGAAACGAAAACTAGTCCATTATAAAAAAGGGGTACTTATGATTTGACGGATGTTTTTGAACAAAAATACTGCATGTTCATGGTTAAAAAAAGACTAAATTGTTTACTTAAATTTTATTAGTATACTAAAGTACATTTTTTGCTTGAAAATTATCTGTGGTTTGAAGGCTAGGGTCAGAGTTTATATGTATAAATAAATACATAATTTTCTCCCCCCTTAGAAATGTGTAATATTCCAAAAACCTGTTATCCTAAACCACACTTGTTACATGCACACGGGACGATTACACTGGGTTGCTGGCACGGCCTAATCGTTGTTGATGCTTTATTTAGAGACAAAATACATGTGCAGAATTATCATATTTCCTTCTCAACTGGATACATATACACACACCACATGAATGTTATACTTGACTTTTTGAAGTTCATTACAGCTATGAAAATGACATCGTGTCAGAAGACTTCGTGCCGGCCATGAGGGAGGGTGAACGAAAGGGCTGGAGATTCACTGAGTATTCGTGCCATGCAAGCAGGTGTGTTGACAACTATATATGAGTTGACATGACACTGCATGAGGACTGAGCAGAAACCATAGAAAAACCACCATGAGCAGGAATTCTCAGCAACCTACTTTTGAAGGGGACTTGAAGGTGTTAAAGAGATCCAAGGTAAATTGATTGTATTCACATAGAATGAATAGAAAGCAACTTCACAATAATGATACGATCAACTGCTAGTGCTACAATCTAATGGAGACTGATTTACTCAATGCGCTCATTAATTACATTGTGCAGACGGGTGTGAGATGCACATCGCATTACATTCATGTAAATTACTTCACATCACCCGCTATGTCTGCTACTGATTTGATCAGCGCGCTGAGCGCAATCAAGGTTTTGTGCACATCTCACGCCTGTCTGTGCAATTCAAAGCTATATGATGTAATAAATTACAAAAAAATTCACACTTGCAAGTCGAAAATCAGTTAATTTTCCCCCCAAACGTTACTCCTAGAACTATCGGTTCGTTACGCTATCGTCTCCACGACCCCCATTGGTCATCATGTACAAAATCCTATTCAAAACTTTTTGCCCTTCACGTTTTTGCACCAGGAGTATTCTTTTGAAAATGGATCTCGCCAAAATTAGGCTCTATGTGTTCTTTGTTTTTCAAAGCGAGCTCGGCGAGGGTCCAGAAAATCCACACTGAAAAATAAAAAGTTTTAAAGATAACTTCTCACCCTTATTCAGAATCCTCACCTTCCGATAACAAATATGGCCGCCGTCACTGATATTTAATGATTGGCTGTGCGCAACGCATGTCCACAATAACCAAGGATCCATGTTTTTATAGATGACCCGTTGGTTCTTGACAGTCACTTTTTAGAAGATTGTCGTTACCATTATGATGTTTTATACTGAGTGATACACATGATCATGAGTGCTGTTATGATTCGCTGTAAAAGTGGCGTTACCCGTCTTCTTTGTGTAGCTGCATCACGCTGTAAATCACTCCACGCTGCTTGCTGCTGGTTCTTGTTTTGCGTTGGTGGTGCCGTGCCTGATGAACAGCAATTCGTTTGTGGCGAACGCCTTGACTAAAGACTAAGTAACAGAACAGACAGTCACAGAGCTCTGACAGTGTGCATGCGTAGTAGTATAGTAAACATCATGGTGCCGTTTTTAAGTGATTGTCAGCTAGGAGATTCTAAACATTACATCAAAATGAGCCAGCACAAATTTATTTTAATGACTCGCCACAATTATGTTGTGGGTAAGTGAGTATAGAGTTGGGGGGGGGGAATTATGGCCAAGAAAGTTTGTATCCGAAAGATCATCTCAGTTCCTGATGCTATGTGGGGCTAGGGCCAAAAAGTCGAGGGAGTCGAGCACTATTTATTGGGCTAACTAGTACCATGGAGGTAGCCAACTAGTGTCACAACTCTTGGACCCGTGGGACCCCACATTATGTGGTTATGGGGCTGGTGTACTGTAGTATAAGTACTTATTGCATATTTTTATGTAGTGTTATTACTGTAAATAACATTCTTGTTCAGTGTACTGAGTTTATGCGTTTGTATCAATTATTATTTGTGGAAAATGCTGTATCCTACTGCCACTTGTTCACGTAATTTTATTACAACAAATGAGATCATATGCACTCATTTATACGCAAGCTGGCTGTGTTTTACATGTAGCCCCGTTGACGGTGCTAATACGCTGGACTCCTCCGCTTCTTGACCTTAAGCCCACATAGTATCAGGAACTGTGATGACCCATTGAATGAGAGCTTACATTTTTGGGCACAAATTTCCTCTCATTGTTTGCTTACCAATTACACAGTTGTGGTCAGTACATTAAAACGATATAGTGCTGGCTCATTTTAGTGTAATTTTATGAAGAATCTCTGTGCTGAAAATTGCACACTTGTATAAGCATCATCGGCGCCATTCCTAGTTGCACTTTTGTTCCACTTCTGGTTGTCAATTTTAGCAAGATCGTAAAAAACCATAGCACTTGTGAGGCCACTGTATGCAGCTCAAATGCATTTTTAGTGAGTCCTGAATTGAGCCTTCTAATCTCACCATCTTGTTTTAAATCCCGGAATGTGTTGTGATTGATTTTGATTGCATTCAGTGCATTCTTGTTGGATCTTGTTGCATGATTCATTTGGGTGCCTCCAAATAAAGCAAAAGGCACTTCTTGTGTGAAGGTGTTGTGTTTTGGCCTAGCATGAATGCACTTATGACTGGGACAGGTTGGGTACTAAGCAACCCAGAGAGTCTGTCAGCGACTAGGGATTGTCAGGGTCCACAGCAGGGATGTGATTTCTCTGTTTTTTTCTGGAAATCCGTTGGTTTTTTTTACAACCCCCCCCCAAAAAAAAATATATATATATATATATATATGGGTTTTTTTTAAATTAAAACCATAAAAAACAAGATAAAACCAAATAGAATGCCCCAAAGTGCAGATTAGGGCTTTTAAAACAAAAGATAATTGTATGTAAGTAGGCTTTGAGCTGGCAAGTTTTCACCCTCGCAAGCTTTTGCGCTTTGCACTTACAGTTCAGGTTTTTTTTTCCAACAGCCTAGTATCACATCCCTGCACAGTCAGTACATGTAGGTCTCCTTAGTGAAGAGTCCCTAATAATGTAGAGTTGTAGATGCTTGTAATTGTAGTATTATGGAGTACAATAATTATGATGAGTCAATGAGGAGACGGATACGCAGGAGTTCGTGGACAAGATACAAGGGTAATTTAGGTAACCTCTGACCTCCGCAGCGCGCAGCGCATGCGCTAATGACAAATATGCAAAACTACAGTAATTAGGTCTAGATTCAGGGCTGTATTCAGTATTTGGTGCTCCATAATCGGCACGGCAGCATTTTCCCGAAACAGTGGTTTGCTGTTCAAATGCCAATTTAAACACCTATAAGGACCAGTCAAAATTCTCTCTAAATGGTCAAGGTGGCTAGTACAGTGTTGAATGGCATCCACGGTTGGTATGAAATATGGACCTAGTATAAAAGCTGGTAAAGCTATGGTAAAAGTAACTGGTCCTGCTGGCCAGTCACTAGAAAAGGGCAAACCTTGCATGGTGTCGTGTCCCCCCCCCCCCCCTCCCACATTATTGTTTCTTCATTGTGTTTTGGGAATCTCAAGAATTCCTGAGAGGATTTTTGGGGGGGCGGCAACATCTGCCTTATTTGATGAACTCTTTCAAGAACTAAGTTTGGTCCTTCCTTCAGCCAAGACTGTTCTAAAACCTCTTTCAGCCCAAGTGTCAAAATCCAGATGAGCTTCTTGTATATAGCAGCGTGCACTAAACAAATATCAGGAGGTTACTGAAGTGGCTTTTGTCAACAGGATGATCTACTGTGAGCCCATTGCTTATTCTAATCCTGGTGAATAGAGACCTTTGTGGACCATGCATGGCTGCCATCTTTGTCATAAGAGAGCACTGGTTTCATTTGAAAAAAGGAGATCCTGGACTACATGGTTTTCTGCCCTCCTTGCCTCTGTACATGAATTTGAATGGGTAAATGCAAAGATTTTTAGTCTTTGTCCAAATTTGTGTCGGCTGCTGCTAAGGATGTTGCTACATGTATATGGGCATCCTAGTCTTCACCGCATGTCCATGTGGCGTTTCAGCCCTAGCCATTAAGTCAGAAATGGTCTCAAGTTGTATTAATCTTTAAAAAGTATGGTTGAAGATTGTATCCAGAAAAGGGATGTGCACTGTATGTATTTGTACAGTATACATGTATATCGTCTATTATTTTTTAGCATTATTTGTCACTAGTGCTAAGCAAAGAGAGAATTCAATATTGCCAATCATTGGGCACTGTTTGATTGGAAGGTAGACTCCCAAATACCCAAACTCACTTTTTTTCCGGTTAAAAAACAATCCTCTTTCTGTGGAATAAAGGCTCTATGGGCAAATAAAGCTCAATGCAACAGTTATTTTATAAATTCTGCTTTTATGGGTTAATAACAATTAACCATCCAGGTCTTCCACCCCCCCCCCCATTTCCGGCCTGTTCACTGCACAGTTACATTTCTTAAGCCATGCCTTTTACTCAAAGTGTAAACATCGCCTAGTAACCCACCCTAGTATTCATTGTGTGGGCTGGTATATTATATAGGTTGGTGGTGTGTGTATGTCAACACTACCAGAAGTTTAAACTGAAAGGCGACACACAATAGAAGAGTTGACATTGGAATATGGGGTTACAGTTTGCTGACCAGTATTGCCTAGAAACACATAAACGCCGTGTTTACACTCAATCCAGAAAGGTGAATTGAGATCCAGCATTTTTATCATGACCACAGATCAAGGTCTTGTGTCGCGTTTACACCAGTGCTTGATCCAGCTCTGATCCCACATTAAACCACAGCAGTCACACAAAAACACAAGCCAAAAACCAGCCATTCCTAGCAAAACTTGAAATGACCACATTGAATTGCAGTGTCTGATCCACCTTTGCGTTTACACTTGTTTCTGGAATCCAATTTACCCGATCTGATCCACCAATTGCAGGGTTCAACCCGCCTCAAAAGGTGGATTAAAATTGCAGGATCTTGAACCAGGTCTGATCCTGCTTGTTTGCGTTTACACTACCTGTTAATCCACCTGTCTGATCCACCTTTCTGGATCTAGTGTAAATGGGGTCAAAATGAAATCCAATACTGTTGGTGTCTCACACCTCTGGTGGTTTTTTTTGCAGAAGTTTTGATGTCAATGCATCATGGAAAATTCTAGACCTATGCTTATTTAAACTAATTTGGAGTTGAACAAAGACAAAATTGACTTGTGTAGGATTAGAACTAACAATCTCCGGTTTAACGTGCATTTAATAATTGTTACATGTACAATACATAGTTGAATTTGTCAGATTTGATTGAATTACCAAAATTGAAAAGTTACTTTGATTTTTTATGAATTCACAATTTTTGTTCTAAAGATTGACATGATAAAAAGCCACTGACTTCTTCGTCATTCAACAATCAATGTGCGACGACGCAAGTTGGGAAAAACAAAGTCAATAAACTTTGCCCTTCATCGCACGCGAGGCCCTCTACCACCAAAAGTTGTTGATTTTTGAATACCTTAATCCAAGGCTGTGTATAGTCTTCGATCAAGGCGTTTGTCACTAGTTTTTGTATGCTATCGCGTAAAGTGCTGGTATGTTTCACCAACTCAGTGTGTATGCTCTCATGCTATCGCATTGTTCTGAAAAGACCCTCCAGTGCCCTATATGTTTCTTGCCTTATTGTAGCACACAAAGTAATGAGATAACAATCGACTACAAGCCTGTAAATTGTAAATGACGTGACTGCTTGCATGTTTGCATGGATTGTGCGTTTTGTACATCCTGATTGCAGTGTGGTCTGTAGTTTGAAGCACTTTTGAGTGAATTTTTTTTAACAGTTAGCCAAGCTGTAAAAAAACAGATGATCAGCCTGTGCTGATTACACTGTTAAACAGCCAATTCGTTTAACTTGTTAACTTGTTTACCTTTACATAACAGAACCCAGGACACTTATCTTAAGGACCCCGTTTACACTAGATCCAGAAAGGTGGATCAGACCCGGGTCTGATCCGGCAATGTGGATTAACGGCTAGTGTAAACGCAAAAAAGCCGGATCAGACCCGGTTCAAGATCCGGCAATTTTAATCCACCTTTCGAGGAGGGTTGAATCCGGCAATTGGTGGATCAGATCCGGCAAAGTGGATTCCAAATACAAGTGTAAACGCAAAGGTGGATCAGACACCGCAATTCGATGTGGTCATTTCCGGTTTCGCTACGAATGGCGCGCTTTTTTATTGTGCTTTGGTGGGACATCCGTCGCTGTTTATATTTGTGTGTGCTGTGTGCACATGGACTGTGCATGTGTGAAACGTTTTGTTTTTTTCAGCGTCCTTATACATACATCGTTACGTTCGGAGCTTGCCTTGTTGCTGTATTTTGTTAATTCCCATCTACAAAAAATTTCTACCTGCATGGTCGTTGTTATCCGTATCATTTGCTGTACTGTATTTTCTGCATTCTACCTTCGCATTGATAATGATTATTTCTAGAAGTGGCGCGCTTTAATCGTGACCTTTGAGCTCTTTGCGAGGAGCGGTGACGTTGTGACCAATATACATCCGGTTCAAAAGTGGGATCGGAGCCGGATCAAGCGCTGGTGTGAACGCGACACAGGATCTTGATCTGCGGTCGTTAAAAAAATGCCGGATCTCAATCCACCTTTCTGGATCTAGTGTAAACGCGGTGTACGAGGGGTTGCCTGCAGTGTTCTTGGCACAGTTAGCTGCAAATTGTGTAGTCTTGGTGCAAGATGTTTCTCGTTTACCTTTTACGCACAGCGCAGCCGACCCGCTCATTCAACTCACCAACAGCGCCCGCCACGAACACCTGACTTAGCCCACGAACCGCCCCTGCGAGAAACGTCTTGGTCCGTGTGCATGATTTGCTCGTGAAATTCCGAGCACATTCCAACCATGTCGCTGCGGGAGTCTGCATAACTCTGACGTAGCAGTATTAGCATAATTTATCACGGTCTGGTATCTGTCTGTCTTTGGTGTGTCGTACGCAGTGACGCGTGCTCCGACAACGGATGCATGCAAGTTACCAGGCTGGCCTGCTTATTAAAATTATTATGCATAGAGCGGTTTCCAGTTTTGCGCGTGCGTAGTATTCTGTTGACCCACACGTTGAATATATATGTTAGGTCACATAACTCAATCATGCACACGGTCCAAGACGTTTCTCAGGTTAGTGTATACGGGCAGTTTGTGAGTAACATGGAGCTAAACACAGGTTCGTGGCGGGCGCTATTGGTGAGTTGAATGAGGGGGTCGGCCGCGCTGTGCGTGAAAGGTAAACGAGAAACGTCTTGCACCGAGACTACAAACTGTGCCACATCACCTTGTAAACACTTACAAGGTTCTCTATGAAGGGGTCTCATTACTCAAAACTTAGTGCACCTGTTGTCAACACAGTAAGCCTTTGAGAAGCCCATAGATAAAACGCTTTAAGGGTTTTGCTCTTATTATAATCAATTTGTGGTTGAACAAGGAAAAATTGACTAGAGCGGTCTGGTACCTTGGACTCGTTCTGATGGCTGGATCATCAGAGTACGGGTTTCGATTCTGGATGTGATACTCAGTCATTCAGAGTTTGGCAGGCTCTGTCTCAGATTTTGCTAATAATTTTTTTAAACAATCCTTTATGGGTGCCATGAACACACCCAAAGTTTTTGAATCTTACTCCTCAACATTTCGGAGATATGACCCCCTAAAAATTAAGCCCTGCCCCCTTCAAATTTACTTTTTGTGTGTTTTCTGCATTTTTAGAGGTCTGTATCTACAAATGGAGATGAGATGTATAACTACAAATTAATATAAAGGGTATCTGGTATACCATCAACTAAATTATACTTGTCAAAAGTAGCACAGGTCATTTGTATACCAAGGTAATATGTCTTTAAAAACGGACATTTTAGCCTACGAATGACTTTTCATCATTTTTGAGACCCCCTAGTGCGTAAGTAAAATGTCCGATTACTTTTCTATTACATTTGGTTATAAACTAGGTGCATATGTGTGGCCTAATATAAGGATAGACCAATCATGCCTTTGATGGGTCTGAATATGGGTCCACCTGTAAAAATGCAAAAAAATGCCTTTTTCAAGTGGTTATTTGACAACGTGGGACATTACTGACAGATTTACAAATTGTTCTCAATAATACTGTGTATCCAGTCTACTTGTGTGATAAAAAAAAAAGTTGGTTTCTTGAAGAAGACAATTAATCATGAATTGCCTCTCTTAACCTAATGAAAATGGGAGCCTGGGAGGGCTGTGATTGTATTGTGTTTGGTATATAAGCAGCTTGGGGTTATATCTCGCCAGTGAGTTGAGAAAGTTTGAGGAATGGTCAAAGGGGCCAATCAGATTACTAAGTGTTTAAAAATGTCCGTCTTTTTTTTCATTGGTGGTTCAAACGAAATAACTGAAAATTCAAAATTCAGTTTTTATGTCTTGTAGAAGAACTGTCCGTGCAGTGCCATTATTGTCGGCCATTCTTGTTTCAATAGCTGACCTCTGCACCCAGTGGGGAGATGGCATGGATCTACCATTCTGTTTCAACTATAAAAGTTGCAACTGTCTGGAAAAGCCGTTGAAAACTCCTAAGCTGGGAAAACATTAAATCTGAAAAACAACTTCATTTGAGGCATTACTTTATTCTTCAGTGTATAATGGTATATAAGTCAGTCAACATTTAAAAAAAAAAAAAAAAAAAAAGAACTTTTGTAAACATTAATTTTTCTGAATAAGCCCCTAAGCATGGGTGGTAAGAAATATACCGCCATAGTTGGTCACTATGATCAGAGATATAAGTGATAGGATATTATAGGCTATGTACTACATGTATAAGAACTGATTATTATTTTGTTCAAATATAAAAGGGTTACATTGTAAGAGAAATATTTATGTATGTTTTTCATTTCATTAAATCTGTGTTTGATTTTGATCTGACTTCAGCTCTCCAGAAACCATGAATACAACGCCCTCGTTCAGGCAGTGGAAAAGTTCAATCGTGAACTCAGGCTGTCTTCACTGCAATGCAAGGACCGAAGTCAACTCAGCCAGCAGTGGGAGGACCAGCAATTCTTCCGCATACTGGTCAGAATGATGCATGAAGTCACCACGTAAGTTACTAGCTTGTAGATGGGGGTTAGGTTTGGGGTGGGATGGGTGTGAGGTGGGATAGGTGTAGAGTAGGAATGCGGTAGCTGTGGGAGTTTGTTTCGTACGATGCAATGGTCACAGTTAACTCAGCCGGGAGTGAGAAGACCAACAATTCTTACACATACTGGTCAGAATGATGCATGAAGTCACCACATAACTTTAGTAGTACATGTAGCTTGTAGGTGGGGTGTTAGGTTTGGGATGAACATGGGCGTGAGGTGGGATAGGTGTGGGGTGGGATTGCAATGGGAGTGTGGTTAAGTACAATGTAATGGTCACAGTCAACTCAGCCAGCATTGGGAAGATCAACAGTTTTTCCACATACTGGTAAGAATGATGAATGAAATTGCCACTAGCTTGTAGATGGGGTTGGTTTGGAGTGGGCATGGGCGTGAGGCTGGGTAGGTGTAGAGTATGATTGTAATAGCTGTGGGAGTTTAGGTAAGTACAATGCAATGTTTACAGTCAACTCAGCTAATTCTTCAGCATTCTGGTCAGAGTAATGCATTGAAGTCAGGATGATTAAAGTTGGTTCGTCTTAAGGGGAGGGGTTGGGTCAGAGGGTGTAGGATGTGGAAGGTTGATGAAGGCAGTTGGTATGGCATACATTGGGGTGTAATGCTTGGGTGCCATTACACAGTAAACTCAGGCAGCTGTATATAGGAGGACTCCTAAAAATATGTTAAGTAAGTTTGCAAGGAACACATTGATGCTATGGAATGCCAAAGATTCATAAATTCTGATCAACATATAGATTTCTCTTTGCATCGATTGATCAGTCTTTTGCATGGATCGATCGGTCTTTTGCCTGGTTTTTCCTGTGAATTTACAACTGACTTTTGTTGCCATGATTTAAAGTCCCCTTCTCAAGCTGTCAAGCCTAAAAATTGTATTCAAAGTGCACTAACATGTTGTTTTTGTATTCTCTGTATTTCTTTGTTAATTTTGGTCTGCTTGCCTGTTGCTCACTTTAGAACCACAGGGATGAAACAGAAAGAGGACTTGAAGAAAGTCTACCAGTGGTACCAAACCAACAAGAGCGTACTCCATTCACAACCGGTAAGTTCCATCACATTTTATTAAACAGTCCGTTGCAAAAATTATTGCCATTCAAGTGCCAACATACTTGTAAACTACATCAAGTTCCATGCAGTGTTTCTGATTTTGTTGTTTTAATTAAGTATTTGAGGTTGAACAAAGACAAATTTACTAGCTCAGGACTTGAAACTGAGACCTCCAGATTAAAGTGCCGGCACTTTACACAGACAATTTACCCTTTTGGCTTATTACGTGATAATAATTTTTTGGCCATTTTTGTCAGTGTCCATTGCTAGTGCTATGCAGGAAAATATGACATTTAGAACACCCACATTCAGCGTCTTATCTGGTATTGGAAAAGTAGCTGTACAAATCCGTTTCTCAGAAGGGTCTGAAAGTCATTTGGGGGAAGTCAAACAGCCCTTGAAAAATCCTGTTAAGTAGCAAATTGTGTAAAAATTGGCAGTGAATCAGATCATGGAAGTTGCACAGATTCTAAGTCGTAACTGCTCACTACCCGACTACAGACTCTAGCTTGCCCTTCAAGTTCTACAATGACAAAGATGGCGCTATTATTACCTACTGCATTATTTTAACACACATGTAGCCATGTCAATTTTGTTTCTCATATCATCATTTTTATCAGCCGTCCCTCAATCTTCCCACCAGTTAACCCTGTGAGCACTCGGGTGGGATTCGAACCCATGTCCTTTGCCGTACTTTAAAGTAGATGTCTTACTACTCGACCACCGAGCTAGCTCGATGGCTAGAGGCAATTCGAATACTATATTTTAGCAGCAAGTATGGCAACAATTTGTTAACATCTATTAAATTGTTGCAGTACCTGCTGGTAAAATATAGGATTCGAACTAGGCTTTAGCTTGGTCGTCTAATCATGAATAGCTTTGGAATGTATAGGAAAAGACTGTGACAAAATAGTTGTCTCGCTCTCCCATGCCTCACCTCTCTTACAAAGTTATCTTTTGGCCAATTAGTTTGAAATTGCCCAGATGAGAAACTTGGTGTACCTCCACCTCTATTAATGATTCAAATTGGTTAGGGTATTGTACTGTAAAATGTTTTTCAGCATTGTACAGGTGAGGAAAATGGTGACATGCCATTAGGTTTTGTCAATGATTTTAGCCTAGTTTCAACCACAAGGTTTGTCCTTTTTCAGTGACTAGCCAGCAGGACAAGTAAGCTTGCCATTTCACTAGTCCGCCAGCTTTTTCACCAGTCCATATTTCATATTGAACGGGGGATGCTTTTCAATATTAATAAACCAGCCAGCCCAGCCACTAGGACACAGTTTTGACTGGTCCTCAGGTGTTTTAACCAGCAGTTGGTCAACGTACCACTGTAATCGTTGCTTTGGATTATTGGATTGCCTGGGGCATTGTTTAGTCTAACACATCATTGGATTTAAATTCATGTTCGTGTGGGAACGCTTCAAGTGTTCATGAAACCAATGGAGTGTCTATTACCTGCAACCTAGCAATACTGTTTACTTGTTGGGGTGCAATGGGAAACTTAAAGGGGTAATGTCAGATTCTAATCACACATCACAGAAACTTGCTTAGCAAGACTTAGGTTGCTAGCCATGTTGTCTTTTAATGTGCATTGCTCCTCTCTCGTATCGACCATGGCAATCTTCTTTTATTTGGTGCTAAGTCATTTGATTTGGTCAGAGTTCAAAGGTTATAAAATAGTGCGGCTCATTTGGTAGGTCCACACCCTTGAGGGAACTTATTACCCCATCACTCAGGGAACTTTATTGGCTATTTATTAGAGAACAGATTCATTTTAAACTTGCTCTTTTTGTTAGTAAATCCTTGAACAAAACCACTCTAAAATATCTTTTCAATTTACCGTCATATTACACTTCTCCACATTTCTTCGGTTCTCATGTGACACCACTCACTTGAATGTTCCCTGTGCAAACAAAGTTCTGGATCAAAAAGCTTTCACTTTCAGTGTAGCTGGACCAATGATTTGGAGCAATCTTCCTCCTGTTGTTAGGAAATCTGTTTGTTTATTTTTTATTTCGTAAAACTCTTAAGACTCACCTCTATCCATGTTTATTTCTGAAATGTGCGCTATAATCTTAGCATCTTATAATGTTAATTGTTGTTATGAAACTGGTTTTCTGTTAAAAACATGCTAAGCATGTATGTGTCTGCTTAACAGAACGGGACCATAGAGCTTAACAAAAAATCCACAGGTTAATTAGGTGGTATTCGAACGGAAGACCCCCTCATTCTACAGCAGATTTTAAAAATGTAATAATAATAAGAATAACAATTCAACGCACATAATTCCCAAATGCAGTCATTTAAAAACAACATTAAATGTTTTTCTAGTGATGTCCAAAGTTTGTAAACCTCCTGAATTATAACATCTGGGAGGTTCTGGGTCTGAGACCCCAGGCCAGCGAGCCATTTTATAAACTTTCACAGACATCAAAGCTCATCCCTGAAAATTCATTCAAAAACAAAAAAACTACAATTAATCAGGCTACAGACTTGACTGAAAATGATGAACTAGTTTGAAAAAGACATTCCTTTAAAGGCAGGGTGTACTGTTGGTAATTACTCCACACGTTAATGGCCATAAAAACTTACTTGGTAAAGAGCACTGGAGAGCTGTGGATGTTATAAAAACATTGTTAGAATCAACTTTTAAGTAACAATTGTAGTTTTAGAGAAGAGGTGATATTTCTCAGGCATCTGAAAGCACACAATTCTATGCATATCTTTCAATATTTTCTTGCAACTTTGATGACCAATTGAGCCTAAATACTCACTGGTTCATTATTTTAAACACATGTTGGGATACATCGAGAGAGGGTACTGGTCTTTGACAATTACCAAAAGTATACCCTACCTTTAAAGCATGTTATGACTACAACTAATGGGTACCAAAGTCCTTTTGGCCCCATGTCAGTCCAGAATGTGTGATCCATAATGGTACAATTGACACTAATTTGATAAATGAGGATGTGTGTTGAAGTGCTAATCACTGAGAAATGTTGCATGATGGCCCCCCTATGTATTGGGCCTCACAATAGTTAATCTGATTTATTAGTTAATCAAATATATATTTACTTGGGTTATTCATTTATAACGTACTTAGTCAGTTACCTTTGTGGTTTATTACTCAATTTTATTGTGTGTGTGAGTTTTGGCAAATGTCGGTTTTAAAAGTACTTACTTCATAATTGATTTTGTGACCCCTGCCATTTTAGAGCAGATGTCTTAACCATAAGGCCACTGAGCATGCCCAAGAACGAGAGTCCAGTTTGATTCTTGTAATTAGCAGTAGGTGCTGTACAAATTAATTAATAATTGCATAAAGAATGTTATTTTTGTTTTTATCCAACACTGATGTTTGATATTGGTTCTTATTTTTTTGACAAAACTGAATGTAAAGAAAATCTGATTTGATTCTGAATTCTTTCTTTTCATTGCAGCATTTTAAAGGAGCATCGTCCAAAGAAATCTACAAGCGTCCTGTACTTAAATTTGCCCCCGATGCCCTCAAGTATTACTCCACCCCTTCGGAGAAGAGAAAGCACAAGAAGGTAGCCTTTCAGGGCGATGGCAAGGCTAGGAAGAAGCAGCAGGCCAGTTACAAGGAGGACGAACACCTACTTGAGGAGGTTGGGAGTGTGTCTGAGGATGGGACCAGAGGTGGGCAGAGGCCTGTCACTGCTCCTGCTGGGCTACACAGACCTAAGGTATACTGCAGCAGAAGTGTATTGAAAAGCTGGAGATGCTGATATCAGAATTTGCCTGAAATAAATCTTCATTTGTCCTTTAGACACAAGCCTCGGCTTAATCTGACAGTCTCTATTTTGGTATACAGTTGACTCTTGTTATTACGAGGTCCGCCAGACTGGCCCAATTTCCTCGTATTATCTGAACCTCGTCTTAAACGCAGCGAACTATTTACACGTACATGTATACACACGTCGTCATAATGCATGCACTACACACGTGTCTAGGCTAGAACGGAGTGGTTTGCTTCCTAGTACAGTTCTTACCAGCATCCTGTACACAAAAATATCACTGATAAATGCATTTTTGTTGACTACGATCATATAAATTTGATAGTTTGTATAACTCAGATAAAAATCAAAGCAAAGTGATGTCAAACTTGCCATTCATGTGACCATGATGTGACAGATTTGGACTGCGTTAGCGCCTATGCTGAACGTGGTTTTTGCTGTTAGCCGTCAGCATGTAAGCAAAGTAGCATTCTGGTTTTTTGATCGGAAAAAATCGCAAGGCCGATCCAATCTGAAAATAGTTTGGCAAAAAAAAATATTTCCGAACCTTGACTGAACGGCAAGCTTTTACGCAACAATATTTTTCAGATCTCGCTACAAAAGTATGAAAAACAATACATTTTGTCATCTTGGGGCTGCAAAAATACCTCCTATTATCCGTGTTCTCGTTTCGACCGTCCTCGTATCTCTCGTTTTTTAGACTTAGAAACACGCATGGGACAGTTCGGGACCGGTGAAATACCTGGTATAAACCGGCGTCTCGTACCTTCCGAGCTCATATTAACGAGAGTCGACTGTACATAGATTAACTCTTTCCCTGATCTTCTGTACTTATTATTTTGCTTATCTCTGTATTATTCTGTATACATGTCATATTCTGAGAAGAGGTGTGTGAAATAAATGTTGGCTTGAATTTAATTGAATTGAATAGTGGCCGCAAGCAGCTTCTACCAGTGTACACAAGTGACTGAAGGTTTTGACCTAATTACAATAATAAGTAACGTCAGGAATGTGATTTCTCAGTTTTTTCCCTGCTTTCATGATTTTCCTGAAAATCTCCTTTATCATTCAAAGTCTGTAGTTGTGTATTTCTGGTGATGCACAGAGTCTGTAAACCTCCTGAGTTGTAACATTTGAGAGGTTCTGGGTCTAGAATAAGGGGGACAAGCAAGTCATTGTCAGGAATTTGCACATTTGGCAAATCTCTGTAATATGTGTGTTGATTTTTTTCACAGGACTTGGGAAAGTACTGAGTATACAGTGTTTTAACACACATTTTACAAAAACACAACAAAAATCCAAATATAAAATTATCTTCTGTAACTGATTTAAATTCTTCAAATACAGTACCATACAATAATCATAAAGTGCATAATAGCACAGCCAATAACTAGTATGAACTAAACTTTAAAATACAATATTTTTCTGACCAAAAGATAATCTAAACACAAAGCAATACACGCAGAGACTTTTAGAATTTTATCCCTCCCATATAAACAGCATATCGACAGAATAATCACAGAAAATTGTCTGGTGCTCTCTCTTGCACAAAGCTAGAATGGAAAAGAGGAAGGTCCAAACGTTGTGAATAAAATATGTACATAAGAAAGTTGAATTAGTCCCAAGAACACTGAGGGTGCACTTCAAATCCCTGTAAGTGATCCCCGTATCAACCAATGCTAAATGCTAAATATTCCACACACACAAAAACTATTTCAAAGTTTCTCAGCCTCTCGAAAACAAACCAAATATATGATTTCTGACAACTAAACTTTTGGTTTTCAAGCTAGGCTCATCCAAAACGACTAAAGTGGCCAGACTCCATCTTGGAAGAATGAACCTAAACTTCTTTTTTTTAACAGGGCTATTTTTATTTCCACAATAAGGGACCATTTTTCAGGAATCTTTCAGGAATCTAAAAGCCATGACCTTTAAATCGTTGACTTACAGAAAAAGTTGTGAGTTTCCATTTTTGTTGAGGCTTCGTGCATTTCTCTCTTTAAAGGTAGTAAGAGCAGTGAATGGTCCACAATGCCATCAATCAATTTACATCTCTTTCTTTGATCTGTAGGTGTCCAACAGTCTTCCCAGGAACATCCCTAGCTCCTCTAGACCAGGGAGTGGTTACGACGACGCAGGTTTTACTGCAGGGTTTGTCAGCGATCACGTATCACCGTCATCACCTGACATACAGATGATGCAGAGGCCTTCATCAGCGCTGGGTATCATGAAGCAATCTCAGGCCAACGTAAGAACACCGACATTTAAAAAATAATGTTCTCAGCTCAATTAAGATGTGTACAAAGATATTGAGAAATAGGAAGTCTGCCAACAGGGCTAGATAACTCAGTTGGTAGAGAGATAATTGGGAGGTCGCAGGTTCAAATTCCGTTCTAGTCTATTTTTTGTTATTCATCCAAACATTGACCTAGTCAGTGGAACTTGATATTTAAAGAAAAGTTGCATCTTCTTTTAAAGGTGGTTTTTTTTTCAGTGTTTTTTTTTGTCCATGGGTCTGTAACCCTGCACCCAAACAAGTCCTGCAGTCTAGTGTTTTTTCTATGGACCGAACAAGTCTTGTAGTCTCTATGTTTGTTAAGTTTCTCACAATTAGCACCGGGATTGGATGTTGTCTTGTTAGAAAATATGAGTAGCCACTCACCATGTTTCGCAGAACCTCGTCCGTGAGTCAAGGCCAATAACCTGCCATGGTATTTGCTGGAATCTTGGAACACTCAGACTCCCATTGAGCCAAATACAATAATAAACGATGGTGGCAGTCTTTCCATTCTTGCTCATGTATGACAAAGTTCTGGAATCGGGGTTTACATAATAATCCCCAGAAAAGGTTTATTACAAGGGATGTTTCCCAATACCTGGTGTCCCTCTCTGAAGCGTAGCCCGTTAGGTGCATGACTGTGCACACTACACAATGTAAATTCTGGTTGGATATTTCGTCAGCCGTCCTGCTGCCATAACAAATTTGAGGGCGCTTTGAAGTTGTTTCGGTCGTAATAAACCATCCGCTGAAGTCAGTCCAGAAAAATTTGGCGTACATAAATTTGGCGTGGTTAACATCGAGCTCAATCAGTTTGTATTTTTTATAACAAAGAGAATATTTCAACATGCTTCATTCTTGCAGGATCTAGAAAGTACAAGTGGAGATCAAGCAGTCAGCGACACCCACGAGGGCTCCCAGCTTACCTCTGCTCCATCCATGCAGAGCCTTACCTCCGTCTCCGTCCATCTCCCAAATCAAGACACCCCACCGGATTCCGCCAGGTCCAACTCCGACAGCCAGAGCCACCTTCAGTACTCGCACTCTGAGTTGGAGAGCAAGTCCCAGTCTTCCATGATGAGTAGAGACGGGGAGCCAGACATGACGGCCATCTTGAAATACAAGCACCCGATATCCAGTCTCGTCAATCCCGTTGCTAGGATACAGTTTGATGAGGAGTTGTACGATGGCGGACTGTCCCCTGACCGAAGGAGTAGATCTCCAATCAAGCTACAGATGCATATTGATGTCCCAAGTATGTTATTAACGCATCAATATGTCCCTCCTAGTTTTCTAATACTCTATGCTTGCCCAGTAATAAAGCACAAGGCAAACAAACTAGGTAATACTTTGGGTAAACAAAGAAAAATTTACTAGAGCGGGATTTGAACCAACGACCTCCAGTTTAACGAACTGGCGCTCTACCAACTGAGCTATCTAGCCCTATGTTTGTGGTCTCCCTATTTCGACAAAATCTGTGTTTTGGAGTGCCTGTCAGAAGTTATATGACCATATACTGCCGTATAGCCAGGGACCAGTCTGTGCTTGTGTTTGCTATAAAACTAATTCAGCCAAATTGGTCCGGATTTCTTGAAGATTTTTATAAACATATTTAGTTCTCCACTGTTATGTAATGTATTGGTATGTTGCACAAAAAGTGCATATGATCTCACTATGGCATGTCATAGATGAGCGGTCAGACCAGTGGACTCAAACTGGTGTTTATGACCAGCAGAGTGTGGGTTCAAGTCCCGGTCTTGACACGTGTATCCTTAAGTTAGACACTTCACCATTATTCATAAATACCTGGGTCAGTTTATCTGATTTGTTGAGAGGAGATCATGTGGCCATGTTTAAACGTGCAATGTAAACACGGTGAGCAGTGTTTAAACATATGCGTGGCGCGCAAGCTTACGCAGGTGCTAATTTAGGCGTGACACAATCAATACATACCGGTACTCAATGTAAAATCTATTAGTATGAGGGTAGGCTCAACTATTGAGCGTCGCATGCAATTTGACCATTCGCAAAATGGAGCCAGAAGGTGTGAATGGAAAAGACAGCTTACACAAAAGCTTTACAGATTTTCCAACATAATTCTGCTTGTTCACAAAAGAGCATTTATAAAAGTAGTGACTCGGTCATTAATGGCCGTTTAAAACCTGGCAGGGTCGTGGCCGTGCGATGAAGGACCTTGCTTCTGAATAGCTCTCTGCACTGTTGATATCACTTTTGCACAAAATACCCGGCTGTCAGACAAACGTTCAACTGCTTCTGTGACCACCGCATTATTGTCACGCTAAACCACACTTGTAGTACAGTCAGTACTGGGGAGTAAACATAAACCTTGGACATGTGTGCGCGCGTATAGTTAGTGAAATTTGTCACGTTGTCTGAGATCCGAGTACTTAGCTTCTAATTTTAGCACTAGTACAGAGTGCTGTTATTAAAAATGATGTGACTGCATGTGTGAGTCACTTAGATGTGTAAGTGCATTGGGTACATGATGTGATTGCAATTCAATGTAATTAAACTTGGGGGTATTTACATGTACGTATACAAACAACCCATATTCAAAACTAAAGAATAGCTTCTCTATTAAATTTTTGTTAAAAAATTTTCATTTACAGCTGATAATTCCAGGTCTTCCCGCCCAATGACTGCGGAGGAAGAAAAAGCTGACAATTTGCAGAAATGGAAGGATTTCCAGGAGAGGCAACAATACGGTCAGGACGTCGCTGCTAAACAGTCCTTCTACGGCCATGGGGGGTTACCAACTAATGTACGGTATGCCAGTCACGACGGAGGTGAGATGCCGGAGTTTTATACGCAAGATGTGATATCGAGCTACGCAGAGGAGGATCGAACAAACTCACCGTGGAGTAAGTTTTTGATTGAACCCTAGCCATCTCAAATCCCCCAAAATACTATTCAACAAGTTGTCTGACTTTGTAGGATTTGGGATTGTGGGCCCAAATAGCAATGGCTGATCACTGGGATAGGCATTCCAGTCTAAAAATGTGGGCCTTGAAGGATTTTGGGGAGTCTCCAGCCAAAAGTGCCAGGGTGTAGAGCAATGGTGTCCCCTGCAATTGATGTCCGTGCCCCCAATTAAAAATTTACATTTTATAAGCTTTAATGTGATAGTTTCAATGTTTTCAAAACTGTTTTTCCATTTACACGCAGACAATGCATTTGTGTTTACACTTATGTCAAACTATTTTATTAAAAAAAGAGGTAAATTGCATATAAACAAGAGCGCTAAAAAGGGGTTTCTTCAAGAGAAATGCAAACGGAAACTGCAGTTTTAATTGGCCTGAATTGCTCCCCTAGAAAAAACAAGGTGCACTCCCTTGTTCCCCCCCTCGTGTGCTGGTGTAGGGTTGTAAGAGTTTGATGAGTTTTTCAACCTGTTGAATCATTACCATACATTTGTTTGGTAGGAAATTAGAACTGGGACCAATAGTTTTCAAACCTGTAAAATGAAGTCACCCTCTTGAAACTGAGATCATAGATCTTTTGCATTCAAAGACAAGAACAAATCAGCAGAGCAAAGCATGTTTCTGTTACAGGTAGACACACAATTTTCAAAAAAGAATTTACGTGAACTTTTCAAGATTTCATGTTTCTTGAAAACTGAACTGCTGGAGCGTGTGTTTTATTTGCAAATGCAACAGTGTTGTAAGCAATTTGTAAGGGGATGACAGACACTATGTTGCTGCAATTAACTAAGCTAATTTAGAAAGATTTATTAAATATTCAAAGTGGTTCTCACATCCACAATTTTACAAGTACAATTACTTAATGGCCAGAATCTAGTGAATTAAGCAATGGGCCATTAACATCATCAGATCATAAGCGAGCACATTTTGCAGTCAAGTGTTTTTTCCATGGGCCAGTAACCCCACAACCAAACAAGTCCTGCAGTCTAGTGTTTTTTTTCCTTGGGCCAGTAACCCCACAACCAAACAAGTCCTGCAGTCTAGTGTTTTTTCCATGGGCCAGTAACCCCACAACCAAACAAGTCCTGCAGGCTAGTGTTTTTTCCATGGGCCAGTAACCCCACAACCAAACAAGTCCTGCAGTCTAGTGTTTTTTCCATGGGCCAGTAACCCCACAACCAAACCAGTCCTGCAGGCTAGTGTTTTTTCCATGGGCTAGTAACCCCACAATCAAACAAGTCCTGCAGTCTAGTGTTTTTTCCATGGGCCAGTAACCCCACAACCAAACAAGTCCTGCAGTCTAGTGTTTTTTTTCCTTGGGCCAGTAACCCCACAACCAAACAAGTCCTGCAGTCTAGTGTTTTTTTTCCTTGGGCCAGTAACCCCACAACCAAACAAGTCCTGCAGTCTAGTGTTTTTTCCATGGGCCAGTAACCCCACAACCAAACAAGTCCTGCAGTCTAGTGTTTTTTCCATGGGCCAGTAACCCCACAACCAAACAAGTCCTGCAGTCTAGTGTTTTTTTTCCTTGGGCCAGTAACCCCACAACCAAACAAGTCCTGCAGTCTAGTGTTTTTTCCATGGGCCAGTAACCCCACAACCAAACAAGTCCTGCAGGCTAGTGTTTTTTTCCATGGGCCAGTAACCCCACAACCAAACAAGTCCTGCAGTCTAGTGTTTTTTCCATGGGCCAGTAACCCCACAACCAAACAAGTCCTGCAGGCTAGTGTTTTTTCCATGGGCTAGTAACCCCACAATCAAACAAGTCCTGCAGTCTAGTGTTTTTTCCATGGGCCAGTAACCCCACAACCAAACAAGTCCTGCAGGCTAGTGTTTTTTCCATGGGCCAGTAACCCCACAACCAAACAAGTCCTGCAGTCTAGTGTTTTTCCATGGGCCAGTAACCCCACAACCAAACAAGTCCTGCAGGCTAGTGTTTTTTCCATGGGCCAGTAACCCCACAACCAAACAAGTCCTGCAGTCTAGTGTTTTTTCCATGGGCCAGTAACCCCACAACCAAACAAGTCCTGCAGTCTAGTGTTTTTTCCATGGGCCAGTAACCCCACAACCAAACAAGTCCTGCAGTCTAGTGTTTTTTCCATGGGCCAGTAACCCCACAACCAAACCAGTCCTGCAGGCTAGTGTTTTTTCCATGGGCTAGTAACCCCACAATCAAACAAGTCCTGCAGTCTAGTGTTTTTTCCATGGGCCAGTAACCCCACAACCAAACAAGTCCTGCAGTCTAGTGTTTTTTTTCCTTGGGCCAGTAACCCCACAACCAAACAAGTCCTGCAGTCTAGTGTTTTTTTTCCTTGGGCCAGTAACCCCACAACCAAACAAGTCCTGCAGTCTAGTGTTTTTTCCATGGGCCAGTAACCCCACAACCAAACAAGTCCTGCAGTCTAGTGTTTTTTCCATGGGCCAGTAACCCCACAACCAAACAAGTCCTGCAGTCTAGTGTTTTTTTTCCTTGGGCCAGTAACCCCACAACCAAACAAGTCCTGCAGTCTAGTGTTTTTTCCATGGGCCAGTAACCCCACAACCAAACAAGTCCTGCAGGCTAGTGTTTTTTTCCATGGGCCAGTAACCCCACAACCAAACAAGTCCTGCAGGCTAGTGTTTTTTCCATGGGCTAGTAACCCCACAACCAAACAAGTCCTGCAGGCTAGTGTTTTTCCATGGGCTAGTAACCCCACAATCAAACAAGTCCTGCAGTCTAGTGTTTTTTCCATGGGCCAGTAATCCCACAACCAAACCAGTCCTGCAGGCTAGTGTTTTTTCCATGGGCTAGTAACCCCACAATCAAACAAGTCCTGCAGTTTAGTGTTTTTTCCATGGGCCAGTAATCCCACAACCAAACCAGTCCTGCAGGCTAGTGTTTTTTCCATGGGCTAGTAACCCCACAATCAAACAAGTCCTGCAGTCTAGTGTTTTTTCCATGGGCCAGTAATCCCACAACCAAACAAGTCCTGCAGGCTAGTGTTTTTTCCATGGGCCAGTAACCCCACAACAAAACAAGTCCTGCAGTTTAGTGTTTTTTCCATGGGCCAGTAACCCCACAACCAAACAAGTCCTGCAGTCTAGTGTTTTTTCCATGGGCCAGTATTGTTATTTTGATTTCTTCGATGGCCTTACAGTGTACCAGCAATCCAGCAATGCGATTACATCTCCTTCCCTTGAGCAATTCTATGAGATCACCGAGAGGCATAGCCCTCAACCCCGCCCCTCATCTCGCACTGGAAGACAGTCAGATGCAAACAGGAAATCCCCCGTCAGAGGGTACATCCCTGATGAGGTGGCAGCTGTCATGAGGAGCAGGTAGGCATTGGAATCATATATCCGCTAGTTAGTTTTGAAAATGAATTCTTCGCCTTTTTCACAAAGTGAAATGTTAGCCCCCGCAACCCAAAATATGTGCTTTTAGAAAAATTGCCCAACCAAATAATATTGTTTTATCCCTGATGCAAATTTGACATCTATTTAAGACCAGTTGTGACGAAAACGATTGCAGGTGATCTTTGCTGAAATTCATTTCAGATGTTTTCAATCAATAAAGAAATTGAGTTCACATGGGATTGTACATATTTTAATTGTAAGAAAAACAATAATTTTGAACACCCTTTAGAAGGACTCACTGATGCTATGTCATTAGTGTGAGCTCTGTTATTTCTGGGAGCTCCGGTATGTTGCAACATTGAGGTATAAACAAAGCAACCTCCCATATTTTGACACGAGCCGTTAACGGCAAAAATGTAGCTAGTTTTTCAAAACCTTGAGGTTGGGGCCTAATTTTGTGATCGATAATTATGAAAAAATTGAAACGTGTCATATTATCAAAATTAAAATTAAATGATAAACACATTATAAACAAGTTAAAATAGCATTCCCATTAATTTTTTTTTTCACTCAAGTGGCTGTTTAAATGGTTGGCATTGTTACTCCATAATGTTTGGATTCCTCTCTGATGGCAGCATATTGTCAATGACTTGACCATTTAATCCATTCTGTGTTTACAGCAATTCACCTGGCGCTAACAAAGAGAAAACGGTGAAGTTTGAGGCAGTGGTCGACCTTGCCAATCAAGTTGGGGACCAGCTGGCTCTTCAAAAGGAAAAGGTAGGAATTCATTTCCATTGGTTCCCCTCCCTATTCATTACTTCTGACAGGTGCATAAAAGAAGTACATTCGTATCATGTTTTACACTATAAAACCAATTAATTTAACTGACTCTGCACATGTACATGTTGAACTTCTAAAGACCCTTAACAGATGCAACAAGTTGTCGTGTCTTGATTTTGTAATAACGTTGTATCTTGCATAAAAGAGGCTTCCTGCAAAAACCTGATATTGTAGTAACCTCCTATCTTACATTAGAGCGAATCCTGCAAAAACTTTGTATCTTGATTTTTTTAAATGTTGTGTCTTAGGAACCTCCCCACCCCCCCCAAGTTCCCATGCAAACAGTAATTTTACCTCTCAATTTTGTTGAAATGTTGTCTTACATGGGAGATGCTCCTGGCAAAAATGTTTTATCTCGGCGCCTGTTGGCTTAATTTGTACATTCTGGATATTTGAAGAGAGATACAATGTTTTTGCACTTTCAAACTCTATGTAACTTACAGGTAGGGTCATAGATTGGTTTTTGTCAACGTAATGCTGATTTATAGGCAAAGTTTCAGTGACAGTGTCTACTTGCTGAGAAAACAGCAAAAATCAGTCACAGTATTTCACACGAGCGTCGAATACACCCATCTTTAGCGAGGTGACGGCGGGTACCAACCACATCTCTGGCCGCAGCATTTATAGCAAACTGACACAAATCCTCAGAGATATGAGAAACGATTCATCGTTCATGCATGAATCGTTTCTCAGATTCAAATGTTTTGGGGTGAAAAAATTATCCAAACCATTATTACTTCAAAGGGAATCCTCTCTCAAAATAGTTTATACTATCAACAGCTGCAGTGCTTATCACCAAGTGAGTTTTTATGGTCATTAATTCTTGGAGTACTTACCAATCTATGACCCTACCTCTAAATGCCTTTCTGGAGATGCATTGTATGACGATTTTGTAATGACATGACGATGTATACAAAGGAAAACATTGTTCAACTAATTATTGGATTACACCTGCCGTTTTTAATGGCAACTGTTTGTATATTCGGTTTGCGGTAAAACCATGTGTAACTTCTTTGCTGGGTAGATTTGTTCTTTGGGTACTTGGTCTTGCTTTTTTATTCTACTGCCGTGGAGTAGATATCGAAACTCAGGAGACTACCTAGCTCTGAAAAGAACTGTCCTGCCTTTTAACTACTTCCTGGGTGGAAGGTAGGAAATCAGCCAAGACTACTACTTTCGCTTAGTGGATCAAGGGGACTTCTTGCTATTAACTTCACTGCCGTGGAGTGAGTTCTTAATTGGTCTCAATGTTTTGATGATCCTGCTCTAGTCATCATCAGGAGACCAAATATACATTGATACCTCACTATGCAATGCCTCAAGAACTATTAACTGTGTTTGTTTCGCATACAAAAAGAAAAAATTACTTTTCCAAAACCAGCTTTAGGCTTAGAAAGATTTATGAAATTCTCTGTAAAACTGTACCAATATAAGTTGTCCTGAAAACAAATTCTGTCTGGAATGTTGCCATGGGTGAAGTATAAGTTGTCACACAACACTCAGTTTTCAGTTGGTGAATCAAAATAAGCACAATCAGCATACTTAATGAAACGTCAAGTTCTTACACCACCGGTTCTGTTTAGAACCACCTTGACTCATAAATAGAGATTTCATGTACATAGTGTTACTGCAAACCTCACTACTTAAAAATAATGATGTATTACACCTTTGATTGAATTGCCTCTTTTTATCCTTACAGCTTACCCCTGAGCCCCGTCATGGCTACAGACAGCCAACGCTGAAGGTTGCCCGTCCCCACCCCCAGTCAGCCAAGACGGCTTCTCCAACATCACCTCCTCCTGACAGAGGGTCAGGACCTCTACCCATCTCCCCTTCAGGCATGTCTCTTGCTGACCCATCAAAGGTCTTATTTGCACCTCCAAACAGTAGCAGGCAGTCAACATGCAGGTAGGTTCAAGTTATATGTAAAGCCTGGGTGAAGAGATGCATCATAGTTTAAATGTCTTGCTCAAGGACACAAGTGTCGGGATTTGAAAACCACACTCCGGATTTGCCTGCTGCTGGAAGTTTGATTTGATTAGATTTGAAATACTTTGTTCACAATAAAACGTGTATTTGCAATAGAGGCCAAATTGAAACACTTGAACTTAATTGCAGTAAAACTATAACGACAATAAATTTTTGCTGGAAAAAAAATGGTTAAATACAAGTACAATATATGAAAGAGGCCATCTCATCCCACAACATATAAAGCACGACCCGGCGCACCGCCCCCGATTTGACCCACAACAGAACTCAAGCAATCCGGTGAAGTGCTAGAAGTGTGCAACGAGATTGACCTTTTAAGAAGAAAAATGTAAGGGCATATTAAGTCCACTGCACTGTACTGATTGGCTACAACACACCATAGAAGAGCATTAACTTGCATTGACATGTCAAGGGTAGCTAGTCTCAATGGCTTGTCTAGGTTTTTTCTGGAAACTGGCTTATGCTCGGCCCTGGGCCATGTTTGATGTTGAAGCACCATGCAAGATGCACACTGCTCTAAAATTCATGACAGAGTCTGAGCTAGAGCCAGAGCTCAAGCCGAGGTCGAGAAAAGACCTTATGTTCCCTGCTCAATACTTTCGTCATGAACCTAGCACAACAGATCAATCTAAGCTCCACCCGTTTAATCGACCCAATCATACCCAAAAGTCTGACTTTTTAAAATCCCCCAAAATATACAAGTTTCCTCCATAAAAAAACCCACCAAAAAAAACAAGATGGGGACACCATGCTAAACGTCTGCTAAGATTCTAATAATGCTTCTTTTTGTTTTCTGCTTCTTCAAAGTTCTGGGGATTTCACACCTCGTACCAAGAGAGGTGATCCGATCATTCTACTTCCAGAGACATCTCAGTATACAGTGCACTTCAGAAAGAATGATCGACATGTCATAGATCCTTATATTCCCTACGCAATCAGCAGGCAAGGGAGAGTGGTACCAGACCAGCAACGATACAAGTAAGTGGCGAGACGAATGATAAATGAAATTGCAACTCTACCAATCTGATGATTATTTTCTTTTATGAAATGACAACATCGGCTTTCTCCATTAACCCAAGCCCCATCGCTGCATTCATTGTTTTGAATGCATTCTTAATGGATTAGCATTATTATGTCAATCATCTGCTTGCTGTCAGCATACTGGCATGCCTTTTGCTTTGCTTTTTAAATGGTCAGCAGTGTTTATGAAGTAGAAACTCTGCTAAGCAGGTTTTTTTAGCATGGGTCATAGTTCAAGGCAAGTTTTGTTTTGTTCATTGAGAACTGTGTATGGGTGTCTGTCGTCTCTTATATCCCTAAGGAATGCTTGCTCCTAGCGTTGGTGATAAAGCAACACTGGGCTTAGTCTGCATTTACTTGTCACTGAAGAATGCATTGTACCAGACATTATTCATAAATACCTGGAACTCTTTAACCATTCTGATTGGTCAAGAGGAGATCACGTGACGTTTAAATGTGCAGTATAAACACAGTCACAGTCTGTTTAAACATGACCTGAAGACATTGATTCAAAGAGGGCACTATCAGATGATTGCACGGGTGCGCAAATTTCACAGTCGAATTTAAGTTGGTAGGTCGCATATTTGGGTCGCGCAAGTTTGAAACTTTACAGTTTAAAACTTAAGCGCGCTAGTTCTCAACTTGATCAAAGGTAAAAGGTATTTATGTATGGGAATAAAAGAGTGGTGACTCAATCTTAAACTGCTATTTAAAACTTCCAGGTTCGTGGCCAAGCGATACAGGGCCTTGCCTTTGGCACGATCCTTTTTTTTTTTTGCGCCACAACACACCTGCCAGTTTGTATTCCCTTATTCAAGTCTAACACACAAATAGATTATTTGTGAACAAGTTTTTTCATCAAGGAAATGAAATTTAAACATGAATTTTGATACTGAAACCAGATGGAGAGACGATGGCTTCGGAAACCCAACTTATTATCAAATCCGCAGGTAATTGGATTTATCACACTACCATTCTCTTTGTGTTTGTCTAAGCACTTTGTCTCCACGTCTTGTTGTCTGGTGATCCACAGATAAATAAGCAGCACTCAACATCTAACAGGATATTTACAAAATAGGGAGGCTGCCAGTTGGTAGAGGGCCAGCACATTCATCTGGAGGTCGCAGGTTCAAGTCCTAAAAACCTGTCCAGTCAGTTTCCCTTGTGGTTGATTACTTGATATTTGAAATAAAAAAGTCGCATCCCCCTAAGGTGATTTCTCTGCTGCCGTTTCCCAGGTTGTATCGTAAATTTGGGTCTTATCCCTGGCCATACAGCAGTTACTGGTTGACAGGCACCTCAAACAAAGATATTGACAAAATAGGGAGACCGCCAACATAGTGCTAGATAGCTCAGTTGGTAGAGCACCCGCACGTTAATCCAGATCCAAATCCAATCTTATTTAAAAACTAAGCCAGCAGATTATTAAAAAATCAATTGTGACTCACAAACTAATTGATTAAGTGGTCTATTAAAACCAGGGAACGAATACTGGGCTCAATTTAATGAAGCTGCTTACCGTGGAATTCTGTGCTTACAGCCCATAGAATCACACGCAAGGGCATTGTACGGGTAAGAGCAGAGAGTTTTGTGGTGAGCAGTGTTATGGAATTGGGTTCTGTAAACCTACATATATTTGGTCAATAATTTCATATAGTTACGAATTTTCGCTGTCATAAAGTCATGGGCAAACTAAAAGTATTTGTTGAACTCAAACTCAGGTTGTATTGTGTGTGGATACATGTAATAACCCAACACATTTGCACCTACATATTGTGTGTAATTGCACAACGTGTTTGGCACAGTTTGACTACCCAATGCCCAAGGGGTCATCTAAAGATTAATGTTCTTTTTTTTTTAAAGCTCACCCCCCCCCCCCCCCCCCTCTCCAAGGTAGTAGTTGAGTCTTCTGTTTATGTACATTGAAAACCCTTTCCAAACCCCTCCCACCCCGTCATGCTCTTTGTATTCTGGTGAAAATGTTGGAAACTTTGGACAGCCCCAAGGTATGCACATAAAGGTACTGGGATCAATCAAAACACAGTAATACATTAACAATTACTTATTTTAAAGAGTATAATTTATAATGGTACAGCTTTTTTACACACTGCCCATTAACCCAAGCAGTCTGTAACAGGTGTCTTAACCACTAGACAATTGAGCATGCCCAGTAATGAGAGGCCAGTTTGTATCCTGTAATTAGCAACGGGTACCGCAAACAAGTTCATAGATAATAACCAATAATAATAGTAGCTTCATATATAGCGCTCATATCCGTCACTCAGTGATGCTCAAGGCGCTTCAACATTAATTTCCTGCAAGGTATGTGGAGCTACGTTTTGAAATATGAGACCTATTCCTTAACACAGCACCAGGTAAAGGTTTACAAGGTGCTTTGGCGCAATATGCAGCATTACACAACACACGGGGCCAAGGGCTTTATGTCCCATCCCATCTGTACTGACACATGGGTGTATTGATAAATATCTAAATAATATTCTTCATTCCTGATGCAGTTATTACATAAATTAAAATAATGGACTGTGCAAGTGACACGAGTCTTCTAACATCGGGACCCGTTATAGTGCACGAGTTTGTTTCCTTTACGCATTAAAGCAATTTAAGTGGGACCAAAGTGGTCAAAATAATGTTCAGATGCGCGTGAGACTTGCACTGCCTATTGGTGTTAATACGTTTTGCAAGCTGTTGTAAATAAGAACTGAGCATGGAGAAAAATAAGTACACTCAGCGATGTCTTTTATCACTGCAAGTTGTTGCCCGGAATAAAACAAGTTTGATTTTTTTTTTTTTAGTCGTGCAAGCAGTGCACCAGGGAATCGTAATCTGAGATCAGGTGGGTCAACCTCTGCCGGGTACCGTCCAAGAACTGCCACTGAGCCCTCCACAAAACATGAATGGAGCAAACCAAAGGTCAGTAGTGAAGACATTTAACAGGATTTCATGTGATTGGATCATTTTTCCTTGATGGTGGTCGTTTTTGTTTTAATGGAGTTTTATTCCCTCGTTATAATGGTACTTTGGACTGAGATTAGATGGAAAGAAATTATTTTTGTCGGCAGTTATTTTGTGACATATTTACTTTTGTTTGCTGAAAATAATCAAAGTGGTGTTGATGAACTATTTGAAAAGAAGATTTAATAATGAAAAACGATGTTTGTTTTGCCTTCGTTAATGAATATCAGGTGTTCATGATCCGGTACTAAAATTTGTAATGATCAAAATGTTGTTTGTTTTGCCTTTGTTAAATGAATATCTGGTGTTTCACATGAATATATAAACTAAAATTAAAAGTGGATGGGAAAAAACAGGTGGGCGGCCAAATGTTGACACAAGCGCTAAAATTTATGATAATTCCATCAGCAATAAATATTGCAATGTATTACTATTATCAGCTCAATGTATTACTCATAAAAATTTAGTACAAACAAATTGCTTCAGTAAACAGTTTACTCCTGTTTTGATCAACCTCTATTGTGTTGCATCACCTCTACTGCAGGGGGGTTCAGTCGGCTGACAAGCAGCAACTGGGGTGGGATCAGGTGCCTGAAATGTTCCCTGGGCCTGTTGATTACATCTACCGGATGTTCTTTTTATGAGATTAACCCTCAGTAAAATTAGTTCTCTGGACAGGAATTGATGCTTGTTTATGACTAAAGTGCTGTCTTTGCTGGGTTTGTCTGCCGGAAAACATACAGCTGGTCAAGTTGAGATGTTTGAGAGAATGCTGACTACATTAAGATTAAAATGAAAAAAAATTATCTAAGGTTTTTTGTTGTTGTCTTTTTTGTGAACTTTATCTACTCAATGGTGATCTGTTCAAACAACATCATTGAGTTTTAAACTTGCATACAAGTGTTTATATATTCTTGCTAACAGGTATGCATCTTTTCAGATGATCAGGTTGGCTCAGTAGTTTCATTCCCTGCCTTTCACCTCTGTGGACCCTGGTTAGGTGTTTCTTGCAGTGGCTGCCGAGTGCGCCACAGCACCTTGTAAACCGTATGAGGTCCTACATAAATGGGTCTCATAGTTCATAAAAACCTCAAAACCATCTTAAAAAGTGTTTCTCTTTGTTAAAGTGCCTTGAGCACCTTATTGTTATTACTACATAGCTTTACAAGCAGGGCTAGTTACTTCCTGAGAAAACACTATTTCCAAGGTTTTAAGCAACTCAAGTGTGACAAGGTGGAAAACAATTTCCATATGAGAATTTCTTCAAAAATGACAAGAGCACATTGCATATCACAGGAAGAACAATAAAACAACAAAATACAAACTTAGCTTTGGGAAGCAGATGTCTTAAGATTACTCTTAAAAGATACAACTGAAGAAAAATCCTGAATGTTAATCGAAAGATTGTTCCAGAGAGCAGCAGCAGATTGTGAGAATTCATTTTTGCCAAAAAGTAATCTGGTCGTAGAATGCTGAGACGAAGACCATGGTGGTTGGATTGGTGAAGTTCTGAACACATTTGCATGATGAAGTTGGAGCAATGTCACTCTTTCACTTGTAAGCGTATAAAAGAAATTTAAACTGGATGCGTTTCTCCATGTGTGAAGGTGTGAAGTTGTTTTCACTTTGTCCTCTTTCCTGTTTTAGATTGGTGACCCTAGTAAACAGAGAGTTGCTCAAGCAGCAAGTCATTCTACTGTATCCATTGGTCCTCAGTCATTGGCCTCTATGATGATGATTCAGCACCTTGGAAATGACACCAGACGGGAAAGGTATGGTTTGAAATTGCAAATATTCTTTATTCTCTGTCTAAAAAGGGACAATAGGTGGCAGCAGATAATGCCAGGTTTTTATGCGTGTTAACTAGAAATGTATTTACACTATTTTAATTCATCTGCATGTAACATTGAGAAATGTTACAAAGACAAACAAGTTCTGTCGCCCTTTTTCCCCCCACTAAATTACTGACAAATTTGAAACACTTCAAGGTGCTCCCCAGGATTTTTCGAGTTTTATGGGGCATTCTGGACCCAAATTTTGGAAGTTTGGCCTAAGCACGTTGAATTGAAATGAGGCACTCGGAATGTTTTCTACTTGGTGTTTATCTTGGTTTTTAAATCAATCTGGAGCATTTTAAATGGCTTTATCTTGAAGATTTTTGTGAATTAGATGTAAAGTAAAAAAAAATCAATAAGTAAATGTTGCGTATTGGCATGCAATTCGCGGGTGTCGGCCCAATACGCTAGCTTGTGCATAGGGTGAACCCTGCACTTGCACAATATTTCAAAATGAAAACTTGAATGAAATAAATAAATAAATAAAACACAGAACTGGTGGGGATGGAAAAAGATAAGTTTAAAAGATTATATTGCTTGAAATTCATAGAATTAACTTGAAAGTCAATCACAAAAAGCAGTTGTAACGAATTTAAAAATTTCATTGGTCATATGAAATATCTTCCATTGATGTTCTCGTCTGTTGCTGATATGTATCTCTGAATGTAATTTTAACAAGCGTTTGTTATTTTGTTTTTCAGGACGAGAATGGGTGTCCCTGGCTACTATTTGGAAGAGGTAAAAAATTGTAATGATCTTTAATTGTCAAAAATGAAATTTCGCATGACGCTATTTTTCAGCCAAATAGCTGATTTCCTCTTTTTTGGTTTCTCAGCTGTACCATTGAAAATTGACAACACAGTACAAAATCTTGCTGTGCCTGGCACTTTCCTGTTTTGTAAATTTTGGGTTGAGCAAAGAAAAACTGACTGAAGCGTTACTTGAAGCTGCGACTTTTGGATTAATGTTTCAGCGTTCTACCAACTGAGCTATCCAGCCCTATGTTGGCGTCTCCCTATTTTGTCAATATCTTTGTTCAGAGGTGCAAGTCACATGCCATACAATACCTTAATGCTCTATAGCCAGGGATCTTACCCAAGTTTAGGATACAACCTTCCTCTTTTTCTAACAAAGCTACACTTGTGTTAAAATGGTCACAAAGAAATTTTGTTTGAATTAAACATAAGTGAGTGCCAGTTTTTGACTTGGGGAGTTCGCCAAAAGGCTGTTCAAGCAACCAATGCGCATGAGTTCTTTAGTACATCCAATCAGAGGAGAGGGGTAATTGTTTTGATTATGTTTACAGGTGTCATCAGAGTGACCAAGTTTTTGTTTATCTTGTTTATTTTTAATGTTCTTGTCAAATCTACAGGAGTTTGAAGCATCACCTCCGTCTATGGAGTATATGTCATTTACTGGACCTGCAAAGCTGACAAGTGAGTGTGGCTTTCAGTATAAAATCACATCTATAATAATAATATTAATAATAACCAATAACGGACATTTAGGTAGTGCCAATTGTGATGGTCTTGACACATTACCCTTGTCAGTGGGCTCTTTATTTAAACCATCTCAGCTCCCTTGGGAGTATTCAGCCTGTGCTGCCACATGTGTAGTGCTCCAAGCTAATTCAATTACAAGAACCATCTCTGCCCTCACAGGTACCCATTTCCCCTCAGTGGAAGAGAAGCAATTGCAGTTAAGTGTATTGCTCAGGTTTACAAGTGTCATGACCGGTATTCTAACCCTCGGTGCATTAGACCACTCTGCTGTGATATGACTCGGCGTGTCATAGCCAAGCAGTCAAGCACACTGGGCTCAAGCTTTGGTGTTTCTGATCCGCAGGGTGTGGGTTCAAGTCCATGTCTTGACATGTGTGTCCTTAAGGAAGATGCTTGACTATTTTTGTTTCTTCCTTCAGATGGGATTTAAAGCCATTGGTCCCATGCATTGTGTAATGCACGTAAAAGAACCCAGTTACACTTATCGCTAATAGAAGGGGTCTGCCCCAATGGTTCTGGCAATGGCTGCTGAGTGCACCACAGCACCTTGTAAAATTTCCTGTACAAAAATGTACAGACCCATATAGTTGACCTGCATCATTTTTTAATGTTGACAAAATTCACACTAGAAGGGTATCTGTAAATACGTGAGATTAGAGACTTTTCCCACTATCTATTGGGAAAATTATTGCATCCCAAAACTGATTTTGACCTTGGAGCCCCTCTTAAAACAAGAGAAGATTAAGGCCAGTTACATATTTTATCTAGGTCTTTTTACTTGTATCAAATCACACCCTCATCTAAAGTGTACTGTGGCGATATGTTATCATAGTATGGGATATGGTTATTGAATTTTCCTTGCTTTTATTTCTTCAGCACGAGGCCAAGGCGATAAGGCCCTGAGTATCCCAACAGACGAAAGTCATCTGTCAGATACAACCGCCCTGAACCCACCCTCACAAACATCTCAACTAGAAAGCCTCCCCAGTCAGGAATGGTACAAGCAAGGCAGCTCAGGTGGAGTAACAGAGGGTCAGGACATACCATGCTCGTCGCAGGGGTATGCCGACTCCCTCAATGCGGGGAGCGAGAGAACGGATGACCAGTCGCTGTCTCAGGACCTTGGCGATATAGATGACATGTTGAGCGACTCACATAACTCGCAAGACTTGGGGTCGGAGATGCAGTCATTCGGAAGCGACTCGGGCAACTTTGATCACGGAAACGTCTCAGATCACCTGGACAATGAGGACGCTTCGAATCCATCTGACACAAACAACGCATCTGATCCTCAACATCAGCCTGACATTGAGGGCGCTCATCCTGATCACCAAGATGTGAATTTGACGCAGAATGATGAAACACTACCAGCTGATATCAAAGGAGATTTTGTGGGAAAATTTGCAGAAAGGGGTAATCTGAATGGAATTTCCGAGGATGGTGCAGCAGATGAAGACCAATCAGTGAACAGTCAATCTGTTGATCGCGAAGACGAAAGATTTAATGTTGAAAATGGCACTTCCTCGGGGGACCTCATTGAGGAAGATGCTCCAAGTGAGAAATCCTCGGATGCAGAGTTCATAACTGACATTCCATCCGAGCACAGTTTGAATGTTGACATGACTGATGAGTCTAACGAATCCAATACCACTCATGAGGTGCATTTTCAGGATGAAATCAACGGTCACCAGGAAGGAGACTGTGATGAAGAGATAAGACAAGGTACCGATGAACATTGATTAGCTTCTTAACACAACGCTACACAGTAATCCTAGATTGCATGCTGCACCAAATAACAAAATGACAACCATTCCATGCTGGCTCATTGTAGATTACTAATCATGCTGTAATAATTATCACATGTAGAATTTAATTATCCTTCTGCCATCCTCCTATTTTCCCTACTAGTTTAAGGCCGTTCTCGGAACTACGGCTTTGCCTTGGCTCCGACCTGGCTCTGTGCACCTTTTTGGTTGCCATGTTAAGACGCTACATTTTCAGGGGCACACCATCGGGGACCATCGGGGACCATCTAAACACGTAATGTTCTGTGCGTTCAGAGCAGTTGACAGGACCACTTGCTCGGAATGTTCTGTGCGGGACAAGTTCAACTGTGGGTGTGTTGACTTGATTGGATGATTCGTTGTGTAGCGTGCACTATGCTTGAATGGGGCGTCATGCTTCAGTGGCCCGGTACAAACAGGGACAAAAGGCGCTGAAATCAAAGGTCAACTTCACTCTTTACCGGGATATTTGTGTAACTCTGTCCGACATACCAGAATTACGATAGAATGAATGGTTGCCACGATTGTTTCCTATGTTCTTAGCATTGTGGTTACAAGTGCTAGAATCCAGCATGCCAATGGCTGATTTTCGGCTGAACAAATTCTGTGCAAGTTTTCTCAAAAGTAGACTGTAAAACCCAGTTCTATTAATACTACGTTTGTTGCCTTTACTTCAGTTAGTCATTGTTTTATTTTACAATCAACAAATATTATTTCATAACCTACAAACACATTTTTGGGGATTGGTCACTAAAAAAAATATCACTGATGAAACTGTTAACATTTTATTCAAAACTTTTAAAGCCTTATGAGATGTTGAAAATGAATTTTTGTATTTATATATTGGCACTTCAGCCTGTTTGCGTAACAAATTTTTTGATAGTAAAGCCCTGTACCGTAATCACACGTTTTCAAAATATCTAAAAGCTGAAGACGAGATGTGGTCAAAGTAACTAATCTTATGCTGAAGGGAAACATAGCCTGGCACCTTTTTTCATCTTTTTAGAAACAGTATTCAATACTACTCTGGCATGCAGGGAACACGACCTCAGGCAGCAGCATGATAGAATGCTATTGCTCAGGCCAGTGTTCAGATGACTGTTAGATAGAAAATAAGGTTCATAAAGTTAATTTAATCACAAATTTCATTCAAAGGTGGTAGGTCCGATTTCTTGGGCCGATTTGACCTGGAAATTCAGATTAAAATTTTAAATACTGTAGCTATTTATATAGATTTGAGAAAGTTGCATCCTCTTTACCCTCTCTTGCCACTTTTAACCTGGCAATTCTTGGCAATACGGCAGTTACAGGTTGAGTGGTTTCTGACTAGCACCCCCGAACAAAGATATTGACAAAATGGGGAGGCTACCAACATTAGGGCGAGATGGTTCTGTTGGTGGAGTGCCAGCACATTAATATGGAGGTCACACATTCAAATCCTGCTGTAGTCAATTTTTCTTTGCTATGGACATGCACCAATATCATTGTGAGGCTGGCCCCATGACAGTGTTCCTAGTCAAGAAAATAAATTGTAAAATATATTGCCTCACAGGGTTAGCTTAAAAGACAGAAGCTGCTAGGGTCAAAACGTCAGGCCAGTTGCATGGCGTGTCGTGGCCGAGTGGTTTAGTGCATCAGACTCAAGTTCTGGTGGTTAAGTCATCAGGGTGTGGGTTCGAATCCCGGTTGTGACACATGTGTCCTTGAGCATGACACTTTATTAAAATTGCTTCTCTTCAGGGTTTATGCGGATCCTTAAAAAGTTTTTAGAAGTCTTAAATTGAACTACCCAGATTTAAGGCCTTAAAAAAAGCATTAAAAAGTATTGAAATTAGTTATTTGAGGTCTTAAAAAACTGGATGAAGCGTGAAGCGAAGCTTCCTATATTTATCAACCTACGACTCTTATATTAAATTTTTGTTCCTCCAATCAAATGACAAGGATTACAAGTGCAGTATATGATATTACTTATTATTTTTGTGTGTTTATACCATAGGTCCTTTCGATTCGTAAACAGTTTGAAAAAGCCAATTCTATTTTCTCAAGCAATAATAATAATATAATGGAAAACCAGCTGATTTATTGTTGGGTTTTAGTTACTAGGAATAATATTTTGAAAGTTTATTTTTATTTTTAATTTACAGTTTTTGTGTTCATGGTTAAGAAAGGTTTTGGAAAAAGGCAAACAAACTTCTAAGAAATTAAATGTATTTTTTAAAACAACACAAATCATGAAAAGGCCTTGAGAGCTTTATAATCAGCCAAGTTAATGGTTTAATATACAACTTGATTATGTTTAAAATATATATTTGTATGTTAATTATGGATTTAATAAATGGAGTGCTAAAAAGTTTAAATTTTCATTGTAGTCATTTATACTTTTAATATGTTTTTTATAACTTGGAAGAGCATGTTACATTTAACTTTGAAGCTCATAAGAATTTTTTGGACTTGAGAAGCTCACTACATATTATATAACCTATTTTGTCTTGACAGTCATAAAATTGTCAAAATAAATGATAAAGCGTAACATGGGTCAATAAGTATGCACTGTTAAACTGAGTAATAGCATGTAAATAATTGAAACATGATTAAACATTTGATCATATTGAGTGATGTACAAATGAAAAGGGAACTTTTCAGACTAGTATGTGACGACACACCAAAATCAGGCACTTTGTGGAAATAGTGAAACGGCATCAACTTATGAGAGAGCTGAAACTTACAGTGAAAATCCTCTTTGTCTGAAGTTTAAAACCAGAGGCACAGAAGCTCAAAGTAAGTGAAAGAATATTAGGTCAAAAGTTCAACGACCTATTACTCACAATTCACATGATCCCGAACACTCAAACTTGTCAGCGTTTACAAAAGGTTTGTTAGACTGACCATTGGGAATGTTTGAACTTGAAATTGAATGACCCATATTTAATAGTTACTTGAGTCCCTAATTGAGTGTTATTTGTTTATTCTCATCTTCTTGATGAGCAACGCAGTTTTGAGTTTTGGCAAGAAAGAAGTGCCAGGTTTTGGCAAAAATTGCCTGGTTTGCACCTGGAGCATCACAAACCATCAGCTCAAGGACGATAAAGTTGCTAATGTGCAGTTTGTATGGATTTCATGAAATTGCTTTTGCATATTTTGGAGCTCCTGGTAAATGGAGTTTATTGATCTTGGGTGGTCTTCAAAGTAACTGGTTGGCAAAAAGAAACAATCCAATCATTTTCTTAGTAAAACATTTATTTGTGGATTTTGATTAATTTTGTCAAATTAATTTATTTGTCGACCATTACGAAATGAGATTGCAATAAACGGCCTTATATCACTGAGTCGACGATACATGCCTCCTCCGTTTTTTTGTATCTTAGTTATCATCCATCTTATTCATCTCGTATCACTGCCTCATGACTCCCTCAGATTGAGCTGACGAGTTGCCATCCCACACTTCAACTCTACACTTAGCACGCTGCTCCATCTATGCACTCCTCTGCTCACTCACCTGCAGCTTCCTGAGAGCTCTCTTCTGTAAAGCTAATCAACTTTATTTCATTAAACTTAGGTTTTTTTTACACTTTCTACTGAAATTTGTATTTTTTAAAATTTGTTTGTATATTCTTTTTTAATGGTTACGATTCAGTTAACCCTGCACACACAAAATCAGTTGCTTTTTTTTAAGCCTTATTGGATGTGAACAAAACACACTGACTCTAAATTAACTGTTTTTCATCTGTTTTCTCTCAAATGTCATCAGGTTGGTTGTAGGCCTATACTGTATGTTTATTGAAAACTTGATGATTTGAATAAATCTACTCTTTAATAAAAAAAAAACAATAACAACAACAACAATAATAATAAAAAACATTAACAATAATAATAACAATAACAACAATAACAATAACAATGATGTACTTTGCCTTTTACATGGAAAAAAGTTCCACTTCACACCACATCTTTGTGAATAATTTGTGTGCATTTTCCCTTTCAAAAGATTCTTGTCCCTTTAAACCTAACTCCATTGAATGATTTACCAAGATCCTTCCTCACTCTAACAAAATCCAACACCATACGGTAACCCAACACCTAAACTGTTGGACTGTGATTCTGAAAGAGAAATGGGCCCAATTTCATGGCTCTGCTTACCACCATTCTCCGCTTACTGCGCTACTGCCGAATTTCTGTGCTAGCTGTGTAAGCGAAGAATGTCTAGTAACGTGGAGTACGCAAGCGCACAAGTCAAAATTCCCTGCTAACCTGTGAAATACGCTTGATGTAAACGCGGAATTCCCTGCTTCCGTAAGGGCTGATTTATTTGCTTACGGTAAGCAGAGCCATGAAATTGGGCCATGTTCTTAATGATCCCATGTAAACATCAGTTTACTGGTGCAGTCCTCAGTCCAACACCCAAACTGTTGGATTCTGATTATTGTGGTAAGCCTGATCCTATGTAAAGCATAATTAGTTTACTAGTGCAGTCCTCGGCTTGCTTTATGGTCCTACGGAATCTTGAGGTTGGATTTTAAAAGGTTGGGGGTCTTCCAATGTTGCAGTATTTCAGAACATTTCTCTGGAGGATTGGGTGGGAACTTTAGAATCAGTGAACTTTCAGATTATAACAAAGTTTTCCTTTTTAGTACTCTAATGCTGTCCATTGACATTGGTTTAAAGTGGTTCGAATCGAATCGCATATGGCTTGAAATATTTGTATATAGTAATAATAATAAAGACATTTGTAAAGTGCCCAATGCAAAAGCCTCTAAGCGCATAAAGAGAACAATAAAGTATACAATGAGTGAAAGATACAATTACAAATAAGCAGATTACAAATAAGCAGCTTCAAACAAATGAGTTTTTAACAGAGACTTAAAACAGTGTAAAGAACTAGCCTGGCGAATATGCACAGGAAGACTATTCCAAAGAAAATGGTGCGGCATAAGAAAATGATCTGTGGCCATAAAAAATGGAAGAAGCTCTTGTAGATGAAAGCAATGACTGTTGAGAGGAACGTAAAGTCCGAGTAGGGGAATAATGGTGAACAAGTTCAGATAAATAAGCAGGAGATTGACATGTTTGAGCTTTGAAAGTTAACAAAAGAATTGTATAAATTGTACGAAACTTAACTGGGAGCCAATGCAATTTCATTAGTACTGGTGTAATATGGTTAGAACGAGGCAAGCAAGAAACGAAGCGAGCAGCAGTGTTTTGTACACGTTGAATTTTAGATCTTTATCTTTATCTTTATATACATGTAGTGCATCTTTCTTCTAACAATATCTACATTGGTGTGTGACAAATTCTTGAGTTGCACACTTTCATGCACTCTGTTGTTTTTTTCTTGTGTGGGCTAGCACCAGACCAAATTCTGAACCGCCACTTCCTAGCAGTTACCCGCGACAGCATGGACCGACCCAAATCAGCTAACCCAAGACTGGTCGGCCAAGGCAAGGAAGGCCGGAACCATTACGGTGGGAAGGGGAGACCTGCCTCGGCTGAAGTGGGTGTGCGTTCCGTTTTTACCATTGAGATTGATGGCTCCAGAGGGAATCCTTCTTCAAGATCAATACAAACTGTTCCAATAGGTAAAGTCTGCTCCTTTTTAATGATTTTGTTTTACTTATTCTAAGTCCAAGAGCTTCTAACAATTGGAAAATGTTGCTTAACCCGAGCACTAGCAGTGCCCTGTATTAAATTCTATTCTCCGGGAGCAACCGCAGGGAATAACGGATGGTCCTTTCACACTTGGATCGCTTTATCCCTGATCTACCCTGGCAAATGGGCATACCCCGGGGAATAGCCTCCCCTGCTCTGGAGTAGGGGTAGGCGGTAAAACCCCGGGGTATTCTTGAAATGAGCAACCGAAATAGGGACACGATGTGAAACAGGGCCGAGGTAACCGCCCTGTGGAATTGGGACACAGTATGAAAGTGGGCTGTGGTAACCGTGGGGTAATAAAAAACTCCCAGGGCCTCCCCAGGGCTGTATTCCCTGGGGATAAGAGAAACAGTGTGAAAAGGGCTATAGCTGTTAATCTGATAGATGAAACAAGGAAGGTAGTGGTAGCACTTAAAGACTAACTAATTACAATGATATAATTTTACTATTTTTGTGGTGCTTGATATTCGTGTGGAACGTCACCTGTCTTGTTTGTTTAGGAATTCATTTTACTTATTCCTCATATTTTTTTTATGTAATCAGTTAGTCTGTCAGTGCTACTACCTTCCTTATTAAATTGGTGTAATGCAATGCATTTTAGCATTAAATTAACACCTAATTGCAGCCTGTAAGGTAAATAGATGCATTTCTGAACACAAAGAATTCGTAAGACATCACATTGCATTGATATCAAGGCTGATGTCTCATTTATCTTCACTTTTGAAGTAATTTTACTTCTTCCGTGGTGCCTGATTTCCGCGTGGAGCGTCACATATCTTGTTTGTTTAGGCATTAATTTTTTTCATAAATATATTACTTATTCCTCAAATTGGATGCCTTTTAACAAGCAAGCAGCAAAATAATATTGATGATACTTCTTTTTATTAAGTAATAAACCACAAGGGAAACTGGGTAAAGTAAAACACATTATTTAGGGTTTAACAAAGACAAATTGACTGGAGCAGGACTTGAACCTGTCACATCCGGATTAACATCCTGGGGCTCTTCCAACTGAGCAATCTAGCCCGGCTTCACTTTCAACGGTGAACTTGTTTAGCGCCCCCTTGTGATAATATTTTGCCAAGCCGACCACTTTCATTGATAATTTTCTACATTGGACTTGTATAGCCCCCTCTCGTGGAGAGTTAGCACAAAAACTGTTACAGAAGTGTGAGAAATAAAAATGATTAAATAGAAAAGCATTAAAGGGATTTTAATTTTATTTATTTATTTTTTTGCCCCAAGTAAAATTAACGGATTACTTCCACCAAAAATTCCTGTCATGGTCCTACTTTGACCATTTCTTTACTTTCTTATGGTCCAAACAGCAAGTTCAAAGAGTTTTTCCAGGGTTTTCAACCAAAACAAACATTTTGGATATGACATGTAATTTTCTCTTTTTGTTCCAACAACCGAAACCCCCAGTGTTTGTTACGTTACAAACACATGTCTAGTTTTAATTGAGATCTTATCAAGGACCTTGCATTCTTTCCATTTCAATTCAAGGAAAGTATTATCAAAGAGGAATTTATGAAATGTGAACTCAGTCCTCTTAAAATACACTTTGCTTGTTTGTGGCTCACACGCTGTGACCTTGTCATCATCCCAAAACAGAAGATATCTAATCACATAATCACTTTATTTGTTTCAAACTTATTAACATGATACCTAGCTTAGGTAGCATGTCATCAGGTCAGGTTGTTAACAGCTTGCTGATAAAAGCCACAACATGGGAATTAAGCTGATTATTGACAATGCTATACCTAGCTTAGGCCAAGTGAGAAAAAAATACACTACCTGACTGTCCTGGGGCCGATTTTACAAAGAGCTACGATTGATCATAACTGTGTATCAGTTAATAATAACACTAACAATTTACATGGCAGCTGGATAAATAATCACAAAACAGGACAACATTTAGGCCTAGGGTGAAGCAAAAGCTTTTGTTCCTGTACCTACAGACAGACACTACAACAAGCAAACTCACTCTTAGTATTAATTGCTAAGCAAAGTGTGATGTCACAATACAAATCACTATGATGATACTGACAACTCATCTTAAGATTAATCTTAGCTCTTTGTAAAATCGAGTCCAGGTTTTTTAAATAGAGGAGGATGAGGGCCTTTTATTGTTTCTTTCTTTCTTTCAAGAAGGAAAGAGCCAGACTGAAAAGTTACTGGCTTTTTAGAACTAAGAAGTCTAAAGTATGGGTGAATTAAATCAATCTTGGATGGTGCCAAGCTAAAAAACATGAAAAATATAGTCCTTTTGGAGACAAAATGAAAAGGATGCAGCTTTAAAAAAAAGATGAGGGCAGGGACGATCATCTGGTGTTTGTTTTACCAGGCCTTAGGTAGCATCTTATCAGGCAGGTGGATTACAACTTGCTGATACAAGCCACAACATGGGGATTAAACTGATACATATAGCTTAAAGGATGTGTGCTGTGCTACCTTGTCCATATGCCCCCACCAGCAGCGAAACTAGGGTAACATTTTAGGGGTCACAAAGGGATGCACTATTTTTTTCGGGGGGGGGGGTGGCACTTCTGGCCAATTGAAACTGTAGTTTATATTTGTAGTTTTCTTAATCAAGCCCCCTTTCAGTGCTCTTGTTTTGCCATTTATTATTTTCTTATAAGATAATCTGACAGTGTTAAAAAAAAGTAGTACATAATAATAGGTGGGCTCGTCGTCCCCCCCCCCCCCCCCCCCCCCCGGCCATGCCCCCCTTAGTTACGCCACTGCATATGCCATGTCAAAGTTTGTCATTAAAAAATAATAAATCAGCTGAAAATTTACGTGTTACTTTATCCTTTATATTTTATTAGACATTAATTTCATTTTAACATAACAATACATTTTAGTGTCATCACTGTACTGTTGTGGTAGCAAAAGCATTTCTTACACTGCAATCCAGGCTTGCTTTGTGTGTGCATTCCCAAAGAGCATGATTTTAAAAGAAATAAATTGGGGGAAAAACATATGAATAGATAATACATTTATTTCAATGTTGCCATGATTAAACTCATTTGTACATCATTAAAGTGAAGGTACATGATAACAAATATATAATGGCAAACCAGAAAAGGTAGTAATAACACTAACAGTTTACATGGAAGCTGGATAAATAATACAAAACAGGACAAGGCCTAGGATGAAGCAAAAGCTTTTGTTCCCATACCTACGGACAGACACTACAACCAGCAAACTCACCAACAGACTAACAACACTGACGAAAATATAAACATGTAGGAACTAAGACAAAACATCATCTAGAAATATGTCATAACTTTTCTTTCATTACCAAGAATTATGGATCTAAGCTTTTAACTTTTTTTACAAAATTTGAATATGAAAATGGGTCTAAACGGTCAAATTTTCAGCTGATTTATTGTGACTAATAACAAACTTTTACATGGCATATGGATAAGGTAGTATAGCACTCAAGCTTTAAGTAACAGCTCACCAGGCAAGTTTATTACAACCTGTGATAAACCACAACACAGAGATCAGTCTTTACTACAACAAATACAGTGCTGGACAGTGTGTATTTAAAGAATGCAGAGATAAGGTTGTCTAGTAGATCTTGTCTGGTTGTTTTCTGCCATGGATACAAAGTATATAGGAAGATTTAGGATAACCGTTATTCATAGCCACCGGAGGACGTAAGATTTTATCGCTTCAAAACAAGTTGTAGTTCACCATGTCTCATGAGTATGCTGTTTGGACTCTGTTACCACCCAGACCTCTCGTTAAGAAATATGGTTAGTTTTCTTCAAAGATTATAGTCAGCCGATTTCTTTCTTTTTAACATTTTTTATTATAGTGCCTTAGAAAATGTGGTGGGGCAAAGCTCACTCTAGAAAGCCTCGTGTGGTTGGCCATTTATGCTGGCAAGGAGACAGCCAAATGGTTACTAAAGGAAACACACTGAATTGATACATCACACTTGATTATTTCAGGTTGTTTATTTAGGAGTAATTTAATTTTTGCTTGCGTTACTAGACTAGAAAATTTAGTTTTTGTGATCGTTTTTGTTGTTATCGTAAACAAATTGTATCAAAAATAATAATAATAATTCCTTTTATCACCTTATGGATAAAATTAGGCCTTAATACTCAGCGTAATACTAACCCGTCACCGTTTGATCACCGGGGATGCCTTCACTCGGGCATTGCAGATAATGAAAAATTTGTTGTGATCTTACACTTCTGCCTGGAGCATCAGAACATTTTATGTTTTGGGTCTCGAATTTTATCCTTCAGTTTTCACAGTCGCTTCATTTATGAAGGCGTACAAGAAACTTTACAACATGTGTGTTTTTGTTGTTGTTGGAGTCTGAGAATATACAGTTGTTATAGAGGTCTTTGTCACACCTGACTGGCACCTCAACGTGTTGGTTATTTTTTACAATAGGTACGCAAAGCTACATTTATGTTTGGATTATGACGCCCATACATATAATGGCATGTCATGGCCGAGCGGTCAAGCACACTGAACTCAGGCTCTGGTGTTTCTGATCAGCAGAGTGTGGGTTCGAGTCCCGGTCTAGACACTTGTGGTCATAGTCAAGACACCTAACCATTATTGCTTCGTCTATAAGTGCACGAGACATACCTGTGTGTTGTGTAATGCATGTAAAAGAACCCAGTTACCCTTATTGCTAAGAGAAATGATTTGCCTCGGTGTTTCTGTCAGTGGCTCCTGAATGTGCCGCAGCACCTTGTAAACCATTGTGCTTATGGGTCTCATAATTCTAATAATTCAAAAACATGTCTTATAAAATAATAATAAGTGCTTTGAGGTGCCTGTAGATAAAGCGCTAACAAAAAACTAGTCACTTTTGCTATAGCACCTTATAAGATTTAACAAGGCGATGTGGCATAATTTGCAGCTAACCATGCAAGAAACATCGGGGCAAACCCCTTCTCTTAATAATAAGTATTCTAGGTTCTTGCGTGCATTACACAACACTTGTTGGGGCCTATGGCTTTACATCCCATCCGAAGGACAAAGCAGTTTTGGTTAAGTGTCTTGCTCAAGGACACAAGTGTCATGAGCAGGAACCAAACCCACACTTTAATAACGCAAGAACTTGAGTCCGGTGCGCTTGACCGGTCAGCCAAGACACTCCACACAAGTATCAAGTTCCAAGTCAGGAAAATTATTCAGAACACTGGTCAGTTAAAAGGAGTAACTGTGACAAATGTTTTTTCCAACTTTGCCAGTAAAAGTTTCAAATTGTTCTTGATACAGCTTACATGTCCCTCACCAATGACCACCGGAATCAGTTGCAGCAGCGCACGTTACCTCTAGTAGACCAAAGAAGACCTCATTTTAGGGGTGCCCCGTCAATGTCCCCAGCCATCACAAAGAAAACACTGACACCTCGTGATACACCAAGGAACAGCCCTACCGTGTCACCAAGAGGGAGTGATAATGGTGGCTCTCCTGCACCCAGTCGAGCCATGTCACCAGCCGGAACCAGAGAAAATTCCGTTTGTGAGTAAACTATAAATCATATCAACTTGTTTGCACTTCTTTTCAAGCTTCCACACAGTCAATGACTTTTCCGCTATGGGAATTACCATCAAAACCTGTAACTCTGTTTCATTTTGTGTACATAAATTTAAAAACAACAACACTTAGACTTTTTATGAGGAAGACAACATAATTCTTCATCACACTGATATAAAATGTTGAATTTTTTTATTAAGGAAAAAGCCTGTACTTATTTAGGACATTGCTGTTTTAGCAGAATTTATCACAATTTCGTGTGTAAAAACACAGTTTTCAGCAAACCGAGTCTCTTCAACTCACCATAAATACAAACCTCGCCACCATCTGACCTTAAAAAGGTGTTTTTATGGAAGGTTCTGATCTAACTAGTTATATAAAAAGTGCTCCGATTGGGCCTTGTTAAGTCTCGTACTTTTAGGATCGAAGAAGGCGATTGCCAATAATAATACCTCTTACATACCTCGTGAGCATTCAAATTATGCAGTGCTATAATGTACGGCACACGATCCCATTTCACATAGTAAGTATATGTTTGCATGTGTGCAAATGTTTTACAATCGCACAGTGCACAAAATTTAGTAAAATGGTTCACAAATACTAAATAAGAGTGGTTTGGGCCATAAACAAATTGACATGTGACCAACACTTTCAGTTTTCCATGGCCACACATTTCACAAGATCGCTGATCCAGCATCCAGTCCAATCCATTTAGCCCATCAACTGTGTACATTGAGTAACAATGCTGCCATGCATTCTTCAGCGGCCGGCATCACTTGCTCACACGTTGGACTTTTGTTGGATTGTTGGTCACACAATTACTGTTGTGAATAGTTAATACATTATGCGAGAGGTCTTAATGGATCTGGGCTATTGTCAAGTCATCATAGTCACTTATTTACAGTAGAGCCCTACTTATTAGTTTCTCTGGTTGTTTTTTTTCATTCACATCAGATTCTGCGACTGGAAGTCGTAGTGACAGTCCCATGACCATTGTTCTTCAAGCTAACCTAGATCACCTGCAGGAGACAGGGAGTCTAGAAGCCACAATGCCCAACTTGATGCAGATGTCCCGTTCGTCGCTGTGGAGTGAAGGACCTCCTGAGCCTCCTGCATCTATGGATGATGGGTATGTCGACCAACTCCCCTTCCCATGTGAAAGAAGTATCTTAACATTTTTTATATGACACAAACTTCTACATTTATCTGTTTGTGTCTGTTGGTTCTAGCAACTTTTTAATTGTATCAAGTCCTGCATTTTCTCTGCAATAACACAACTTTGATCTGTGGTGCTGTTTGTGAATTTTAGTTCCACTTGTCTAAGATATCTAACAACATTGAACCATTCTTTTCCCATGTGAAAGAACTGAAAATCTAAACATTTATGTTACAAAAACGTCTACACTTTTTTCTGTCTGTATCTGTTGGTTCTAGGAACTTTTTAATTTCAAGTCCTTTGTTTTCTCTGCCGTTACACTACCGTAATTTTCGGATTATAAACCGCGGTTTATACCTTGATTTTGACATTTTTTTGTACTCCTGCGGTTTATGCGCCGGGCGGCTTATACGCCGACGTATAAATATTGAAGAGAAAAAAACAGCATTTTTTTAAAGAAAGATCGTTTGTAAAATATTCTAAATAAAAACAATGTTCTTAAACGAAATAAAATCCTGCAAAACATGCCTGTGTGATGACAAAATCCTGTTGAAAATGCCTGTTGAAAATCCCACCTCATTTGTATTCCGTTATGCCTTTATAAACCGTTTATCAACCGCCCTATTGTTAGAGTTCAGTCCCCCTCAGATCATTGAGGAAGAAAATGAACAATCAGCGAAACTCGAGTTAGACTAGACTGGTCCCCTGTCTATTTATCCCAGCGATCTCCATATGCCGACGTCAGACATTCAGGCTACATCGCCACAAAGAGGACCGCAAACACGCACGGGCCGTACACATGCACATACACATACACATGCTGTGATTGGCCGTTGATGATTGGCCGTTGATAGTTCCATTCATAAGATCTTGGCTAGACTTCTGACGGCTCGAGTAGATAGCGCCTGCTGCACATTGTACAACACATAGCCTGAACATCTGACGCCACACTTCGAGGCTCAGGGCCCAGTCGAAGTCTAATCAAACGTGAACAGATTTTGTCAACAGAGGGCGATGCGATGCAGGGCAAAGTTCAACTATTTCTCGGTGTGCGTTGTCGACCGATCGTTGATTCACGAAGATTTTGTTGCCAACGAAGTTCAAAACATGGTCAACACAACCGATCATCAAATCACGAATTCTTGAAAACGTGTGTTGATGGAAAAAGTATAATTCAGGACTGATAGTATGAGATAAAAAATCACCCAAAACGCAGTTTTGCGAACTTCACTTCCGTGTTTTGAGGTTAGTTTTTTGTAACATTTTGGCCGCGGTTTATACGCCGCGCGGTTTATACGCTGACACTAAATATTTTTTTCCATATTTTGGATCATTGCGGTTTATACGCCGGGCGGTTTATAATCCGAAAATTACGGTACTTTCATTTGTTGTGTCGTTTGTGAATTGTTGTTCTATACTTGTCTTAAAGACATATTCTTTATATTTGTAGCTTGCTGATCTTTCTTGTACAGCTCATTGTAGTCATGCGTATATGTTGTACCTCTATAAACGCTGATCAGAGCAAAATTCCATTTCATGGATAATTTTGAATATGATTTGAATAATCATGACAATCAGTTTTGTCTCTGGCTGAGGAGTAATACATAGAGGTTTAAAATTGGTTAATCACACCAAAATTTATGCCTGCACTGACATAGTTACAGCCTTACTAACATCATCATTGTTGAGTACTTGATTGTGGTATGTAAACAGAAAAAAAGAAAGCCATTAAAAGTATTATTTGTGGGTTTGCACAATGAAGGTACAATTATGTAGCTTTGCGCAGACACCATTTGTGTTATCTCTTGTGAGTGAGTTTTTTTACTAGTTCTGAAAAGAGCTGTAGGTTTACTCTGCATTTTAAACAGAATGCTCTCCTGATGACAAACGGAACTAACTGTTGCAAACAGTGAGTAGTAGACCTGTGGTTCTTCTCAGAACCCAGTTCTTTTCAGAACCAGAAATACTCATACAAGGGATCATTCAGAATAATCAATGTTTACAAATTTCAATCTTTTTTCTGAAATTGTTTTGACCCACCTACCCAACCACCCCAACTTAAGATTTGTTTACATTGGCAAACTATTTAACACACCGAATGCTTTAAGAGCAAAGTAATGCTTGAAATGAAGCAGATATTTGAGATCAATATTCTCCCGGCTCAGGTGTTTTCAGTGGACTTTCCTGGCTGCCATTATGCATTTTTGTAGTTGAAGCAAGAGAAAATTCATGCCAACTCCCTCATCAAATTCGCTTTTGGAAACCAAAACAGGTAACAATGAAGCAGTACAGACTTGACAGACAATCTGGTGGAGGCCAATGGGTCTTTTCATTTTTTAGCTTAAATGTTTTTTTCTTTCTGTTATTTCAATTGCAAACTGACTTTCAATTTTCAGTTATTTCTTTTGACCCACCTGCCCACAATTTTGAAAAAAAAGATCAGAATTTACAAATTGTTTAGTGTTGCAACAAACCTACATCTCACTGAGTCAAAATATGTTTGAATCTTTGCACTGAAGCAAGTGTACAAATATTACTAATCAATTCCGTTTCTTACACAACAGTTGGAGTGACATCAATGAAGCCACTTACCGAGCAGCCAGTCCGATGTACCAACTCGCCCCTCCTGAAATACAAATCCAGAGACCAAGCTCCGCCCCTACCTCACGATCAACGAGCTCCCTGAGTCCCGCAAGCTCATCAAGGCCATCCTCGGCCCGGGTCGATGGTAGGTCAGGTTCCTACACAGAGAAGTCTTCCCTGGTAGGGATGAACTCTTCTAGACCCAGGACGGTCAGTACGTCACATGGAAGGGAATGGAAAGGAAGACCTCTGCCGATGTTTGGAGCGGCGAAAGATGTGGTGAGTGGTTGGGGTATTGGTGGGTTTTTTTTTTACGTTTTCATTTTTATGTCTTGTTTTTGCTCATCTATTGAATTGATTGGTGCATAAGTGGGATTTCTGTCATACGCTTCCAAAAGCTTTTTTTCCAAACAGCTGGATAGCTGCTTTATTACGATGTCTGTATGCCAGTGCATTTACATACTTACCTCTTGCCTCCAAAAATGGTCAGCGTGGCCCACCTTGTGTTACGCGCGTGCAAGGGGGCAATTTATCAAAGTACATTGTCGGTAGTTTTAAAAATAAACATACGGTTATTGTAGAGGTAATTACTTTAGGTTGCCAGTGGTTTAACCATTTAGTCTCTTTCAAACATTTTCCTCAGGAGTGGGAGGCCAAAGCAAACCAGAGAGCTCAAGAGGCTAAAACATCTGTTAACATCAGGGAGCTGTTCGGAGGGTCAGCCGCCAAGGAGTATCGTAAGGAGTTGGAAAGGCAGGAACGGGAACGATGGGGGAAGCAGCAGAGAGATTCCCGAAGCATGAGCAAGTAAGAATGAATTCTAGTTTATTTAGTACTTATGTGCTATGCTCATTTGGGGAGTTGTTGCCATATACAGAATAGATTGTTCCTGATAGACACCATCTTTACGGGCAACTTAGGTTTTGGCTGCGTCAAGCGTTCTAACTTTTGTACATAGCCAAGTGGTTCACCAACCAATCATGCAAGGAAATTGATAAAAACTCCTGCATGCCACACGCGAAATATTTTTTTGGGAACTATGTATATGACAAGGTATTTTGGTTGGTTGTATCATGTTTTTTGTTTTTTAACAGCTTGTGATTTGTACGTGGTCAAATGCTAGAATTGGTTTTGTGTACTGTGTTTGTATGGATTGTTATTTCTTACTACTTGTGTACCTGTGTCCCATGTCCATCATTTTTCTTTTGGTCTGTCCAGCAAAGGAGAGCACAAAGGCGTTTTGCTTCATTCTTTTGCTACATACAGACTTTCAATATAAATGTACACATAATGCCCCTTTTTCATTTGTATTGTTGTACTGTCATAACTGTATATAAATTTAACATTATTGTACAACAGTGTTTTTTAATGTATGGAAGTTAGTGTTTGTTTTGCGTCGTGAATTTTTTTTTTCCTCCTGCAGTGACATATTTGCCAGTTGTTTGTATCACTTGCATTGTTTAAATTCTGTGTGTACTCTTTGTATTATTGTAATATTACATGATTGCATTTTTTTTGCCCATTTCATCATTATTTGTTGCTACTGACTATATATATGTACAAATGTTTGTTATTGTTCTTATGGAACTCAGTAGCATTCATTGTCAACTCCTATTTTGCTGTTATATTCTTTCCAGCTATTAGATTTTAACTGTATGTAATTGTTTCAGAAAAGTTTTTAGAAAAGCCTACAGAGGTCTCTCTACTTTTCTTTTGTTCACTCCCCATCTAATCTTCAGAAAACCTGACCTTTGAGTCATTCAAAAGATTTATCACTTGTCCACATGGATTTGCAAGAAATATTTTCTCTGACCAAGCACTGGTGAAACAACATGCAAGGGCACAAAAATCAAAACAATCTGTCCTGTCAATTTAGTGAATCATTTTCCATGTTTATAAGTAATTACTTCTTTTGTAGTTGTGGTTTCATTACAGAAAATGATATTATTGTCATTTCTACAATTTTTCGCACTTTTTTGTATTAATGTGAAAGATTATTTTCTTTATTGTTTTCTTTATATCTACTAAAGAAACAAAATTTTAACTCTGAAGGGAAATTACTCACCTGCCACTTTTTCTCTTACATTTAGGTTGAACTCTGACCTAGTACTTTTTTTACCCTCTAAAAAATGTAACAACTTGTATGGTTCTCATTTTGCACAATAATTTTTCCTGCGCTTTAGGTTTTATAAGGATCATCTGGTGAGGAAAGAGATTGCGTTGATTCAGCGTGAGGACATCTTCAGTCGAGACTGGGAGAGAAATTATCTGTCCGACAAGATGCTGAAAGATCGGATGCGACAAGACAAGTGGAGTGAGCTCATGAGACAGTAGGTTCTCTTCGTTTGTGATGTCATCCAGTTTGAAAAACAATGTCCGTAAAACTTTACACCTAATGCAAAATATCATCTGTTTATATGAACATATTCCATTTAATTATGCATATGTGTTTGCTTTTTCCATAATGCAACTTTTTAGCTAATCAGCAGATTTCTTCTTTTTTTCTTCTTCTTTAGTGAAATGTTAACCTAAAAAACACTGTTCAAAGTCGTGTGTGCTGGGGTTTTCCTATTTTGTTGTTGTTGTAAAAAACAAAGTTTTATGTCTGTTTTTCCTTTTCGTGTGATAAAGTTGGAACAAATAGACTGCAAAAATTGTATCTCCCAACCTCATTCCCAGAGGGGATCTATCTTGTCGTGCCATTTTTTCCCTCAGCTTGCGCTTCTCGTTCATAACCCCTGGTATTGGTTAATTAAGTGTGCCAGTATTTGGCACTTTTTTTTAGGCCTGTGGCTGATCCACTCTACGCGCACCCTCAAGCATGGTAGCCCTCAAAAGAGGCATCAAGTCAAAGAGCAACTGGCCCCTCTCATTCTTCTTTGATCTTGTGACATGTCTAACTGTATGCAGTTTTGGATGAATGTGTAAAAATATGATGCTTTTGGGGGGAATCACATGAAAGTACTTGCATTTTGACACACATACTCATTGTCCTACAAGCACCATACAATCGCTCGAAAGTTTTACCAAGCGTGCTCACAAAGCAGTTACTTTTGGTTAGCCAATCAGGGTTGCTTTTCAGCACATCCCTACTAGGGGTTAGTGATGAGAGGTATCGATACAGCGCACTACCCATGGTAGCGAGGCTGTGTATCTCCCAATGTGCTAGAGCCTATTGGAGTAGGCTTCTTGCATGCTGCAACCCAGCATTGCAAAGTTTCCAGTTTGGCCCAGATGTACCTTTATTAAGTTGGTGTCTTTTTAATAATTACCTATGTCTTTAAAAAATATAAAAACATTTTTTTTACCTGTCCAGACAAGCCCTAGACAACAGAAAAGCCTTGAGCATGCTTAAGAGGATTGGACCAAGCGTAGATATATGGGAGTAAGTATGAGATTTTGTTGTTCAATCTTATTGTCGTTTGCAAATGTAATTTCTTTTTCAAATGAAAACTTTAGATTCGTAAAACTAAAGTTTTTTATCAGCTGCGTACCTGTGGATGGTGGCTGTACATGGAATTTTGAACTCTAACCCAGTGGTGGGCAGCGTCATCACAACTGGCGCCATCACAACTGGCGCCGTCATTATTATGTTGTTATGTGACGGCAACTGCGCAGGCATGCAGTAACTTGGTTAGAATTCATAATACCACGTACAGCCACAGGGCCTGGATCATTTTAAGACAATTCTTAAAATTCCTCTTTTTCAAACTTTTATCTGAGTACGTTGTACCTCTCATGTTGTTTTGTAAATGTAATCACTGTATACACCTTTGTATGTAATTTTTATGGTGTTTCTATAATATCCAACATGTTAAATGTTACTGCCGTATGTTGTTATGCTTTTGTTGCTCTCATTTTGGACTCCTGTTTAGATTGACGGATACTTTTATTTATTTTATACCTTTTAGTGGTGTGTAGTTTGAATTATTGGCTTGTCCAGCTTTTGGATTAATATTATATGCCATCTTTTTTTGCTCTTTGATTATTCTATCCTTTTGTTTGGTGCTGTTTTAATTTGTACAGCACCTTGAGATCCAGTCATGGATGTAAGGTGCTTTATAAGCAGAATTTATGATCATGACAACAGTCCCCTTTTAAGTGCTTTTTCAGAGGTTTCAACTTTCAGTATGTCCCATACATAATTGCACAAAGTAATTGGCTTAGCTCTACAATTAAAACATACTTTTTTTACATTCTTATTACATGTTACAAAAATGCTCTTGTTAATTTTTGTCATAACTTGCTTTAGTTTCAGAAGCCGAAGTCTATTTTGTACTCTTGATTTACGCATTTTTCATGCTGTATTTAAAAATGAATTATTCATTTTACAATTAATGTGTATTGCGATATATACTACCTAACATATGAGTTGGAAAAAATCCCAAAAGATTTCTTTTAAGTTTTTAAAAATATTTTTGTTCAATTGATTTGATTTCAGATTATTCCATGGGGGAAAGAGAGGCGTTACTAAAGCACAAATGAAGAAGGCAGCCATAACCATCCAAAAGTAAGATTTATGTTTTCTCTAAAGTAATTTTTTGAGGAATCCAACTTGTGTCTTTTGAATGAGCTATGGTTTAAGATGACCTAAAAGTAGGCGTATTCTTTTTCCCTTTTACTGTACAAGTTTTTCCTGGATCTCGTTCTGTGTGAAACTTGACTTCTTTTTTTTACTGTGTGTATCATTCCATGTTTTGGTCAAGAGTTTCACGTGTTGGATTCAACCATGGTGACGTAGTTGTCTTTCCTTCACCTGATTGGTGCATGTTGACCTACCCCCTCCTGTCTGTCACAGCAGATCATCTTACACACACTAGGTGTCCCAGTGTTCAAGCCTCCTTGTGGTTTATAACTGGATGTTCAATGTTTGGGGTAAACTTTAGCAGGTCTGTGGTTTTTAATCTGCTAGCAGGTCTTTGTGCTGTATCACGAAGTAGATCAAGGACAAACCAAAAATAATCTAATATTGTTCTTATAGTGGCAATAGATTTTGTCTGTGTGTACTGTTCATGGCTTGGGTAAAATGCTAGTGGTTGAGGTGTCTGGATTTTGGAAGGGTTAGGGTTTCATCTGCTGACTCCCTTATGGAAATTTTCTTCAATTCAGTAAGCTGTATCGTAAAGTGTATCGAGGGAATCCAAAAATTAATGTATTCATGTTATATATCCTGTAAATACTTGTCCTTTATTTTGTATTCATAAATATCCCGGACAGTTAAGGCAGTTGAAAGGTGGTCACATGACCATGTTTACCTGGTATTTAACGGCTGATAGAGACATAGCTGGAGCTGTTTAAGACCGGTTGGCTAAAGCGCATTCGTCACTTAAAGCCATACACGTGTTGGCACTCAAGCTTACGCGGGCGCTAATAACGTGTAACACAACCAATACATACAGCATTATAAGCTAGCTGTATTCACGCATATGGACAATTGTTGAGCGTCACATACATTTTGACCCTTGGTGAAATTGCCTGATGACAGAAATATATTCAAAAGACAAGTTCAGTTATAGTTTAAAAAAATTCTTTTTAACTTTTGAACAAAGAAGGTATTTATAAATAGGAATAAAAGGGTATCGACTCGGTCTTGAATGGCAGTTTAAACATTGCAGGGTCATGGCATTGTGACTGAGCCTGCTCGGTTCTTTAGCACGGCCAAGATTCAGCTGGTCTTAATTGGTCAGCTAAGACCCAAACACTACTCTTTCATTCCCATATTGTATAACCATTGACATGTTACTACTTTATGTACCTTTCAATAGTTGAGTAAAGATTTTAGAACCTGTAAAATAAAACAAAATAATGGGTTCTTTATTTCAGAATTGTGATATCTATTTGTATCAGTACTCATGGAATTTCAGAATGTTTACAGTTTCATTTTGTTTTCTTTTGTGCTCAGGTTTGTAAGAGGTTGGGTTGTGAGGTCAATGCTAGAAAAAGTCAAACAGAAGGTGAGTTGTATTTGTTGATTCCTTGGTCTTGACTGGAAATGTGGAGTTACAAATTTTAAACTTAATCAAAAACAGATGTTGAGGTGATCATTATCTAAGTTGGGATATCAGTGTAAAAATTCTCCATCATAATAAATAGATACATGTTGTTTTTGTTCCCCGCTTGACAAGTTTTCCTATGATTTGTCATTTTTTAGTCTCGAGTGCACGCAGGTTCATTCAAGGGTTTTGTCAAATACTACAGCCAGCTGATGAAGAAAATTGCTCGCTGGCATGGAGTCAAGAAACCAATGATTCATCTGGACCTGTGGCAGATGGATGCATTTATGGATCGCAAGAGATGTAAGTAGAGCATGTATCAAAACGTAGAACAGCCACAAAAAAAAATTTTGAATTCAAATTACTACCTTGCCACAACAAGTAACTGTCTCACTACGGCGAGTTACTCTCTTGCAGCAGTGAGTTACTTGCTGCAGCAAATAACAATCTCGCAGCAGCGTATTACTCTCTCGCCGCAGTGAGTTTCTCTCTCGCCACAGCAGGTTACTCTCCTCCCAAAGTGAGTTACTCTTTCACCCCAGCGGGTTACTATCCTCCCACAATGAGTTACTCTTTCACCCCAGTGGGTTACTATCCTCCCACAGTGAGCTACTCTTTCGCCCCAGCGGGTTACTCTCCTCCCACAATGAGTTACTCTTTCGCCCCAGCGGGTTACTATCCTCCCACAATGAGTTACTCTTTCCCCCCAGCGGGTTACTCTCCTCCCATAGTGAGTTACTCTTTCACCCCAGCGGGTTACTATCCTCCCACAATGGGCTACTCTTTTCCCCCAGCGGGTTACTCTCCTCCCATAGTGAGTAACTCTTTCACCCCAGCGGGTTACTATCCTCCCACAATGAGCTACTCTTTCGCCCCAGCGGGTTACTCTCCTCCCATAGTGAGTTACTCTTTTGCCCCAGTGGGTTACTATCCTCCCACAATGGGCTACTCTTTCACCCCAGCGGGTTACTCTCCTCCCATAGTGAGTTACTCTTTTGCCCCAGCGGGTTACTATCCTCCCACAATGGGCTACTCTTTCGCCCAAGCGGGTTACTCTCCTCCCACAGCGAGTTACTCTTTTGCCCAGTGGGTTACTATTCTCCCACAGCGAGTTACTCTTTCACCCCAGTGGGTTACTATTCTCCCATAATGAGTTACTCTTTCACCCCAGCAGGTTACTATCCTCCCACAATGAGTTACTCTCTCGCCACAGTGAGTTTCTATTTCACTGCAGCGATTTGATTTGTCTCAAAATGAAGCCCCAAAAGGAGGTTAAAAACTTACCACAAAACACCCGCACATGCGGTGTTTGCGCCTATCTTTCGTCATTAAAGAAAGTCTTGTCGGACACTAACTGGCTGTGGCGATATAGTAACTCACCACGGCGAGATAAGCAACTCGCTGCAGAGAGTTAGTAAACTTGTGCAATCTTGCATTGGTGGGGGAAGGCAGTGGTGTAATATTGGCATTCATACCTCCCTTGGTGGGTCTGCCAAGGTTAAGAATCACTGTCATGAATGCAGGGGAGGGGGTTACTATCAATACATATATACTGCCTTCCACAAAAACCTCACTACCTCAAACAGCTGTTAAGAGGATCGAGGGTTACAATGGTTTATGATGGCAGTGAGGATTGAGGATTACACCAACAGTAGGATCGAGGGTTACCATCGATAGGAGGAACGAGGGTAATAAATGTTGAGAGGATCAAGGGTTATGACCATTAGGACAATCGAGGGTAACTAATGTAGGGAGGATCGAGGGTTACACCATTAGGAGGATTGAGGATAACAAATGTAGGGAGGATCGAGGGTTACACCGTCAGGAGGATCAGGTGTAACAATCGTAGGGAGGATCAAGGGTTTTGAACGTTAGGAGGATCCAGTGTTATGATTATCGCAACTCATACTATGCATCATCCTTTCTGACTGTCTGTTTCAGATTATGAGTACGTTTTTGCCAAGAGAGCCCAACCTGGTGACTCCATTACCATCAAAGATCTGGACGGATTCTTCAAGGAGTGTGATCACTTCCCGTCCAAACGAGAGATATTCAATGCCATCACAGGCGCTACAAAGAGTAAGTCCAAACATTACTTCTAACATACTTCAAGTCTCTGATGTAAAAATCATAAAAATTTTAGTTCTCTCATTCTTCTAGAGGTTTCTCATTGTTAGGCTTTCATTTCACACTGTATTAACAGAAGAATTGTTTCTATTTTATCTGGATCTGTTGCTTATTGGTGTATTTACTGGAAATATTCAGCAAGTACAACATGAATTTATTTTTGTATTTGTATTGGTTGTGACCCATTGCTTTGTATTTATGCTCACTACGCCCACTATATCCCCAACCCACGGGTTGTGATCCATTGCCTTGTGTTTACGCCCACTACCCCCACTTTATCCCCAACCCATGGGTTGTGATCCAATGCCATTTGTCTTCGCCAACTATATCCCCAACCCATGGGTTGCAGTCCATCGCCTTACGTTCACGCCCACTACACCCACTAAATACCCAACCCATGGGTTGTGATCCATTGCCTTGAGTTTACCCCACTATATCTCCAACCCACACCCATCCCCTATCCCATACTTACCTCAGCTAAAATTATCCATCTTTCCATACCACATTTCTTTCATCTTCATTTGTGATTTAATTTGCTATGTTGCTTTTATGTGCAGGTAATGGGATAGTCCCAAACTTCATTTCACTTGTTCACAATACTGTTTTGATTGTACATACCTGTTGCATGTTTGTATTTGGACTTTTAGTTAAATATAATAAGTATAATATCTTTGTCACTATCATTTTCAGATTCTGTTTTTCCCCACAAAAAGCAGCCTCTTTACTCCAAATATTGTTTTGAAACTGTTTTTTGTATGTTGTATTATTTCAATTCAACTGATAATTTGTATGAATAATTTTATGATTGAGCTTGTGCTTTCTCTTTGTGTATGGAAATTCATTGTTTCTTATGAGATTTTGCACCAGCTAATTCTTTACTGTGGTATTTTTTAAATGGAACTGTTGACATTATTTGATCGGCAGTGCTTTTTATTTACCTTTTTGTGTTACAATCTACAACAGAAATACTTGATTGAGTATCCAAGCATGTTCCACCATTGCTTCATTTATATTTGTATGTGTTTTATTTATGTCTTTTTTTACAGTGGCTCATCATATTTTAAATGACTGTATTGTTTAAATACAAATAATTCATGCATTCGTATTAAAATTAAAGTGATTTTTTCTCTCCATTTGTAACCAGCATTCAATTTCACTTTTAGGTGTGCGAATTTATACAGCATGATGTTTAACTAAACTCTTTTTAGGCATGCAAAATCGACATTCAATTTAGCAGAGTTGGCACAACTAGAGATTTCAGCAAAAAGGTGCTGCAAATTTTAATGCTGTATGAGTGGATTGTTAAATTGAGTTGTTGCCTTTTTAAATTGCAAGGCGAAAAAGTACATTTGCTTGAAACATTCATTGAAATTGTACGACTGTTTTTAGGAGCTTTGAATTTTGTGCAAAATAGAATAATGCCACATTTAAATTGGCCGCCTATTTTATGCCAAAATGACTGGGAGAACCTATATCAATAGGCCTATTATTTGTCTTTGTTATAAGTTAAGATCTGGACCCAATTTCATTTCTCTGCCTACCACAGAATTATGTGGTAAGCAGAGCCATGGATTTGGGCCTAGTTCACAAAGAATTATTTGTTTACTCAGTGATTTATACATTAATGTTATTATATGAAATGAGGGCCTAGTTCACAAAGAATTATTTATTTACTCAGTGATTTATACATTTATACTATTATTTGAAATGAGGTCTAAAGCTATGATACCTCTTTTACTTAGTCTTAATAAGCAGCTTAAGGTTGTTCGCTCCCCAGGGAGTTGAGAAAGTTTCTGGATTGGGTAAAGTGTGCCTGGTGAGCGGTGATAATGTGGGGGAAGTGCCAAGATCTAGTTTCTAGGATATTATATGTGCTCTATATAAGAACCCATTACTATAAGGGCCTTGATCTAGTTTGTAGGAAGTTTGTGTGCTATACAAGAGCCCATTATTAAACGTCTTCATAAGTAACATATTATAATATTGTTTGTTTGAACAGAGGATGGCAAGAAGTTGGACAGTAAACTGACAGAGAAAGAAGTGATCGAGATAACCTTCATGATCTATGTGCCCCAAGGAAGTAATCTAAGACTGGAAGACACTCGGAAATCCACCTGGCTTAATCCACTTGTAGATGGAAAAGAAGCTAGAAAACTCATGGGTAAGAGACCTTGGGGTTTCTCCTAAATGAATCAGCAATTAGCCATGAAGACTAGTTTTTCATTCAACTTTTTCTTCCATTTTTGTAATTTTCATTTGTATGTATTTTCCTGTCAACATTTTTGTTTGTATGGCCATCTGAATAGACCCCTTGCATATGACATCCAAAACAGTCCCCTCACTGTGGTCAGTGGAGAGCTATCGTTGGATGAGAGTCGTGCGCAACACTTACACATTTCCATTGTTTGACATCAGCGATGGCAGCCAATGGCAGGAGTCTATTTGAAGCCACATGAATAATCTAAGTAGTGGTTTACATGTAGCTTTGTCACCAACCAGTGGGACCAGTTGTTAGCTGGTCATTTCACATTTCTGCCTTGATCGAGTAGGACACCAGTCTCCGCTGTACTGCTTCTGACGTCCTGGGTATAAAGCTTCTCCACAATGCAAATACAATTAGAACTTATGTTTGCTCATATTTTTACCTGATTTCAGAAGCTGAAATTTCGTTAATATATTGTTCATGTGCTTTTGAGTACATTTTTGATGGGTCCACAAGCAACAATTATATCCAGGGGTGACATTGTTCCAGTAATTAAATTGCAGATTCATATTTCGGTTGTAAACATCATAGGTTGTCGAGTTGCCCGATAACATTTCTTCTGCATTTAAGTCATTTTCATATTAACTTGACCACTTAAAAATGTATACATAAATTTAGTGCAATCATTAAGATTAAATTTACTTTCTACAAGCCTTTTGATTTACATAAATGCTTCTTTTTATAATGAGTAATCTGGTCTCTTTCTCTGTTGTTGTTTATTTTTTTTTTCCTTCTTTTTTTTAATCTGTCCTGGGAAAAGTACAAAAGCAATTTACCTAACTTTTCCCGACATTCTGGCCATGTTACACTTGTTTCTATATTGTATCTGTATATAATGCCTGCTTGATGTTGTTATCAATTTATACATACTGTATGCCCGTTTCATACTTTCTTTTTAGGACTCCTTTCAGTTACTAGTAGTTTCATGTTTATGGGGGGATCAGGGAGTTTCTAAAAAAAATTCAGTTTTGATTGCACTTGTTCAATATTTTCTTGTATGTTTTATAGGCTTCTTGTTTTACATATTTAATTTTGTAAGGCACCTTGAGCATCTTTTGGGCAGATTTTTGCGCTATATAAATACTATTTGTAAATATTATTATTAATACTATATGTAACTATAATTGCCAACATGGATTAAATGTCCTCTGAAAACTGAATTAATTCAAGCAGAATATGTCAATAGATGCTTATTATCGTTATGACAAATGTTTAGCAAATGAAAGAGATATGTAGTTTGATCTTTATTTCTGGTTTTTATTTGCATAGGGAGTGACAGTGTAGAGAAAGCAGAATATGCCAAGTCTCTTCAAGTTGTGTTCGCCGCCTTCCAAGAGAGGCAAGAAAAAGAAGCTGCAATCAAGAAACTAGAACAGAAGAAGAAAGAGGAGGAAGTTGCGGCTGGAGGTGCAGCAAATGACAAGAAGAAATAACAAGCAATGTCTTGGGGATTTCCCCTGTCCGTACCCTGACAGGCTTTGGTATTACCAATTCAATGATTTCATTGGGCAATTTATCACTGCATGCACTCCCGTGTTTACATTAACCCTATCCCTCCCAAATCCTTCTACGTCCTCCATCCTCTTTGCTGGAATGAAGGATTCAGAAGAACTGAGGTCTGTCGGCCCAAATAACAAGTGCTTATCACCAGCGCTGCTTATCACTGGGCGGGGCATTCCAATTTTATCCCAGTCCAACCATGTTGGCGTGAAGTGACTTAGGAGAGGAAGACATTGGAGGATTGAGGTCACCAGTAGGCAAGTGGGCCTAGGGAGTAAGGGTTAGTAATAATAACAACTAGTTTTTGTATAGAGCTTTATCTACAGGTGCCTCAAAGTACTTAATACTTTTGTTTAAGGACATGCTTTTGAGGGTTTTATTTGATGAGACCCATTTATGTAGCACCTCATAAGAGTTTACAAGGTGGTGCGGTGCAGCAGCCACTGCCGGAAACACTGGGGCAAACCCCTTCTCTTAGCGGTAAGTGTAAATGGGTTTGTGCATTACACAACACACGGGAGCTACGGCTTCATGTCCCATCCGAAGGACGAAGCAATTATGATTAAGTGTCATGCTTAAGGACACAAGTGTTAAGACCGGGATTGTACTCACACTCTACTGATCAGTAACACCAGAGCTCAGTGCACTTTTAATACTGTTCGGCCCACAACAAGCATATAATGATAAACACTTATAAAGCACTGGTATCCGCCACAGATGGTCGCTCATGACACTGATATTCGCTCATTGCTTTTTACGACAGGTGTGCAGAGTGATGAAGTATCAGAGACCCATTTTGTATAGCCCCTTGTGATGGTTTAACAAGGCAGTGCGGCGCAATCTGCAGCCAACCATGTCAGAAACACCTTGGCAAACCCGTTTTCACAAAAGATTTACAGCTTTTCGTCCCATCCTGAGGACAATGTGATAACTGTTAAGTGTCTTGCTCAGGGAGACAAGTGTCAAGACCACGACTTGAACCCACACTCGGCTGACCAGAAACACCAGAGCTTGAGTCTCGTATATTAGACCGCTCAGCTATGACATGCCATGCTACATCACTCTCTGTGGACATTCTTTTTGTTATTGTGTAGTTAAGAAGGAAACAAAACGCTCTTAAAAACCATTTCAAGTTCCATTGAAAGTTATTTTGAGAGCAGATTTTTGGTCTGGTGTTTCACATTTACTTCACATTGAGACATACAACCATGTTTTAGTAAACGTTTCATTTTCATGGAATTTTTGATTCATGAAAACCTTGTGTGGACTTGTGAAAGTCCACAAAACCTCTCAAGATCATGCAAATGGTGTCGTTGTTTATACCCCAAATTAGCATGTAATGCCTCTTGACGCAAGGCATGCTTGGTGGTCTAGTGGTTAAGACATAAGCTCTAGAATGTGGGGGTTGTGGGTTCGAATCCCACTCAAGTAGCCTGGTATTTGTTTCTGCCAATTGCGCGATTCGAACTAGCTCTGGCCACCAGGCATGTTCAGTAGTCTAGTGGTTATGACGTCTGCTCTAGAATGGATGGAAGGGGGTTCGAATCCAACCTTGTCGAATTCCTCTTGGTTCCAAGTATTTGTATCCGGTGTCTTTGCTGTAACCCGCTACCAATTACAGGATACGATCTGACTCTGGACACTGGGCATGCTCGGTGGTCAAGTGGTTAGGACATCTGTTTTAGAATGCAGGGTTCGAATCCCACCTGGTCTATTGCCGTAAAGGGTAAAGGTCAAGTTCCAAGTAGTTTTATCTGGTGTCAGATGATTGGACTTTTAAGATTTTCCCAAGGCAGAGGGCAAGACCAGTTGTGCCTACTTGACAGTGGGTCTCAATGCTCCCAAATATGAAATGTTTCTGACCAGCAGAGTGTGGGTTCGAGTCCCGGTCAGGACGCTTGCGTCCTTAAAGCAAGACACTTAACCATTATTGCTTCGTCCTTCGATGGGACCTAAAACTGTAGGTCCTGTGTGTTGTGTAATGTTCATAAAAGAACCCAGTCCTTTTTATTGTTATTAAGAGAAGGGGTTTGCCTCGGTGTTTTCTGGTATGGATGGCTGCAGATTGCACCACAGCATCGTGTAAACCATTACATGCACCATGTAAATAAATGGGTCTTGCATTATAAGCATAGCACTACATTCCTTGTAGAAAAAAATAATGAGCACTTTGAGACGCCCTCGGGTATGATTAAGCGCCGTTTCAGAACTGCTATTATTGTTATTATTACAAAAGTGATAGCAGTTAAATCTAGTTTTAAAATGTCTTACTGGATCAGGTTCAACTTGTACTTTTCTTTGAAATAACTTTTTTTATTACACCTTGAAATACACTTACTATGTTTAATTCTGTTTAAATTAAGGAAATAAGTGTAATTTATAGTAAATACATGCACTTTGATACAAATAACTCTAATACTTATTTTGATTGTATATGTAAATACATTTATCTTTTTTATTAATGCAATTGTAATTAAACTGGTGTATTATATTTTCATCACACAGAACTTTTTATATATACGTTTTTCTGCATTTTTTTTAAAACAGGCAATAATGGAATGATATTTTAACTTCTTAAAGTTTCACAAAATTTTAGCTAAAAAGAGCACTCTTGTAAATTTGTAAATACACAAGTATTTAAAACAACATCAATATTTTATGCATTATCTAATAATTCAAAGTGTATTAAAATGATCTTTGGTTTCATATCGTGTTTTCTATGTCTTAAATCACAAGGCAATTGAAGCTTCACTTTTTACTGGGATGAGCTCAAACTTGTTATATCTGCTTGGTGAAACGATCACCTGTAGTTTTCACCTGTGAATTTTTACAAATATTGGATGCATTAGAGTACTTGTTGAAATCTGGACTGTTCCATTTCACTCGGCTTTGCCTGGTGAAATGGAACAGTCCAGATTTCACCTTCACCTTGTGATTGTAATAAATATGCTATATTGTATGAATAAAATGCATCCTATATTTGTTTTCTATACCTCACACAAAGGTCCTTGTCGGTTGATATTTTTCATATAAAAATGTATTTATAATTTATTCAACAATAAGGTATTAAATGGCCGATAAAGATATAGCTTGAGCTGTTTAAGAAAGCGCGTTTGGTGTTCATAGCCATAAGCACGTGTGTTGGTGTGCAAGCTGATGCGCGCGTATTAATAACGTGTAACGCAATCCATACATACGGTACTCATTAATGTAAAATCTATTAGTACGTACGTGCGAAGCGCAGCTGCAAAGCATCACAAGTGTCCTATACTTATCAATATAGGACTCCTATATTCAATTTTGGAGTGTTTGAACAGTATACACGGCAAAATAAAGTATGACATATGACGAGTGTTCCACCAATCAAATGACAAGGGTCTATAAGTATATAAGGGTATATAAAACAAAGCATGGTCTTTGATCTACTTCTCTAGCGCTGGGACACTGTTTGCAAAAGCTCCTTGGAATCTATAACTCCAGGGGTTACCAAAAGGTGAAAATGTCATCATTTCAACACACCTCCTAAACTCTGAATTCTAGTTTCAGACCAGTTTTGTCATTGACCTGCTTCGAACTAGAAGTTTGCTATTGTTGTTTTTCCCCAGATCTTCTATGTTCAACAAGGATGAGCAATTTCAGACTTGTATCTGAAATCTGCCCTTTTTCTGCTTGGTGAAAAAAGAGCAGCCATAATTAGTTTCTTTGGATATAAAAAAATCATGCTTTATACTTATCTCTTTTACTTACCGAGGATACTGTTCCTTAAAACTACTTAGAATTTATAAAACTCCAGGTGTTATTAAAAGATAGAAATGCCATCATTTCTACACACCGCCTCAGATTTTGATTCTATTTTCAGACCTTTTTTTGTCATCAACGACTTTCACCCCTGGTTTTATGTTTAAGTAAAGATTGTTCTAGCATAATTCTGTCAGGAGTTATAATCTAAAGAGTAACTAGATTGTTTTTGGGGTTTTTTTTCTCACTCAAAATAGTTATGAAGATGGTAGAGCACTGTATACATGCAACAGCTGAGGGCTTTCATAGCTAAGTCGACTCACTACCAAAGCTTTCTAATGTTGTAACAGAAATTGCTCTATTTGCACACAGCTACTCATGATATGGAAATCACATTTCAGCACTTCTTCAGTCAATAAAAAAACCCAATATAATGTACTGTTTGCACAGACAAATATTTACCATTTGCACCCAGTACTCAATAAATTTTGTGACTGTTGACATTTTACGCACACCAGTTTGTTGCTATTAATCAAAAAATTTTCATATTAAAATTTTGGGGCTTTGAAACCCTGACATTTTCCATACAGTCATATTTAAGTCGTCCTTACCAAAGATTTGATGCAATAGGTACGCTGACATTTCTTTCAACCCTTTTTTTAATAGTTGCTGATTTCAGTTATTTTTGTACCGATATAAGTTTTGTATTTTTTATGTGTATAATTATTTTTTAATTAAAACATAAATATTGTAAGGTATTTTACTTTAACATGGCACAAACACTGTTACCATACTACCATACAGGCAAGTTCCTGGTACTTCACCTGCCCTGACGTCATTACACCGTTAATCTAGCTGGTGCCATCTTGGGAGTCGGGGCCTTACTTCATAGAGCTGCTTCAGCGCAAAAAGTAGTTAAGCAAGACAAAATTATGCTTACCAGAATACGGTTACCAGCCTAAATACCATGTCACATGTTCCCTATGTGACTGGTATCTTGCTCATGTTTTGCATAGCGGAAAATTGTTAAGCAATGTTTTCTGCTTGAAATTGAGCCCAGTGTGTTACTGCACTGTGCGCATTTTGGGCAACGCGCGCGGTTAGACGCGCACTGTGTTTTTACATTCACCTTGACTCTCAAAATGGCAGACCAATGGCAGACTGTATAGTTGTATTGATCTCTATTATATAATAGAGATCAATGTATAGCTGCTTGTGACGTCATTGCAAGGGGGTCACTACTCTATTGTATTAATTGCTAATAAACCAAGCTGCATAATTTGTCAAAAGTTCTCGTATAATTTTGCATTTGGTTCGTCATTTGGCCGATGAAAAACTTTTATCGTTGTTTACTTTGACATGACCTTAGAAGTGTGTTTACTCTTTTCAGAATCGTTACCAACATGTATTTACACCTAGCCATATACTTGGGGACAATGAAATGTGTTTATTTTTCACTGGTTAATGTTTTTGTTTGGTTAGTTGCTGTTTTATTATTTAAGGGCCCTTTTATTTTAGTACAATGACCTTAGGACCCTTAGGCTTGAGACATCAACATTTTGAAAGAAATATCATCGTTGAAAATGTCATCAAGTCGGGTCACGTTTTCCTGAAAAAAAACAGAGTAATGCTTGGTCGGGTTGTTTGTTCACTTCCAGGTGCTTATTTTGATTTTGGCAATCGAAATAATTGGGTATAATTGTATGGGGTATAGGCTAGTTGAGTAGTGGGATACAATTTGTGTTCACACATTGTAGTACTTTGATAGTGCTTCTCAGAACATTCGGATATGGTGTAAAATTTAACTTTTTAGAAGTTTGGATCATTATAAATCATGTGTCATTTCGTTCCAGCGTTGAGCAGACATTTTCTGGCGCTAGGCGGCAGCAGACGTTCCAGATAACTTCATAGTTGTCGGTATTGTGCGCATTCTCATAGAGAGAAACTCATGCAAAGAGCCTCGTTCGTCAAAATGTAAACCCACAACCGTTTCTATAAATCAAAGATTTGAAGATCATGGCTTTTATTGTTGAAAAATGGTCCAGCATTGTGCCCGTGGGGCTACATAACACTAAATAGGCAAAAGTGCATGCGCCAAACTGATTATCATAATTTGTAGGCGCTCAAATTTGTTTGAAGGGTACACTTTTTGGGGTCACACAACTAATAAATTGTGTAATTATGACAAGTTACCACAACCAGGGGGTTCTGAGCTTCAACTTTTGAGGAGACTTGATAACTTTAGGCTTTACAATTGGCCCTATTTGGCTTGGGAAGTGGAGAAGTTCGTGAAAACTGGCAAGTAAGTCGGTTTGGGAAAAGGCACAATTCCGGGATGTTTTTTCCCCTTGGGTAATTAGCACAAATTACAAACAGCTGACCTGCCAAAAATTCAAAAGAATTCTGAAGTTTAGTTGTCCGAAAATATATTTAATTTGTTTTCAATAGGCTGAGAGACTTTAAAGTATTTTGTGAACATCTTTTATTTAACATTTAGCATTGGTTGCCATGGGAGTTTATTTAGTGTGGTTCACCCACCCGTCTGTGGCTGTTAGTCTGCTGCCATCTAGCGACCGTAAGTCACTGAATTGGCGTGACATTCAAGCGGTCATTCTGTACATAATGACCAGTCAATCGACGGCCCATAAAAAGCAGATGCTACACCAATATACCGCACGTTGCGGATTGGAGTAGGATCCTGCCAGCTCATGAAGGCGTCGTCTCCCTGCTGGCCGATCTCGATGGAGCCATTCCGGTAGCGAAGCCACAAGTATTTAAAGACCGCCCCGTCGAGCAGATCTCCGCTGCTCTGAACGGTGATCTCGTAATCGCAGGCGACGCATCGGCGTATACCGCTCCTTTGCGCTTCGACCTCCTCTAAAACTGCAGTAGATCGCAAAAAAATAAAGTATAGATTTTATCATAATGTGAACATCGTTGTCAGGTTCCACGTACAAACAGTGAAAATGAAAACAGGGGAAAAATTAAGTGACCAAACTTATTTCCCCCTGCAGCCTCCATTTGGTTTTATTGGATCGGATGGGAGAAGAACGCCCTACTCTTTTTCAGTTTGAATAATCTTGTGTAATTACGAATGTTCGCTTGATTTTACTGGAAAAACACTGCCGTAAAGTCGTTTCAATGTGCATGCCAACGTCTTTGCATTTTGGACGAGTAGCATCCACTAAAGAAAGACTAAAGTGCCCAAGGAACACACCATACAACCAACCCGTAAATAGTATACATGCAGGCCCGCGAGAGCGGGGGTGCTGTGGGTGCTGCAGCACCCCCAACTTTTTGGACGGGGGTGCTGGAATATACTAAAGCACCCGGTGCTGGAATATACTAAAGCACCCGGTGCTGCAATATACTAAAGCACCCAGTGCTGGAATATACTAAAGCACCCGGTGCTGGAATCTACTAAAGCACCCGGTGCTGGAATTAAAGCACCCAGTGCTGTAAATGATACTAAAGCACCCAGTGCTGGAATATACTAAAGCACCCAGTGCTGGAGGACTCGAGCCCGGTCTCGAGTCCATTTTGTGTGTACTCGGACTCGGACCAAAGAGGACTCGGACTCGGTTGGGAGGACTCGGACTCGGTCAACAGGACTCGACTACAGCAGTGAAAGCATCCCCTACTTTTAGTAAATATGTTTCATGAAGGAAATCTTGAAAAAAATTAACAATTTATATAATAGACTTATAACTTTTCTTTTTTTCTTTTCTTTTCTTTTTTTTTTTGGGCGGGGGGGGGGGGTAATCACTCTCGGCACTTGCGTGATATGCTCTGTGAGTGTGTGTGTGCCTGGTCGGCCGACTGTCTGGCCCTGATTGTGTGTAAAAGACATGCGTAAGATGCAGCCTTAAACGGGGGTTGCATGCCTGTGTGTAAAAAATATAAATATATATGTATACCCCACCATAATCTTTTTGGCCAACACGGGATCTAAAAGAGTCCCGACCAAGAGAGTTGCCCTGGTCACCACCTACCACCCTAAACTACCCAAACTCTCCTCAATCCTCAATGGCAGAATGAATGTTCTCCATTCCTCTAAGAGTTTGCGCTCAGCAATCAATGAGCACCCCATGGTTGCATTCCGCCGCCCTAAAAACCTGGGAGATTCCAAATCCCCCCCCCCCTTCCCGGATATGGTACAGGCCATCGCAGCGTCAAAGATGTTGAACTCATGGTGATTGAGGCTTGCAATGGTGATGACACACACCGCAAACTCAGAGAATCACACTGGATTCACCAACTCAAGACAGTCCAACCCTTTGGACTCAACATAAACACTGGTTTTAAATAACTTCACATCACCCGCCTTTCACTTTTGCTTGCTTATTTCTTTGATGTAAAATAAATACAGTTACTGTAAATAACATGTTCTCTCCACTGGTCTATTTTTACGCTTCTTTCTCCCAAGAAGTTTTTTTTTAATCAACCCGTTAATATTCCCTTTGCAGAGGAATTAATAACCCGCTCCCTCTGCAGGTTCCTCTTGCCGATTTTTAACTTCTTACACTGATTCTTTTATTCTATAATTACTTTTATCTTGCCTCCTATTGTTAGTTGCATTATCCTGATGCGGCTTGCCCTCTAATACTACCCTTTCATGCTTCCCGCATTGTAATGCCTACAATGCGGTACCACCTTTATGGTCCAGTGATCCACCTTTGCACACTGACCATCCTATGTCCTCACTACTTTACTCTGATTGGTTCTTAGCCGCCCCATTGTTTGTAAATTTATAACTTTGATTGGCTATATTTTCCCGCTTTTTTCTAGATACTCTCCCTTAATCCTTTGCTATAAATGGATTTTTGCTAAAAATGCATATGTTTGTGTCTGTTCTTGTTTATGCCTCTGACGAAGGTCCGGTTTGGATTGAAAGCTAAGGCCATCTCCCCTACTAATTTTACGTATATGATAAAAATTCAAAACAGAAAACACAAAAACAAAAGCATACAAACAAGCCAAAAAAAAAACTTAAACATACATTAAATCACACAAATATAAGGAACTTACACAAACATACAATTTTAATCACAAAACAAAAGTGATATGCAAAAAATAGAGGGAAAAATGAGAAGAGAGTAATACTTTAATAGATACAAAAACCACCTGTTTTTAAAGTTGAGGCCTACTATACATAAAATTAAAATAAGAACAAGCCGAAATAAAGGATGATAATAATTCAACAAATGTAAAAAGTAAATAAATTTTTGATGCATATTTTTTTGAAGTAACTCAAAAATAAACACATAATTCACAATAAAAGTAATAACAATACTGCGTACAGAAAACAAATATTAATTTAAAAAAAGCGTAATACATGCTTTTACAATGCAGATTTTTAAATTGGGAAAACACCGTGAGCGAGGAACACACTGCGCGCGCCACGCAACACAGTAGCGAAATAATCGAACAACTCAGAAATAAACGAACAACTCAAAAATAAACGAATATTTCAGAAATAAACCAACCTCGGAATTAAACCAACCAATAACACAATAGTTTTCGAAGGCTTTTACCTGGCATTAATTGCTCACTGATTAACTGCTAAGTCATAAGTTGTTGACAATTGACATTGTCATGGTGATGAAGGAAGTTTACATTAAAGCTAAACAATTTCATCGTTATTACCATAAGTCAACTGTGAAGGGGGAAATTAATAATGATCTATCAAAGCTTTTACAAATATTTTGTTCATAGGGAGCCTACTTATACAAACAAGTCGACATCAAAATTACTACCGTAGCAGTTAACGAGATGCACCTATTGTTCCCTTGGGACTTATCACTTCTGAACCTGACATATTCTGTTATTCAATGACACTATTAACGAAAGGGACGATAATTGTACGTAAACAACTAGCCTATAAAATGTGTTTCAATTTGAACCACGATTCAAGCAGTTTCCTGCAAGAGTCGCAAAAACTAAATATCTTTTCACACAACATCGCCTCGGAAAACAAGTCATTTTGGGGTAATCATTTTGCAAATTACACTGATAATAATCCTGCCCCCCCCCCCCCCCCAAGGAGATATTTATGTACCAAATCGTGTCTCTGAATGTACTACAGAGCTTTTAGGAACATAAGCGGGCCCGGACCATACGCCGTAATGGCTTTATGATACTGCTCACGCCAATTGTCTTTGAAAGAACCAGCACCCGTGCGCAAATGTTTTTTTCTCGCGGGCCGGTATACGTGTTCACAAAGGAAAAACTTGTGACATTTTTGTCAGGGGTCATGTTACAGACATCGTGCTTGTTCTTATTTTGATTGGTCAATTGAACTTGAACAACGGTGATTTGGTGGAGTAAAAACTGTCAATTGGACAGATTGAAACTAATCGATTCGACGAATTGAAACTAATCAATTCGACAGATCGAAACTGATCAACTTGACAGATTGAAAGTGATAAATTTAACAGATTGAAAGTGATCAATATGAAAAATTGAAACTAATCAATTCGACAGATTGAAACTGATCAATTTGACAGATTGAAAGTGATAAATTTAACAGATTGAAACTGATAAATTTGATAGATTGAAGTAATTCAATTTGAATGATTGAAACTAATCAATTCGACAGATTGAAACTAATCAATTTCACAGATTGAACCTGATCAATTTACAGATTGAAAGTGATCAATTTGACAGATTGAAAGTGATCAATATGAAAAATTGAAACTAATAAGTTTAGCAGAATGAAACCGATTAATTAGAAATCAATTAGATTGAAAGTAATTACTTTGAACCAATGCTTAAAAACCTGAATAACACTTAAGGACCATTTACCATGACCCCATGTGTACCCGTATGTTCTGCCAAATATTGCTGCACTGAACCCCCCCCCCCCCACCCCACCCCGGGGGCGTTTATGGTGTCTTTGTCAAGGGAGTGGGTCCTCCCCAAGTCTTATTTCGGTAGGTGTGTTATAGGACAGTCGTTCTAGTTTTTAACAATCTTTTTGTTGTTGTCATAATTATTACTTGGTTTTGGATGGTTTTTAAAAATTATGTTTCTATAACTTGTGTTGTTACTTACTTAGGCCTACATGCTTATAATTGTAATTTATTGTGCTGTTAGTATTGTTAGTTAGTTTTATATGATGGTCTGTTTAAAATCGACTTAAGTGACCAACATCTGTGAACAGTTTTATATTAGTTTATTAGTTTTTAACAAAAATTATGAAATGATGACCTACCAATTGCGTAGAGGTTGTCCTGATCAGCGGCATTCGAGGCAGCTAGGCAAAGCAAGGCACCGTACTCTGCACGCACACCGAATTTGATGTACTTCTCAACGGACGTGTCGAATGCGGCAAACGGGTAGTTACAGGAGGGGATGAACGTCGTGACTGCCGTTGTGGACGTGTCACACGAAAGACCTGAAAGTTCCATTTGAATTAAATAAGGAATTTGAGTTAGGCTTTAAGATTTGTAGTGGCTGCACTAAGTCTTGAAGGCAGTGACTATAAGTTGATAAGAAGTTTTCAATCAATGATCTCAACCAGGGAATCAAGTCTTTAGTTTAACTCGAATAAATTTGGTTTTATTAAGTAAAACACCACAAGGTAAACCGACTTGGTAAATTTTTAATAATTTCGGGCTGACAAAGCCAAATTGACTGAAGCTGGATTTGAACCCGCAGCCTCCGGTTATTTGGGGAAGCTTAGTTAAAAGTCCCTTCTCAGAAACGGTGAATTTGAGACCAGCTGGCTCATTCAAAGACTTCTTTAACGTGGTCTATCCCCATGAAAGAGCTACCACTGTTGCTAAGGACGTCCTAATTGAAGTATAGATGGATTGCACATGACGTCAGTGGCCGCCATCTTTGATGACAAACAATGGGAAGGTGAAGGACGCGCTGGGCACAACTCTCAGCCAATGATAGCTTTCACGCGTGCACGTTTCATCAACGATGGCGGCCAATGCAAGGGGTCTATACTTCAATGCACGATGACGCGGAAATTTAGCTGTAGCTGTAGCTGTAGCCGCCATTTCGTACTTAGCCTCAGCTTACCGTTGATGGGCGGATTTGCTGTTGTCGTCTGCGCCTCGTCAGCCTTCGTCGCTGTCGTCACAACCGATCCCGCAGTCACGGCGTCGGGGCATTCTACCCTCAACGCTTTCCTGACGCCCTCTACACCATGCACAACTAGCGGCTGCGAGAACACTCGGGGCGCGAATCTCATTGAGGGAGAGACTACGTTCAGACCGCCCAGAGCTATGCTAGTGCAGTCGCACGAGTCGTTACTATAGGGCAACACCCACTGTGGTCCGCCACCTCCTGCCTCTTTATGTAGTTCTTGACCGATAAAACAAGTGGAGGCTTCGACCACTGAAATAAATTGAACAAAAATGGGCCGCAGTGCATCGAAACTGTTTTATTTCATCAATGAAATCAAGGTAAAACAGACAAACACCCCAACACCCCAACAAACAAACACCCCAACACCCCAACGAGCGCCCCCCCAAAAAAAAAAACCAACAACAACAACAACAACAACAACAACAACAAAAATGGCGGTTCAAAAAGTGTCAGCTTGGGATACTCGTTATCCAATTTCTCAAACAAAAAATTTCAATGAAGTTCGTAAAAAAAAATTTCAAGTCTCTTTCCCCCCCCCCCCCTTTCCCTGTCAATGTTTTATTGGGAAAATACTGGCACATACAATGCTATAGGTGTCGACTTTTCGAAATTGTATATGTGCTAGCCAGGTTTTTTTATGTAAACAAAGTAGAAAAGCGCTGCATTAGTGTCAAATTATAATCTGTCATAAGCCTAGGCTCGTTGGGTACATTTCAGTTTAGGGGGAAGCAGGGGGGGGGGGGCGATAAATCAACATTGTCTGACTGTCAGTTTAGCAAAAACTGTACCCGCACGACCAGTCATATATACATCAATGGTTTATGGAGAGCCTTTTGTCTAGCAAAGATTGTTACAACTAAATTAACATGTTGCTGTAATAGGCCAACTGTATTCACGAATCCACTGTAATGAAAACTCTAACTTCAGTGTGGGACAGGAATGGGATTTCTCTGGTTTTGGAGTGTTTTTTTTTTTTTCCTGAACTCGGGGTTTTCCCAAAATCTCCTTGAGCCTTCCAATGTTCTTGAAAGAAGCGAAACAGTCACCAAAGGGAGAAAGAAATTGTCCACATTGTGTCCAAACCTGTAATTTTATCTTTCTGGCGATGCTCAGAATCTGTAAACCTCCTAACATCCGGGAGGTTTCAGGTCTATATTTCATAGTTCAAAGTTAATCATAATTTACCCAGCCTGCAGGCTGTTGTTCAGACGCCAGACGTGACCACCATAGGCTCGAAACTCCCAAAGGAGAAACCGTAATGGGTCCCAATTTATTTGAATTCCCTCATTTCCCGTGGGCGTGTATATGTACTCAAAGAAGAGATCGTGCTAAACTGTCCACTTCCCCATTTTGTGGTTTAAAAAAAAATAAAAATACAATAAAACGGGAAAAGGGTATTAATTTGATGAGCTGCCTGGTTGGTTGACAAGGTTCTCTATTACGTAGCCCTATTGTTAATTTTAATCGAACGAAGCGTGTCTTTATCACGAAGGACGAATTTGTTTCTGACAAAAAAAATTAACTGAACATAATTTTCTCCAGTGTGGAGAGGGAGGGTGTAGTGAGAACAATATTCAAACATTTTTCCCGCGACTTATACTTACACCCCCCCCCCCGGGCACCGAGCTTACAAAATAACCGCCTTTATTTTGTATTGTTTGATCTGTACGTCACGGTTAATTGTGTGCGAATTAATTCATCGATTGTTCTATAAATTATCTATTCAAATCAACTCGACTTATATTATGATTCACGTTTTATCCCGGACGACTGATCATTCTGTCACATAAATAGTAAGACCAGCTGATATGATTACATAATTCATCTTCATAACCTGGGAGATCATTCATAGATATAACAGAGCGATGCTTACTTTGTAATCAATATTGACGAACGCTTTTTTGTGATAGTCTTTACAAGAGGCATAACGAGGGGCTTCAAGGTCGATCTCAGTTTTGTAATAAACTCATTTTCCAATAGATATAGAGTCCTCGTGGATATTGCTAGTCTTCAACCTCGCGTTAAAACGGTGTAAAATGCCATTGTCTTTAGTACCCTTCCAGTGTGTGTTTTTTTTTTTTTTTTTTTTTTTTTAAATCATCAAATGAGACCACACTTCAAATGGGTCTTTACGTTTTTGTACAGGAAATTGTTTCAGTTCATTCCTGAATTTCGACGCGAACATTCCTCATTGGACTCTTATCTATTGGACAATGAATGCATCACAAAATTGAGTTTGACCTTGGAGCCCCTTATTAAGATTCATGAAATGAAGGAATGGGTGATAGGAAAAATTTGTAAAATATTTGCTCTCACTTTCGGTACAGTATGGAGACCAAGTACACAACAAAAAAGGGAAAATAAAAGGTCTCCACATGGAAATTCTAAAGACCGGGGTGCTCCACAAGGAAATTTGTGTACACAGTCTATGGGAAACTGTTAAGTGCAGGGACAAAGGAAAGAACAAAAGAATGCTCAAAAAGATTACGTGTGGTAGTTAATTACGGAGGAGGTAAATCCCCAAAGACTAAGTTCCTTTGTGGAAACTGGCAACATTTTTTTTTTACAGAAGAGCAATAAATGTCACTCTAGTTTTTACTAAACATGCCACGCAAACAATCAATAAAAAACTCATCGATTAATTCGGTAGTCACGCTAATGGGGAAATTGCAATGAAGAAAAATATTGTTTGGGGTTTTGGTTGGGTGTTGTGGAGGGGAGGGGGGTTAGAAGGGTGATTGGGGTTTTTTTGTCAGGGATTTTGCCAACTTTATTATCGGGCTTATTTGGATTGCCTCGATCATTAAAACAATCACAGTGATTGTGAAAGTCTTAGCTTCTGTTGACGGTATATACTCAAACAGAAGTATTTTTTCACGAGGGTTTGTTTATGGTACGAGATGACCAGTTAGGTTTCAGATTGAGGCTATGCTTATTTTTTGTTGTGGTCATCTCGACAATTAGTAGTATTTTACTTGGGATCTTTATTCTTTCAATTTTAATTACTGAGCTATGCTTACCTGGTGTTCCTATAAGTATAACAAAATATGAGAGCAGCATTTTGGGAGATGATGTCGGGATCAATCTGTACAAGGAGAAATGTTAATTTCAAAATTGACGTGAATTAGTTACAATGTTTATGTTCTGACTTCATCATGTTATAATGATAGTAATACCGTCGTTGTTAAGCACACAAGTCACAACCATGGTTAGATTTGCAACATGTATTATAGACCTTATATACGCGTATGACGTCATTGGGTTAGGGCGCCCTCGCCCTAGAATTTAAAAAAGGATTGCTCCTTGTGTGCCGTGCATACTGTGCTTTCCATTGTTTCGTCGTCGCTGTACCTCTATATGGGTACACCCCACTAAATAAACTCCAAACAGCATACAACGTAAATGCTAAATATTCAAAAATACTAAAACAATACTTTAAAGTCTCACAGATTACCGTAAAGGTGAAATTATCCATTGACTCTTGTACTGTTATCCTCTGCTCAATTTGATCTGGAAAGTCCCGAGTAATGGCTATACAGTTTTTATTGTATTGAGAGTAAAATAAGTTTTAAAAATCTAAGAAAACACGAGGAAAAAACACACTGACCTCCATAAACAATTTAGAATTTTGCCAATTCGGGCATTCACGTTGTCTTTAAACCTATGAATGTTCGCACAAAATTCGGGCATGGCGAATGCGATTTCGAAAAAATGAACATCCTCGTCCTAAATTTTAGTTTTGTTTTAGTGCTGATTTAAAAAAAAAAAAAAAAAAAAAAAAAAAAAAAAACTTTATTTACAACAAATTGCTATGGGTATATTTATTGTCAAGAGTTCTGTATAAATAGAATTTAAAAAGAAGATTTGATTGCATAGGAAAACATAGTCTTTGTTCGAGTTTTCAATTCTTACGAGACTTGCATAGTCTAGTATAGGTGGCAGCATGATGACGTCATGTTCATCCCTGTTCATTGGGACATGCTTAAAACTCTTCCTCAAACGTTTCCCTAATTCCCTGCGTGGGGAGCATGCAACCTCAAAGCACTAAGAGTTTATACCAGGTCAGTCCTCATAGGTCCCCATTTATACTCCTGTGGTAAGAGAAGACGGTTACCTTTTGTTGTTGAATTGCGACATCGTCTCATCTCGTAAATTACATCATTTGTTTAATGTATTTTTATTACAACGGGCTAGAACATAAGTATTATGCTAAATAATAATGTCACGCTTTATGAACGCATTGCGAAGGACGGTCCTTACATTAACATAAACGGGCTTGGAAGGAAGGAAAATTTACATTCCTCGAAATTATAATACCACCGTTTATCCAAATCAAAACCCGAAAAACATTACACCCCTTGCATATGACGTCACACTCAAAAAGTGCCCTCACTGAGGCCAAAAGGAGGCAGATCATTGGACGATAGCTGTTCTTTGTGCGTAAAAATACGCGTGACCTCAGTGCACCTCTAACGTTTCGCATTATGAAAGGGTGTCTATAACAACCGAAACTAGCAACACTTTTTCTACTTGAAAAAACGCACTAACCTAAAGAATACAAATGACAAACTCAATTTCCATCTGTTGAAATGAGGTATAAATAGATCTGTTATTCTAGACAATAGACTGACATTATAAGCTCTAGTGAAAAGCTCTATACTTACATTATAAGCTCTAGTGACAGCGGGTGCTTTTAGTGAACACAAAAATGTCGCCACAGACCCCCTTTAAAAAAAAACTTCTTTTATTTTCATGCAGAGAAAACATATCCACACAAAATTTGAAAAGATCCCATGAACAAAACTCACCAGTACAGTATATGTGTGTGTGCCACTGTCAACCCAACAACTGGATGGACTAACTTAAGCAGTGGTTTGCAGTCTGTTGTTAGCGATACCGATCATTGGTGTTTCTATCAACACGTAAATCTGACTTCAACTTTGCTATAAAGAAAGATGAGCACCTTAATTGCAGTAGACCTTCGTGTTTCATACACGAGCAACGATTTTTAATACTGAATTCATTAGTAAAAAATCGAAATTAATTTTCACAAGATATTAGAAAGAAGGTTGTGTCCTTGTTACGAAATTCAAGGGTGAATTCTAATTACACGATAAGGGAAGATGAACTGTTTGAAGTGATCATAAATTAAGGGACAGTTTTGCCTTGGTTATTGGTTTGGTTGGTTGTTTGGTTGGTTGGTTGTTTGCTTGCTTGCTTGCTTGCTTATTTGCTTGCTTACTTGATGATGGCTAATTGCTTGAATGTTTTCTAATTGCATGCAAGTGTTTGTTTGTTTGCTTGCTAATTGCTTGCGTGCTTGCTTCTTGCTTGATGGCTAATTGCTTATACATGTACTTGCTTGCTTTTTTTCTTTTCTTTTTTTTCTGTTTGTTTGTTGTTGTTGTTGGGGTTTCTTCCGGGGGCCAATTCTATTTTATATTGCAGGGTCATTCCGACCCAATAAACACATACAACAAAACTAAACACGTTTTGTTATGTAAACTGTGCCTATAAGCATTATCATATAGGCCCTATGGATGTCGTTCTTTTGTTCTTCAATATAATGATCACCGCTAATGAAGATACGTGCACTTCACTGTACAGTGTACATCCGGGACATCAAGTTATGTATCGAGCATCACAACAGAAATCATGTAAGAAACGCATTGCACAAAGTCCATTTGCGCAATTCATATTTGGTCGATGTAGTAGGTCAGATCAGGACACCGCGGCGCATCGTGTCATCAAGTATTTATGCTAGCTCAGTAATCGGGCCTTAAAGTATACCTGGCAAAAGACAACTGTATTACATCTCTGCAATTACGTTTAGTATAATGTGTATGGTACTAGCACTTTAGTAGCATATGGTTGGTGAGAAATCATGCGTCAATAATGAGCTTGTATGACAAAGTTCACGGGCCAACCATTTAAGCATAAAGCGGCATCAGACGGCAACATCGACGAGCAAACATTTTTGTTTGACTTATTAAAGAGTCGTTGGGGACATATTAGTTGTGCGATGGCGTAACATATACGAGAACAAAGTGTGTCAACCATTGCCATAGCAACCCACTGTCAAAACCAGAGCCACGCGTGACATACTAATTGATGGTGTTCGTGTTTTTAAGACACCGGCTGTGACATCCTGTCTCTTCGTGGTGACTTGATTTGCCAACATAAAACCGTGGTTAGAACACACCATGCAGACAGCGAGCATTCAAGCCATGCATGTTTATGGTTAATCTTTAATGAGCGCGTGCGTGTGATAACGCATGGCCTATAAATATACACCAGAAACAAATTCAACAAGACTGTGTGCAGCAGGAGCAGTGTAGGCACATTTCGGCGGACGAGCTACCCGTCACCATGCCAAAGACCGTGACAGCTGCTAGCGATACCCACTTGAAGACGTTGATCATCGGAGATTCCATGATCAGAGATATTAGTGAGAGAGGTCTCAACAACGTGGTCGTGAAATGCCTGCCGGGAGCTCGCATTAAAAATGTAAGACGTGAGGTGATGAGGACATGCCAGAGCATGCGGGAATTCACGAACGTCATTTTACACGTGGGCACGAACAACTGTGTATCGTCGAGAAGACTGGACTGCGCCGAGTCGGACTACCGTCGCCTGCTTCGATATCTCGGGGAGACCTTGCCGGGAGTCAAGGTGGCCGTGTCTACGGTCTGTCCGCGAACAGACGTACCAGATTACCAAGTCAGAGTGAACGAACTCAATCAAACCATCAAAGAAATTGCCAATCAGGAGGGATGTGTTGTCATTGATAACGACAACAACTTCAAAATGAAGGACGACTCTGCTGACCCGTCGTGCCAGGATAAAACCGGGGTGTATCTCACCCAAGCCGGCACCGTGCGTCTTCTCAGAAACTTTCAACGTGCAGTGCCAATCATCATGCAATTAAACGGCATTAACAAAGGTAAACATACGCCTGAAACGAAGACTAAGTGTACATCTGTTGTGAAGAAGACGAACGGTAACCCCAGCATCAGGCGTCGTAGCACCAGTAAGACTCGTAGTCTCCACATCAGTCGTCATCGTTGCCGTGACACGGATCATCCACACCGGCATCAGACTTTTGACGGTGCGTGTAGGTACTGCGGCGAGAGGAACCACCCAGCCCAAAGGTGCAAGTTCGAAGAGCCATTGGTATGTCACAATTGCTTCGGGCTGGGACATAAAAGTTGGATGTGTACTGTGAGAAAAAAGATCCGTCCACGACGAGTCCGTCGAGTGTACTAAGAAATTTCAAACCAAAGAGCTTGGTTTTATTTTCGGGATGAGATGAAGGCGATAACAAGCATAACTGTTTTTAGTAACAATTATATATTTAACAAAAACATATTATGGAGAACTTTGTGACGTTTAAGTGATTCGGAGAATTGAAGTAGAAAAACTTAAACGGATGCCGTGACGTAAGTTTTGAATTACAAACGAGCATGCATGAAACAAACAGAAAGGACATTATGAAACCATTATAATTTAAACCACACACTGTGTACACGACACCTTGATCACACAGTTTTAAATAAACATGAGTCGCGTTAAATTGCATTGTGCGTTGTAAAACCGTTCTGTACGGCTTCGCCGGGTCGCGGCTATGGCTGGAAAATGCCCATTCTTCACCATTGCTGCAGTCAACAGCCAAAGTCGCCTCAGTATTATACCGCCCTTCTCAGATCGGCAGTCATAAATTGATTTCAAACGGGACCAATAAATCTACCATAAAACAAACCCTTTAAAAACGATAAATGAACATTGATATTGCGAACATAGTTAGGTAAAAAGGAAGGGAAATGCCAAATTCAATTTTGTGTGGTGTACTAATTTTCCAATAGAGTCCTCGTGAGAGTGGGGGAAAATTAAAGGTCTGCAATTTCACATTAAAATGGTGTAAATTATCATTGCTCGATAACCTTCCGTGGCAAAATTTGTCAGCATCCGCAACATCCGATGACATTACTCTAAGAAGAATAGGTCTGTACATTTTTCGTTCGGGGATCTTTTGAATTGGCAGTCATTGGAAAATGAGTACATCACACAATTGAATGTTGACGTTTCCCTTCCTCTTTAATACTAAAGGCGCCTGCGAGAGACCTTCACAGCATAAAGAGACCTTTTTCCCCACACAGGGTTAATGATTGTGTGCTTGCAAATGTTTTATTCATGTTAAATATTTATTTTTAAAAACCCCGCATAGGTCAGTATCGGAGAACGTGTACTAAGGGTACACCATTATGATGATAATGGTTTGTGAATAGGTGAATGTAATCAACTTTGTGTTTTTGTGACGCGGGTAATTTTTTGTTTCTTTGGTCGCTTTTACGTACTCTGAAGATTTCGTTTTCAGATTCATTGTTGTTGTTGATTGAAATGCAGCTCACAAGAAATTGGAACACATGCAACGTGAAGTTTATTTGGCGAACATGCTTTAGAAAAAAAATGTCACATAAACGTATGGTGATCATGCTTTACACACTATCACCACTGCAATATGCATCGCATCATTTTCAATGGACCACACATTCTATTTTTTACATCCCTGTGGAGACATCTTTTATTTGTTCCTTTGTCCCCGCACTTAACAATCTCCGTGTGGAGCAAACCGGACTTTGAGAATCCCCTATGGCCTCCATTATATGAAATCAGTGTCGTTTGTGGTTCACTTGCAGCAACCTGTGTAAACCACATAGGTCGGCGTCTAGTAACTAGGGGCGAATTATTGGGGACCAGACTATCAATTTCTCTTTTTAAACAGTGCCTCCGTCTGGGCGGGAACAACTACTAAAAGTGGGGTGCATTTTCTACAATGATAAAATAACACACTCAAAAGCAAAATCAATACACAACAGAGTTTTTACTGATGTATTATTGACATTAAAGAACAAAATGATTACACATTTAACTGTGATTTAAATCAATGGCCGTGTCCCTTTAACGCTGTTACTCGGCCCACTATGTACACACTGTGATCGAGGAGAGCGACTCTGGTCAAGAGTCAAGTTTGCTGTCACGTGTTACACACTAAGAACACATATTCCATTTGTTTACATCCTTGTCGAGACATGTTTTGTTCTTTCCTCTGTCCCTGTTAAGAACCTCCCATAGACTTTGTACACAAAATGCGTTTTGGAGCACCCCAGTCTTTAGAATCCCAATATGGAGACCTTTTGTTTTCCAGTTTCTGTTTTGTTCCGGGTCTGCATGAGTTTGCGAATATTAAAACACTTGTCAATAAAATATGTGATCGAAGTGTGTACACGTATTCACTAAGTGAAAAAAACGTGACATAAGAGATGTGACAACTTTTACTAAAGTGATCAAATAATATGTTTTTTTAAAGAGATGTTCATTTTTCGTTCAACTTTAGTCTTCTTGGCGAGATCATCATAAACAAATGTCGACTTCGTAGTTTTAAAGTTGTCTGGACGAGATAAACTATGAAAATGTTGAATACAAGATGGCTGCATAAGCCTCCTATTATGTCTGGCATGCTTTTCTGGAGATTAAACAAATGAAAACTACCCTTTTCGTCTGAAACCATGGTTACCACTGTATAATTTCCCTGCACCCAAGGTCAATCGTTGTCACATTACGCTTGGTGATACACAAATGTGCAGCACTCGACGGGTCTGTCTTAATGAGCGCCTAATTTACCCCCGGTCTTTCAAGGTAGTGTTGTTCATAAGAGTCGGAAGTGCGTTTCATATTTCCAGGGCTCGAATTTCCAGGGCTCGAACTCCATGGCACAGTTTAACGTGCATTCAACTGTTTATATTTGAGCAAGCACCAAAGATGTGTAAGAAAGAGAGAAAAAAAACGGAATTAAAGTATACTCCATTACTCAATAGAATTCAAATGTGTGTGTTTGTGTGTGTGTTTTTTAGACTCACAGTTAATATTTGGACCTTTGTTTTTGTTCAAGATATTTGTACACAGTGAGTTATTATCCAATTGAAAAACTCAAGATTGTCGGACTTGTCCGGTCATCTGGCCCCGGTCTTGCGGTCCGGAGTCTAATTCGAGCCTTGCGTTTCCCTTTAAATTAATGCACAACTTGTCAACCCCTTCACCGCTTCAAACGAGCCTCACCTAAATTTGGACCAACTTGGAATCTAAGATGGCTGATGTGCCTGTAATATGAGGTATTATAGTCATAAACAATAATAGTGGCTTCTTTCTTATACAGCACTCAAATCCGTCACTCAGTGACGCTCACGGCACTCCAACATTATTACCCCGGGTCACTGGGCCATTTATTTCATTCCGTAAACCATCTCAGCTCCCTGGGGAGTACATGTATACAGCCTGCGCTGCCAAATATAGCACATCAAGCTAAATCAATCACGACAACCATCTCTGCCCCCACACAGGTACCCATGGAGTGAAGAGAAGCAATTCTTGTTAAGTGTCTTGCTCAAGGACATAGTGTCATGCCCAGGATTCGAACCCTAATCCTAAAGACTTAACCACCAGAACTTGAGTCCGATGCACTAAACCGTTCGGCGAAGAAAACTGAAAGAGACAGGTGTAATAAAAATATTCAAACACAGTTTAATAAAAATCACCGGAAAGTCGAGCTGGACATAAAAGGATAGGACCATTTTCATCAAGCAAGAAAACTGGAGGTCTTGGGTTCAACTCCAACCATGGATTGCTTTCCTTCAGGACTAGGAGACTTCTGGGTACAGTCGAAGAACAAGAACTATTACAGGATGTTACAGTGTAGAGAAGTGGACGGGATACTGTCCCCAAAGAGATGTAACGCCCCTTTTAAAACGAAGCAGTGCACGGTCACAGAGAAAGAACCATTGCTCCCTGGTACAGTATGGGGAAGTATAGTAGTAGAGTAAACTAAGATTTAAATATATAGCTTTTCCCCCGAAGAGATGTTAACATGCACCCTTCTAAAACGAAGACATTTTTTTCTAGACCTTCATGCCGAACAATGGACCGTAATGATATATGGCTGACCTCCTACCCCAACGCTAAAAAATACAAATTCCCTCGCCATTAATGGTCCAGTATATTACCATCCAACGACCGTTGTTATCAGTCAGCTATTATCAAATTTTAATCACTACTGTCGAAAATGAGCTTCCTTTTTTATCCCGACATTCTCGCCCAGCCATTTGGTTATCGGGACTTCGGCTTCGTGGCCGCACTTCAAGGTTTCCAACGCAACCCTTAAGCTAAATGAGGTCACCTCTTCTCATATATTACTTTACGCCTGTTCATTTTGCGATTTTGTTAAAGTTTGCTCACTTTTTGAGGGCTGGGAATCCTTTGTAGAGTTTGAATGGATTGCAAGTGTAGGACAATTGGTTTTGGTATCTCGGCTCGTTTAGGGGTCACAGTGTTGACACAATCATGAGGTTGCATTGCATTAGGATAGCATGCTTTTGAAATCTCCCGTTATACGTTTACATTATTGGAGCCAGGTGACATCATTCAACTTCTGACTCATGGTCGTATTTCGTGTTTTTAATGTTCTGAAAGTTATGTGACACTAGTTTAGATCTGTGATCTAGTTCATGTTAGTTCAATCAAAGAGCAAGGACGTGGTGGTTTGATGGTTCGATGTACCTTGCGTGATGTTAGGCCCTATCCACGGGTGGGAACCAACAGTCCATGGCATTGGTTCGTTCGTGTGGCATTTTTGGTTGCAGTTCCACCACCGATGCCAAAGTGGTAACTATTCTTGGCGTTTATGGAGACTCCAATCCACATAGTTTTTTGCTCTTCATTGGTGATCCGCGATTTCTAAATTGAACAACTGTAAAGTACAGATGTCCAGCGTGGAATTCCGACAGACCACCTCCAAGAAAAATGTTCCTAATCGCCCATTGATGGATCAACTCCAAGGAAGGGCTTCCAGTGCTTACATTGTTAGCGGAAAGGTCGAGATAGTGTAACGAGTTGTCAAATCATGTAAACCCATGGGTGACACATGGGTCATCTATCTCTGAAACCACTGCATCGACTCCGAGTTATAAAAAGATTCTACCGATCAGGCTGAGGTAATTAATCATCTTTTGTTTCAATGGTAACAATACCGTTTACATTAAAAGCCTACTCATTTTCTGAAATACACACGCATTTCATGGGAGCGCACTATCATCCCAACACACCGTTATCATTTTTTAGTTCGCGGACGCAGTTTTAAAATAACCAGTCAACTTTGAAAAAAAAATGTGTATGCCGCAACGGGTAAGTTTTCCTAACAAATGCTGTGTTTCTGTGCTCTATGGTCTTTGAAATATGGTGCAGTGTGGGAAATTGTTTATCTTTAACAAAAAATGAATGATATTTCTTAAATCTTAACGCCTAGGCCTAAATTAGACAACAATTGGTGCTGTAGTGGCCATAATTTTTATGAATACCAGTATGTTCGTAAAAATGATGCCTACAAATTCCTTTCTTATGGGAGGCACTAAAATGATTACAACATAGTAGAATCTTAGGAAAGGTCCACATGTGTTAAACGAAGCTATCTTATTTTGCTAGTTTTCTTTGTAAGTCTAGGCAATGATAGGCCAAGTGTTTTGGAAACATGAGGGGGTCGTATACCAGATGTAAATGACGTAGAAACCACAGCTGAGCGCGCAATGTAACTTTCCCAAAACCAATTTAGGGCCGACAGTCGGTTTATACAATATTGGGTGTATATGATTAGACCTACAGTATGAATATAATCACGAGGTGAAACGGAACATTTCATATTTCACTTCGTGATTGTATTTTGCTATATATGATTAAAATGCATCCTATATTTGTTGTGTATACCTCACACATAGACCTTAACTTTTGATATTGTTCATATAATTCAAAATTCATTTCAACAATAACACAGTTTTGAACAATTTATTTTTAATTAACTCCTTCAACAATTAGGTATTAAACGGCTGATGACGACATAGCTGGAGCTGTCTTTTAAGCTCGTTTGGCGTTCACAGCCATACGGACGCGTGTTGGCGCAACGCAATAAGTATATGCGGTACTCAACGTTAAAATATATTAGTACGCGCGAAGCAGAGCTGCGAAGCACACAGCTAGCGCAGAAATTCGGTGCTTGCACAGTAAGCGGAGAATGGTGATCGCAAGCGCAGAATTCGGCGGTAAGCAGAGCCATGAAATTGGGCCAAGGTCTTAACCGGCCGTTTAAAACCCACAGAGTCGTGGCTGTGCAATGAAGGACCGATTCGAAGGCGAAGTCCTTTATCGCATGGCCACGACCCTGTGAGGTTTTAAACGAACGGTCAATAAGACCGAACCACCATTCTTTCATTGCCAGTCGTAAATGACCAATCAACCAATCAGAATGGATAAACTGTCCCGGATGTTGGGAACAAAAGAGTGGCGACGAGGTCTTAACCGGCTGTAACCGGCAGGGTTGCGTTGTGGCCGCGCGATAAAGGACCGAGCCGAGTCACTACTCTTTTATTCCCATTCATAAATTACCATTTTGTTAAAAGGCGTAATAATGTTGGATTTAATTTTCAATTCTCAATTTTTAATTTAATTTTCAATTCCTGTCATGCCCCCGGGTTGGGCTCCGCTTCGCGAAGGGTCAAAGGTTGTGCGTCACGTGCGCGTGCTAGTGGATTTTACATTGAGAGTACCGGTACGTATTTGTTGTGTTACGCGTAAATTAGCGCCACGCATGTTTTAAACACGTCCCACCGTGTTTATATCACATGTTTAAACACGGCCACGTGATCTCCTCTCGACCAATCAGAATGAATAAACTGTCCCGGGTATTTATGAATGATCAATAGACCCCTTGCTTTTGACGTCACACATCATTGGACGATAGCTGGTTCTTTGTGCATAAAAACGTGCGCGTGACCCCATCGTACCTACAGCGTTTCACGTTATGCAAGGGGTCTATTATTGGACTCCTATATTAAACTCTGGTTTGTCGGAACAGTATACATGGCAGAATAAAAATGGCATAGGCCTATAGCAAAATAAATCCATTCAAAAATTAAGGAAATACTTTGCCAACTACCTCAAAACGTTGTTTAAAATCGAATTGTTGTCGGCCTAGCCTATATATTTCTTTTCCTTGGCTATATTGTGAACATGTAGGCTAATTTGAGGCATTGCATCCTGGAGTCTTTCTAGTTCCGGTACGCATCCACCATTCCCACTTATTGATCGCGAAAGCCAGTAAGGCTATTATTTTGCCCTTGGGGGAAAAATAGACCGTCAAAATATCGGTCGTTAGCCTACCGTCATTGTTGCAGAGGCGCAATTTGATATGGCATGACATGTGTATGGTGGCCCTGAAGGGACAACAAACTTATATATTTACGTAAATATTCACGATTTGGGCAGAATAGATTGAATAAATCGAAAATATTTACGTAAATACTCACGATTTCGGTCGTATCGCAAATATTTACGTAAATGTTGTCGTAAATATTCTCCACTTGCGCCCATTGCGAACATTTACGTAAATATTTACGAGACTTTTTTTCACGATTTGTACCCCCAAATCGCGATTATTTACGTAAATATTTACGTAATATGCAACATTGTTTGTACATGGCTGATGGATATGAGATTTTAGTTCATTTTTAGTTTTTAATTAACTACCACTTTCATTGGTGGATTTATTTGTGCAACAGCTTATGAAAGCTTATAACTTTCTCGAAGCTTTAAAAATTGCTATTTAAAATCTAACTCTAAATTTTAATGGACAAATCGGCAAAAATTCGGACACATATCTTTAATTGTTTTACATTTGTTTGCCAAAACAGGGGTATCGTTTAAAGTTGTGCTTTATCTGCCACACATTTCTGCGATAAATAAACCATTAGTTATATGTTGGGGGAGCGTGGGAAGGGGGGCCATCATTCGTGAAATTAATCACAGACGAAATTTCTGTTCCAATTTCAAATCGCCTTCCCTTAACCACTAGGTCCATAAGCTTGGCCTGGATGCAGCACGTTTCCTACAGCCTATACCCGTTCAATGCTGGCCGATCAATGGGGAAAAAATCACCGTAGTAACATTATTAATGGCAGGGTATACTTTTGGTAACCGTCAAAGACCATTACCCTCACTTGGTGTATCCCAGCATTTGTTTAAAATAACAAACCTGTGGAAATTTGGGCTCAATATTGGTCATCGAAGTTGCAAGAAAATAAACGAAAACCTAAAACACCATTGTGGCATAGAATTATTGTATGCTTTCAGATGCCTGAGCCTTAGTCAGATTCAAATTTGTGGGTGAAAAATTACCTCTTTCTTTAAAACTACAATACTTCAAAAGGAGTCGTTTCTAACAGTGTTGTATAATATCCACAGCTCTCCAGTGCTCTTTACCAAGTAAATTTTTATGGTCATTAATTTTTGGGAGTAATTAGCCAAAGGTATACCCTCCCTTAGTCTTATCTGGATTTTTAGCATAATTTTTTATGTATAAACTCCCGACAGGCCTAATGTAAATTTCCACCTCGCAGGCTTTACGCGAGCCATAATTGAATAGAACTTAATCAACGACGCGAGCCCCTATACCGCAATGGAATTACACTTTTTGTACAACCTTCATAGGCCTACTTAATTTTGAAAACTAGATTGAAATGATTTGACTCGATTGGGGTGGATACAAATCTTTACCCCAAACCCCGTAACTTTGAAACACGCAACCTTGACATCAGTTCAGAAGTAGCCCACCAGTCACCTTGATGATATTTTTTTTACGAGAATGACCGACTATGCCCATTATTAAAAACGCTCTTTTGGGGGAAGTTATAAAGTTTTGAATGAATACGCTCTGATTCTAGAAAAGTCCATTTACTGCAAGCTAGCAGCGCGTGATTTAGTTCACTTTATGCGGTCCAGGTATACAATGATGAGTGAGGTATAGTATGTAAACCCCCAGTGTATCATTATTTGGTTGGTATACCAACGCAACGTATCGGTATTCATTATTTCACCTGTGAGTAATATTGCAATAATATTCACTCTATTTCAGATAAAAGAGTTCGTTCTAAAAGGATCCAGCGTTGCGTATCGGTTATGGATGCACGGCGTGGTACTGCTGGTTTACCTGCCGCAGGCGACACTCCGCGGTTGTGCAACGGCCCAGCACGAGTACCACTCGGCCAACAAATTAAAGACAATCCAAGCACAGATTTTGCGTCCAACATGTGGGACGTACCAGTGCGCCAAACCGGGTCATCACCACGCACATCGAAAAAGAAGGTCGAAGTTGCTAGGGAGGGAGATCAGACAGGTCGAGGACTGGACAATGCGATCAATAAAACAGACGGAGATGTGATAGTTATCATCAATAATCCGTCCATTGATCCACATTGGAATAAGCGAGGCATTGAGCTGGTTACTGGTGTTGGCACCACGCACGGAGCACAGAACCAGTATTTCAAAACTAACCCCGTAGGATCGAGTTCAGAAAATACACACTATTTCGATCCAGTCGTTGTCAAGAACCGAACCGACTCTCTTTCGTCTTCAGAGAGGGACATCCAGAGAAGTCGTGGACAGTCGTTTGGTGACGAGTCGCGGACTGGGTATCGGTTGCTGAAGACCCCCGACCCGCCGAAGGCCGGAAGACGAAGTCCGAACTCAAAGAGGGTGAGTTCGGAGGCGGAGGCCCCATCGCCAAAAGACAGGCAGAGGGTCAAGAGTCTTGGCAGCTCCTCCCTGGTGAATCGTCTGGAAGCAGAAGATGTCTGGAGCAAGATTTCTGGCAACAGGAGACGCAGTCGCTCGGATGTGAGGTATGATGCCTTGCCTTTACTGGACAGCGGTGAACTAGATCTCAAATCGTTTCGACTGGGTCACTCAAATAGCACTCCAGAGCCTGCGCTCCTTAAAGACAAACCGAAACACGAACCGTCTAAACGGTTGACCAACACATCTTTACTAAAGAGATTTTCCAAATCGAACGAGAAACTTTACCCCCTTCAAGAAGAACAAATATTTGAAACACCCTGTGAACTAAGCAAATACCCAAGACACAAAGAGATCGAATCCGGCGAGAAGCAGCAGCAGCTACACATCCTTGGGACACGGAAGGACCACTTTAAGAACCAGTGCCAAGGCGACGAGACTCGTCGTGTTCACCAGCAGCCAACCAGCCCTAGGCATCAGCGCCGCAACGCCGTTGTGGACATGATGGATAACTTGGTGGAGCGGACCCGCTCTGAGACGTTCCGTGCTGAACGGAACGCGGCCGTCGTCCCGGACGAATCCGTCCGTCTACGGCGGGACTCATTCGCCCTGAACCCCAACTTGCTCCGCTTCAGATTGATCAGGGACTCGGTGTTGCCGAAGAGAAGGAGGGCTTACTCGGACTTTTCTGGAAACTACGATAAAGCAACGGGGAAGTTGTCAAGGAAACTCTCGATCTCTTCTCAGCAGCAACTGATTCGAACTCAAGGGGTAAGTCAAGACTGCAATAAAGAGGTAACACGATAAAGTAATAAAGTTACAGATCTTGTTTTTGTTTTGTTTTTCCACCGCGTCGTTTTACAGATATTTACAACAATGAGCAAAATATATGAACACGAACCCCGTAGTTCCTGAACCCTTTATCTTTGCTGGTTAAAGGTGTATTTTTATGTTCGCTATCTTCATGCTTGTTGTGCCATGTAATGCTTGTTTTTGGTCGTGGCAGTCGTTTTTATATATTTGCAAACTGCATTTCAAAACCCTGCCCTTTTTCTTGTGTGTGGTGTTGCTCACCTTTTGAAGGCAAACTGGCTTTTTGTTTCATTTATTATTATTACATTTTATTTTTTTTTACATTTTGATGTGAGCCATTTTGTGCAGCGCTTAGTGACCTCTCATTTTAGGCTTTTTATAAAAATGCTTATTTTCGTATTAATTCTTTACATGTATTTAGGGGGGTTAGTTATACAGAAGTTGACAGCTTGTTTCATCTGTGTGCCCATAGTTGTCCGTGTCCGTAATATTCACATACCGACAAGTGAAAGTTTTTTTAATTTTTTGTATAAATATTTTGTAATACTTTCGGAAACAGTTTGTAATCACAGATTTTACATAACCATGCACAAGAAAGCTCGTCTCGTTATACCTGAATGTGAACACTCCTTAGATTGTGTTATTTCTTGAGAATTTGGAACCCTTTGAAAAAGTTGGCACCCATTCAAAAAATAATGTTCCAAGGCGACCAGTTACACAGAGTTGCGTATAGTTGTGTTGAATAGTTTTGTTTACAGACCACTTGAAACTTGATATCGCCTAAGGCTATAAATAAATTCTACCTTTAAAAAGCCACATTGTCCGAACTGCTGCAACTTTGAATTGAGAAAGTGTTGATGCTGCACGCAATTTTAACTGTGTACCGAATGATTAAGTTCTTTTATAATTTCAACTGACTCACCAAGCTGACTTGCCGAGTCATCATATTTTCAGTCAGTGCAGTTGGTATGGTTCCAATGGCGTTGGGAACTTGGGCTGAAAATATTTCTGACCCTACAGAAGCGTCGAAGGGCCACAACTAAAATTCAACTTACCGTCTCGTCAAAACCAAGCCCGAAAAGAAAGTTTAATGAGCACAAAACATCCGCCGGTTCAGGCCCGCGAGAGCGGGGGTGCTGTGGGTGCTGCAGCACCCCCAACTTTTTTGACGGGGTGCTGGTATGTACTAAAGCACCCGGACCTGGAATATTATACTAAAAAAATAAAAATCACAAAACAAAAGTGATATGCAAAAAACTAAAAAAAAGACAGTAAGAAATACTTTAATAGATACAAAAAACACCTGTTTTCAAAGTTGAGGCCTACATATTCAAAATACAAATAAATACAAGCCGAAAAAAGGATGTAAATAATTCAGCAACTTCCCATTGTAAAAAGTAAATAAGTTTAGATGCACATTGTTTTGAAGTAACTCAAAAATAAACACATATTTCACAAACAATACTACTGCATACAGAAACTATTAAAAAATATTAGTAAAAAGCTTAATACTTGCTTTTACAATGCAGTTTTTTTTAATGGGAAACACCATGAGCAAGGAACACACTGCGCGCGCCATACAACACGAAATAAACAAACAAGTCAGAATTAAACGAACAATCGAACAACTCAGAAATTAACGAATATTGCAGAAATAAACCAACGTCGGAAGTAAACCAACCAATAACACAATAGTTTTCGAACGCTTTTACCTGGCATCAAATGCTCACTGATTAATTGCTGTCATAAGTTTTTGACATTGTCATGATGATGAAAGAAGTTGACATTCAAGCTAAATAATTTCATCGTTATTATCATTTTACAACAAGTCAACTGAGAAATGGGGAAATTAATAATTATCTACAAAGCCTTTACAAATATTTTGTTCCTGCTTAAAAAAAAAAATCGCAATAAAAATTACCGGTAGCCGTTAACGAGAGGCACTTATTGTTCCCTTCGCACTTATCACTTCTGAACCTGACATACTCCGTTATTCAATGTCAATATTAACGAAAGGGACTTTAATTGTACGTAGACAACGAGCCTTGGAAATATTTTAAAATTTGAACCACAATTCTAGTAATTTACTGCACGAGTCTCGAAAACTAAACATCTTTTCAGCAAACTCGAGCTATAGGAATGGGGTCAAAAATATCCAGACCACAAAGGTTTTTGGACCATAATGGAGTAAGCAATAGGTAGACTGGGTACCTTGTGGTCACGTTCAAAAGACCGTGCAAGTCTGGCGACAAAAAGGTCACAATTGAGCTTCTGGGCACCTTTGAGCCATCAGCTAATGGGAGATTAACGTGGGTGCAATTTTAGGTGGTTTTTTTTGTTTGTTTGTTTTTTACATCACTTGTTTCCACATCAAAAACATTTCGGTGGAATGGCTACATTTTAAACTGACAATTTGATATGCAAAATTTTAATAAAATCATGAAAATAAAAATGAAGAAACCCTGCTCAAAATCCTATCGCTTTGAGCGGCTGGGCGGTCCAGTTGCTACCTTTTAGCCACTAGATGGCCCAGTCGCCCAAAGCGATACACTGTAACATGCGGTGGGAAACTCTCACCAGCTTGTGCTTGTAGAAAAAACGTGACATCAAAATAAAACTAAATAGCCATCGGTACGCTTTGTTCAAGTCAATAGCAATCATTACTAGTTATTGATTTCCCCCTGACTGGTAAAATGTTAATAACGATGAAATTATTTAGCTTTAATGTAATGTTTCGTTCATCATCATGGTAATGTCAAAAACGTATGACTTTATAAGCAATTGATCAGTGAGCATTTGATGCCAGGGATAAGCCTTCAAAAACTATTGTGTTCATCCTTATAAAAAAATAACGAGAGGCACTTATTGCTCCCTTGGGTCTTATCACTTCTAAACCTGACATATTAGTCAATGACAATATTAACGAAAGGACGATAAATGTACGTAAACAACAAGCATTGGAAATATTTTTCAGTTTGAGCCACGGTTCTAGTAATTTACTGCAAGAGTCTCGAAAAACTAAATATCTTTCCACCCGACATCGCCTCGTCATTTTGGGGTAGTCATTTTGCAAATTACACTAATAATATTCCTGCCCCCCCCCCCCAAATGTGCCAAATCGTGTCTCTGGTTGTTCGAAAGAGCATTTTAAGAACCATACGCCGTATACGCCAATTGTCTTTGAAAAAACCCAGCACCCCTTTGCAAAAATTTGTTCTCGCGGGCCTGCGCCTGTTGCCGTGTGGCGGCTATCTGGCTTCGTTCAAAACAACTTTTTTCTGGCCGGTACGGTAGAGGTACGGTACCGCAAGGGTAACTTGAGTGGGACTCGAACTCTCACCTTTGAGGTTTTGTCCCTCGGTTTTGCTACCAAATAGATGCCTTTATATGCCTTTTCAGCGAACCGGCCGTACCCACCATCAAAATCGCAGACACGGTCTCTTCTAATAGTACAAACAGGATACCAGCTAAAACACCATTTGCCGTGTGCTGTTTATTGCTTATGACTGGTCAGCCTGGTCAATTTGTCCGTAACTCGTGATACTTTTTTTGTTTAAGCAAGTTAAGTAAAAGCAAGCTGTTGTTACTCTGTCGTAAATTCTGACTTTTGAAATTCTGAAATACTGTTTTGCCAGGGTAATCAGTATGTGTGTGATGCTAGTAGTCTGGTAGTTTAAGTAACTCAATAGTATAGACTTGTGCATTCCGGGGCCTTTCTAGCAGGCAAGACACTGCTCTAGTCACATGGGAAAGTTTACATTTTGTGTCATAATTTCCACAAATTCAAAAGTTATAAAAGTAACTACTGAACAAGTTTTGAAAAGTGCCCCGTTTCTTCATTTCAAAAGTTGATAAATCGGACAGTGCCATCCCCATAGGATTTAACTTGTTTTTCTATTGGGCGTGTACAAATCGTGCCTGCGGGAAGTTTAGGCTCTGTGGCTCTTTCGTAAACATAATGATGTCACAGGTCACGTGGTCTATAGCAGGCGAAAGTATGGACGAACCGGGTAAATCGGAAACAAAATCCACAGCTCTTCGAAATTGTAAACGGATAGTTCAGCGGTAAGCTAACTGTGTGAACTGCTTGGTATTTCGTCGACTAAAGTTACCATGCCTCATTGTGTTTAGGTTGCTCCATTTTTGATAATGAAATGCTCTCTCGAAACGGTTTTTTTTTTTAGGTAATGTTTAAGTGCGTCTTTGGTTTTACGAAAGGTGGGGTCATAGATTGGATTTTGTCAATATTATACTGAATTATATGCAAAAGTAATAAGAAAGATACAATGTCACATGTGAAAGTTTCAGCTGAACACAGTGTCTACTTGCTGAGAAAACAGCAAAAAGCTGCCACAGTGTTTTCACAAGAATGTCGAATCCATCCACGTTCTGCGAGGTGACAGCGGGTACCAACCGCATCTCTATCCGCAGCATTCGCGAACGGATACCTACCCTCAGAATCCTGAGAGACGATTCATGCATTAATCATTTCTCATATTCAAATGTTTTGGGGTGACAATTTATCCAAACCATACCACTTCGAATGGAATCCTTTCTCAAAATAGTTTAGCAGCCGCATTGTGTCTCGTCGTGGTGGAGTCACCAAGTAAATTGTTATGGTCATTGATTTTGTTAGTATTTACCAATCCACGACCCTACCTTAAGTCATGGATTGGAGTATAAGGGTACACTGTGACGCGAAGTTCGTATAGCAGGATCTTGAGTCGTCCAGGTGCCTATTTTTGGAGAGCCGACCATTGCCATCTTGTCATGTCCATTAATGGATGTCGCCCATACACAATCTGTAGTTTTATCTAAATACTGTTTGTAATTTGTGAGTTGCTATACATTGTATATTCGGTTTGCGGTAGCACCGCGTGATGATATCTACTTTGCTCCTGTGTAGAATTGTTCTTGTAGGAACTGGTCCTGTTGTTTATTTACTGCTGCAGAGTAGATTGGGAATCAAGAGACCATATCGAGTTCACCGATAAGAACTTGTCATGCTGCTAATCTACTGCCGCTGAATTAGATTGGGAAAACCAGGAGATTATACCTGGTTCTGATATGGAATCGTTTAGCTGGCTTTCGTACCTATCTTTACTGTCGCGGAGTTAGATGATGTTGTGAGTGTTGGGCTGAGGAGGAAGCGATAAAACTGGGCCTTTTCGATTGAGAACCCAGGTTTGAGTTGGTCTTGGAATAGATTTGTTTTAGTGTCGTATGTTACTTAAGACCTTGTCGGTCGTGTCCGGCTTTATGTCAACGCTCATCAGTTCGCTACTTGAGTCCATCTGAAAAGTCTCACTGAACAATACGTTACTAATTGCATGTACTAACAGTGTGAAGCTAGCTAGCTCTACCCGGCGTGTGCTGCACGACCGTGAACGTATATTATGCATGTTCACGGTGAAGGCTGCAGTTAGTAGAGACACTATTAGATTTTGCTGCGTCGAGGTTGAATGAAAGTAAACTTTGAATCAAAGCCGACTTATATCGCCTCTGCATGAAATTGATCTCCATGGTTCATTGTTCTCCACGGGAAACCAATGCTAAGGTCATGTCTATGTGTTGGGATCAATTACTATCAATATGCATGTTATCGCACACACCAGTCTGGCCATGGTTTGACACCCTACCTCCATGGTTTGGCTAAACTGTGCACATTTCTTAGGGCACACAATTTTAACTGTTAGTAGCGTCGTGATTGTCAAATTCCCTCTATTGGTGGACTTTGAGATTTGTCGACAAGAGCCAAGTTGAGCACACTGTAGTAACGATTAAGTATCTTTCAACAGGCAGTTGAATGAAACGATCGTAATTGACATGTTTTCAGAATTATCAACACACAGTTGGAGAACAATAATTAGCAACGAGTCGCATGAGTATAACTCTGTGTGTTGATCTTTGACAAGTTTAGCAATCGCTTCTAGTCGTGTTTTGATTGTGCATGTTTTAGTGTCTTGGGGGATTGAACTTTTCTTTTTAAAGACTTTTCAACAGCACAGTTACAAATTCAATTTACCGTACACGTGATGAGGACACGGCAATAATTGGGTTTGAACTCCACTGATAAAAAGTTGACCCTTCTGAAAAGCTGACCTTGCGGTGGTCCTTTATGACCTACGCCATGCTGACAGTCAAATGAAATTAAACGAATGGAACGACCGAAACAACAACGATTTTGTTAATACAGCGTGACGTTAAAGAACACCTAAGTGATTTTATTTGTACTCAGTGAATCTACAATTGAAGATGTCAAGGTTTCCAAGGCGAAGTTCAGTGGCATGCCACCAAAGTGGACAGTCAAGTGAGCGGACCACAGTCAAACGGTCGCCTGAAAGATCTTGTCAGTTACCCGCCATTAAGTTAGACAGTGCAGAGGATACACTCACGGAAGAAGAAGAGCTTCGAATGATGAGCGAGTGGAAAAGAGGGACTTATCCCTCCCAACGGAGGAATACTCTCGGGCAAGATCGGCTGCATCCACGGACGACGGCCGTGGCCGGACGTCGTGGAAGCCAACGGGGGCCTGGGGACGTTTCGGACCGTGGGACGTTGCCGCCCATCGTTAGGAAGTACCGAAGGTTTTCGCTGTTCACCGCGGGGAACTCACTCAATGACGGGAGACCGGCAGCCGATGGACCCATGGTCAGGGCCATACAGGAGATCATCCGAAAGAAAAACCGTCAAAAAGTAAGACTGAGTCAACATTACACACAACCATACAACATTTAAACTCAATGTTTTATAATGATAAAGCTTGCCTTTGCTTTTTCCGAGTTGAAAGACGCTGTTCTGAGTGTGTACGACTGTCAAAGAGTCTGCCGAGTTATGTATCAATCATTATTATCTTATTAGTCCATTTTTGAGGAGTCCTATTCCACTTTTAAACTTGTCTTAAATTGTCGTTCTTCTCGTTGGATTATTTGACAAGTGGAAGATCATCATAAAGGATTCATTAGTCCACAGTGACGTAACCAGAGGGGCGGGCGGTAATATAACAATCAGTTATTGTTTAATGGCGCTTTGTCTTACCCAATGAGCGTCTCACAGCGCTCATCATTTTTGTTTTACATGTACGCAGAGCTATCATATTAGAACTATGAACACCACCGTGTAGCACAAAGGGTTTACAAGGTGACGCAGCGCAACTTAAGCAACCAACCATGAACAATTTGAATAAGACACTGAGCGTACAATTTGTTTTAGAAAAAAAAATATACACAATTCATTGAATTATAGACAATGCATTGCTCAGTGACAGAACATAGTATACACCGCAAAGTAGATAATGTACACATGGTGTAACTTCAAACCAAGTACATGTATACATTGACATTTTATAAAAAATAAAATACAGTTCCGCTGACAGAACGTAAAATGCACCATGTAGTAAGTTAAGGGGAAGACAGTCAAGTACACAAAACCAGAGGCGTAACTAAAGGGGGCACACGGGATGGGAGGCACCCGCTATTACGTTAATCAAGATTCAGTTTTTTAAAAAGTGCAAATGGAATCTATATTATTTTTATTTGCCAGCAGTGCCCCCTAGAAACAAATGGTGCCCCCCCCCCTTGTGCCCCCTCCAAAATTACCTTAGTTGCTGCACAAAAGACTGACAAAAAGACCATTGTATAGACAGGTAAAATAAAAACAAACAAACAAACACCGCAATAAACAAACACAAAATTGAAAATGAATTGCTCGGGATAAAAATGGACGATATTAGGTGGTAAAATACACTTGATTAAAAGTCGAAATATTCCGATCACTAACCATTGCACGTAACGACAATGACAATTCAGATGGATAAAATAGTACTTCGTGGGGAAACAGGACAAAGAAAAACACAAACAAAACCTTAAAATTAATTGCTCAAGGGTAAAAGTTGAAAGTACTATAATGGTAAACTACACATGAGTAAATGCCGCCCTGTTCAGATTAGTGTACATAACGCCAATGACAGCTCAAATTTTTACTGATAACCATGCACCAGACTACATAGCCATTCAGCCTCGGTTTGGTCACATAAAGCTCAACGGTATATATGGACAACAAGAAGGGCACCCTGATCCGTTGACCCTATAAGATAACCGTATATCCCTGTCACTATAAATAAGTGTTCCCGATGCATAAACCTTGAAAGCTCACACAAATGTAAAAATCGATAATCACACTCAGCCATAGAAAATTACAAAATAATACAATGGTCGCTGTCGTCAGAGGGAAACCGTTTTACATCGATAGGACGGGAGGCCGTCCGCCCATTATTAAATCTATGTGTGGCAAAGCTGCCGCTCCAGGGCCCAATTTCATAGTGCTGCTTAACGGTAAGCACATTTTCGTGCTAACTGTAGCAGAAAAATTTGCTTAAGCGTAAGCGTAATTCACAGGTTAGCAAGAAAATTAGGCAGACATCTTGCGCGTTCACCATGGATTTGCATTGTTACGTCATTCATTTGCATACAGTAAGCACCGGAAGGTTAGCATGCCTGTTCGTGTGCTTACAGCTAGCAGCGCTATGAAATGAAAATTGCACAGTAAGCACAAAATCGGCCGTTAAGCAGCTCTATGATATTGGGCCCTGGTAAGGCCAGTCTTAATGTCTTTGAATCAAACTAATGTACCTCATAAGTACCTCATTAGCAAAAACTTGTTCTGTAATTGATTTATGTCTTTGAATCAAGATAAGGTACATCGTACGCTGGTAATATTGATAAAACTATATAGGTTTTTTTCTTTGTTCAATCCCAAATTGTATCAAATTTACCCAATCAGTTTCCTTTGTGGTTTATTACGTGTCTTGATATTTATCAAACTATTGCTGTAATTACTTTGATGTGTATGATTACAAATTTGAGATTTGAAAGGGGACGTCGTACTTAAAACCATTGCCCATCTCATGACAGGAATAACATAATGCATGCAACACCTTGTTCAGTGAAAGGTGCGACGTGAGAGCAGATTTAAACACACGCAGCTGTATGATGCATACACTCTTGCATGGACATTCTTGTGTGCTGCAGGCCTACACTAAAAAAAAACCACTTTCCTCAACACTCTGTAAAAACACTGTGTGGACGTGTGTAGGTCCACATAGTGTTTCAAGTCCATACATCATGTGGACTTCGTTTGTTCTCAGTTCCACACTTCGTATTCAACGCTTAAACAATGCATGTACTTTCTAACCATACCAAAAAGTGTGCCCATAAAGCACAGTAATAAAGATTACCACAAAAACTGAATATATGAGGTGCCCATCAAACAGCATGTAACGAAATAAACAAATTGAGTTCATTAGTGCGATGTTTGACATCACGGTGGTTGAAACTTTAAATGCCTTTTTTCAGATAGGAACAGGACGCTGAAAAAATCATTTTCATTTAGAACAGCGACCTCTGTTGGCGTACACTGCTGAAACAGTAGCCCCTCTCAGAAGCAATGATTTATTACATATAAAAACAGCAGTCATGTATTATTAATAATGGACTTAATATAGATTTAAATAAACCTGTCTCTACTTGATCTCAGCTTAACTCAGGAGAAAAATTGCCTAGGAAATAAATTGATGTCGGTCTTTTCCCAGCCAACCATCAAATAAAGAGGTGAAGGTGACGGATGTTTACCCACGTTGCCATGAGCAACGTAATCATTGTTCACGCACCATTTATGCCATTATTGTCTTCTTTTGTTAACGGCCACCAGCCCTAGGTTGACACTGTTTTTCACAAATATTGCTATGCGTGCCATCACAAATTGTGCGCATCTTCTCTCGAAGAAGAAACTACTCCACAAAAACTATTTTACTTTCTTGAAAAGGTTTCTCTGTACTATCATAACTCTAGAAATCACGCGGGATTTGGGATTTGAACCTCACCTCACCATAACCAACTGAGTATGCCGCAGTTTTTGTTATGACTTGATATTTGACTGATGTGGGCTGGAACGTGTAATTTCTTCCATTGCTTACAGTATTGATTCCACGAAGGGTACAAAGCAGGACGGTGTTGCAGGAAACTGTTAATTAATTGTTAACTGTTAATTAATTGGGAAAGATCAAAATGACCTCGTCGTCGTGGTTTGAACAACACAGCTGAAAGAAAGGTTGAAACTCCCAATATGTACCAGTTGCTGACAGGCACTCCACAACGTTGCAAATTGTAGTCAATGGTGCCCGTATAAGAATTGAGTCACACAAACGCCGCATGATTGGGAAACTATATTTGAATTAAGACACGGGCTGGAGTTCGCACTTGCGACACACCCTGACTATAGTTTCCATAATGGTGAGTTGCCTTGGCCAATTAGGAATCCGTAAACGGGCATCGTAAAACAGGCTCGCGTCATGCACGGAGTGACTGAAGTGTCACGCAATTCCGCTGTAAGCGGCGACACTTCACACAAACTGTCTCCACTAATTACCAGAAGCCCATAGGAGCTGCATTGAGCCAGTTTTTCTTTGAAGAATTCAGAAATGCAAGAAAAGCTAAATAACTGGGCTTGTCTTACATACGTTCTCCACCGACTAAGATTTTCTCAGACTTAAACGTTTCTGTCATGTTTCTGGAAATGCTTTTGAACGATTAAATGGGTGATTTTCAGTAAAAGTACAAACATACGCCTATACCAGCTTTGAAGCTGATTTAGCGAAAGCTTTGGGCGTACAGCAGGTACGCACGCGTTTGACGCACTGACTATACCAACAGGATAACTCTAGCCAACCTCGTTCTCAGTGGTGTACGATCTCGCCGCGCCATTTTTTTCTTTTCTTTCCCAGAATGCCTTGCTCTAACGAGAGGTATCGATACGGCGCGCTGCCCATGGCAACGAGGCTGAACTCTGGCCGACTCTCTGCACCAATCATAAGGCCAACTAATTTGATTATAAGTGCAATTTCAACGATTTTTGAAAGCGAAGTGTTCCCAGCAAAGTTCAAAAGAATGGACTGGTTGCTGTTTTAAATAGTCTTGATTAGTAATTACCGGTAGAGGGCGCAGCATCATCCTCGTTCCCAGGCGTGATCGATCTCGCCGCGCCATTTTTTCCCAGCATGCCTTGCTCGATCATAACCCCTGGAATTGGTTCATTAAAATGTGCTAGAATCTAGCACATTTTAATTAGGCCTTGGCCGATCCATTCTACGCGCGCGCTCAAGTATGGTAACCTGCAAAAGAGGCATCCAGTCAAAAAGCAACTGGTCCTCTGTCATTCTTCTTGATTTTGTGATATGTCTAACTGTATGCAGTTTAGGGTGACCGTGTAAAAACATGATTCATTTGAAATGGAATCGCGTCAAAATACTTGCATTTTCACTCGCGCGTACTAAGCGTCCTACAAGCGCCATGATGCGCTCGAAAGTTTTTAACAAGCGTGCACGCAAAGTAGTCACCCATGGGAGCCAACCAGCGTTGTTTCTCGGTACATCCCTACCAGGGGTTAGTGACGAGAGGTATCGATACGGCGCGCTGCCCATGGTAGCGAGGCTGGCGCAGCATCGACTGGCTCGGAGGGACTGAGCAAATCTACGAATCTTGTTCAAACCGTTTTGATCCGGATGTTTGTTTGATACAGATCTACTCTCCAGTAATTTATGTTGTGATATTGCTGACTGCATTAACAAAACGAACGTCGCCAATCAAGACTAAAAGTCCGTCAGTTACTTTGAAAACGCGTGCTTCTTGGTACAGGGCTTCAAAACAGGCGGACGGAGAAAGCTGGGCCCAATTTTACAGTGCTGCTTAAGCACAAAAAGTAGATAAGCATAAACATGTTTGCTTACCAGAACATTGTTGCCAACCAAAATACCATGTCGCATGTACAATTTTCTTGCTGGTTCCCAGCTCTTTTGTGCATAGTAGCAAATGTTAAGCACCGTTGTCTAAGTCGAAGCCCCGGCTTCGAAAAGGGCTATAAATCTCCCCTTTTGTCCCCAAACGCAGAAGTTATTTATTATTAATTTAATCACATTAATCTAATCATTTTATAAAAACTTTAGATATTGCAAACAAAGTATAAAAACTACCATCGTAAATTGTGTACATCCGGGTCCAGGACAACAGTCTTAAAAAGAAAAACATTCCAACTTGCGACAATGTTTCTGGACTATTTTTTTTTTGGGGGGGGGGGATAGCCCTATAAAACTTTAATCATCCGGGGGATCCTCATCAAAACAAATACTAGGGAACGATTGTACACACTCAAATATTGATTCAGTATTTAAAAAACATTTTATTGAAATGTTTATTGATAATACCATGCCCGCTCTGCTGGAAATCTATTGTAAAAATAATGCTGAATCACCCTCATGCATCAGTCACAGATCCCCTGTTTCTTCCCGGATTTTTCCCGGGGCCAATCTTGTCGTCGGTCTTTGTTAACCTGTCAATAAATTTGTTCAGCGAATTTTCCTTATTCTGTGAAATGACGTTCCGTGTAAAGAAATATCATGTTTCGATCACTTGCTTTAGTTTCCTTCAATATATTTCATATACAGAAGTTTACTGTAATGTCAGTTGGGCTGTGCCCGAGAGGGCTTCAGTAGTGGCTATGGCTTGGACGCCTTTGCAGCCATTGACCATATCATAGCTGTAGCCAAAGACGCTTAAATCCGTCGCAGTCTTAATAACAATATACCAAGCATTTCAATACGCTCTGCTTGGTAAACAAAATCCTAGCGCTAACAAAAAGTGAGTCAGAGAAAAAACATAAAGTAATAACAAATGACTGTATGTAGTCTAGGAAATGGTTTGTAGTAGTTTTTGAACTTGTACAATGAGCTAGCCGATTAAATGTGTGGGGGTGTTGTTCCATTCCTTAGCAGCGAAGACTGTGAAATGTTCTCTCCCCAACACGATAGGGAGCTATTGGGTATGTTCATGGAGGAAGTTTCCTTCCTCGATGGTAAGTTCTACCTCCATGGTTAAACGGAAAGTCCAAATTGGAGCAGAGTTTTTAGTAAATATTTTCTACGTCGCTGCCATCTTTGTTTGGCACCCTGAACTGCTTCATGCACTCAAACCTGGCGAATAATATGGGACCAGCCTGCCTCCCATGTAGCCTCGCTGTCACCATGAGTAGTTGTGCCGGAGGATACAAACTCCAATCATGGACAACAGGTGCCTGGCTTCCTCTTCAACAAGTGTTCCAATGGAGTCATACAACTTTCCGGTTTAATCCAATAATAACTTACCCTAATGCGCTCCGCAAACAACATTTTGTTCACAAAGTTTCGACTGTATGAGGGCCTTGTTTGCGGACAACAAAAGTTGGGTTCCTTAAATAGCCACGAAATGCAAACACCCTCGCAACCTGCTTGCACGTCAGGACCATTAAAATGTATACGACTGTTGCGTGAATTCAAAATTGTGCCCGCGCATAATTATTTCCAATGGTTTTGTGTCATAATAATTAGCTAAATAATGTATGTATGTAATTGTTTTAATGTTTATGTTGATGCTGAAAAGTGAAACTGTCATACATACAAATGACAAACTATGCATGTGGCCTTTTACGTACGTTCCAGGCATTTGTTCACCCATTTAGCTTTAATCTAAAATTGTGAGAGAGCAACAATAATTTGCATGTCAATATGTTTCATTAGATTATTTTGAACATGATTGTCCAAGCCACAATGTACGATCTAGCTTTATGAATGATGAACAGTACGCAAACTGTTATACATTTTATAGATGAATGAAACAGCCGTTGGTGCACCGTCTCATCGAAAGCTCGCCCGATCGTTAAGACTGAATTGAGCGGATTTTCCTCTCATTAGGAAACTGTTCACAGGAACATCCCGGCATATGAGTATTTAATAGGTGGATCGGTCTGAAGCACCACGCCAGATCATTTCTTTACCGTGTGTCCCGATGTGATGTGGACCGTTGATAAGCGCTTATCTGCCCGTGACATTACGCTCTCTGTTCGGATATATAATCGTTTGAAAGTTGGAGAATTAAGACAATCTTGATTTTGTTATTCGATATGGGACCGCTAAGCATTTATTTCTCCACAGACGGTACCAGTATGGAGGTGCAGCCACTCTACAAGGTGCGTTGATATATTTTGACTCATTCGAAAATGCATGGTGTAGAGTTTTTCAAAAGTTTATTCTTTCAAAATGTTGATATTCTTTGAGTTCCGGACCACCAGTAGAAGTTTATGATTAGTGTAGGAGGTATACCATATCAAAGGTGTATATTATTGTATCATCATTGGTTGTTTGGGAAGAGTTCTTTTATTTCCACCTTTCAGTTTGAAACACACATTCACGGTGACAAACCATCCAACTAGTCAAAATCCAACCAGAAAATGTAACGAAATGTCTTTGGTCCCGCTTATTATTGCTCTTCCTCCATGATTATTGCAGACACCGTATTCCGGTTTATAATTTCGGCTGGCATTTTGTGCACGTTTAAAGTTTCTGTTGCCTAGATCAAAATACCAGTCTTGGGAGACTATTTTCTCAACAACAGCATTTGATGTCTGACGAAAATATTTCTCTGGCCGATTGGTGCCTTGGTCATTATAAACAGCGAGCCTTCAGATTTAAACTAATCATTTTGTTGTTGTTTTTTGTTTTGAGGCTGTTATTTGCCGATAGTTACAAATTCTATACCATAGCCATTTTAAAGACATCTGTCTGCTCTAGTTAGGACTACGGGGCCGTGGACTCGTGGGTTCGAATCCCACCTCAGAAGGCTCTGTGTCTTAGGTGCTTATTACGCATGGGGTAAACCTTAAGTTAATATTGTTTTTTTATCTCTGATGCACAGTTATATTTCATCAAAAGGCATGTGATTTCTCAGGCTTTTTCCTGATTTCGTAATTTTGTCAAATCTCTGTAAGTCATATAAACATTGTCTTGAAAGAAGCCAAGCTAACCACCCAAAGGAAAAAAGAAATAGTCCACATTTTTTTAAATCTGTAGTTATATATTTCTGGTGATGCACAGAGTCTGTAAACCTCCTAAAGTGTAACATTTGGGAGGTTCCGGGTCTAGAAAAATGAGGACCTCAGGCATGAAAGCCATTTTCCGGAATTTTCCATTTCGTCAAATCAGATCCCTGACTTAAATCTACAGAGTTTACAACCATGGTAACATTGTTTGTGTTTGCGTTTCGTATTCGGATTATAAAAGCAGTCTTTTACGAGGCCATTTTTTATTTTTTTTTGCAGTGAATATCTTTTGATTTTAAATTGATATAAAAGTTGAAGGTGAACTATACCCGCGTTGATTGTTGGTGCTTTTGCCAGGTGCCCTTGTTGGTTGTGTTCAAATTCTATAGGCCTGCACCCTGGCACGTTTCCAGATAGAGTTTCGATTATTTATTTTTTTAAGCTTTGGGTTTTTTCTTTTGTGTTTTTATTACTGAATTTTCATCTATGTTGGAAACAAGGTGATAATATTTAATGTACCCTCCTGTAAATGATTGAAGTACGGATGCTCAAAAATAGAAGATGATTGAAAAGAATTGTCTAAAAATAAAGAATAAGCCCTTTGCCAATAATAATATAATGATTAGGCCTATGTCACATCTCAAGTAAAATTATGGTTGAAGCTTTGCAAGGGGTTGATAATAATAAGAAGTAAATATTACTATAGTAAACTGGCTGGTACAACATTGTGTTTTTGGAGGAGTTGGCTTTGAAAAGAGCTGTTTCTATGGCTTCGACGTTTCAAACAGTATACTCTGCTTGTCTTCAGGAGAATCTATAAATACAAATTACGGTTTGTCTTTAAGAATCTCCATGAGTTAGCAGAACAAGTTCTTTTAGAACAAAATTCTACTTAGAGAAAGTATAGAGAACACATGTGCACCAAAACGCTTGTTCATTATGTTAACAGACATCAAAAGTCCACGGTAGAAAAAATAGATGGCGCGCTATAATATTTGAATTAGAAAGACTGTTGTTACTCAAACTTGATTATAAGTGCATGTTATAATGACAAAAGTATATTATGTCTTATCTCAACTACAATGACGATTTTCAGTTTATTTATTTATTAGTTTTAGTAATTGTTGTTTCTGATTTATTAAAACACTGCATACGTCATGGGGTTAAATTGCAACAATGTTTACAATTTACCCTACAAATCAAATATACATATCCTAGAGATGTAGACCTACACATAGCCTAGTTACTAATATTAGCAAATAATGTAAAATGGGGGGGGGGGAGGGGGGCATTATTTCCATGAAATAAACCTGAATGGTGAAATTAAGGAATTCAATGAAAGCGAAATGAAAATAAGAACATTCTATTCTTTCAACATTGATACCAATTTGTTTATACCATCAAACAAATATCACGTAGGTCTTTGAAGCACAGAACGACATCCACGCTATTTTTAACTTGTATAAATATATTTGGCCAAATCCGTTGGAGTTCGCGGAAAAGTATCGACAAGTGTTTTTCTTGTTTCACATTAACGATTTTCGCCAAACACAAAAGTTTCTAAAATCCAACGCACATCATTACGTCTGTCGCAACCAACATGCAACCAATCTGAGGTTGATGTCAACCCGTGTGCTATGCGAATGTTTGACCCCTCCAAGAAGATTGATATGTACATGCCATTCACTCAAGGTTGTTTATCACGCCGCTTTGAAACTTCTCTCTGAAGCACAGCACGCCATCTTATTGATCCGTGATTTATCAGTAAAAGGAAATTCTACGAAAAGTGGACAAAATAAGATCCTTGATGCAGTGTGTGGTCCATGGTAGAGATGACGTATGCGTAACCATGGGTTGCTCTAAATTATCATCTTTGTGTGGTTCCTCGTCTGCTTTCAATGAATGGGCACCCATCGTCTTCATTTGAAAGGGGCCCAGAGTAGTATTTGCTCATTCAGCCTCGATTTGGTTACATTAATTCAATTGTACAGAAAGAAAAGCTATTTGTGACTGATCTGGCGATGCAACTTTACAGGTATTGTACAGGCTTGGTAAGGATAAAAACATAATTGTTTAATTTTAGTCTCAGGATTGTATACAGTTTTTACTGATTATGAAGCTCATTCTAGAACCATTTTTTGCTGTGAAATATTTACCTCTGTAATAAAGTCATATTCGAGAAATAAGGCAACTTTGGGTCTTTGGATGCTACTTTCTCAATTTTGAGAGTATTTCATACATATTTTTGAGCTTTCAGTTTCTAACATCCACTCGTAAACATCCTCACTGACAACTGAACCTTCATTTCCCGTCAGATTCGATACAGATTCAATACCTAATTGTTGCAGCCACTCACAGTGCAGTTAAAAGTCAGTGTATCATGTGCTGAGTGGAGGGGAAATGTTACTTTTGGAATATTATACACTCTGAGAAACCCCGGGTCTTAATGACCCGGATGATCAGGTTCCGTGGAGCCCGGCCCATTTCTGGGTCAGTATGACCATGGAGTCTCTGTCAAAGTGACCAAGAAAGGGGTCAAAATGATGCAGAATCCTTGTTAAAATCCCTTTGTTGAACTTCTTTCCGGGTCAGTCTGACCCGGAAATGGATCAGGCCCCATGGGACCAGGAACCCGGGTGTTTTTTGTAGAGTGTAGTGTAGGAATGGGGTTGGTTTCCCATAGTTCACGATTTCGTTCGTTGTGGTATCGGTAGACTAGGTTGGGATCGGTGAGGGGGGCTTTGCATGGTTAATGTTTGAACCCTTGTTCCCTTGTCGCTCTATTCATTAAGTCTTTCTCCATGTTGTAGCCTTTTCTCTTTTGTACTTTAAAAAAACAAGACAAGAAGCCCTCGAGGCAACCGTAGACGTGTCAACCACTTTAACATTCATCAGCACTTTATTCCCTCCCAGCCAGGCCATCGATCGATGCAACTTGGCCCACTGGAGAAAGTACTCGAAGACTCGTCTCCTATTAGCAATTCAGAAAATATCGAGATAGGCGTCTCGTCTGGCGACTGTAGCGTATATATCCGAAATTGACACTTCAAAACTAAACTTGACGCTAGCTATTCATTCAAGTTGATAAATCAGAAAACCTAACAACAGCCTCGATGTAGTTGCGTGGAAGGAAGAACAAAAACACCTGTTGGTTGAGAAGGTGCTAAAAGGGGTCGACGCTTTCGGGGGGGGGGTGTAGGGGGTAAATTCACTCCAATCCTCTAGTTTCAATAGACACACTAGCAGCAAACGTGACTGTTTTATCAATGTTGGTGGCTTTTCTCTTTAATAGCAAAAGCAACAAAAAATTGATGATGTTTTGTCATTTCCGGCTTATTTTGATTGTGAAGTACGCTTCATAAAATATTCTGAGTTGGGCATCTCGGTGAAGTCTGGCCCATGTTGGATTTTTAGATGTGATGTACTTGTTGTTTGATTAATTACCAGAACTGCGAATGCAATGCCATGATAATAGCTCCCGAATTAATCAGAGTAATTATATCTGTCCTGTATCTTTGCCATAATTAGGTCATTTCTTAATTAGACCATGCGTACATTAAGTCAACAATTACTTGGCAACTAGACAAACCTTCCGGTGGCGTTATTCAAATAGAAATGTAAATCTGCCAGCGACCCTTTTACTACACGGGGACTGGGTCGCTGAACACCCATTTCATAACGCTGCTAATCGTGATAAGATAGTCAAGAGTCAACAGTGTCCTAGTGATAAATTACCAGCGGTGTTTGCAAACTGACGACGATATCGTAAAATGAATTGAAGTTTTAAAAGAGGACCTCTCTAGCGACTGTTGGTCATAGAATGAGCTGCCATATAACCGACCTGGCAGTCAGATAGGAAGAGCCACGTCTTTCTGTTGAATGTGACAGTTTATTAGGAAACAAACTTCACTAAGGACTAGTTTTCAGTTGCTAACAGTTTAGGTTGAGTTCCATGGGGGACTCAGCTCAGAACTCTTGGGCTAAGGTACGGAGATCTAGCCTAAGGAAGGAGCTGTTGTGTGCCGTGTCCCGTCGGGGCACCCCTCTGGGTCGACGAATGGGCTTCTATATGGATTTATGTGACGATAGCGCCTCCAGAGCGTCATGCCAGGTAATTTCGTTGTCACATTCATTTCCCGAACAATACTTGAATCGGTAGTGTGTTTTTAGTGGGGTTTTTTTTATTTTTAGATTATGCTCTTAGACTTTTTTTTCTGGTCAAATTTCCAAGAGTGTATTGATCGTTCCCCCGGGACTGTGATAATTTATCTCGCCATAGGACGACGACTCCCCCCACCTTTCAATTGTTGAATGTCTTGTTATGGTAGCAGACCAAACATCGATCATTTCGGTGACGATGGTCCACCGAGCCAGACGACCCCCGGGGCGTTTCGGGCCGTGTCCTCGGCGCTTTCCCAAGGTATCGATGGTATCTTAAGTTTCTTTCGGATCTTGTCATTGTGGGAAAAGTCGTTAAAATGTAATCGTTACACATGGATATTGTTCGCCTCGTTGGATAAATCCTTTTAATTCTCTATGAACGATTGACAATTGTTAATCATTTCAATCCATATTGGTTTTCTTCCTTGTACAAATCTCCTTTACCCCCACAGGTGTTAATCGACTTTTTGAAAAAACAGAACGTCAAGCGTGTTCCCAAAAGAGATATCAGCATCTTTTTAAACAATATTTTATAATAATAACAATAGTGGATTTCTATATAGCGCTCATATCCGTCACGCAGTGACGCTCAAGGCGCTTCAACATTCAGTATTTTACCATGGAGGTTTCTACCTCCAGTATTTTACAGACTTAGGCCTAAGTCTGGTCAAAATTACTATTGCATCGATAGTCTTGTGAGGTCAAATCCTTCGTTACAGCTAAGTTAGGCTCTCAGTTGAAATTAGTTGATTTCCTTGTTTTCAAGGCAACGCACTTTTTCTAGCTCAGAAGAACCCTAGTAAATGAGGCACAAGTCAATTTCTTCTGGACCTTTTCAAATTACCCCAAGACATCGACCAGGGTCTACGGATGCAGCGGCCTCCCTTGCCCCTATAAAATACCTCAGTGGTGTCCATGACAGAGATAGTTTTCCGATAAGTTGGTTGTTCAAACGAATGCATTTTTAGTGATCCGTCATACATCTGGTGATGTCTGACATTTGAATTGTACAAAAGGAAACACATCTAACTTGTCATGTTTCGTTGTACGTAGTGATAGACATCAACAAGTCCCTCGTTCTTTTTGTACAGGCTTCTGTAGCAAAGGATGGTTGCTAGGGTCAAAACAAGAGATCTCGCTGAGATTGATCAGATCGTTTGCATCAATGCGATGTTGCCAAGCTCAAATTTAAGCACCGTTTACACTAATCGTTATACTGACACCTGAGCACCATCGAAAGACAAGTAGGATTGGAAACTTCACATTGTCTCTCTATGAGTTGTGTTTGTACTGAAACGAAAGATATAGAACGGTGTTGTCAATAAACGCATACTGCAGCTATTTTATATACCAGGTTACTTTGTTTATACACTGCAAAAACTTAAAACGTTAAAATTGACACCGTTCTCTGTAATGATATCTTACAAACTTTGATTGAATCTGAATATTTGGGTTTTTTAATCGGTTTTTTTTTTCGAATTTGGCTATTATTTTTCCTGCTTTTGAAATCCCCCTCCCCCACCGTTGATAGAAGCTTTCGGTGTATTTTACCTATAGAAAATTACAATGCAATTTGGTTATTAATTATACAAATATACAAATATTAATTGAAAGTAATTCCAATCGATTGAATTATGCATGGGAAGTGTATTTTTGTCCATTTATTCGAGAGCGGCTTTTAATCTTGAAACCTCAGAGTAAAGCCCCGTCCTCTGTGATATGTATGTACATTGAAATGTGGGTGGGGGTTTTTTTTCACCAGAAATCATTGCAAACTCTTAATTAAAAATATTTCCAAATGGGTTAAAGGAATGCCTGCTGCGTTAGATGAGGAAGCGATGACAACCCATCATTATTGTTGACTGTTACGTTGCTAAGGCTTAAAGCAAGCCCTGTCTACGTTCACCGTAGCGCCACACGGCTCAGTGTTTGTTTTCTACTTACCGAACCGTGTCACGTCAAAAGCCAATTGTTCCCATCACCGCCAGTAGGCTGGTTGGTTTGTTGTTGTTGTTTTTCGGTCGGACTTGTGCCTGTTAAAATTAATACAAGCCAGGTTCATGCTCTGTGGAGCTTCCCTTAACAGTGGTCCACCGGCCAGATGCCAGTTAAAACACTCGAGGACCAGTCACAATTCACTCCAAGTGGTCCGACTGGCTAGTTCAGTGTTGAAAAGCATCCTTGTTTGGTTTGAAATACCGACTGCATGTAGTTAAAAAGCTGACGGACCAGTGAAATAACAAGCTATATAACTGGACCTGCTGGCTAGCCACTGAACAAGTTAATGACAAACACTGTCATTATCAACCATTTTTGTATGAAGTGCAGTAGATTTTGTCATCATTCGGTGACGCTGCCGATAATTTTGCCGAAGAGTAACTTGGTTGCAGTATATGTTTTCCCTCACACATTTGTCTACAAATTCATCAATATATCCTTGAAAACTGTAATTGCTAAGATTATAAAAGGCTAGCCGTCTTTTGAAATTTAAATATATTGGCCAATAAACATCATTTAAAAACATAGGCCTATATTTAAACTTGGCTATTTTTATTTACCGGTTTGTATGCTTGTGTACTTAAAATGGATGCATGCACAGTGCTATCATTATTATGTAGTATCTCTCGTAGCCGTCATCATTTCAAACTTGTATTTTTCTTTCTTGGGGAGCTTCATTTTACAAAGTTAGATTCAATGTTAAAATGCAATTGTATATGAAGGTCCCTACATGTGTATTTGTATACACGATTTTTCAATAAAATCGGCTTTATTTTTGTAGTAGGCCTACCCTGAAGGCCCTCATCGATGTGTGCTAGGCATTGTGTAGTCGGTGCTTTCCGTGTCATGCAGGGGAAAAATGCAAAGGCTAGGGTGGACTTCGAACCCACGACCCCCGTTTTCCAAAGCAGTATAGCCTACGAAGTTTTCCCCATAGGACTTGGGAAAACACTGAGCATACACTGCTTAGCTCACACCGATGAAAGGGTTAAATAACTATTTATTTATCCACGATGCAATTATTACAACTATAAAAAAGAGCTTGCTCTTCATTTAGTTTTGTTTACAACCCTTAACTACCATCTGGTATTTTCTAGGCACCCTGCTAAAATGCCACAAAATGCAACACCGTTGAAATAAAAATCCTGCTAAATGCAGCAAACTGCACTGGAGGATTCCGTTGCAGTGTGAAGTGAACTGGTTTACGCCAGCCTTGGCACTGGGCAGTTATCCCTATACTACATGCACCAATACGCATTGAAATTTGCTGGGATTGCACAAGAACAGGGCCCAATTTCATATAGCCTGTAAGCACAAAAACTTGCTAAGCACACGAGAATCTTGCTTAGCAGAAACAGGTTACCAACCAACATTCCATGAAGTTTACATTGTTGCCACTTTTACCCCGTCCATTTCTTGCTAAGTCAAGAAATTTGCTAAGCAGAATTTTCTGCTTAAAAGCTTTATGAAATTGAGCCTGGGGCAATGTCTTGTAGAACCCTGCTAAATGCAGCACAGGGCAACCGAGTAAGGGATTTTGGGTTGACTGCTGTAAAATGCAACAAACTATACAACAATGTTTGTCATTAGGCGCATTTTGTTGTGTTTGGCAGGGATAGAGGTAATTACACCCAAGTATTTTCATATATCTCTGTTTATTGTTTTCATTGATGTGTAGGCTCGCAAAAGATTCGCTCATGCAATCAGGATGGTCATCCTCATGCTACGTATACACTCCATGGTCTTCAAAAAGTAAGTTTTCTACTATTTTCTTATTTTCAAAACTATAATACCGTAAATTTACTGATTTAGTCTACCCCGTTGAAGATTGTTGGTAATTTCTTCCACACGCGATACTCTTGAAGACGACTAGAGCACGCTAGTCGACTCGTTCCAGCAAACCAAGCGGCTCTTGTCATTATAAATAGCCAGCACCTCGTCCAAAAATAAATTTAACGTGTACATGTCATGCCTTTCCGAAACCAAGACCTCCGCTTGGGCTGAGGCTTTGGCTCCGTTGGTGTGTTTGAAAACAATGCGCTTACGGAATGGGGCTTCAAACAGGCAGATTGAGCCTAAGCTGAAGCCCAAGTCAAGGGGCTCGATTTCACAAAGTACTAAGATTCATTTTAAGTTGAGTTGTTAGTATTACTATAGTGATTTGTATTGTGACATCACACTTTGCTTAGCATATACACAGATCAATGTTAACTCTTTGTGACATCGGCCCCCTCCTACCGAAAAGGGCCATGAAACAGAACAGCTTCGGTTACTTGATGGCAAAGATTTGCGCACTGCACATTAATTTTTCACCCGAACAGCGTTCGAGGAGAGCGCTTCTCTATGAAATAAATAATGTATAGCTCGCTTGAGTGAAGGCAGGCGAAGCACCGACGATCCCACCATCAGCCAAATTACAAATTACCTTTAACGCATGTTTTTATATGAATTACTCTATTGCCAATTTAACCTACTTAAATACAGGATGTACTTTTGGTAATTACCCCACAAGCTAATGGCCATAAAAACCTACTTCGTAAAGAGCACCGGAGAGCTGTCGATGTTATAAAACATTGATAGAAAAGAGCCCCTTTGAAGTGATGTAATTTTAAGAAAAAAGATGTCATTTTCACCCGAAATTTTGAATTTCAGAACGACACCAGGCATGAAGTCTTTCTTGGGCATCTGAAAGCACACTGATCTATATGCAACAAGGGTGGGGTTTTCCCCCCTTCTTTTTCTCTCATTATTTTTTTGCAATTTCGATGACCAATTGGTTTCAAATTTTTACAGGTTTGTTATTGTATGCATGTTTGAATACGCCAAGTGAGGATACTGGTCTTTGACAACTACCAAAGTATACCCTGCCTTTAGCATGTCCCAGTATCATGATCTACGCCGCGTATCTTCTTTTTTTCTCAGAAACGTAAGACCTCAAAGCTATTTCTATGAAACTCATTTCACGCAGATTAAATTTTGATTGGGTCTGAATTTTATACTCTGCCCCAAAACACTTTGTTTACCATTATTATCCTTTAAAACACACAATTTGATGATTATGGGGCACTATCGAAATTCTGTCACAATGTACTTTCAAGATGACTGTCAGCCGTTGGCAATTTTGTTTGGACTGGATAGCCTTTGAGATGACTGGACTTCTATCAGGCCTAGATTCGGGATTCTTCGAGCTCTTTGGGTAACCTCGGGTTCGCATGAACATTGCTGTGACGTGGTCAAAATATTCTCGCACTTTAACGGACACCGATGGTCGAATAACGCGAGACCTGTACCGTCTGTTTGCAACCAATAATGTTAGAGCAAATGAAAAAAACAAAAGTAACCAATCACGTGAGGAGTGGGATTCCCCAAAAAAAGAAATCACAATTGTCTTTCCCGGCAACTTTGATAGTTATTTCAGTTGCCGATTGTCCTCATTTCAGTGTCAACCTAGGAAAAGAAACCCTAATTGAAAATGATCAAACAAATTCGGAAACTGGCCGGGTAAACCTCTACATAATATACTTGCTTTAAATGTTTTCAAAAAAAGATTTTAACTTTGCAGGCTATTCGTTGTCGCCGAATGTTTTCTTGACAACTGGGGGCATGAATTCGTAAGCTTTTTCTTTGAACAATATTTGATCGAAACCCACAATAAAATAGGGCTGTATGGACTTTCTGTCGCCAATGTACTTTCAAGAAAAATAAATGACTGTACTATCAGATAAATTGATAAATAATATACGTCGGAACTGTTGAGTAGGTTTTGTGCCGCGTGTCTCAAAGGTCAAGGGGCATTCGGGAAGATTATATGGGGCGAAAGCGAAATATGATTCGGTAAATTGGCACATAAAATCTCTGGGTTTTTCGTTTGCAGTTTGTTGGCATTTTGGTGTAATTAATATGCAATTAATATGCTTTTCAAGAGTTGTTCATGCTCCAAAACGCCCACAGTTTGTTGTAATTAGTGAGTAGTAATTAAAAAAACAAAACATAAACTTGCCTCTGCAACCAGCGGAACAGCAGTCCGCCATTTTGTGGAGTCAACGAAATTTGTTCTACAAATAAAATAGCAGACCGTGTTCTGTCCTGAAATTATACAAAATCCACACAATGTCAAGGGATACTTAAAACTATTGCATTGTACTTTACCTTTCCAACAATATTCATTAAAAATAAAATACAAATACAAAAACGCTTTTCAGAGCCCCAAAGTGCCCAATCCGAGAGCAATATGTCCCTATGACAAAGTACTTGAAGTAAGTGGCGCAACTTGGCTGCAAAGACCTCCTGTGGTTGAACACGTCAAAATCAACCCAATCGATAACCTGTATAGTTAACGAACTATTGTTCGTACCCGCGCCATTTGTACTCGCGGTAGAGTTGTTCATATTTACCTTTCATTATTATCTTCCCAATGTTTGATTTTAATTATGGCTTCATCTTGACAACCGTGTGTTTGTCACGTGATTTTTTCTGATAACTTCTACTAGGCCAATTCATCAACATAGTTTTCTTTGCAAAGATTTTAAAAGAAGCTCAGTCAAAGAAGTTATCAGTTTGGAGTGCATGGTCCATCAAAAAAAAGGAAGAAATTAAAACTAGTATTTGACTGTTCTCATCAAAGGATTTTTTTGTTAGATCTTAGGCCGTGTCCGAATTGGCGGCTACACTACGGCTGGGTTTCCGAGTCTTCATGCGTTGGAGTAAAGAATGAGTCCATAGCAACACCCTAAGCAACATTCGTAGCTGTGAGCCGCCAATTCGGATTTCGGATACGGCCTCATAAAGCTCATCTGCCATTTTTGTCTTGTCCCATCCGCGTACAGTAGCACTAACAAACACGACGGGACATTGAAGAAATAGGGTCCAGACTAAGTGTCCCTTTAGCCTCGGTTTTGTGCAATGGTGTGAATTGGATAATAAAGGACAAAATTGCTGCTTCATGAGGTCTAGACCTACATAGACCGACGCTTCTGAAATATTTGTTGCGGTCCCCATATCCATTATTAATCAAGAAAGCTAAGTTTCGTGTTTACCAAACCGAGCCAGATGCTTTCCCTTCATTCGTCTACGGTTTATTTATTAATTGGGTATTATTGATGGTGGCCTTGAATGGTGCATGTTGGCCGAGAAGACGAGGTAGTGTAACAAGTGCGCCCTCTTTGGGCATACATCTTACCAGATAACCGTGAGTCAGCCAATGTCCACCAAAGCGTTGATGCCAATTCAGCCACTAAGTCCCGCTTAACAAGCGACACACGTAGCCATATCATGTTCACTTAATAGGATCTCGAGGGGTAAATAGTGGTCAAATATTGACCAACTTGTTGACCCACAGGACAGCTCTTGGCTAATCCGTTTTGGGGGAATGGTGATGACGGGGGAGAGGGGCTGTAAAATCAAAAAGAAAAACCGAAACTGAAAAGGGGATTATCGGGAATGTTTCGAAAGGTCAATTGAACCACACGAGTAGGCTTACATTATGCTAAGCCTATTTTGTAACTTGCTATATTTTGAGTGGTTTAATTCCTTCAAACCAAAGTTAATGTTTTATTCGTGTAAATTTAAGGAGCATGTTTCAAGAGATAGTAAGGTTCAAAAAGATGCCTGAAAATTTGGAAGTAATCAAACCGAAAGCGCAGACAACCAGTTTTCCCATTATTCGTTTTTAAGAGTTAGGGCCTAACTGACTGACAACGTAAACATGTTCATTCTTGAATCTAAGAAAAAAGCTTACAAATATCTTCTGGCTGCCCTCGGTTGTCAACATTCTTTTCAAATAAAGGTAGGCCTATACAAGGGTATACCAAAAAAGTAAGTTTGTAAACACATTATGAATATGATTATGGATATATGCATGAATAATTATGAGAAGAAAGCACTTTTTGATGTTGCAATAACCGTTGAATCTTTTCAACCCTGCACTCACGTAGGGGGTGGGGGTCGCAGCTCAGTCTAAAAATAGTACTGAGGGCGCGCGCGATATTTGAAAAGCTAGATCTGCAGGTGTTTTAAGCTCAGTAACCAATGAGAACAACGGGTAACGATTCCAGCGCGCGGTATTTGAAACGCTCATTATATATGCAGCTACTTATTTAAATACTGTTGACACTAAAGTGGCAAGTTAAACAATAATGAAGCATATGAGTGATGGTCATACGAATACATGATCCAAACACACCTCTTAGTTCACTTCTTAGTGAATACCAACATTTCGGAAATTAAATAAATTGCTACACTATAAGTCATCCTATTTGTGTAGGTCTAGGTGTAGGCCTAAGGATAAAAGTCAAAAGTAAAAAAGCATGGTAGAAATTGTGTAATCTTTTTTCAAAGTATGCCATAGATTGGTGGAATTATTATAAATGGTCGCTCCTTTTAAACAAGGAGACATACAAAACAAAAGTTACTTAGACGAAAACAAAGTGCACATTTACTCAGTTGGTTGTTTATGAGACAAAGAAGAATTTGAAAAGTTGAACATACTTGGCAATGAACACGATCCAATCGTCCACGCTTGGGTTTGAATGAATGGTTTCAGGCTGCACTCATTTATATTGATTTGAGTCAAGGTCTTGTTTCCTTCAATTTCAAGACTTCAAGTCTACTGCAGTCTTTGGCGACCAAAGAGAAAATGAACCCAATTGGCTTGTGCGGAGACCAGGAATTATTGTAATCGTTTAAGTGTTTGTTTGTATCAGTCCCTGGACCTAACAAAAACCTTTGTCGTCTGCAATTTATATGAATACTTTCTAAACAGGGCAGCAAGGCAGCATCCATCTTGGATTTGTGAGGACAAACCAGGCATGTTGTAGTAAGAAAATCGAAGGTAATAAAATTTTAAAAAAGAGTCCTTGTGTTTACGAACCTGCGCTTTCAATGTTTTTAAATGTTCTCGTGTTTTACGTTACAGACACAAAACTGGCGGCAAACAGACTCTGACTTTTACTGAAATTGCCGAGGAACTACCGTCGGACGACTTGAAGACCTCGGGACTCTCGTTTGATCCGCGAGATTTCAAAGCAAAACGAGAGGTAAGAAAACTTGCCTTCTTATCTTCTCTGTGACTTGACTGTGACTCTGTGAGCAATGTGTTGTTCTTGTTAGCTAATGTTGAGTAACAATATCGAGTTAGGTGTTCCGTATTTCTGAAAAGTTTATACCAGTTACAAAAAGGTGAGCACTAAACAGATGTTGTCATGTACCAGTATGCCAGATAACTTCATGGAATTTACTGACTGAAATAATCATAAAGTTTTATTAAAAATCAGAAGGCTTTTTTTTTTTACTGTGAGTGTGACTGGTGTACATTGACTTCTGCTGTGCTGTAGACTTCTTACTGTCAAGTGATTGATGTTGTAAATTGTACTTACCCGATTTCAAAGGCTAAAATGACTTATCCAGCCACCACTTTATCTGCTTTAATTTAGGTCAAATTATATCCTTACCTGTCCAGAAGGGTTCACAGAATGTATACAGAGAGTCACAGGCACTTTGAACTATTACAGAGTGTCAAAATCAGGAAAAATAAGCCATTTTCAGGTCTATGGGTGGTCTTTACATAACGCTGTTCGCTACACTCTATTTAAGTTCTTTCGGGCATGAGGGCATGATAGTTCTGTATGCGCGATGAAATGTATGCTTGAATTCTCCTTTTTAAAGGTACAAATTTAGCACTTTAGCTACCAATTCTTCAAGAGGAATATATTTTTAAAAAGGGAAATAAAGTCCAACATCCATTAAAAAATCAAATAAATCTTTTTAGAAAGTGGCGGTCGGATACAGATATTTTTCTATTTCAAATCCATGGGATAAATATTTAGGCATCCACCTTTGAGACCCTGTATCCTTTTGGTTTTACTTTCACCTGTAGGCACCAAGCTCTTTCTTAAACGTAGATATATCGTCCTGGCATTTATTATGTGTTGAGTGAGACTATTCCAATTATTGATGATTCCTTGACTGAGAGAAGAAATTGTAGTCTACACCCAACATATTCATGCTGAGACTTGGACCCAGTATTTAACTGGGGCACTGTACTCCTTATTAACTTATTGACATTTGCGGTTGTACTAGTACAGATGTCAATTTTTGTTAAGGAGTACAGCGCCCCAGTTACTGGGTCTAGTTGAGACTGAAGTCTGATAATGTTGTTGCATTTGAATCAAACCGTCTAGTAAGTGTTGTTTTTTTAATGTACAGAATTGCCCTGTTCAACATAATTTGGCAAAAGATGCCTGTTTTGTTTAATGTAATCAATTTGCTTTGTAAAGATAGGATCATAACTTTGGTAGTGACCCCCGCCCCCCCCCCCTAAAAAAAAAGGGATTGTGTAATTTTTATCCGAAAGCCTACATGTTGTGTAGACGGTAATGGTAGTAAGCATGATGCAAATTTTTTTTGTCTGAAGTGCCCCCCCCAACCATGTTGAAATCAATAAAAGCATATTGACATTCTTGATCACATTACCATCATGACAGTTGTTGCTGTTTTCTCAAGAGGTAGGCTCTGTATTTAGCTTGAACTATCACAGGTGGACTTTTATTGTATGTTTATCGATAGTTTGGCCTACAAATCTGCAAAAATCTTCCACCCTACCTAAAGCATTTACACCAATCTCTTCCCAAATATTCATTTGTACATTGTTTCTGTTTCAGATAAATTTAACCACTGAAGCCAAAAACATATTGAGTATGCCGAGTTCGATCCGGACACCAGAGCAATTGCAAACGGTAAGTGATTAGCCCTAGAGCCAGCTAAGGCGTTGTAAGGGCGTCTTCTGTAGGAGAATGTATGAGAGCCAATGTGCCGACTGGGATTTTCTTGGCTTTGTGGAGTAGGAGGGAGAGAGTGGACAAATGGAGTCAAGGAGTTCTTCTTTTGCCGACTAACGCTCAAAAATACTGACTGAGAATATTGGAGGGGGGTCTGGGTGTCAGTCCCCCACACTCACTCAAGACCCAATTTCATAGAGCTGCTCAAGCAACAAATATTGCTTTACATATTTCTGCTTAGCATAGAGCTGCTCAAGCAAATAATATTGATTAGCAATGGTCAGCAGGATACCAGTCACAGTCGGTGCATGTGACATGGAATTTTGGCTGATAACCTTATTTTGAAAAAATAGCCTTGTTAGTCTGATAGATAAAACAAGAAGGGAAGTGCTACCACTACCTTCCTTGTTTTAACCTTATTCTGGTAAGCATGATTTTGTTGTTCTTAGCTACTTTTAATACTTAAACAGCTCTATGAGATTTGGCCAAACAGGTTGCTGCAACCCGGCATATAAAGCACTGTCAGTTTCCCTTTTATTATTGAGGGAAGAAACAATCATTTCTAAAGAAATACATTGAAACTGATCGATTAGTTTTTCAATTATAATTGATTGACATTTGTAATAACACTGGAGATGTTTTCATATTACACAGTAAAGTTGCTGTTATATGGGCCTACTCATAGAAGCAGTAGTCCAAAATGTTTTAATCGTAGTATTTTAAGGGTGATTAGTAAAGTTCAATTTTAAGTACATAGTTTTGAAAACTAACTCGGAAATATTTTCTGTGTTTCTATCTATACACTGATGTGTGTAAAGCATTGTACACTCAGTACTTTCCGAGTCCTGTGATAAAAACCACAGACATTTTACTCGTGGGATTCAAACCCACGACCGTTGCCATTCTAGAGCCGATGTCTTATGAGTAGACTACTGAGCTTGCCAGGGCCTAATTTCATGGCTCTGCATACTGCCTAATTCTGCGCTTGCGATCACTATTCTTCGCTTACAGAGCAAACGCCGAATATATCTGCGCTAGCTGTGTAAGCAAAGAATGCCTAATAACATGGAGTACACACATGCACAAGCAAAATATTCCTGCTAACCTGTGAAGTGCGGAATTCCCTGCTTCCGCAAGTGCCGATTCTTTGCTTACGGTAAGCAGAGCCATGAAACTCGGCCATGGTAGCTAGAGGCAGTTCAAATGCTATATTTCAGCAACAGGTACCACAACGGATTTAGTGCTATGCAAATATAACTTCTCCTAAAATACTTTGGGAAACGTTGTAGTCTCTGTGTTCATCCTGTTATCTTGTAAAGTTGTGACATGTTTCATGATGATTTGTAGCAACCCCAGTTTTTAATACCACACCAAATAAAGATGTAATCAATCCGTTTGTAGTTCTCAAGGATTTAGATTAAAATGAACACCAACTGATTACACAAAACACATCTGGCCCAGTGTAGACTCCATAGAAAGACAGTCGGATAGAAATACTTGGTGGATTTATTTCCCAGCAGTGCAATGTTGTTTGAGTTATAAATGTCTCAGCATGGTGCAGGGACTAGACATTCTTTCTCCATGTTTGCATGCTGTGGTTGGTTGAACTGTCTGAATTTCCCCAAGTCAATATTTGTGGACTGTCGATTAGTTTAGCAAACAAGTGTCGCATTGTCAATGCTTTGTGCTTTGAGCAATTCTATTGTATAGACATGCTGTAGCAACCATTCGCCAAATACACAGGAATGGACGAGATGTTTGCATGCGTTTCATCAGATGAAGAAAATGGTCTGAATTTTTTTGTAAGAGGAAAATCAGCAGGAGTGTGTTTTTGGCTTTAAATATTGCCCAACAACATTGGTTGATGATTTTAAGAAGGAATTTAGATACTGCCTTCTCCGTGAAACAGACTGCAAACTAACAGAGGTGTAATTAGGAGCATAGGGAAGTTTTTCAGCCCTTTTCCGCACTGCTCAGCTGATAAAATCCCAGGAAATATAACCCCAGGAAATTCCTGGGGAATGTTAACCCCACTTCCATCCATTGTTTGTTTTCAAACTTTTCAGGAGACAATGAACACTCCGTATGCTGTCTACTGTTTTATCTCTCTTAACCTGACTCTTGAGCAGGGGTTATCTTTTTATTGTGGGGAATAGGTATTGTAAAATAGAAATTGAATAAAAAATTACATTTAATGAGCTTTCAGTGTTTTTAAAACTATTTTTTGTATTTACACACTTAAATTGTATTTGTTTTTACCTCCATGGCAGATTATCTTATAAAAAATAATAAATGACACAAAGGGCGTGCTGAAAAGGTGCCTGTGTAGGAAAAAATATAAAATTTCCGGCAGTGCCCCCCTGGAAAAATGGTTGCACCCCCATCGTGCCCCCCTAAAAGTTTTACCCTAGTCTTGGCGCTGAGCATAATATTTTATTTAAGCTGTCACAGACACTCTAACCGTTACGCTGCAAAAGCTGGGGTGGTTAAATCGACACCAATGGTGATGTCACATATAGATACAAAGAGAGAATCAAAATTAACATAACACCAATGTAATTGTTTTAGCACAAATGAGTGTTATTTTCACACCCTATGGTGTAAATTTAGAAAAAAAAATTGGGTTGGTATCTATGTGACAGCACCAAAGGTGTCAACTTTTGCATGGTGTAAAATAAATAGTGTTTAAATTGTCTCTTTTTTTTCCATTGACATTGGTTTCTTTTCCCCATTTCCAGGCATTATATGGGCTCCAAACCATGAAGTCTTTTGCAGAGTACCCCCTCCATATGCAAGAAAAACTAGTTAAAGTGGCTTGGTTTGAAAGGTAAATATGTAAACAAACAAACAAAACCATTGATAATAGACCATGTCAATTGCATATCTAATGTTGTCATTTGAGTACGACGCCCTCAGCTAGAGGTCAAAAGAAAATTAAGTAGCTGAGCACAACAAAATTATGCTGACCAGAATAAGATTACCAGCCAAAACACCATGTCACATATACCATCTGTGACCGGGATCCTGCTTACTATTGCTTAGCAGAAATTTTTTAAGCAAGATTTTCTGCTTAAGAAACTCTGTGAAATTGGGCCCTGTTAAAATGTAATGCGTACATTTAAGGGTTGAAAAAGTGAAGAATCTTGCGTAAGAATTTCAAAGAATGTCTGACACAAGGACGAGGCACTTCTAAGCACAAATCTACACTTGAGAGTCTGTTCTCTGACTTAAACTACTTTCCCCAAACCATTGATTTCATGTGCTCATTTATGTCCTTTTTATTTTGTCAAGTGACTTTTGCATAGATTGATTAATCTCATCATACAAAATGTTTTTTGTTTTTTTCAAAACTTGGTTTATTTTAGAAATTAAGCCAAATAGATAATATATTTGTGGATTATTATTTTTTTGTATTCCAGTGTACCACCAAAGAGAGTAATAATCAGACAAGGTCACTATGCAGAGAACTTCTATTTCGTAATATCAGGTTCAGGTAAGTAGTGTTTTCGAACTACTTTCTGTTCTTTTCTATACTTTCGATCTCAGAAACTTTAAAGGTATGTTCATGGATTGGAAATACTCAAATGACAATAAAAACTTACTTGGTGAGAAGCACTGCAGCTGTTGATAGTATAAACTATTTTGAGAAAGGATTCCCTTCGAAGTAATATGGTTTCAATCATTTTTCACCCAAAAACGTTTGAATCTGTGAAACAATTCGTGCATGAATCATTTCTGAGGGTTGGTATTCGTTTGCGAATACTGTGGCCAGAGATGCCGTTGGTATCTGCTGTCACCTCACTAAACATGGATGGATTTGACATTTTTGTGAAAAAAACGATGACAGTTTTTGCTGTTTTCTCAGCAAGTAGACAAACTAAATTCAGCTGAAACTTTCACATGTGACTTTTATTGTATCTTTCTTTACAATTTTAGCAATGGGTTAGCATTTCGTTGACAAAACCCAATCCATGACCCTATGTTTAAGTGCTTTGTTATAGTGCTATATTTAATCTTAACTTTATTCTGTACAGTTAAGTCTTGAAGAGTTAATGGGGGCGTTCTGTCAGTGCCCGTATTCAGAGTGGTGCGTGCCTCGGAAATCTGTACTTATACCGCCGTAAGTGCAGAATTCCTTGGTGAAGCAGTGCCGTGGTTTCTTCCCTGCCTTTAAGATCTGTGGGACCCGGTTCAAATCCCCCTTCGTACCAGAGCCGCGCTTGTGGATTGGGTTTTCAGTCCCAGCCTGAATGGGCAGTTGGGGTTTTCCTCCCATATCTAAAAACTGAGATTTCTTGGACATCTTCTCTTCAAACTCAAGGGCATCTTCAGCGCCCACTGTATATAGTGCGAGGCACATTGAATTATTTTCCATAAAAGATATAATAATTATTCTAAAATATTAATTACAACACTTAAATGTTTGGATTTACTAAATAAAAGTCTGAACTTTTAAATTTTACCTTTATAATTTTTGTTTGACTCCAGTATTGAGTTTATTCTAACTTCATAAGGAGTTTGCATACGGTTTACAATTCATTATTTCACTCTTTCCGACACTGATTGCTCATTTCAGCTGTGGTGACCATAATGGAGACTAAGGCAGACACAGGTGAGCCACAAATCCGCACAGCGGCCGTCCTACGTAAGGGCAGTAGTTTCGGGGAGCTAGCCCTCCTCCACCACTCCAAGAGAACTGCGACGGTCTCAAGCCAGGGCGATGTACAACTTCTTGCCATCGGTAGGGAGGACTTCTTTGACATCTTCATGAGAGGGCAGCAGCCAGGGGAAGAGCCTGATCACGTCAAGTTTTTAAGGTAAGTTTACCTGCCCTGTTGTTTCAGAATGTTTAAAACTAGATTTGTGGCATGACTTGTCTAACATATCATGGCCATGCAGTCTAGCACATCAAGTTCAACTTTTGGTGGCTAAGTCACCGGAGTGTGGGTTCGATCCCAATTGTGTCCGTGAGCAATTGCTAATTGCTTCTCATTACCCAGAAGCAAATGGATACCTGCAAGGGTAGAGATTGTTGATGTGACTGATTAGTAGCAAACTGTGTGCCCATTTGGTTGCGGGTGCTGCATACTCCTAAGGAGCTGAGATAGTTTTGGGAATGTTTGGGGCGGATGAATATGAGTGATAATATTGTAAGCCACTTTAAGGGGCCTACTTGGCTTGAAAAAGCACATAATAAATATGCATTACAAATAAATGTTATTGGTTTGCTTCCCTAAGTTCTTGAAATATGTGACTTGACCATCGAGGAGAGAAAGATGAAGACCATTTTTTGTTTTAACTGCTGATTTTAGAAGTGTTGTGTCAACTGCTATAGTTTTAGATTTGTTGGTTTAACTAAAGTGTTGATCACCCACTCCCCCCATTTTTATTTTTCATTTTGTAGATCACAGCTCTTTTATCAGAAATTGATTGGCCTTTGATTTTGAGGAGCAACCTCTTGCAAGAACTTGAAGGAAATAAAGTGAATTGAAGCCAATGGAATTTTTGTTTGCCATCAATATTTTGGAGTTAAAACTTGTAAGGTATATTGACTTTGTGGATGTTCTCTCACTCATTTCTTGCAGGCAACTTCCCTTTATGAAGTATTGGCCACTAGAGAGATTAATTGAGCATCCGGAGATGTGTCTCTTTCATTTTTACAAGTAAGTAATCATAGCCTTATTGAGAATCAGCAAAGTGCTACTCTAGTTCAAGTTACTGACAAGCCAGTTATTTCAAAGGCACAGTGGCATAACCAGAGGGGGCAGAGGGCAGGAGGATGGAACCCCACTCTCGGCCCTCCTCTTGTACCCAAATGAGATGGAGAAAAATGCATAAATTAATGGTTTGATATTGGTACATTAAACAGGCTCCTAAAATTTGTCTTTGTACCCGCTTAACCCCCGAAATACAAAAGTCTAGTTATGCCACTGCAATGGCAAGACGGTACAAGCCTAGGCTTATCCAAGACCATACCTCATTTAGAATTGACCCCTTGCACGACGCGAAGTGCACTTTACATGCCTATCCTGTCCCCTATTGAGGGAGTCTTCAAGGATTTCTCATTTTATTTTTTCTCCACACTACTGTCTGATATCTTCCCATTTTATTTTGTCTTGTATTTCTCATCTTTCTATTCTGTCATTCAGTAGATTATAGAATCAAACAGAAGTTGTTCATTTCCAGTTTTGTATTTGAGATATTTTATTGGCCAATTCACCAGTTGCTCACATTACATACATCAGTGACAGAAATTGTAACTAATGTTTTTCTGTATGCATTTCATTACCTAATATGTTGAATTGAAGTTTGTTTCTGTCCATAACTTGTGCATAATGTACTTGTGTATTCTCTAATATTGCTCTCCTTGTAATAATAAAATCTTATATTATATTTTCATTTGTTCATTCACTACCGTGATGACTTGATGTGTTGTTATATTTTTATCTTCAAGCAAACTTGAATCCTTTGATTTTAATTGGTCAACCCATAGCAACAAAAGGTGTGATATAAGTCGATATTGCACGGCCCATATCACACCCTGCGAATTGCGCTGTTCTAACTCCTCGTATTATATAAGCTACATGCAAAAAGTACAGCTGTTCCGACACCGCACACTGCGTTTAGCTGCGTGTCAAGTTTGCTTGAAGATAAATTCATTATCTCACACGCGCTCATGTAAGATGGAAAATATAGCACGTCTGCAACCGGCCTGGTTGGATATGGGATGCAGAAGTGTAAAATTTTTCCGTATTTCCCGAGTGCGCCTATGATAGCTAATAATATTATATTTAATATCCAATGCATTACCCATACCTCTGTATTACTAACTGTACTACTAACTGACAATGTTTGGAATCAATTCTTCATAAATTATCTACAGAAAACTTTGTATGAAAATTAATACTTTATTTGGTTTGATGTTGACTTTAGACGTGGACAAGTTGTAGTAAAAGACAGCAATAAATCGGACTGGATCTACATTGTCAAATCTGTAAGTACCAATGTTCCATCCAATCAATACAATTAAGTTGCCCCACTCCTACTGACTTTGTCTCCTTCAGGACCACACGGATGAAAAGCATGTGTGAAAATTATTTCACATGGTTCTCAGTTGTTTTTAGCCAACAATTTATTTTGTGCTTACCAGACCATGCACAGCTTCAAACCTCACTTGTGATTTTAACTATAGACCCAGTAACTAGGGCATTGTACTCTTTTTACAAAATTTGACTTTTTGACAGTACAGCCTTTGAAGTCAAAATTTATAAAAAAAGAGGAATTCAGTACTGGGTCTATTTCATCTACAGGGACACAGTGGTTTGATTGTGTGTATACTTAATTCAAATTAGTGTAGACTTTATGCAATTGAGCTTGATTTTTGTTGTCACTTCTCCTGGAGATTCAAGTATTTGAGAGAAACTGAATCGAGCTTTTCCACAAAATGAGTCCTTTAAAATTAATAAGTAGCCCATGCCATATGTTCACCATTAATGATTTACTGGTGTAGTCATCTCTCTTCAACTGCGTTATTTCTAATTGATGTAATAGTTGCAATTATGTTGGTTTTACTGTAACCATTTTGTTTTATTTTGTTCACTTGTCTCAAAGACGACTTAAGAGACTGATGTCATTTTTAATGAGTGTTCAAAGTTTTTTTTCTGGAAAAACCCTGTGTTTAATGAGTATGCAATCCCATATTGTACTTTTTATTTGCTTCTTTGGTTTACTGATTCTGTCATGTTCAATCATGTTTTCTTTTGTGCAGTCGTAGCATTGCCATGTTATGTATCTATTTTTGATAGGCCTATAATCTTTTTTCTTTCCATTGTATTTTTTAAGTATATCCTTTTTATATCGTGTGTGTATGTGTTTGTACTTATATGGGGGATACATGCATTTGTATTTCATGTATATTTATATATTAGTTTTTTTTAATATATTCTTATCTGTAAATACAAAATTGTCTTGATTAAGCTTCTGGCTGCAATGACGTTTTTATCAATAAACCATTTCACCTCAATTCAATGTTGATGTTGACAGGGCTCATGTCAGGTGTTGAAGCAGCTGAAGGCAGTCAAACCAAGTAAAACACAGCGATCTGACTCCAGCGGTGATCTACGACTACCAAGACTACATACAAGACATCATTCCGGTTAGTGAAAAATTACAATATCTGTTTGAAATAAGCGCCCAGCTCTTTGCGACTGAAAAGGAAGTAAATGATTCTTAGATATGATGGCTGATATTCACCAAATCCTCATGTTTTTATGGCAAACACTATTAGAACTAAAATGTATTATTGGATATCCGACAAGTCACTACAGAAACCAGCTTCAAAACTCATCGGACAGATTCTTGTGCTTAAATTGTTCATCTTTGTAGCTCATTGTAGGCCCACTTGCTTCTGCATCTCTCCTGTGCCAGGAGAGTCTTTCATATGGATTCTAATAAATGAATTTTTTTTTCCAGATTAAAAATGGTTAAATCTGAACTTCCAATAATACTATTTTAGTTCTAATAGCGTTGGCAATATATTGTGGTATTATTGCATTGTATCGCCTTATTTTATTATGTTTATATAGTAAAGTGATATAACTCAATAAAATACAGCGGTATATAACGCTATAATATATGATGATATAATGCAACTTTATACGCAATATAACATAACAAAATACGGCAATATAACTCAAATTACAGCACTTTCATGCAATGTTATGGTGCTAACACAGTCTTGCTATTTTATTATATTTTTTTCTGGTAATGAAACCAAGGATGCCTGAAATTAAGCACTGTAGCTCACAAGCCTGAGGAAACCTGTAAACAAGGGTGCTTGCTATGTGAACCAATTTCAGGACAAAGCGATTTTTAATTATCTTGCTCAAGGACGCAAGAATCCACCCTCTGCTGATGAGAAACACCAGAGGTTAAGTGCAGTGCTTCTAACCGCTCGGCCACAATGCACCATTATGCTATTACATTAATCGTATGGCCATATAATGCAGTGATGTGGTGATATATTGCATTACTATGGTGATATAGTTCCATCAGTGCGTACTGCTATAAAACCTAAATATACACTGAGTTAATTATCAGTTATGTGTACAACACATAATAGTTAAGGAAATGAGACAAAATTACTTTAACTTGCATGGAATGAGAATGCATGAATAAGAAAGTGTAGACTCATAGAATGTAACTATTTCTTCTTATAAATTGTAACCTACTTGATTCAAGTCTGATAATTCACAGAGGCAGCAGAGGCAATTGCCCCCTGGCCTTGTTGCCCTTTGATTTGTTCATGTAGGGACTTAGTTTTCCCTTCTAGAGCTGCCCTTGATGATGGAAAAACTGATTTGCCCTTACATGAACAAACTATCAGTTCTGTTGAAGTTATTCATGATTTCTCAATTTGACCTTTGACATTTACAGCTCCTGATTTGCCAGCTTTGAAGCGACCAATGACGACAAGGATACGAAACAACAGCGCAGTAGCCTCCCACTTACAGTTCCTAGCGCTTCCCACCATGTCTTCAGTAAACACGTCACAGAGCTTAGAGCTTGACTGTAATAGTTCGGTAAACATCTGCATCTCTTTTTGTTTTCAGTTGGTTTGAGAAAACTATAGACTCATTTTCTAAAATTGCGCAGTGTTTGTTGCGGCTTGCAGCAAAATTTAAAATGATATGTCTGCATTCACATTTTTGATTTACTTTCTCGGAATGTTGTTATTTTGGTCAGTAAATTGTACGGTAATAAATTGAATATTGATTTCCAAGCTTAGCCCTGTAGAGACTATTCATTTCTGTATAGCCATCACTATATACCCAGACATGACAAATAAAGTTGATTTTTTGACACATTTATCCCAATCGTAAATGTCTGGAAAAAGCACTATGAAACAGGAACTTGTTTTTGCTACAGAAAGGTAGATAGGCCTACTATGTTAACATGAGAAAATATAAATTCAGGGCGTGACCCTTTTTGGCTGAAGGGGGGTTGGTCAAATTTTGCGGCTGTTTGCTCTGGGCATTTTGAAACAAGCTGCCTGCAGTGACATATACATTGATGCAAGCCCTCTATAGGAATAATTGTGCTGAAAAGTCAAAATAACTGCTTTTAACAACTTGGTTCATATTTCCTTGTCACTGTTAAAATTTAATATTAAGAGGAGGAACAAATAATTACAGCTTCAAATTAAAGACATTTGTAATTTTTGAGAGCAAATTGACTTCAGCATGTTTATTTTGTACTTATGTGGGATAGACAATTTGTTATTAAAAATTATATTACACAACTAGAGCAACTAATCATTGCTTTATTTGTCTACAGTCTCAAGATCCAATGGATTCCAACCGATCACTCCCCGATACTTTCATGACACGACAACGATCGGCACTAGATACGCCCTCAGAGTCTAACTTCAGCCAGTACACATCGAACGATGACCCCTCCCTGTTCAGCCTACCCAATATCGACTTCAGGCGGGGTGCCACGCCCGCTAGACAGTCCTTCTCCAGGAGCAAGTTCAGAAGGATATCCAGTATGAACCCCAGTCCGCCTCCTGAACGGACGGTAAGATTGCTGGAAAATAGATGACAAATAACTTTTTGATGATTGTAACAATTGATCGGAGATGGTGAATATTTTGTTTTTGCCCTTACACCAATTTGTGCTAAATTGTAACAAGAGACCCAAGGTACCACTTTTGTACCATCATAAATAAGCAGTTTTTCCAATAGTTGTAACTTTTGGTGAAGTACCTGACACCACCCTAAAGTGTTTCAACATGTGAGTGGACATGCAGGCTAAGGCTAAAATAATTTAAGGTGATTGGTTTTAATAAATACTCAAAAATTTCAATCAAAATTGGACGGAAAGGTGGGTAGCAGCCAGGCTTTCAGCTTGTTCTCACCCATACACTCTCGCTTTGCTGTGATGCATAACAAATTTAATGAGCCATTCCAACAGCTTTTCTTACCAGGTACACTTACTGCATCTTTTTGGAACTTGCCTAATGCATGTTTCCCTCCATCCTGCAATCTAGACTGTTTTAAGAAGAATATCAATTCCTACCTTCAACTGGGTAATTTTCATCATAAATTGTTTCTTCTTGTAGCCCCTAACCAAGAGTGGCCTCAACAAGCCTTGTTTGGGTCAAACATGCGACAAATAATAATAGATAATAAAAAAAATTCTTAACCCCCTATGCAAATGTAACATTTATGAAGTTGTTGTTATTGTTGCTGACATTGCAGTCGTTCATTCCACAAGTGACAGTAACAGAAAGCAATACAACCGGCAGTGATTCCTCATCATCATCTGATAAGAAAGAAAGTTCAGTCTTTGTACAACTTGAGCTTCTTCTGCCCAAAGATGTCTTTGTAAGTTATTAGTGTTATCTCCTTTTTTGTTCACAAATTCTTTGTGCAACTGCAATGAACTGTTATTTGTTTTGTACAAGGCATTTACAAACTTTGATTTTTATGGACCATTTCTCCAGAGCAATGACTCTCGGTCTTTTATTCACTATATTATGTGCATATTGCTGGCTTTTTGTACGTAAATAAACATTGTATAAACTGTCAATGGGCAAACTTTTTGACTCAAGCAGAGTATTTCTCAAAGCCTTAAAAACAAGCATTGTAAAACATTTTTGTAACCCTTGAGAAAGAGTTTGCTGGGGTGGAAATACAGGCCATTCTCAATGACCTCCCAGGTCATTTCCATTGGTAAGCACTTTGCTTGCTGCTAATTCTTTATTTTCATTGAAATAAACGTATAATATTGTCTGTTATTTCACAAGCTTGAGTGTCATATGGAAGTATGTGGCGCTTCTGCTTCCCATAACCAACTCAGTCTAGTTGGATTCCACTAGCGCTCATGTGATAATGAGTTTATCTTCAAGCAAACTTGTCACACAGCTTGAAATAGCGTGGAGTTAGAACAGTGCAATACGTAGGGTGTAATATGGACTGGATATTATGGGTTAATATCACACTCTCGTTGCTATGGATAAACCAATCAGAATCTAGGATTTAAATTTGCTTGATGATAAATATACTTTTTATTTCTTGTCTTTTGTATCTGTTTTTTTTACATAACTGTTTAGTGCTTTACAAGTGTTTATTGCATTATCTATCAGAGCTTTTGTGTTTTGCTTCCTGTGTCTTACTCTATGTTTTACTTATTTTTGTAATTCATTTAATACTTGCTTAAAAGATTTTCAGATGTTTATAACTAAGTATGTTGCAGTATACTCTTTTTTAATCCTGTTGAATGAACATTTTTTAATAACATTTTGGTACAATTGTATGCACGAAGACCAGGCCTACTGTAGACAAAATTATGAATGCATATTTTAGAGGTCTGCTTTATTGACATTTTGGTTTGTGTGTTTATTTCCCTCCAGGGTCTCTCTACACTAAGTGTTGATCTTGGCATTGACCATGAACAATCAAGCGTTAACTTGGTAAGTCAAATATGAATCCATATTTTGCAGTTACCATAATGTATGATAATAAAAGGAGGTTTTAGAGAGCGCTTTAATCACATCTGAAAGGTGAAGGGCATCTCAAAGTGCTCATTAGTTCTAACAATAGGAATGCAGAATAATGTTTGAATATCCCATTACCTGCTAATTGAGTATATTCTGTGCAAATGCACAAACGAAAAAATGCATTTAACTTTTGTTTTATATATCTTGCACATAGATCCTTGTCAATTGAAAATGTTTGACCCTTTCCTTACCATTTAGGTAATTTTAGTCAACTGCACTCATACCCCCTCTTACTTACCATTGGCGACTTTAGTCGATCAAGCTTATGCACAAAAAAGCACTCAAGCCTGAGCACAAAGGCCATTTGCAATAAAGCTGTAGTTACTCCATGCCAATGCTACCATCTTTGAAAAGAGAAAAAGTGATGGTAAAATAAAATGAGATCGCTCTTATGTAATCTCTTTAAATTGGAGTTGAAAGATCCAAAATGCCAAACACCGACAGAGCGCCATATAGTTTGGTACAGAAAAAGTCTTTGAGATTACAGATTATTTCCATATACGATGGAATACGATGGTCCAACATTGCGGCAGTAAATACATGGCAAAGTGGCTCATGGTCCACCAATCAAATGACAAGGATCTCTGTGTGTGTTATATAATATCAATTATTAACCAATCAGGTTTCATTATTAATCAAAAACCGACCATATCTTTTATACAATTCTTCTTTATTATTTTGTTTGATAAATTAACTAGTCATGTATCACTTGATAACAGTCATATATTACGTTTTTATAAATAAAATTGTTCCTTTATAGGTGAGCAGAGGTGCAGAATGCATCATGGTACAGAAGGAATTCTTCGCAAAGTACTGCACTGAGCATGTCAAGCGTCACATCCGGAAAATGGTTAAACCCTACCCTCCACCGGAGCTCCTTCAACATAACCTTCAGAATCATTCCAACTGGACCAACTACAAACACGAGGCTGTGGCTAGTCTACTAAAGGATAGATCCAAAGCTAAGACATTGAGGTTATGATGAATAGAACGCGGGAGATATATTTCTGTCAATGACGACAGGGTTGTATTGTGCGGAAGCTTGTATGGAAGCTTTAAGTGACCTTCTGAATTTCCATGTTTCTGAGTTGGATTATCTTAGAAAGATACAAAACTTAGATAAACTCCATTTACTGTATCTGGCTTCTACTCTATCTCCTTATAAAAATGGGTATGGTAAAACCATAGCACTGTACAGTACAGGCTTGGAATGTCATCTTTGAGAGGGCAAGGCCATTTTCATTTTCCGAAGGGCACTTGCACTGGAAAATCTTAGATCTTTATGGGAAACCTTTGAAGGGGCACCAAGGGCAAGACCAGGGCAATGGAGGCCAAAGCCTCAATGGCCCATGTGTACAGGCCTGCTTTACGATGGTATTACCAGGGTTTACCATGGGACAGTACCATCAAAATACCACCATCACCATGTACTGTTTGTTTGAGCACTCTTTTCTGAAGCAAGGAACATGTCATTTGAAGATAAGGTTTGGTATTTCCACCCTTGCCCACATCCCCAGGAAATGTCTTTCTCTACTTGCCAACAACTGTTCATGAAAAACAACAACATGGGTTTGGGGGTCCCCAAACCCACCCAATCACTACACCACTTTCTTCTAGGTGTACACATGATGCTTCTTTAAGTTTCCCCAAAAAATTACATGTTTGGAGGTATTGCTTGAAAGTTGTCTTGCGGGATTGCTTTTTTACTGTGGCATTTTCAGCCTCCCTTTGTCCAAAGTTTTTCTGTTCAATTCCCATCAAGGAAGCCTATAAGTGATTGCTTTCTGCAGGACTTAGAAAGCCTCCTTTTTTTATCCAAAGGTTCTCCGTTCAATTGCCCATCAAAGAATATTGTCTGGTACAGTGACTTACCTGGTTGTTATTGAATGCACAATTTGAATTCCCCGACTAAAAAAAGTTGTTGCCACATCACATGGATCCAGGCTAGCTTTTGGATCAGCAAAGACTGGTATCCGTGCGCCACACATTTCATCGGAAATTGTGTACAGGTGTTCGCCGAAAATGGCTAAAGTAGGTTTGGTTATCTGAAATGTAACCATGTATGAATTCTGAAAAATCTTTAAATTCTTTTATAGAATCATGTCTTTCCCATAGAGTTATGTGAAAGAGCTGGAGGGAGCATTTTTAATCATACACATGTAATTTCACTGTTCCACCACAGATTCTATTTTTTACATCCCTGTAGAGACAGCTTTTGTTCTTTCCTTTATCCCAATAATTAACATCCTCCCGAGCTTCTGCTTGTCAGTTATCTTTACTAGACATAGTGCAGAAGCGTATTGTTAATCTTGTTGGTGAAGGGTTGGGATCAATGTTACAACCTCTTTCCCACCATAGGTCTTTAGCCAGCCTCTGTCTTTTCTACAGATACTTTCATGGTAAATGTGCCACCAGTGTGTCCGAAGTAGTTCCTCCTATAAAAATGTTTGAGCGTGAACCCAGGCTTTCTGCTTCTTCTCACCCATACACTCTTGCTTTGCTGACATGTAGAGCAAAGAGCCATTCCAACGACTTTATTCCACATACCGTATCTCTTTGGAACTCCTTGCCTGGGCATGTTTCCCTCTATCCTACAATCTAGACAGTTTTAAGAGAAATATCAATTCCTACCTTTAGCTCCTCCGAGTTATTTTCACCTTAATTTTTTCTTCTTGTAGCCCCTTACTGAGATTGGCTTTGAGCCTTGTTTAGGGTAAACTTGCATTTAAAAAAAGAGAGAAAAAAAAAAAAACTTTTTGCAAAAGGTTCCTTGTGGAGCACCCTAGTCTTTAGAATTCCTTTATGGAGACCTTTTGTTTTCCCTTGTTTGTTTTGTCCTTGGTCTCCATAAGTGTAGCGAATATCTAAAAATAAGCAGGAATTCCTATGAATAATTTACATACAGATGTCCGCTTACAAAATGTTGATTGTGTGAACTGGTGCAGGACCTGTGTTATAGGATGGGTCAGCGCCATTTTCTCAATGGCCAAAAATGCTTTGTGTCACAAGGTTACAAGGTATGCCCTATAGTTTTATTACATAACTGTATGATATTTCCTCTAAGGTGATCCTTCCAAGTGAAAGATAATCAAATGATAACCTTTATTTTGGAAAATCAATGCCGAAATTTATTTCAACATAAATAAATTTTTGAATCTGTAATTTTCAGAGAGGTAGATGTTCCCCCGACATTCACAGATTCCAAGCTATTGTATATTCTAAAAGTTGTAATTCAATTGTTTCTAAGAAAGCAGAATTCAGTGTTTTTTGTAGATTACATTTAAAACTTTTGAGAAACAAACACAGTCAATCATTCCAGTGTACATAGTTTATTTTTATTATTGTACATAAAACATTCAGTGCAATATGTTATTTAATTTATGACAAAAAACAACTCTTAATTATAAACTTTATATTATGAAATTTGTAAACATTAAAATAATAGATCACAGAGCTTATTTTGTTGCGTTTGATTGTCAACATTGTACTGTTTTTATTTCAGTTTCTATCATTTATTTTATTGTTTGACATCATGATTTTTGTAACCATTCAAAAGCAATATAACCGAACAGAGGCTGCAATGTAAAAAATAAAGCCTGGCTTTATTATGTCATAAGAAAAGTACTATCATTGTCATGAGGTATACAGGTTACAATACGTAGGTTGTGTAAGCACAACTGTCTTTTGATCTATCGCCAAACTCTGCTTTGGACAACCAGTTTGGTCTCTTTGGTTTGTGTACAATGTACTAGATAACAAAGAGTCGACATTGTGAACTATCTGTTGAATAATTTGTTTAATTTGTCTTTTAAAAAATCCATTCGTAATTGCAACAGCGCCCTCTTGGGGTTTAATGTGACGGCAACCAGTTTTTGGAAGTGTTAGCAGCGAGATCTTGGGTTTTAATTTCTCCGTAGAAATCCACTTGCTCAACATGAAAAAAAGTCAGGGCCCTCTGAAATCTAGCACTCTAACCAAGCTTAAGTTTATAGGGAACCCGACATGGGTTGTCGTAGTGACAAGGATGTTCAGTCTTTACATAAAGATTCAGGTGTTTTTCCTCAACATCGCCAAACTACATTTATCGGTCCTTGCTGTTACTTTCCTCTTAATTATGAGATGATCGATGATGGTGGGTGTTGAGTCCTTCTCGGTCATGTCCTGAAGTTTGGGCATGGCGTTGTCCTCTGGTCATTGGGAGTAATTATTTATTTCCACACATCGTAACTTTACTTTGGGTGTGGTGATTTTTCAGTCTTATTGTGAAGTGCTGATTTTTCCAGTCATAACATGCAGTTTGAGAAAGTGACTTCTTCTCATTCACAAGGTGAAGTTTGGGAGCAGTGACTTTTTTTCCAATCTCAAGGTGAAATTGCTAGCGATGGTTTTGTTACCGATCACAAGGTGAAGTTTAGTAATTTCTTCCCCCAATCCCAAGGTGAAGTTTCCAGGTAGCAGTGAATTTTCCCAGCCCTCAAGCACATGGTGAAGTTATTTAACTATGATTCCCCCCCCCCCCCCCGAGTTTTACAGGTGTGACTTATTTCCCCCAATCACAGGGTGGAGTTTGAAAGTGGTCGGATTTTTCCTCCAATCACAAGGTGAAGTTTGATAGTGGTGATTTTTTCCCATGTGTATCGATCAATCTCTGCATTTCGTGACACTTAAACTCATCCCAATCGGTTTGTTCTTGTAACTGCTCCTGTAGTCTTTGATCTGACGGGTAGGGCCGTAACTGAAATTTAAAAAATAATATGCTCTTATGTTTGTAATTTATTTATTTACTTGTTTATTTATGAGACTTTATTACTGAAAAATACATATATAAAATCACATCTAGAGCCATCCCTCCTATAAAAATTGAACAGTACCCCTGTTTCGTGATAATAATTTGAGAGAATGGAATAAAAGTGCATTTTATAGACCTTGGCACTGATGACGCCATGGTTTGTTTACCACTTTGCAGAGAAATGGGAAATCATTTTGTCTCTGCACAACTGTCGGATATGCAGTACCCAGTTACTGCACTTAGGAAATGCATTAAACAAACTGTGACCTCATCAGTACAGGGGTCAGTTTAATCTGCATAATAAGCTTAAACTTTTGGTTGAACAAAACAACCTTGACAGGAGTGGAACTTGAACCTGCAACCTTCAGATTAACGTGCCGGCACTCTACCAACTGAGCTATATATCCCTAATGGCAGTCTCCCTACTTTGTCAATATCTTTGTTCAGGGTGCCAGTCAGAAGCCGTACAACTTGTAAACTGCTGTACAGCCAGGGATCACACTTAAGTTTATGATACAACCTGGGAAGTGGCAGCAGAGGGATCACCTTTTAGGGGGGTGCAACTTTTTATTTCTAATATACAGTAACAAACCACAAGGGAAACTGACTGGGTAAGTGTTTTAATAATTTGGGTTGAAAAAAGAAAACATTACCAGAGCAAGACTTGAACCGGTGACCTCTTGAAATTACAAGAGCTAGATCCAGATTCAAAACCCAACCTCCCCCCTCCGATGCTCACCAAAGCTATCATGCTTTTAAGGGACAATATACTTACCGTTTTCCTGAGGGATTTTCTGTGTTCTTCACTGAGATTATGTAGGAAAAATCTTTTGGATATTAGCACACACTCCGCCCCTTCTGATACTAATGTGACGCTGGGGGCGCCATCTGTCTGGCCAAACACCAGCGGTTTCAAACCCTAAACAAAGAAGATGAACAAGATCTTAGAATAAGAAAACACAACTCCAGGATTTATTCACTATCAGTATCAGCCACGGTGTGGTTACCTTGTTTTGAATGGAGCAAAAACAAAATGGCTGCATCAAAACATCTCTGTACAGAATAACGGCAATTTGCAACTAGGCCTACATGAAAACTTTCGCTCCAACCTTGGTTTGTTGGTTAAGATCTGCCTGGGTCCAATTTCTTAGAGCTGGTTAAGCACAACAAAGTAACATGTACAATCTATCCTGCTTATACTCTTGCTTAGCATAACATTTTTTAAGCACTACTTACTGCTTAAGCAGCTCTATGAAATTGAGCGCTGGGTCCAATTTCAAACAGCCTGTAAGCACAAACACTTGCTTAGCAAAGACAAATCTTGCTGAGCGGAAACAGGTTACCAGCCACCATTCCATCTAGTTTACATGGTAACTGGTACCCCACTCATTTTTGTGCTAAGTAAAGAAATTTATTAAGCAATTTTTTTCCTGCTAAACAGCTTTATGAAATTGAGCCATGAATGCATAAAGTACTGGGAGGAGTGTCTCCCAATGTTTGGTATGTGTGTACTTACAAATGTGTCTTTTTCTATGAGTTTCTGCACTTGAAGGAAGATGTTCTTATCGGTGGATGGAGTGGAACATTCCTGTGGTTCAAACCTGGTTTGCTTCAACTTGTCTTGAATCAGATTGATGTGAGCTTGCTGTGTATGGGGAATAAGTTATTTAAAAACCATGTTATGTACTTTTTCAATCCCAAAACCTTTTAAAATGTCCCCAGTCAGTTTCCCTTGTGGTTTATTACTAGGTACTTTAAATCAGTCAACCCCAGACTGGAAACGTATTAGCCAGGATCCTATGATATGCAATTTCACAATTGCATTTGCATACTGGGAACAAGATGAAGATGAGTCAGTGCAATAGTGCAGCCAACTTTTTTTTCTCCCACTCAAATCAATGTAACCAAATTGAGGCTAAATGGTCAAATAGTCTGGTCTCTTTTGAAATCAGTAGTTGCATTTTCTGTTGCACACAGAGCATAACAAAGCAGGGTACCGGTGTTGAAGTACTCGTACCCGGTACTCGTACTCATACCACCCGAATACCTGACTGGTACACAGTACTCGTACTACCCAAGTTGTTGAAATGGCGGCTGTGGCTGTTGCTAAGGGCAGCCTATTGGTTCAATGTACGTTACCATGGCAATCCAGCCGCAGCCGCACCCGAAACCGCTAACCCGTCCATGACATTCAAAGTTTAATTCAGAACTCACCACTTTGTCTTCCGTATCTGAGGGTGACTCGTTTATTGGAGCTGCTGAATCTACCGCACCTGTGCCAAATAGTTCAGTTTACATATTAATCACCTCATAGTTATTATTCTCAAGTCTCAGCATGTTAGTCAAAATCATTTTGTGTCCTCTTTTAAAACCAAACCTTATGCCTAAAGTCTTTTTTGAAGTTATGTATTTTTTAACTGATGTATTTTCACTCGAAATCAAGCGAGATGTGAACTTGAGTTTGCAGTTCATGTTTTATCTTTACCCCCCCCCCCCCGCCCAATATGGAACCCTGCGAGATTTGAGCCAAAGAGTTTGCATAACAAAGAGGGTTATCTGTTATATCAATGGTCTTTATGTATCCATACCTTGACAATTCAAACATGAAATACGTGACCTTATTTTTAGCCTTGGTCTCGACTCGACTGGCAATTCTATTTTTAACCCTAGTAGTATTGATACATTGATAATTCCAACACTTTGCATCCTTGTTTTTAGCACTGGTGTCGATTTGCAGTTTTAACATGATATACGCATCCTTATTTTATGGCCCAGGTCTCAATATCTTGACAATTCTAGCAAGCATTCTTACTTTTAGCCCTGATGGGTTGTATGATGTTCGGTAGTTTGGTGTACCTGCTGGGTCTGCGGTATTCTTTATGGTTGGGTTTCCTTTCCGGCGATGTCCGACTGCAGGATCTGCGGTCGTGTGTTGGTGAAGATGGAACTGCTCCGAGAAGATAACAAAATAACATTGTTGCTACTTGTTGAGGCTTCTATAAGTCTTTGTTTTAAGGTCAACATCTTATTTGTTGTTTTGATTATAACCGTCATGAGTACATAAAGTTGTTTGTTTTTCTGTTTGTTTATGATTTAATCAAATCAGAAGATTGCTATTTTTGTTGTAATTGTCAGCGAAATTATAGAAAGTAAAACAATTGTCTCAATCGTCTTAATTTTACATTAAAAGAAAAGAAAACTTCTCCATGATGTCTGTCAGTTGGGGAAAGAATATTTTCTACCGCTCGGTAAAGAAAAATAATTATTTTTAGACGCTTGGGGTGTTAAATGTTGCTATAGTATAATCTCTAAAATGTACAACACAAAAAGAAGAATGACAAATTCCTTTAAACAATAAACTAAAAAAGCGGCAACATTTCAGCTCCAACATATCTGTCAGGATTTCAACGCATTTTTTCTCTGATGATCAACCCAACCGTACTTAACAACGCCATACAACTCACCTCTATCGTTGTATTTATCGATTTGTGGCAACGAATAAAACACGTCGATAAGATCAGCCCGTGCCTTAAAGAGCCGTTTGGGCGCCCTCAACTTCTTCAACACTCGACATGTCCCCTGGGTTTGACGAATGCAAATCAACAGTTACTTATTCATTACAATACATTATTACCGCCAACTCAAAAGCAGTACAAATAGAGTGCGTCTGACAATTCCAAAGGACTTTAATTGGACTGTAGGCCTAATAGGGTTTCGTTTATTGTAGGGATGTCACATTCAATTCAGTTGTTTTAATCACGTGTTATAAACAAATGAAAACAAAAGAAACCATATAGCCTATAGTGGGTTATAGTAATTACACGGCGGCAAAACAATCAAGTAAAAAGGGGGGAAAACCAGGACTGCATTGAAACTTTACAGGGAGGGTATATAGGCCTACCTTTGTATACTCCAAAAATTAATGACCATCAAAACTTAGGCAGCACTGCAGCTATTGACAATGTATAACTTTTTGAGAAATGATTCCCTTCTGAGGGAGCGCGGTTTTAGAGAACGGGATTTAAAAAAAATTCAATCTAGGTGTTTCATGCATGAACCGTTTCTCAGATTGTGTATTCCAATTACAGATTATTCTACCTGCGTGGACATTACTACAGATTTTCTGCGATATCTCAAAAAACGCTTATCACCTTTTGAAATGAAATTTTCACAGGTTCGCTTGTGGGATTAAAACAATCGATTCTAAAAACCAAAGGTACACTTTGCCTTTAGAGATAACTGCTAAAACGTTCCTACTGTTATGATTTTCTTGTCTAGATGAGCAGTAGTATTAGGCCGCATGCGCAGAATTCAAGCCGTGTAGTTCCAGGCAAACTTCGACAATATTCGACAGTGCATTTTGAAAGTTACACAAACTAGATGTCTTCGCATACAATTCACAGAATCAAGAACTTCGCTTCGGTAGTCCAGAAAGTGCCCGGCCGTGCCTACCGTTTTGATGACGTAGATCCATTCAGAATTATTACTGTCTTTGCATATCACTACTCCTCGCCGGAAGTAGGTGAACAGACACGTGCTGGGGTCGTCGTGAGGTAGTCTGTGCACCGGCCAGTCTTTCAACTCATCCACTGTTCGGAGATACCGAATGAAGTCTGGTTCCACACCCTCGTTGCGGTGCATGAAAATATCTGTGAAATCCTGGTTTTCAAAAGACAATGAACAAAGTTCCACAGTATCTTCTTTTTTCATCGAGAATATAGTGAAAAGATATTGGAATCATGATATATTTCATAAACCTATGCTTACTGTCTGAATATAGGTTGTCGGCTTCTGTGCTCACTTTACATAGTCAGTATCTATTTCATGTTTCATCTTAATTTTCGCTTTTAATTACACAACGAATGTAATGTTACTGTACCTCTCTGTCTATTGAAAGTAGCTCTACCAAATCCTTACATGAAACAGTGGCGTTTCTGGTGGAATGGTGCATCAGAGCGAGCTCCTGTACAAATAATTATATCACATTTTAGAATGAATAATTTAGTCTTACAAATACACGGGATCTTCTCTGGGAGGGTCATGTAATCCCAAGATAATTGCAAATATGGATATGCAAAATAATGAAGTTAGTTGTAAAACCGATAATCTTCATATGCATTTACAATACTGACGATTCCGGGAATAAAGGGTCAACATTTTTCTCACTAATTGTGGCCCTTCATCAGTGCCCCCTCACGGAGACAAAGTGACTGAGTGTGTTGCCTTTTTCCGCAGTTTGACCAATACAAAATGCGATACTTTTTAATGGTGCTGCATAATCTTGTCAGTCGTCAATTTTGATTGTAGTCCTGCTGTCACGGTGCCGCCGTCTTGTTTCTTTTCCATACATATCAGTGTGACCAAACTGAGGCTGGAAGGGGGAAAATAGTCTAGCACCTTTTGAAAATGATTACTACCGTTGCCATTTGGTATTCAGTGAACCTTACAAAGATTGCAGCAGGGTGGTGAAGCTATATTGATACTAACCCCGAAGCTGTTCCCTCTTTTCAAAAACGCCACCGTGCGGATGTTTGGTTCTGACGTCACAGGGTCAGGTGACGATACGGTGACCACTGCGGTGCCGGATAGGATGAGGTAGAAACTCTCGGCTGTGTGGCCCTGCCGGATGATTATGCGTTTGGCGTCGAAACTTGGTGGGAAATAGCAATAAGGGTTCAATTTGACGAAAACAAATCACGTCTAATTAGATAGTTAAAACCATACCGAAAAAAATCATCATCATTTGCCTGCACTTGGATGTACTGTACGGGTACTGCATAGGCCTGTATTGTACATTGTACACATTTTTTTGTGGAATTTGGGTTAGTACACTGTTCAACCAGCATTTTCAGAACATTTTGATTGTAAAAATAAATGCAACTTTTTGAGGTGTACTTTTAGAGAGAGCCTGCCATTGATATCCAAAACAACACAACACAGTAACATCATCAACGACGACGACGACGGTGGCAGCGGTAGCAGTAACAACAACAACAACAACAACAACAACAACAACAACAACAACAACAACAACAACAACAACAACAACAACAACAACAACAACAACAACAACAACAACAACAGCAGCAACAAAAACAACAGCAACATCAACAGCAACATCAAAAGCAACATCAAAAGCAGCAGCGGCAACAACAACAACAACAACAACAACAACATCAACGTTAAATCAACAACATCAACAACAAATACAAAAACCTAGGCCTACTACGTCTTTAATTTCTTTTAGCAGTTTCGAATGATTGGTTCAGACTTTACAAACATTTTGGAATTTTTGGGGTCAACTTTGGTGTCTTGTGTATAGCAAGGATTATTCCTGAGTGGGCTGTAACCGCCAATGGGAATTAAAATCCAATGGGAAGAAAGTAAAACTCAACCAAGTAGTGATTCGAAACATTGCACGCTGGGAATACAATCTAGTACATAGTATAATGTTTGCAGTAACACAAGAGGTTCTGCAAAGAACCGGTGGTGTAACAACCCAACGTTTCGATCAGTATGCTCTGATCGTCTTTGATCGAACAAAAGTGCAACGTATTAGCATTATGATTTTTTGAATAGGTTAAATCAAGACAATTTTGTTTGCATACTGCTTTATTAATTTAAGGTTTTATTTGAATTAACTCACCTCTCGTACCATCCAACTCTCGCAATAGACTCCTGCATCTTAATCGGGAGTTCCCCGAATGCCTGCACGGCATTCTTCAAAGCTATTAATACCTGCAAAGAATTCAACAATAATAATTGTTATTATGTAAAGTTCAATAATCTGGGGAAGCGATACAATAGTCGAGAATAAGACAAGCGTTTTATGAGACGAGAAAATTGTAAAGCAGCACCACACTTAAAATCAAGTTAAGCAAACATCAGGGAAAGAAATCAGAATTTAATTGTTTTAATGTGGTTGGGACTCAAGGTCAAATAATACTAGAAAGTGAGTGTCAAAAGGTTGTTTGTTTTTGTGGTCAGACTTTGATTACCATGTGCATATCCTCTGCCGATCTTTCGCTCGGATATTGAGTTAGAATTCTCTTGGTTTCTGTACTGAGTTGAACCTGTTGGGGAATACAAAAACAAAACATAGAGAAATTATGATAAGGAATTATTTATGGTTGGAGTTACATTGAAGTGAAATTATTGTGGTATATAGCCTACTTTAAAAACAAAAAGATGACACTATTTTAACTTTTTGAAGGAGAAGTTTAACTATGTTGTTGCCGCTTTTTGTTGTTGTTTTGGGGGTGTCGTGATGTTGTTATCAAGTTTTGTCTTGTCGGACGTTGTTGATGATAACACTTCTTTGAATGGTGTCTTCTGCTAGCTGTTGTTTTTGTTGTTGGTGGTGTTGTTGTTGTCGTCGTTGTTTTTGTCATTAACTGGTGTCATAGTGTACACATTTTGTCCCCCGGTGTGTGTCCCCAATACGGTAGATTATCATGGGCTGAAGGAGGTTCAGTCAAAAGAGGGCGCTACCAAACGAACTTTTTGTCACAATTCGCCGTAGGGACACATAATTTTCTACCACACCGGCAAGGGTACAACAATAACACAGTTTTGATGGGTTACTCTTACTCTCCTACCTCTTTCTTAACCTTGAAGTATGTAGGATCAAACACTAGTCCTGAGTTCCGTAACGCACCGTTTCCATCCAATTCATCCTGAAAGTCAGCCAGGGAGCCCAGCTCTGGTCTGTGTGTGTCACGACTCGATCTGAATCAACAAAAATTACCTTCAAAATAATCTTATTAAAAACAAAAATAAAATTACACACAGCAAACAAACAAAAACAGTTAAACACCCAAAATGTTAATGAACGCTATCACTCCCAAAACAAACATTCATCGCCAAAACTAGGTTCTTTTTGAACGTTTAGTTAAGGGCGGTGCACCATTTTTTTCCCTTTTTGCCTTTTTTGTAAAGCCCCCTTTTCGGCGCTTTTGTTATGCCATTTTCTTCTATTTAATGAGATAATCTGACTCGAATGTAAAAACAAATACAATGTCTGCCTGTAAAAGGAAACAACGTTTTAAAACATGTTGAAGTTATCACATTAAATCTTATAAAATTATTACTTTATACTTACAATCACAGTGACATAGTTAAATCGCTTAAGTTTGATGGAAATGGCAGTATTTTCTCAACGTCAAATGGCACCAAAAGAATATTTCTCCAAAGATATATATTCGTAAAGTTGTGAGACAGAAAGTTGTATACCTTATGATACCTCTGGATACGCGTAGTAAAATTTTAAGCAGTCTTGCAGCTCGATGGAACCTCTTCAAAGGCTGAAAATAAAGAGATTCATGCTTACATTTCCCTCTTAATAGTTATACTTTTTTTCATAGAGAATCATTTTTGCTGTTTGTGTTTGACGCCCCAGGTTTTCATTGTCCTATAAAATAATATGTAAGTACAGGGACAATATGGCGCTGTATGTCAACGTAAAACATACTTGTGGGAACTTTATTGTCACCATGGTAACACCACATTGTACACATTGTTTGAATAAGATCTCTCCCACTGTGTGACGCAGGAATAACAGTGAGTCAAACTAGATTCACCACACGATATCTTCACAGTTCAATTTTATTTCTGGAACTTTGCCTGTATGTGAAAAGACCACTCTCTGTCTGTGTCTTACATTGGTTAATGCTACTAGAGTGATGGAGCTGACAAATTAGTCGCAGACGGTGTTCATGTTTCGTGTGATCAACCATTAGGCCCTATACATTGAAATAACAAATCTGTAAAAATTCTGGCTTAATCTGTTGTTCGAGTCAAGAGAAAATAGTGAAAAACCATGCACAATTTTCTGCATGTATATGTCCTTAATAGATGTATGTCCTTAATTTGGGGGTGTAAAACAACCGAAATCTGCTGTTGTGGGTTTTATTTCTTTCTCTCAGATATGACTACATTAGATGGTTTTAGCATGAACTTCATAATAAGTGAACTTTCAGGCTAAAATTAAACAAAGATGTTTTTTATCCTTACCAATCTTGTGTATTTAAATATACACGTAACGCAAAACTTACACGCACCAGATGTTTAATTGGGACGGAATGAATGCATTGTTGGTTTTTATAAGTTCATTAACAAGTTCTAGTTTTTATCACATGACTTATCATGCTTTAGTGAAAAAAAACGCACGCTCTTTAAAATTTTGTCAGGGTTTTTGTGCGCGTTTATATCAGGCTTATTTCGATTGCTACAACTCAAATAAGCAATTAGTAATTTTTGAGGTCTTGAAAGGCTATTTTACTATAGGGCCTGGAAAATTTGTAATGGCATAACATTTATTTTTCTAATGGGGCCTACTCACCAATCCTGTCTACATTCTAAAAAAAAAAACTACCAGGTCAGAGTCGACCCGGGGTTCTTGTCCCATGAGGGTCTGATCCATTTTGGGGTAAGTTTGACCCAAGGTCTGGGTCAAAGTGACGTGGAATCCGAATCAATGTCCAGAAATGAACTAAGATACGGGTCACAATGAAACACATTCCGGGTCAAACTGACCCAGAAATTGATCTGACACCCTGCAGCCGATTTCACGAAACGCTAGGATTAATCCTATCTCGAGTTAGGACGAGTAACTAGTCCTAACTTAGGATTAATCTTAAGGTTTACATGTTACAGTGCAAGGCTGGGACTCGTCCTAAGTCCTAAGATCAATCCTAAGTTAGGAAGAGTTTGGTGAAATCGACGGCAGAATTCTATAAGAACTACATAACCATGACAACCAAAACCTTCCACTTTAGTGTTACATAACTCTTCTAATGAGTACCCATAACACTGTGCCATTCCTTGAGGGAGACCAATGCCTCGGGAGGGGCCAGTGAAATGATCAGTTTCTGCAGTCTTTGCTATGCGCCAACACATTGTCGTTACGGTCCCTAATCCCTATGTCATGCCGATCCCCAACAGATTCCGACCCGGGAGTTTTCAGAATATACCCCGAACTTGTGTTTGAATTATGGTTATGGCCAATTATTGTTTCGGTTAGTTTTTGTTTTTTTGCTGTTAAACGTCAAAATTGTTGTTGTACGTTACCGTGTCAAAGATTTCGATGGTGCTTGGTTTACGGGTGGGCGGTGTCCGTCTGTCGACGGTGGTACCGGTCCGGGGCAAAGGGAGTATGTTGGACGGTGATGAGCCGCATCTTGTGGTGGGTACCGTCGCCGTGTGTGTGCAGGCTCGCTTTCTCTTGTTCACTCTACAACAAGAACACAAACAAAAACCTCTGGTTTTATCATTTCCTCTTAAAATACTAAAGATGTGTCACTCCCTGTTCAGATTATGAAAGAAAGGATTCAGTGTTGGTCTTGGAAAGCTGACAATTTTATTTTGAAATAGTGCACTTATTTTTCAATTGATGCAGGTATCAATCACAAGTGTTTATTTTTTATTTTGTAAAGTGTGGTGGTGTTTTTTTCTGTGTAAGGCAACGACAAATTGGTGTCTGAATATAGGGGACAGCTTAAGGCCAGTGAAAAAATATTAGTTTCTCGTCAACTCATGTCCGAACATTGATGGGGGAAATATTTCAGTAGTCATTATTGTTCATGCCCTTCATGCTCGATTTATTTTTTTCCCCTACTAGGTAGGACTAAGACAGTGACCCAAAACAATGATTGACATTCGACTTTTGGAGATTTGTTCGTGATTTATTATTCATAGTTTTGAAAATAATGAACGATGGAATACTTTCATGATAAGATACTACAGATAACCGTAAATCCATAGTTATAAAAAAAACTACCCGCAGATCAACTTGTAAAATCACACTAAACATGACGCAAACATTACTGTCGTGTTTAACATAATAACATCAATAACAAGACAAACAAATACATGAATACATTTTGAAAGAAGAACACCCCCCCCCCCCCCACCCACCCACCCCCATTTAAAACTTAGACTGTAAAATGGATCGCACGGTCTTTCACATTCTAAACAATTTCTCTCCATTAATATAACTACACGCGGTCGAACCACGGATTCCCCCATCTTACTTGATGACGAGGAGAGTCCGCATTCGATGCCATCTCTTGATGACTCGGACTCGCCTGGGACTTGGTTGAACACTCTGCTGAGAATTCTCGACGTTCGCCGGTGCGTTTTCCGGCGTACGCGGCATATCTCCATCAAAGATAGAGCTACTTTTGAAAAAAACGATGAACCTGTTCACCAAAGTTGGTCTGTCCGAATGTCAAGACGGTTTCGCATGCTTCAAGTTCACCTCAGTAATGTGCAGACACCCACAGCCAGCTTCTTTCTTTTATGGGTTTCGGTGAACAATCCAAATATGTAACCAACATACTTCGACACATCGAGTTGAAATCCATAGCAGCGGTTTGTCAACATTGTTTACCGTGTCAGTGAAGGAGGATGGATGAAAAAACACACACACAAAAAACACCACGTTTCCTGCCAAACACAAACATTCTGCTCAACGAAATAGATGATGCACACCAACTGTAAGCAAGGTCAAATTCACTGCACAGGTCACAGACGTTGATCTTGAATGCTCTAAAACAAAAGGTCCGTTACTGGAAATCATCACAACCCAAGGGTTCGTTTTGTTTTGGTCTCACACGTTGTATTTAAGGTCACCCAGGTTCACGTTACACAACCCTCACCTGGAAGGTTTGAAAGCTCAAAAAACAGGATCCAATTTTAGATTTTCTGATTTACTGACTATAAATAGTCCGTTCACTGCCGAAGGAGATAGCGAAATGCAGTTTGAAGACCCCACAATCAACACTCACATAAGTAGGATTTAAAATATAAATGTTTTTAAAACAAAATGTACAAATAGTTAGAATTTATGGTTGGCGTACTGGAACTGTTACTGGATACGTAAAGTTTTGTTTTGTCATCACTGTCAACTTTGTGAAAGGTGAAAAGTACCAGTTTTGCTGACTCAAAATGAGATATTTCACGACAGTCACCACCACAGCGTTACTTCTTTATCCCTGAACAAAGCTCAGGGGACAATACAAACTATAGTCCTTTATTACAGTAGTTCGTTTTTTTTAACCAACCCTGTTGGTCGGATCAAGCTATAATGTGTTTTTTTCATAATAATTTGTTCCATTGTGTTAAGTTTTGCCATTGCATTCGGAACATAACTGAAATGTAGGTCGATCAAAGAGTAAACTGTGCAAGAAAAAACAGCCCAAAGGATAAGTGTAAACAAGATATTGAGCTGTTTTCTTTTGGGGTTTGGCTGGCTAACCCTTGTGTGGCGTTGATGGGTCACAATTGAGAGCCCGGTTCGTGACAAGCACAAAGCAGTAGTGCTACCCCTTCCACAACAACCCCGAAATCCTGCATGCCCCCTTCCTCAGTCCAGTCCTCGCTCTCCTGCAAGCTCTGCCACACAAGCAGGACAATCGCATTTCTGTACCCTAATCGGCTCTGACTTATAGATCTGTATGGCATTGCGTGCTTTGCCAACATGATAATTCTCTTTTCAAATAGGGTTTTCATCCAAGTGGATTTAATTTAGCTTAAGCGAATTTTTGACTGTTTCTGCAACGTGCGATATTGACAGGGGGCGGGGTCGAGGGGTGAGTCTATAGATCTTACGCACGGTTATATCGGTAAGCGTCAGATCATGGAGGAAGGAAATCCCTTCCACCATAGAGTTATTATAGGAACTAGAGGGCGCAGTAGCCTATTTACGCGGCCCGACAAGGGCAGCGCGGCAGCCATTTCGTAAGTACATGTACTGAAGTAGTCCAAAACAACGTCTAAACCATTTGTGCGTGTTGCAAAAGAGCAATGGTTAACAATGAAAGGGTTTACTGTGAAATTTATGAACGCCAGTGCAGACCGTTTATACTACTAAATAATCCCCGAATAAACATAAAAATTTAGAATTACATTCCTTCACTTTGGACAATATATCATGGCATGTGTCTTCATCCTCTTTTGAAACGAATAACCTAAACCCCACGAAACAACTTTATTACAGCCGCTCGTTTTTTTGTTTTTTTTTATAGACCGCATAACATTTATTTAATTAGTACACTGCGTATTTCGTATTTAATGTTGCCCTCGTCCAAAATGGCGCGCGTGCCTCCTTGCTGTTCCGTCGCGTTTGTGCACGTAGCATTAACAGTGCGCCCTCTAGTTCCTATATTATATAACTCTATGCTTCCACCATTGTCAGATAAAGTGGGTCTGTATTCGCGCCTTCTCAAACTCAGATGAGTTTACTGCCAGCCATTTCCAACGTCCAGAGCCCAGAAGTGCACATTAATTCAAAATTGCTGACGCATAAACCATGTTGTTGATTACAAGGATGTTGGCAACTGACTACGTAACGGGTTTTCGTTCCGGCATTTGCGGGAACAGATTTTGTTAACAGTTCCGAAAAGTTTCCCTAAGGACCTGCAGTTTTCGTGCAAAATGTTTCCTGGAAAGTAGACTGAAAATCTTGGCTATACTCCATTCTTCCAGTAAGGGTTTTAAAGTCACTGTCACAGACACTCAAATTGGACTCGGCCCTAGCCTTGAGCCACTTTATTGAAACACCCATTGTGCCCTCCCATCTAGTGATTGAAGTCTTAGCCCCTAATTGATGCTCCTCTTCGATTATTAGAGGGCCATGTCAGTACTGATCAATGGTTTGATCTGCAGAGCACTTCCAATCTTAACATCCAATTAGTCCGTATTGATGTGACATAACTTAAAAATCTATTTTTGTCGTGCTCCCTGTATACACCATCGTCTCATAAAGCGTTTTACAGAAAAGGGGCCAGCCTATATATTTTGTATCCCCCATAGCCTCGGATTGGTTGAGTTCATTTTAATGGGAGCAGGCCAAGATGGCTGGACCATGCAGGATAAAGCTCTGCGTGCACTGTCTTTTTCGATGTGTGTCTGTTTCGATGTGTGTTGTTGATTTTAAAACGAATCTTCGTATTTATTGGGTGATGGATTAAGGTTTCGCTAATACTATAGAGCCTTTATTATCCTTCCCCGAAGATATTGCTCCCTTAATCCATGCTTAATCATCCAAGCTTGATCTGACACTTGAGGAGTAAGAGTGAATAAACATTAAATCCATTCGCTAAAGCTCCTTTGGGGCTATTTTATAACTGTGGTGGATTTTCTTCTTTAAATTCTTCAATCAACATCTTCCATTGTAGTGTACGTCTTATTACTTCTTATTGTACGTTGAAACATCCTTGCTCTCATCACCTAAGAGGGAAAAACAAGAATTTGTCGCCTCTCCAAAGACTCTGCCAGGGACGAAACGTGAAGCCATATTTAACTCTTTTTTTTCGAAAAGATAAACCAAGAGTGTTACTTTAATGCGCGTAGATACACCAGATGCGTACTGATATCCCTAGTCGTTTTCATTGAGCAAGACTACTTGCGTTTGCCGAAATGAAACCCGATCTGCAAATTTATAATTCTAATATAAAAATTTAGTAGATAATTATACATATTACATGCTTTTTGGCTTGTAGGCTGTTTGGGGCCAAGCAACAGTTGTATGTGCTCAGTGATTTTGTACGCCAAGCAGCTCTATGCAAAATATATATCGTGCATAAACATTATAGCTAACAAAGTTTGCTTATTAGCATATGGTTACCATCGGTATTGTATACCATGTGTTCTTTTACAAAATGTCAAATTCTTGACCTGTTCTCGTTGCGTAACAACAGCGGCATGAAGCCGGGGTCAGGTCAGTTCCCCACTCCAAAATGCAGTGATAAACTTCACTGGTCAAAACATGGACAAAGTACTAGGGTGGAGGCGGGACTGTAATCCCACAACAATCAATGAAAACACACCTTTTGACTAAGGACAGTTTGCCCATTCAAACCCCGTAATTGCCGTTATTGAGGGTGGGTGTTGACATCACAATGCTACTATTTGCACACACATCTATAATTCAGCACTGCAGCAATGTAAATAGATACATGGCGGTGTTTTGAGTCGTGTGAACTTACAAACAAGTTCATGATAAGATAATGTTAATTGTCTATGTTAATTAGACTGTCTGTTCTGGAGAAGTGGACCCAGGATTCGACTTTGTTTCTGGAAGTGCTTCATGTGTTCACACTGATGATACAACTCTCTAAACACCGTATTTCCACGACGAGAATGCCTAGCATCCAGCGGGTACGAATGATGTAATTTACACCCACCCCCAGCCCGTGGCCACCAGCCTGGGCACTTAGGCAGACTCAAGGGAATATTCCACGGACAATACACCAAATGATTGCTGCCTATTGTTAGGTCTGAAAGATGGCTGCCTTTCTTCGGATGTGACACCATGCTGTAACCGAGTTACTATTCCTGGGATGATTTTGTTGCGTTTGCAGAAAAGGGATTTCGGATTAAAGTGCTTTTTATAGATCCTGTTCCAGCCATTGGGATATTAATAGCTGCACTGGAACTAATTTTATCAGCTTCAGGCCCATTTATTTTCGTCAATCAACGATCGACGTTTTCGCAGAATTGGACATCATCTCTGTCATCCAACTTTCCAAAGACAATGTGGACAATATTTCTGAAAGTTTTCTCTGAATTAGTTTAACAGATGAACAAAGTTACGTTTTGTTAATCGGACCTCTATTGTTTCAAGGAAGTCAGGCGTTGTCTTCAACTCAACCTTCATCCCCATCGTAAACACGGATGTGAGTAGCTAACTGGATATTGCTAATGATAGTATATTTTATACAATCTGGAGAACATTTTAAAAGATGGAATTGCCGATCAAGACCGCGCATCAGACGTTTACGAGACAGCGAGCGCACTCTATTGTCTCTATAAGCAGCACCGCCGCGGAGCAGAACACCGACGGGGAGCCTGGCAAGGTCGGCATGCAACCACCCCTTCACCGTACGCCGAATCGACCGCTTCTTCGCCGGTCTGACACGCTGATGTCAATAAAGGAGAATTCACTGGCACTAGGGAGACGTCACAGCACTATACCGAAGTAAGAATACATTTTAAGTAAAAAATTTCAATTTTGATGGTAAAATTATAAGCGAGGAAGTAAATCGTGAACAATACACAAACTTTATGACCATGAAATTATTTTATCACCTTTCATTGAACATTAGTGCACAATCTTTGAAACGCTCTCGCAAACGGTCTCGAAACGGTCTCGATATGATTACACTTTTTGTTAGCTCCTGATTATATTTTTCTTACTTTAAAATTCGCCAAGTTGTACAGGTTATGCTAATTTTTTCCCCGGTGTATGGTCTGCTTTGGAGTCATCTGTCTTGAACTCAACAGAGGGCGCTATGTACAAATCTTGAGAACTCGATTCCAACTTGAAAATCGAATAACATTCGACCCTCGGTCGAATGTTTTGCAACGCTTTATTGGAATTGAAGTTTACATTTCAAAACTTGTCCTTGTTTCCCTGTAAATTAATGTTTGAAGCTTAATCTTTATGGTATGTGTGGCTTATACGCACAAACATTAATACCAGCTCATATAACTAATTTCGGGTATTTTTTTCGGAAAGAAATCGACTTAAGCAAGCTTGCCGAACGTCACCATGGCAACAGTTTTGTTTTATATGTAAGATGTACGAGTGGTATTTTTAAATGATCGAAACAATACGTTTTTTAATCTGATTTTTTATTTATTTTTATTTTACCTGCAAAAAAAGTACTGCAAGGATATTTACCCCTAACCTATGTTCTTTTTTATTTTAAAATCACACAAAAGAATATGCGCAAAGGCTTACCAAAGAGTAAGCCTGACTCTTTTGTGCTTATTTTTATGAAATCCTTGACAATAACTTCAATTTATTTATTCTTGACAACAATAACAATGGCAGTTATGAATGATAACTGTTCATTTGGTTTGGAATTAATGTTCTCGTGTATATTGCCCGTCTGGACATTTTAGGGGAAAGAAAATTATTGGCAAAGTGAAACTTGTGGTTGGAGGAAAATGTTTACATTTGCCTCCTCAGTACAGACTTCTCTGTATCTATTTTACGTTTTAGTGTTTCTCTTTTGTGTGTAATTTTATTTAATTTGTGGAGCAGCGGCGTAACTAAGGGGGCACACCCCCCCCCCCCCCCAATTGATGTCAGTGTGTGTCCCCCCCCCCCCCGGTTGCCCCCCATTTGGAGCCCGCCATTTTTATATCAAGATCAAGTTGTTTTTATAATTGCAAAAGGAATCTATAATTGATTTGCCAGCAGTGCCCCCTAGAAAAAAAATGGCCCCCGTGCCCTCTAAAAACTTACCTTAGTTACGCCGCTGTTGTGGAGATAAATAAAATAATACGACTGGAATAGTAACGCGGGACGCTCAATAAAACGTTTATAACATTTTGGATGTTGTACAAAAATGTAAAACTTTGGTAGAGGCATTGGCACCTCTAACTAAACTCAAACTCAAATAAGAAAACTACAATTAGTACCCTTTATCACTGCGAAATGTTTTCATTTGACAAACCTTAATGTTTAGAAACTGATGCCAGAAAATTGTCAAATTAAAAACTTCCCCGCTAGGTAAGTAGCTTAGTGAGTTTCACAAAACATTAGCAGAATGAACAATGTTATTATGTTTCCACAATGTTAGGATCATGTCAGTTTGAGAACTATAGAGAATCTGAATGAACATTTAAACAATACCTGTTTTCTGTGAGCTCGGGCTGTATGCGGTTTGTTGCAGACATTACAACCCTCTGAGAAAAACGTAAATCTCTTGGATTTCTTTCCATTTGACTGCTTCTGTGGTACTGTTTGTGTGTGTTGTGGTGCCGTCTTTTACTTTAGCCGTCGAGAAAAACTCTGCTAGGGTCGAAAGTCGAAACGTCAGATCATTAACAATTGGATTTATACCAAGTGTCCTGGTACAAGCGGTTTGCAACAGCTAATTCTATTTTCTCTCGAATTATCACTATCGTGATTGGCTCAATTACGTCTCGATAAAACTAAGTTTTCCTATCGTTTGAAATACCACCAGCGGTTGTATGCGTCACAATGCTAATGTAACTGGTTTTTGTACTTATTCATTTGATGTTTATTTGCCGTGAAATTGAACACAATGAGCGACTCTGCAGGACGTTGCCCTGCACCCGCTTCAAAACCACAAACAAAATCTCAAGGACTTGACTTTGGTATCGTCACTTGTACGCGACGACTTTATTCTAAATCAATAAAGGTCCTGTAATTTGTTGCTTTCACTGTGTTGTTTATCTACCAAGTGTAGATTTTATAAATTGTTCATATTGTATATAAAACATGAAGCAATGTTCATATTTACTGAGGGACATGAATAATAAAAAATAAAAAAATAATAACAATAGAGGTAAACAAAAATCGGCGAGTGAAAAAAAGTGAGGTGAAAACAAATTCGGTGAATGAAAAAAATAAAAATAAATGAGAGTAAATGATAGTGTAACAGTTATAACCACAGGCCCTTTTTTGATTTGGAATAAAATGAACGCGACAAGTGACGATACCAATGTCAAGTCTTTGCGATTTTGTTTGGGGTTGCGAAGCGGGTGCAGGGCAACGTCCTGCAGCTCCATTGTGTTCAATTTCATGGCAAATGAAACATCAAATGAACATCAAATGAACAAGTACAAAAGCCAATTACACTAGCATTGTGACGCATACAACCGCGTGTGGTATTTCGCTTTTCAAACGATAGGAAAACTTGGTTTTATATTGAGATGTAATTGAGTCACTGCAATAGTGATAATTCAAGAGAAAATAGAATGAGCTGTTACAAACTGTTTACCAACCAAAAGGACATATTGTATTAATGCCAACAAATAGTTAATGGCCTGACGTTTCGACCCCAGCAGAGTCTTTCTCGACGGCTAAAAGACACAACTCACAAAGTCACATCAGAAGCAGTCAAGTTGAAAGAAATCCAAGAAATTGACATTGTTCTCGACGGGGTGTATAATGTCTGCAACTAACCGCACGCAGCCCCAGCTCACTGCAAACAGGTATTGTTGAAAGTTTCATTCAGATTCTCTATGTTTTCAAGACTGACAAGAAACTAATAATAAAGAAACAAATTTCATCAAATTAAAAATAAAACTGTTCTGATCTCATTATTTATCCACCTTTGTGTTTCCGCTCGGAACAAGTATTACAAAATGTACCATCCAGCTTTAATACAAGAAAAACCAAACAAACCGTTTTACAATATTCTCTTGAAAGGTGTGTAAGTTTTCGATTATTCTCACGTGTTGAAAAGTAATTCTGAAACATAAGTATTTTTGTGTGGAGCTTTTAGACGGAAAAGTTGTACCCTTGTATCATTCATGGTAAATAATATTCAAATGACTTGATAACAGATTGCATCAAGGAAAAAAACGCTATTTTGATAGCAGAAAATTCCAAACTTCCACTCGTTTATTAAAGTTTAGTGCTGGATCTGGTGGTAAATATTTAAACTTTTCAAGGCTCAAATGAAGAAAGCTCACACGGAATGACAATTTGAAAAAACAATAGTAATAAATACAAACAACAACATAGGCCTAATGTTGATAAACGCTGTTGTCTCCGCTGGAAACTCACCTTCTTTTCGCGTTCCAAGGATTGCAGATTCTGCCTCGAGGTTTTTGTGAAACGATCTCTTCATGAGGGCAGCGATACTTGGAAATAAAAGTTCCTTCACCCAGGACCATCTCGTCCAGCCTTGCCGCGGCTTTGGCGGGCGGTCTATCCACTCGATGTCCCCGCAGTCCGTGTCGAGAAATGCTCGGTAAAACCGTCGTGCCTCTGATCATGTTTGCCGCCATTTTTACCTTGAATTCAACTTATTAAACATATATTCCCATCTGTAAGTCCGATCATTCATGGTAGTTAACATTTGACGGTCCAGCGTCTTGTTAAGATAATGTGCTAATAATACCACTTTAGATTTTGTCGCATTTATTCTAATGTACTTCCCCACTCAATGTTTTTAACACCAGTGCCTCAGCGTAGTTCCAAGCAAACCAGTTTGTACAAAAAAAGGGTCCAACTCAAGCAATTCGCTGCGGTACTTATACTAACTTTAAAAAAAAACACTATCAAAACTTTGCTTTAGCAACGGAGTGTCGTTGCGCTGCGGAGGGGTGCGAGGGGTGCATATATACAAGAGATCTCACCTCTGTCACTCACAGACATAAATTTTGTGTTTTTGCCCACATAAATGACAATATGTTCGTGACTACCACAATACATCTACCCGAAACTTTCCAACCCACTTGGCGCATTATCAAACCTAAAAAATGAAGGTGATGTTGTGTATTTAGCATTTGAACTATACGAGGTGATCGTGTCGGCATGCCTAAAAATAACAATATTTTTATTTGGATGGTCGTATATTATCCCAAAGATTAGGAATGCGTCAGAATATAACTGAAGCTTGTATTATTCACTTACATTATCAGGCGGAATGGCACACTCAGAGGGTCGCATTTATGTCACTGGTAATTATACAGGCATGATATTTTTCCTACTTAAGTCCGATTTCCGGTTTTTGGCCCTCGGAAAAATCAGCAAAATTGTTACTAAATAGCCTGAAAAGTGTACTTACTAAAGCCTGTACCATGTAAACGTATAGGTCAGCCTTTGTTCCTATACTTTTTCCAATATCATGTCTGATTATCTGACAAGAGTTAACTGAAGCAAGCATTCATTGAGTTTTTACTCATAAACGTGTACCAATCACTTGGCTTATTCAGCACAGAAGTATCTTTAAAACCTGCTAAAGTGGTTCAGCCATTTTGAAAGCATTTTATACTAAGCCGTGGCTAAAGCAACGGGGAAAAGTGTGGCTTGGGTAAATGTTGCTTATACAGTTCGTCAGTTTGTGCTAATTTTCAGCTGCTTGGTTACATTGTACCGTACGGAAGGTTAAATGGACGTTGGGGGAAAAAAACCATAATTGTGACTTATGCCAATAAGTAATATTTATGAGATATAATATCATTATGACTGAGGGCTTATAGTAGTCACAATTGTGGCTTGTACTAAGTTATATTGAGAGTATTAGATCTTAGCCGTAATTATGACTTGTGCCAATTAAACAATATTTATGAGATATGGAAGTCGTAATCAGTGGCGTAACTAAGGGGGCACGGGGGTACATGCCCCCGCAATGGATCCCCCGCTGCCCCCCCCCCCCCCTATTTGAAAGCTGTACTTTTGGGATTGGAAATTTCCAATATAATAAATAAATAAAAATGATACATTTTATAGGCTTTAATGTGATAATTTCGATGTTGTTAAAACTATTTTCACACAGACAATGTTTTTGTTTGTTTTTACACTAATGCGTAGCGAATAAAAAATAGTAAATTAATTTTTTTTAAGGCAAACGGAAACTTGGCCAAGAGTGCCCCCCCCCCCACCGAAACAAATTATGCACCCCTTGTGCCCCCCCCCCCCCCTAGTTACGGCGCTGGTCATGATTATGACCTCATTTTTCTTTGTCTCGTAATGTCCCTTTAAAGCTTTCGTATACCATGACCAAGTTTTAGGTTCAACTTCATGTGACCATAGGATGGCCCACACTCTATGGTTTGCCCTTCAGCCCAGTTACCATAGCAACTGTAGTTGTTATGCTGATGTACAATTGTACGGAGCAACAAACAAGTAAAATAAATAAATTGATTAATTGATAAATATGTCAATTTAAAGAAGAAGACAGAAATGTGAAACTAAAACAAGCACACAGCAGACCTAAAACCACAATTGATTTGTGTTAACAATTGCTATATCCCACATGGTGTTTCCTGACAATTATTACAAAACCCCCAAATCGATTCTGACGATTTAAATAAAACATGACTGTTGACCCTTTATCCAAACATTAGCATATTGAGTAAAGAAGATTCACAGAACAGAAAAGCAACATTGGGGGGTAGATACAACAAAGTATGAAAATCAATATCAACAACAAACTCATCACTTTGCCGTAGGAAGTTTGTTAACAGTTAGATGCAATAGTCACACACTACACAGCCGACGTTGTAAAAAGGTAGTGTGTACTTAGTGAGAGCTGTTGCGATTGGAAACTTAAGTTTGAAGGATATTTCTGTGGTTGCGAAATGCGTAGATTATGATGGATGAAAAACCAGTTCCAAATGACCGTCTTAAAAACAGGTAACAACTTCTGCTAAAAACGTTCGTTTATAGGCCTTTATCGAAACCTCAGCTTGGGTTTGGTGGGCCCGTCAGTTATTTAGAAAACGTGCGCTTTCCTTACGGGGATTCAAAGAGGCGGACGGAGTCCATAGTCGTAGTTTCGAAAAAGGGTCACACTGACCATGGTGGGTACCCCCCCCAAAAAAAAAAAAAACAGAGGTGATTTTGATGATCATTATGTTGGCAGCACTATCTCATCTTGAGAAATGTTCATACCTCGTTTTGCCACCTGTTTATTGTTTTCATTTGGGGGTTATATTTCAGGCATTGCTCACAATGTTGTTGATATTATTTTAAAAGGAAGAATTCATTAAAACTACGGTAACTTTTCCAAGAAACAATTGTGCAGAAATGTAGCCTGCTTATTCCTTGAATCATACAAATAAGTTTCATGTTTCATTATGTGGTTTTACTGTAGGCATATGTCTCTTGCGAAGATAAATCGTTTTAGATTCAGAAACAGTTTGACGAAATGCTACAGGGTTTTTTCTCTTCAGTGCAGCCTGTTTGTTTGTTTGTTTGTTTGTTTGTTTGTCTTTAACCATTTTTCAAATCTTTGAATAAAACCATTTAACCTTGGCTGGTCGACACACATGCAGTAGAGCAAGCTTGCCTTAATGGACGGTCTTATAGTGCGTCAGTAAATGGACACCTCGGACATGATTCGTGGAAACCTTTTCAATGATTGGGATTTATTCAAATAATCTGGATGATCCAATTGGATTAAGGCTTTGTTATTTTCTGCTCTAATATCACTCTTATTTGCTGTAGTCATACAGTGGATCTACGTAATCTTGTGTGATTTACTTTCGAAGTGTGACTAAACACAAACTGCTATACAGTGTGCATCGCGGATCATTGAGCATCACGGACCACTAGTCATTACTCCCAAAGTTAGTACAGTATATGTATAGAGTCTGGATTCTTCTTTTGGTATATCTTTATAATTATCATGGTCGTTTTCCACCAGCGTTTATGGTGTAAGTTCGCCCATTTTTTGTCAGGTCTCTGAGCTTCGTGGTCTATGGTGACTAGTCTGCTTCACTGCATAGGCCTACATGCACCCGCAGATGATAGGGTCGGTCTTGTAACCCCATTTGGCCAATGTAGCCCCATCGGCTAATGTAGCTTTAATTGGTGGATCTACCATTTGTTTGATATTGCAGAGAGTTTTTCACCGTGGGGGGGCGGGGGGTAAAATTCAGAAGTTTGAGCCGATATGGGTTGGGGAGGTTTAGTGGTGCTATGGAGTGGGGTTTGCAAACTTAATGTTTTCCAAAGCTTGTCTTTGAAATGTGTACACCTCCAGCAACACAGTTTGAAAAGTATCATAGCTGATGCCGGATCTGCGGAGACACTTTCCCCGCCCTGCTGAGGGGAGGAAGGATACTTGCCTCCGCCCCCGGCAGACCAATCCTGACAGCGAGTCTCCCAAAAATAATCACTCACATTTTCATCAGCGTTTGATGTCCCCATCCATGAAATTACTCTGTCACAAACAAGCACGGATAAACCGAAGGCGATTAAATAGTGCTAAGTCATCAGTCCTCTTTTGGGACAACGGAGAAGGGGTTACTGTTTGGGTTTCTTAAGGAGATTGTGTGGATTATCGTCAACCAAAATCCTCCCAACATGAGGGACATAAACAACTTCCCCAGTGACTATTGACAGCAATTGTAGCTCTACTTATTGTGGAGAGCTGTTGTATCTGTCCATGCGGAAAACAGTGAAACCCTGTCCTCTTCAGAAGTCATAGTCCGAATCCACTAATAGGAGACACTGAATTGAATAACTTTGTCGGTACAGCAGGCCCTGAAGCGATGGCCCATTTCTCTCATTTGTTACGTCTGACACACAAACGCTGATGTCAATGTATGGCACAACCAGGGAAGACGGCCAACGTTGGTTGCGTTGCAATTTTTGGAGGTCATAGGCCGAGGACGTACCCATGTATCACCCAAGGACTCTTGAAACAAAAGCCCAGTAGGAATTTACAACGCGGAGTCAGACAGCAGTGAGCGCTTGCCTTCCGTCACACAGTTCTGTGAATTTTATCCACGATATCTCTGAATTAAGTGTAGCCTCACGTTGCACCTGTGGGGTTTTCGACCCGATGGTTACAGTAGGCCTACAGAAGAAATTAAAACAATATCAAAGGATTGTGTAAATAATATCGTGGTTAAAACAACGAGAAATGAAAAGCTGTTGAAATGAAGTAAGTGTTTTAGCACATTGTTTGTATGACTGCTTGAACTGGTTGTTTACCTGCTGGACGAAAATGACGATCGTTGCCATGGAAGCACATTCAGTGTTGAGTGCGTGTTTTGACAACAATTGAAAATCTTAGTTTTATTCCGTGGTCCTTTCTCTATGGTTTTATAGATCCTAATCGCAACTTGTTTCTTTTCTTGATATTTGTTTAGACGGGTTGCCGTGGTGTCTCAATATGACCGCAAGCTTGGAGGCTCAGCGGGCAGCCGACCAGGCCTGAACCGACGGAGGACCACCACTTCACTGACCGAGGAAGATGTCCTCAAACCGGAGAAGCCTCCTGGCCCCACGGTGAGTGCAAAACCGGATAAGTGTTGGTTGTGAGAAAGGTTTCGCTGTGTGTATTATAAATATGAGCACAATCAAGGGTTTAAAAAGTGAGGACAGTGTAAGCCTGGGCCTGATAGAGTGAATTTTTATCCAAGGAGTCGTTCATCGCTGGTTTAAAAAAAAGAAACCAGTACATTCAGATAATGCATGGTGTTTAAGCCATACTATTAATATAGGTTTCAAGAAGGTTATAAACAGCAATTGCAATTTGCACGAAAATTAATGTAAATTCCTAATTGAAAAAAAGTTTGGTTGTATTTGAACATGTTTTGCTTTTTCGCCTTGTCTTGGATTGCCAGAAAGAAACAGGATTTAATTGAAACACAATCCAAAAGTATGCTGTGACAGCTTACAGCTTACACCAACTTGTTGCTGGTAACTGTTTTTCAGTCAGTATAATTATAAACGTGTACTTGGTGATTCTCTTCGCCATGACCACTCTCGCTGTCTTCATGCAACAGAATTTACCTCCAAGTAAGTAAGTCTGCAATCTAAGTTACTAGTGTCTAGGGACACTAGTGTGTTCCGAGGCCTGAATATAATTTTTATGGGGTTAAATAAGTTCTAAAGAAAGTAGTTGTTGTATGACAATTGCAATGGGAACCCTACCTAGCCAAAACAGTGCTGTGTACATGTAATGACGTTGTCTTTGCTGTGTACTGTGAGCCAGTACAGCTCCTTGCTCTAAGATCCCATATGTACGTGCAGTACACACGAGTCGATGGCTTAGGTCTAGGCCATATTACTGGCACTGGATTGATTTTTAAAACCAATGGTAGAACAACTGTCACGTCTTTAGTTTGCTGTTGCTGGCAGGTGGCATATTTGTGGCCCAAAATTCTGTATCCGGCAGCCACTTTATCTGCCTTAATTAAGGTCATCCTTGCCTGCCCATACAGGTTGGAAGCATGTAAACAGAGATGCATAGGAACTTTGAACTATTTACTGTAATTACAAAGTGTCAAAATCATGAAAAAAAGCCATCTTCAGGTCTTTGGTGGTCTTGACAACGCTGCTTGACACTCCATTTTAGTAACTTTTGCCCATCAGTGCGCGAGAGCTCCATCTGCATGATAAAATGTGTGCTTGAATTTTCCTTTTTAAAGGTCAAATTTAGCGTTTTAATACTATACTACATGTAGCTACCAACTCCTAAAGCAAAATAATTTTGGAAAGGGAAATAAAGTCCAACATACACTAATAAAATCAAATAAATGCCTTAGAAAGTAGGCTGCTGGATCATATAGGAATTTTCTCTGATGGGACTTATTTATTGCCTTAAAGAGGATGGGCTCCATACTGAGTAACCAGGGCACTGTAGGCATACTCCTCTTTTTTGTCAATAACAGCACCCCAGTTACTGGTTCTGGGCTCTAAGTTAAGAAACTATCGTACTTTTTGGTTTAGATTGGTGTTCAATGCGTGCAAATTATTCATGATAATCTGCCATTTCAAATTCAGAGATTATCACTAGGAGTAGAGTCATAGCACTTAATGATTTACGAAATGATGGACCCCCCACTAATCAGTCTCAGTCGATATTTCAGTCGGCAAATGAAGCACAAAATAAGCTTGTTCTTGAAAAGGGTTCCCTCGTGATACCCATCAGAGTTTACTCCTAGAAGAGTGTGTAACTATTAGGCCTACATGTATGAAGGTGAGGAAGTTTGTCTTCACAGTGGAGTTACAGGGCTCGAATTTGACACTTGACTGCAGGTCCGAGGCCAGTGGTTTTAGTGTCGGGCCAGTAAACTTATGACCAGACAAGTTCGGCAGTCTTGTGTTTTACAATTGAATAGCAATACCTCACTGTGTAATATTTTGAACAAAGTCAAGTTATGTTCAAATGTTGGCCTTGAGTCCGGAAAATATCTTTCATTTCTGTTGACTAATGAAGTATACTTAATTACCAAAAAGATGAATGAGATCAGTTGTTCAAAAAATATGCATGTTAAATTGTGACGGGGCTGAAGTTTTTTTCTCATTTTTATTGTGGTCTTGTACAAAACTTCCTCAGGTCCATTAAAACTATTCAGCTACAAGCCCTCCTCCTTGTGAATTTCTTCCCAAATTCAAGCCCTCATAAACTAAACCTTGATCTGGTTATTCCAACTGAAAGTCCATTGTGTTTCTTAAAATATTCCAAACCTTTTCTTAAAGTGTTTCTTGGTCGCGTGCTTGGGACTCTGTAGTCTTTCTGGCCGTAAAGGGAGGGTATACCTTTGGTAATTACTCCAAAAGTTAATGACCATAAAATCTTACTTGGTAAGAAGCACTGCAGCTGTTGATAATGTATTTACATTTTTGAGAAATGATACCCTTCTCAGGAATGTGGTTTTAGAGAAAGGGATTCAAGAAATTGTCAATCTGAGAAATGCTTCTCAGATTGTTTATTCCAATTACGGATTCTTCTTCTTGTGTCGACATAACTGCTCTAGATTTTTGGCAATGTCTCAAAAACGCTACCACCATTTGGAATTAAATTTTCACAGGTTAGTTTTATTGTATATAAATAACTACATTCATATAGGATTAAAACAAATTGAACAGTTCCAAAAACCAAAGGTATGCTTTACCTTTAACATATCCACTTTGAACAAAAATAGAGTCTAGGGAAAAGTTTGAATCGGCAAATGGACCCCTAGAAGTTCCAGCACACATTTAAAGATAAATGCCTCAATTAAGTAAGTTTCAGTCAAAAATCCATTGGTTGAAGTCTCAAATCAAGTTCCAAGACTTTGAGGTTTAAATCTCAGATGAAGTCTTGATCAAGTCTCACTGTCAAGTCTGGAATAATTGAGGACAAGTGTAAAGTCGTGCTTAAAGACATCGTGTGTAGGCTGAAGTCACCATGGGCGAGTCTGAAGTGTAAAAGAATTTCTAATTGCAGTGTACTTTTGTGAAAGTTTTTAGGTTATGTTATGATGCTGTACAATGGATAACAATGTTTATGTGTTTTCACTTTTCACATGATGAATAAATAAATTGAGTTGAGTTGAATTGAGGGCAATAAACTCCCTAGGCAATAAAGCAAGTCCCTAGTCTCTGAGGGCAAGTTTAGAGTCACTGAGGGCAAATTTCAAGACAATGAGGCATCTCCCTAGTCACTGAGAGCAAGTCTGAAGTCACTGTGGGCAAGTCTGAAGTAGTCACTTAGGGCAATTTGTCTGCTATCACTGTGGGCAAGTCAGAAGTAGTCACTGAGGAGCAATTTGTCTGCAGTCACTGTGGGCAAGTCAGAAGTAGTCACTGAGGGGCAATTTGTCTGCTATCACTGTGGGCAAGTCTGAAGTAGTCACTGAGGGGCAATTTGTCTGAAGTCACTGTGGGCAAGTCTGAAGTAGTCACTGAGGGGCAATTTGTCTGCTATCACTGTGGGCAAGTCTGAAGTAGTCACTGAGGGGCAATTTGTCTGAAGTCACTGTGGGCAAGTCTGAAGTAGTCACTTAGGGCAATTTGTCTGCTATCACTGTGGGCAAGTCAGAAGTAGTCACTGAGGGGCAATTTGTCTGCTATCACTGTGGGCAAGTCTGAAGTAGTCACTGAGGGGCAATTTGTCTGCAGTCACTGTGGGCAAGTCAGAAGTAGTCACTGAGGGACAATTTGTCTGAAGTCACTGTGGGCAAGTCTGAAGTAGTCACTGAGGGGCAATTTGTCTGCAGTCACTGTGGGCAAGTAGAAGTAGTCACTGAGGGGCAATTTGTCTGAAGTCACTGTGGGCAAGTCAGAAGTAGTCACTGAGGGGCAATTTGTCTGCAGTCACTGTGGGCAAGTAGAAGTAGTCACTGAGGGGCAATTTGTCTGAAGTCACTGTGGGCAAGTCTGAAGTAGTCACTGAGGGGCAATTTGTCTGAAGTCACTTTGGGCAAGTCTGAAGTAGTCACTTAGGGCAATTTGTCTGCAGTCACTTTGGGCAAGTCTGAAGTGATCACTGAGGGGCAATTTGTCTGAAGTCACTGGGCAAGTCTGAAGTAGTCACTTCATTGAGGGCAAGTCTCAAACCATTGAGGGCAAGTCTCAAACCATTGAGGGCAAGTCTCAAACCATTGAGGGCAAATTTGAAGTCATTGAGGGCAAGTCTGAAGTCATTGAGGGCAAGTCTCAAACCATTGAGGGCAAGTCTCAAACCATTGAGGGCAAGTCTCAAACCATTGAGGGCAAGTCTCAAACCATTGAGGGCAAGTCTAAAGTCATTGAGGGCAAGTCTCAAACCATTGAGGGCAAGTCTTAAACCATTGAGGGCAAGTCTCAAACTACTGAGGGCAAGTCTCAAACCATTGAGGGCAAGTCTGAAGTCATTGAGGGCAAGTCTCAAACCATTGAGGGCAAGTTTCAAACTACTGAGGACAAGTCTGATCAGAACCCCGGACCTAGGGAGATCTTGTTCTCACATTCATCTCCATCGCGTTCCAAATCTATGATTTAGACGTAACATGGATACTGTGTCCTTACTCAGTCGGGATTTATAGTTTTAAACATTTTGTGAAGACTAAAATACATAATTATGCAAACTCTAATTTGTGTATTAATTACACGACACACAATGCACCAAGGAAAATGTTTGTTACGGTAGTATGTAGGTCATTAAATACAGCAGAAATCAGTACTGTAGTCGAGTCCCTGTTGTTTAAGTTCGAGTCACCGATGCTTAGTCCCCTTTGTCCCGAGTCCGAGTCCCTCATGTCAATGCAAAGTTAGTCTTGTTGGTAAGTCGTCGTGTCACATGCGAGCACATCTGACGCTTGCCCAATTTTTGTCAACACTTTGAGCTTAAAAGCTGGCATGTGTTTGTGAGCTATAAAAAAAACCAACACCCATTTCATCATTCAAACCATTTTTTATGAAAGAAACTTTTACTTCTGAGGAAACCAGCTCACTCCCATGGGCTTCTGGTGATTAGTGGAGCCTTTTCCTGTAAAGTAGGCGTGGCTTACAGTGGAATCATGTCAAAAACATAAAGCAGGGTTGCGATTATTGTATCTGTCGATCCTCCCGTTGACACTCGGATGGAACATTTCTGCCTGCAATTTTGGCCATTTCAGTCCATTTCTGTCTGACAAGTGACCAGATTTTCTCAATTTGTACCATTGAAAGGCAAAGTACACCTTTGGTTTTTGGAACCATTTGAGTGTTTTAATCCTACATTAAATACAATGAAACTAACCTGTGAACATTTCATTTCAAAAGGTGGTAGCATTTTTGAGATATTGCCAAACAAATAGAGCGGTTATCAGCCCTCGAACTGCGTGTTTAAAAGGAGCTACTTGGCACTCAACATGAATAAAAATTCAATGCAGAGTCGAGTTGAGCTGAGGCTAAATTTAACTCGGATATTTTTGGATATCTTTAATGGAAGGGTATTTGTGAATGGGAATAAAAGAGTGGTGACTTGGTCTTAAAGGGACGTTTAAAACCTTGCGCGATCTTGGCTTGGTCTGCATGGCTACCACCCTGCTGGGTTTTAAACAGCCGTTTAAGACCTCATTGCCACTCCTTCAGTTCCTTGACAAGTCATGAACATATTATGATGTCAAATGTGTTTTCATTTCTTTATTTCAGCCCTATGACAGATTCAAATTGAAAGCCAATGCTGTGAGATGGTTGTGTATGGCATGCATCAGCTACATGAGGTAAGTCAATGGTATTCACTCGCTGACACTGGTAGTTACCACACAAGTAGAATCTGGAAAGCCGATGGCCAAGTTGGATATTGGACGCAAATGCTATATATTTCCTTATTCCATGAGCGCGTGTGTGATAACAAATTCATCTTCAAGCAAACTTGATGCACAGCATAAAATAGCGGGTTGTAGAACAGGGTTTGATAAGGGCCACTTACTATAATTGTATCACAATCTTGTTGCTATGGATTGACCAATCAGAATTAAGGATTCAAGTTTGCTTGAAGACAAATATTATTATGTCCATTCTGTTAACCATATAGTACACACTAGTCAGCTCATATTTCATATTAAGCTGGACCGTGCCACACATCCTAGAGGGGTGTTAATCAACAGGGGGGGGGGGGGGTCAGTGATTTGTCAGGAGGGGGCAGTACAAAACTCTGCCAGCATCCTTTGTGTACAAAATCGGTATGTGAATTGTCAATAGTAGATATAACCAAATTATAAATCCTAATGAATTATACAAACCAATGATCTCAAATTAACTCAGGCATGACCTAGACTTCTATGTAAATAAAATTTAAACAAAAATTATGGGAAATGGCAAAATAGACCCTCTGAACCGGTGGAAAGCGCTTGGAAATGCGTACCGACAACGTCCTGGTAGCACCATGTACATGTATCAGCATCCCTCGGTTAGACCCTTAAAGGTAGGGTCATCATTTGGTACTGACATCCCTCCCCCCCCCCCCCCGAAATAATAAAAAAAGTAAAACATTTGTAATTTCTATTTCGAATGAGGGTTTTTAAGTGTGTTCTTTTTTCACTCAAGAGGTCAGGGACCAATTTTCTTTTGCAAGTCGCCAAACAGCTTTCTGTTCTTGTGCTAGTACCCTACAGTAGCTAGGACAGTAGGAAGGTGGAAATGGGTAACATGGGGTATTGGGTTCAATTATGCAACACATACATGACATAGGACCTAACGGTTTTACTTCCCTTCTGAAGGAAGCTATCAGCTATCAGATTGGTTTTTGTCAACATAATGCTGTTTTATAGGCAACATTATACAGAAAGATACACTAATAATCACATGTGAAAGTTTCAGCTAAATACGGTGTCTACTTGTTGAGAAAACAGCAAAAACTGTCATGGTATTTTCATATGAACGTTGAATCCATGCACATTTTAGTGAAGTGCAGTGGGTACCAACTGTATCTCTGACCGCAGCAATCGCAAACAGACACAGACCCTCAGAAATCTTAGAAACGATTTACGAATGAATCGTTTCTCAGATTCAAATGTTTTTATGGATTTCTAATCAACCGGGGCATTTCAGGCAAAATAGTTTTGCAGGATGCTTATTATCATTACCATCTTTATAACAAGTAGGCATGTGAATAGAAAATAACTTTTCCTCTTTTTTGGGGGGTGTGGAAGGCCTCTCCTTCTGTACCAAATGATGACCCCCCACCTTTAACTCAGGGACACTGATGCATGCTGCTACCAGGACTCAAAGCCACCCTCGGGCAACACCAGAACCTGAGTCTGGCATGCCACACTGCTCAGCAATGACACCTCAGTGAATGAATACTTTGGTTTATCAGGGATTTAATATTTTACACTGGTTCGCAGGCCCACAGCTAGTAAACTCTTGACTGGACATTTACAAGTCTCGCGGTCTTGTGTTTTTCAGTTTAATACTAATTCTGTTTATCTTAAATAACATTCAATAAGATGGTCGTTAAATGTTGTCCGAGTCTGATAGATACCTTTCAATTCTGTTGAGTATCAAAATATACTTGCCCACAAATGAGATCAATCTTCTCATGCTTGTTCAAATACAGTCTACATGTTAAACTTAAAAAAAAAAAATCTCATTTAACCCTTTCCTTACTGTAAGTGACTTTAGTTGACTGCACTCTTACCCCCTCTTCCTTACCATTGGTAACTTTAGTCGACTGCACTCATACTCCCTCCTCCTTACCATAGGTAACTTTAGTCGACTGCACTCATACCCCCTCTTCCTTACTCTAGGTGACTTTAGTCAACTGCACTCATACCCCCTCTTCCTTACTCTAGGTAACTTTAGTCGACTGCACTCATACTCCCTCTTCCTTACTCTAGGTGACTTTAGTCGACTGCACTCATACTCCCTCTTCCTTACCATTGGCGACTTTAGTCGACTGCACTCATACCCCCTCTTCCTTACTCTAGGTGACTTTAGTCGACTGCACTCATACTCCCTCTTCCTTACTCTAGGTGACTTTAGTCCACTGCACTCATACCCCCCTCTTCCTTACAAAAGGCGACTTTAGTCGACTGCACTCATACCCACTCTTCCTTACCATAGGTGACTTTAGTCCACTGCACTCATACTCCCTCTTCCTTACCATAGGTAACTTTAGTCGACTGCACTCATACTCCCTCTTCCTTACCATAGGTAACTTTAGTCGACTGCACTCATACTCCCTCTTCCTTACCATAGGTAACTTTAGTCGACTTCACTCTTTTCCCCTCTTCCTTACCATAGGTGAATTTAGTCAACTGCACTCATACCCCCTCTTCCTTACCATTGGTAACTGTAGTCAACTAACTGTGCAATATAGTTGTGAACGAAATCATGTTTGAGTTTACAGATCGCACTAAGGGAACAAAGACCAAGAATTTGAAGAATTGGCCAATTTTAGGATCTATGTTTGGAAACATTATCAGAAGAATCCAAAAGCGTTTCCCAAGGCCAGCCATGTGAGGGGATCAACCTCCTTCCCATAGACAGACAACGCACATGCTGTGGTTCGGTGACATCGGACACTAATGGTGGCAAAATTGTTGCACTCAACTTAGCTGATGACGCAATGCATTTAGTGACAAGAACATGCATTTACTGCCGCAACGCTCCACAAGTTCAGTTCATATTGGAGTTTTATCTGTCATTTACTTGTAAACGTATTGTAAGTGAACAATTTGGACACCCAGTTTTTAAATGTCCAGCAAATTTTGGACACCCTTTTACCGAATCCTGGCTAAAACCTTGGTTGTCAAGATTGCGCCATGGCAGACAATGTTGGTGTTTACGTGGAGCCGTCCATGTTTTAAGTTTTCTTTCTTAGAATTTTCAGCGTGCGGTGTGGACGAGTTTCCGTGTCTGTTTTGTGTCTATTGTAAATGACTTTCGAATGACAAGGCGAAGCGACAGGAAATAGAACAGTCCAGATTTCACCCTGTGATTATATTCTGCGACAATGCACGGACAAAAAGCATTCAATATTTGTAGAATTTATTACTAATTACTTTATTTTGTTTCTCCAACATAAAGGTCGGCTTCAGAGAAGGCGCTGAAAGGCAGCCTGTTGGAAGTTGTGCAGACGATAATGGCTGAGGCAGAGAATGAAGCGAAACGGACAGGCAATGATGGGACATTACCCCGCGGGATCATCAGCTCAGCCTACCCCGATATGACATTTGATGCCTCCGAATACCAACGGTTTTCAAAGAGAGGGGTAAGCTGTTTAAATCCTAATTTAGTTTGAAATGTTGTTTTGAAGATTGTGAGGCTTGCCTCTAGAATATTAATGATAAGATTATACTCAGTTCTTATATATTGCTTTATCACACCAGCTGGTCTCAAAACCCTGTCTTATAGTAACTGTCAAGGCAGACACCACCTGATTTTCTGGGCTGGTTCTGAATAAGACCGCTATTTAAAAAAAATTAAAATCAAGTTTCCCTGTCTATGATTTAAATCCGTCTTTTATCTGACCATAGATTAGGATGTCCTTGAACACATCTTCCAAAAACCATTGCTGTACCATCCCTTTATGATATGTTTCTTGAAAACTAGAGGATTTGAATGAATGTACTCTTCCAAAAACCATTGCTGTACCATCCCTTTATGATATGTTTCTTGAAAACTAGAGGATTTGAATGAATGTACTCTTCCAAAAACCATTGCTGTCCCTTTATGATATGTTTCTTGAAAACTAGAGGATTGGAATGAATGTACTCTTCCAAAAACCAATGATGCACTTTCCCTTTAAGCATAAAAGGCATCAAGTTTTGAATTCTTCATGATTTTGATCAAGGGTATAAATCTAGTAACTCCCCCCCCCCCCCATACACATACTAATAAAAAAACAAAATCCCCCTGGGTTGGTCCATGTAAGACCAACATTAATTTCCTGAACAATCCGGCCATTTAGGCCTTCGATGCTATTGGTTTGCTGTGTATCAACCTAACCTGACGTCATCACCACAGTAATCTTGGTTACGCCATTTTTGTACATTGCATTGTGATTTTTAGGCAAGGCGCTTACACACTTACCTGTTGACATCCTAAAGTGGTGAGCGTAACAGACAGTAGCCGAGTTTGACATTGGTTTAAGGGGTCAACACTGATCTTAAGTCCCCATTGAGGACCTTAAATTATAGTTAAAATTTTCCAAGACATATCCTGTTTATCAGTCCAACATCTTACCGAGCCCAACCAAATTCATTAGAATAGAAGAACAATCGTGAGAAGTTTTGAGAGAGGATTAAAAACTTATGGAGTGTCATAGCTGAGGGGATTAAGCACACTGTACACGAGCTCTGGTGTTTTTGATCAGCAATGTGTGGGTTCGAGTCCCTGTGTTGACACTTGTGTCCTTAACCATTCTTGCTTTGTCCTTTGTCCTCATTTCTCTTTTACTGGTGTGCAGAGCTGGTTGGAATTATAAGACCCATTTTACATGAATATTTATACATAAAGCACTTTGTAATGGTTGACAAGGTGGTGTAGCACAAACTAAATGCAACTACCATGCCAGAAACACTGGGGCAAACCCATTCTGAACGATAATGTACTGCCTTCTTTTACGTGCATTACACCCACAGCTTTATGTCCCATCAGAAAGACGAAGCAGTAATGAGATGTCTCGCTCAAAGACACAAAGGTCAAGACCAGGATTCGAACCCATGCTCTGCTGATCAGAAATAAGGGTTTGGGTCCCAGAGCTTGAGTCTAGTGCGCTTGATCGCTCGGCCGTGACACACCACAGCGTGGAATTCTCATAGACGGTTTAAAGGAACAGTTATTTACATGTTTTACTTATTTTGTGTTGACAATTGACAGGAAGGAATTCCCAAGAAGATCAAGGACCTTCTAAGGCTATCAGAGGAGGAGAGGACCAAGGAGCAAATAGAAAATGTAAGTTTAAAAAACCATGCCTCCAGTTTCCAAGACAAGGTAGTTGTGAATACTATGAGCCTTAAAAGTATTTTAATTCTGGAGAAAAGGGAACATAATGTTCTAATCTATTCTTGCTCTGTGTCCTGAAGGGTGTTGGCTCCAGGCAAGAGATTTTTCCTGATTTCAAGATTTTCTCAAAATGCCCTAGAGCCAACAAATTTTCTGGAAAGAAAAGAAGCAATCACTAAAGGGAACAAGAGATAGTCTATGTTGTGTGTAAACCTGTAGTTGTGTTTTTCTGGTGATGAGCAGAGTCTTTAAACTTTCTGAATTGTAACATCTGGGAGGTTTCGGATGTAGAAAAAGGTGGGCGGAGCCAGGCCCGGGAGCCATTTTTTCCAGGAATTATTACATTCGTCATTCTCATCCCTGTCTCTCCACTCCTGCCTGCCTTGCACTAGAACCCTTCTCCCTCCTTGACAATAAGTAGCGTCAACAGGCACACACTTACCATGCACTTCCCAGGCTACGCTTTGTTTACCCCATACAAAGAGAGACAAAATGTACTGGAATCTATCCTGGACATCTCCCTTTTCTCAGGGGTTATTGTGTTATCCTGGTTCCAGACCTTTGCTCTTTTGTTGTACTGTGTAGCTAGATTGAGAAACGCCTTGATGGAATAACTCATGTATGTATGATTTTCAATGACAGATTGTGAGAAGTATGCAACATGTTGAAGAATTTGCCAAATACCCTCCTGAAGTGCAGAAGAAAATGTGTGAATACGCCTGGTATGATGAGTAAGTAATTATGACTTGTTTTCCGTAACTTCTGTCGGACACTTGGTATTAATCAAAATAATTTGTCTGAAAAACGTGTACTAGGAAAATTGTCTACAAGCTTCTCGGGGCAGCTATTTCAAGGGGTGGGGACGGGACATGGGGATAAATACAGGATGCTTGGGACACTTTGCAACATTGTTTCCACAATAATCGTTCCCACCTGCTCTTCCCAACAAAATAAGCTTGTGTCACAGCAGACGAGATTGGTGTCTTTATTGAGTCGGTCACTTTGTTTAGAAGTTTTTTTAAAGAATTTTCAGAGTGTGAGATGGATGAATTTCTGTGTTTATTTTGTGTTAATTGTTAAACAATTTCAAAAGACAATGATCCATGAAGATGAGTTATCTAAAACAAGTTTTGAATGCATTTCGTTCATGGATTTTTGCAGAATTTACTCACTCTGTGTAATCTGGCTTCTCGAAATGGAATAGTCCAGATTTCACCATGTGATCATACTCTGCGACAATGCACTCATATGTATCCAATGTTTGTAGAATATGACACTGTTGTGGCCATGGATCGACCATTCAGAATCAAGGATTCAAGTTTGCTTGAAGATAACTATTCATTATAAGATAAGATAAATAATTCATTTGACATAAAGATGCACAACATATCACATCCACAGGCACGCAGAAGTTCATTGCATCCAATGTTTCATGTTTTGTGGACTAAATTTGTTTTTCTTTCTTTGTTGGTCCTATAGATATGGCCCTAATCGAGTCGTCATCAAGGAAGGCCAGGAGGCTGAAGGATTGTACATCATACTCTCTGGAAGTTGTAAGTTTGGATTTACTCTCAACTTTAATTCGGGCAGTTTAGCGATACAGTACGCTTCCTACAGTCTGGCCAGCGGAGGCCATTTTTGCAGGCAGTGTGGGAGAAAAGGTTGACATGTTTTTAGTCACCGTGCAGTGCCCATTTTGTGACCCCTTGGTATGCTCATTCATGGCAAGTAAAAAGTAAGAAATTCCAGGAGTGACGTTTCCTTCAAAAGCAGCAAGGTCGTAGTTTGAGCTGTTCTTACGGCATAAGATACTTTTTTGAAATGTGAGGTTGGTGATTGTTTTTCAAATTGATGTCGGCCATTTTCGAGATCCCAAACTGCAGGAGAAAGTCTGTGTGATGGCACAGATTTTTCTTTTATTGATGTAGACTCTGCGTCTCTGCAAACACAGGAGAAAGTCTTTGTGATGGAACAGACTTTAAAAAATAATGTAGAATATTCTTCACTACAAACAAGGAGAAAGTTTATGTGATGACGTAGAAGTCTTTTTGTAATTTTGTAATATTTGTAAACGCAGATGAAAGTCTGTGAGACACATAGTGATGCAGAATATTTGTCACTGCAAAACAGGAGAAAGTCTGTGTTATGGTACTCTTTGTATGATTGATGTAGACTCTGCATTACACCTCAAATAGGAGAAAGAGTGTTTGATGGCACAGATATTATTTAGTGATGTGAAATATTTGTCACTGCAAACACAGGAGAAAGTCTGGGTTTTTTGTTTGTAATGTAGAATATTCTTCAATGCATTTACAAGAGAAAGGTTGTTTGACCAAGCTGAATTTTGTATAATTGTACACTATTCGTTTACTGCAAACACAGATAAAAGTCTGTGATGTAGAATATTAATTACTGTAAACATAGGGGAATGTTTGTGTGATGGCGCAGAATTCTTTGTTTATCGAGAATATTCCTCATTGCAAACACAGATGAAAGTGTATGTGTGAATGCGCAGATTTTTGTAAGTGATGCAGAAAATTTGTCACTGCAAAAACAGGAGAAAGTCTGTGTTGTGGTGAAGTTTTTTACTGATTGCTGTACACTCTGTGTCACTGAAAATGCAAGAGGAAGTCTGATGAAGCAGATTTTTCTTATACAGGAAAAGGTCTGTGTAACAGTGCATTTTTTCTTGTTTATGTAGACTGTGCACTCCAAAAGTCACTCCAAACACAGGAAAAAGTTTGTGTGATGATGTGTGTGTGTTTGTCTGTGTGACGTTTGCAACAATCTAAACACACAAGAAAGTCTGTGTGATGCACAGATATTTTATTAATGTAGACTTTAAGTCACTCCAAACACAGGAAAAAATTTGTATGATGGTGGAGATCTTTTTTAATGACTTCTTTTAGACTTTGCAATAATCCAAAAGCAGGAGAAAGTCTATGAGATGGCACATGATTTAGTAGCACCCGAGTGATTGCTTGTGGATTTTTTTTCACAGAGCTTGGGAGAGCACTGAGTATACAGTGCTTAATACACATCAGTGTAAGGGTAAACCAAATTAAATTCTTTATCCCCGATGCAAATATTAACATCTGTTAAATAGTTGCAGTACCCGCTGCTAAGGATTCGAACCCGCCTCTAGCAATCGGGCTAGCTCAGTGGTCTAGTGGTAAGACATCTGCTCTAGCAATGCAAAGGTCGTGGGTTCGAATCCCACCCGAGTGATTGCCTGTGGGTTTTTTTTTCCACAGAGCTCGGGAGAGTACTGAGTATACAGTGCTTAACACACATCGGTGTAAGGGTAAAACCAAATTAAGTGATTTAGTTTAGTGATGGAGAATGTTCATCAATGTAAACACGGGAGAAAGTCTCTAAATAGACACAGATTTTCTTCAGTAATATTAGTAATGTAAAAAAGTTATCACTTTAAACACAGGCGGAAGTTTGTGTGACGGTGCAGATTTTTATTTAGTTATAGAATATTCGTCATTGCAAACACATGAGAAAGTTTGTGTGATGACGCAGGTTTTCAAATTGTTGTAGAGACTTTGTCACTTCAAATGCAAGAGAAAGTCTGAGTGATGTCTCGGATTTAGCTTATTGACGTTGATTTTGTGTCACTGTAAACACAAGAGGTGGCACGTATTTTCTTATGTATGTGGTTTGCAGAAAGTTTCAAGGTCTAAAAATAACATGATTTCTAATCTTCTTTTTCAACAGTAACGGAAACCCTTGCGGGACAATCATACTTGCTGAATAAGGGAGATAAATTTGGGGTAAGTTGTACAATCATGATTCAGATTTTTATTGAAGACTTTTTTCTTGTACACTGTGTTCCTAAAAATTTGAACTTTAAAGTGTTGAGGCATTGCATGGTGGAATGTCCATGTATTTTGGTTTGCGGTAACACTGTGTGATAATCTACTTTTTATGAGTGAAGAACTTTACTCTGAACACAGAAGAAGTGTAAGTGATGATGTAGACTGCATCACTCCAAATGCAGGAGAAAGTTTGTGTGATGACGCAGATTGATGCAAAGTTACCAAAAGTTTGAACAATCAAGCCCCCAGCAAAATCACCCACAACAAAGTCACCTCCATTAACCCTTTCGTTACCATAGGCGACTTAAGTTGACTGCACTCATACCCCCTCTTCCTTACCATTGGGGACTTTAGTCGATCAAGCTTGCACACAAAAAGGCACTCAAGCCTGAGCACAAAGGCCATTTGCAATAAAGCTGTAGTTTTGTCCATGTTCACCCTCCATACCCAAGATCACTGGAAAGAGAAAGATTGGATCTTTCCAAGGATGGTAAAATAAAATAAGGTTGCTATTATGCAATCTCTTCAAAATTGAGTTGGAAGATCCGAAATGCCAAGCACCTACGGAGCGCCATATGGTTGTATGTAAAAAAGTGTTTGAGATTACAGATTACACTGAGGAGAGAAAGACAAAGAACTTTGACATTTATTGACCAATCTCAATGTATTTTGATGAAGTATGTGAAAGGAAATTCAATAAGGAAGAACTATTTTATTACTTATTTTCCTGTAAAACAAAATCTTTAAGGAAATAATGGAGTTTGTAAAAATGACATTTGAATGAAAGCTTTCTGTTGTGTAAGAATGTGTGCTTCACAATTTGGTAACGAAAGGTTTAAGCTGGTCACCAGTGGTTGTTAATGTCCAAACAATTTGGTAACGAAAGGGTTAAGCTCACCGTTCCCCTGGACACAGTCAGACACCAACAAACTCACCCACTGCTGATCTGCAGACTCGGCAATAACATACGCAAGGAACTTAATAGCTGATAAATATTTGCAAATCGCTAGTCATTTAAAAAGATATCCAGTCAACTCACAGACTTGTTCATGACTTTGGAAATTCACCAAGAGTTACCCTGCACCATTTGTCTGCTTCTGTGCAAACCATGGAGGTGATCCAACAAATAAACATAGACGAACGCTGGACACAAAATTGCACAGTTGTTCATTTTCTCTGTGTTGAACAGTATTGTTTTCTATCAGAATTATCACTGCTACCATCCTTGACCAGCAGTGCATGCTCAAACTGTACAAATGTCAAATCTCACTAAAACTATTCCGGATGTTCACAAATCAATCAGACATCAGGGCGCGGATTTTGGCACAAAATTCCACCAGACAGCAGGGCTTGTGGCTCAACATTTTTACTGGACAAGAATTTATTTTATGAGACAGAACTTTTTTATTTGAACACGCATATCACCACAGACTACAATAAGGCAAAGTGTACTGTGTGAGTGGCTTGAGAATCATCTTAATTTGTATTGTACAACGCCAAATTTGTTTACAAGTCAATTTTTCTTTGTTCAGCCCCAAATTATTTAAAGATTGACCCAATCAGTTTCCCTTGTGGTTTATTACTTGAAAATTGTTTACAATGCACAAAGAAGCAATGAAAAATGGACTCAAAATGGAACTGATAAAGCAACATTTGAAATAATTTAAGCTGGTTAAAAACACAGCAAGTTAACTCAAAGGCTGCTCAAGAAACGAGACCTGGTCAAGATATGACGGAGTCCTCTCTTGTGCAATCTTAACAGTATTACAAAAATGACATAGGCCGACAATGTTTTTTGGGGACACGATGGTATAATGTAATTTGGAAAGAAGTTGAGCTAAAACTGTGAAGACTTTCGTTCCTCTTGCCAAGTGTACAGTGCTATATTATCATTGTGGTACATTTGTAACATTTGCCAACATTTTGAACATCAAAAAAAGATACTTTAGAGTTTAAATGGCGCTTTATCTAAATTATCATTATTATTACTTATGTGTTTTTCTGCATATACAGGAGGTGGATTTAATACGAGGAAGTAAACGAACGAGTACGGTGATGACCAAGAACAAAGTGGAGATGTTTTGCCTTCACTCTGAGGTAAGTCAGTATTCTTGTCTCTACAAAGAGCGAGGGTAATACATCACGTATTCCCTGAATTGTTTGTACCTGTTGAAGTGCAAGTTTGTTTCCTCCACACGTTTAAAACAATGTTTGTTAGTACCCAAGGTTCACCAAAATGTGTGAATACCTGCGGTGCATTTGCAACAAGCTTGCAAGTTTATTCAAAAACTTTAAATAACTATGCAAAAAAGGTAATCATTACAAAGTATTAAACAAGCCTGCAGATAGAAACAATTTGCAAGCAAAACAGTCCTGATTATTTCAGGAAAAATAGCAAAGACGTAAAAAAACAAAAAACAACTTGTGTTGAGTACTGGGGAAAGATGGGATTCAGAAGGATGATGATTGCAAAATTGTTTTGAAATTAAAACAGTTCATTAGTGTTTGCTGGTAAATTTTTTTTTTACTATTTGTATTATTTTTGTAAGAACAATCACACTAACAAGAGTTAGGTATGGGAACCTTTTGTGAATTACTGTGAAAACATTGAAATGTTCTAACATTCTCAAAAGCTCTGTTCAAATTGGTAGCCTTCGAGAATGATATTGCTAGGGTCGAAACATCAGGCCATTGACTAGTTTTTGCAAAAAATAATTGTTGACATACAACAAACTCTGTTTGAAGCTGCAAATGCAACATCTTTCATTAATATTTTTAAGTCTGCAAATTAGGAACAAGTTTGATGGCGCCACAATCTTTTCCACAGTTCAAAAAAGTCTGTAAATAACAGAACAACTTCTCCCAATTTGGATCTACTTTTTGTTCTCACCAGTAGAATTTAGTTCTAATAGGAACTCATACTGCTTACTTCTAAAGGATTTTGTCCTGCCATTAAACTTGGGAAACTGGGGGACTTCCAATAACAAGTTTACAAGTTAAAATATTTTCAAAACATTTAGAACTATTCTTCTGGTTGCCCCCTTATTTAAATCAGATTAAGTTACATATTAGCTTTCTTACATTTTAGAACGTGTCTACAAAGATACCGAAAATATTACCCAAATTTAGAAACAAGACATTGAGTTTCAGAAAAGTTCCCTGTACTTCAAAACAACTCTTTAAGTTACAGACCCTTTTCCCAATTTCAGCCTTGCATTCCAGTTTAGTGTTACCGTTGATAATCATTTTAAAACAGAGTTCACAAGTTTTTAAAATTTATTGTGTATAAACTTGTTGTTTGTTGCGATCATTGAGATTTGTTACTGTAAATGTAACATGTTTTGGACCAATGGCGCACTGGACTGAAGCTCTGGCGTTTCTGATCAGTCAAAGACACTCCATTATTGCCTCATTCTTTAGATGGGACGTAAAGCCGTAGGTCCCGTGTTGAAGAAGATAGATAGATAGATAGATAGATAGATAGATAGATAGATAGATAGATAGATAAAACGTTATTATCCCTCACTGGGGAAATCAAAATGGCCTTGACAAAGAACTGTATGCAAATACAATACAAACGATCAGTAACGAAATGATACAACTTAAAGAAATTGCATTAAAATACACACACATTTAGTAAAATCCTTACATAAAACAGCACGAAGACAATTTGCTAATTAGGGATCAGAGCCAGCCACACGTCAGCTCATCGCTCCAACTGCTCGATGTACCATTTGATAGCTGCCGGAACAAATGAGCTGTCGTATCGCCGTGTTCTACTGTGTTCTGATCCTTCTTTGTAAAGAACCAAGTACACTTATCGTTAAGAGAAGGGGTTTTCCCCGGTGTTTCTGGCATGTGGCCCAGCGGGCGCACTGGACTCAAGCTCTGACATTTCTGATCAGTTCAAAGACACTCTATTAGGGCTATTGCTTTGTCCTTTGGATGGGATGAGTCCCATGTGTTTTGTAATGCACAAAGGGGTTTTTCCCGGTGTTTCTTGCATGGTTGGCATGCCAGAAGTTTGCGCCACAGGTTTAGAATGTAGACATACACAGGCCTTGAACTTCGCTCTTGAAGGGGCACGGCAATTTTCCTCTGGTAAGGGGCACTCTATGAGGAAAATGTAAATTTGTATTGAAACATTGCAAAGGGCACCACAGCAAAAGCACAGGGCACCACGGCAATAGCTGTGGGTGCCGTGGGTTATTTCGAGGCCTGTATACATATTAAATTAGGACTCAAAATTTACACTGGACCATCGGGCCAGTAAATTTATGACCGAACAAGTCCGGTGGCCATGTTTATTGAAAATAAAACCCCATATCTTCACATGCTGACTTTGAGTCTGATAAATATCTTCAAATTTTGTTGAGTATTAGAAGGACTTACCCTTAAGACAAATGAGATCAGTCTTCCCTTTAGCTTCAAGTGCTTGTTCAAATAGAAACAGTGTGAACATGGAACTAGATGTGTAGATATTTTTTATCTCATTTTGATTCTTGTCTTGTAACCCAATTTTCTGGTCCAGTAACAATTTTGAGCCACAAGCCCCTCAGTATTGTGGATTTTTCCGCCAATATTCGCATCTTGAAAAATGGGTCTTGTAATTCCGAACATAGCTCCTCAGACCTTGTAGAAAAAAGAATGAGCACTTTAAAACGTCCTTTGGGTGTGAATTGCACTATATAAAAACTGTGTATTATACATGTATTATGATCTTTATAAAGAATCCAAAAACATATTTACATGAAGGGGATCTATCGACCCCGGGGATTTTGTAAAGGAAAAGTAGCTAGGTTCGATGGTCAATGGAACTCTGTGTTCTGTAAGCATGGTCAGGATAGTTTTGTCTACATGTACAAGGTTATTGGTGCTTGTGTTGCTGGATGTGTATCAAACTCAAGAAAAACAGATCGGGGAAAGGGGGGATGCCAATGCCCTTATTTGAGAAATCTAGGCCCAATCTCATGGCTCTGCTTACAGCAGAATTATGTGCTTACGACTCATGTATCACACGCTTTGAAGGTGGCAGTATGCCGGAATTCTGCAGTTAGCAGTGCCATGAAATTGGGCCCAGATTGTTGCTGTAATTTGTGACAAGTGCACACACTACAGAAATCACTCCTAGATTTAGAGCTGTTCTTCTAATTGTCCCGTAATATTACATTTTTTGCAGAACAATTTACAGATAATTTATCTTACAGTTTAGAATGTCTCTACGTGGTGCACTGCTAAAATATGTGATTTGAACTGACTCTTGCTACCGGGCATGCTCAGTGGTCCCGTGGTAAGACATCAGGGTCCTATTTCATTGCTCTACTTTCCACAGAATTTCATGCTTAAGGTGCCCTGTAAAAATGCATATTTCTGCAGTAGGCAGAGCTATGAAATTGGGCCTTGGTCTAGAATGGCAAAGGTCGTTGGTTTAAATCCCTCCCGAGTAGATTTTTTTCACAGGACTTTGGAAAGAACCGAGTATACAGTGCTTGACACACATCTGCGTATGGGTAGGACACAGTCAGACAAATTGTAATAAATAAATGGCAAATAGATAAATAAATATGTTGATACTGTTTATTAAACCTCATTTCTTCTTTTTATTTCAGGACTATGCTGAAGTCTTTGACACCAAGCTGAATATCAAACCAGAGGCGTGTATAGAATACTTAGGGTAAGGCTAAAAAAAAAAAATCAATTGAACACGTCTTGTGTTCCTGTGTAAACTATTGTGAGATGATGTAGAATTTGTCTATAAATAACTAGTTGTTCTGATATGTGAACCAGTCTTGAGAAAATTCCTGGAAATATTGTTGTCATTGTTAAAAGAAATAGTTGATTTACATTTATGTGAATGCGAGAAATACAAGTTTGTTTCATTTTCATGTGCCTGGAAAAAGGGTGTTAGGCTCTATGCCCTTCCTTTCGGGGACACAAAGTACCTTTTTCCTACAAAAGGCCATCAATAAAATGGCCCCCCCAAAAAAAAATAAAAATAAATAAAAAAAAAAAAAAAAAAAAAAAAATGGCATTACTGTTACCATTTTTGTTGCTAGAATTACCCCAAAGAGATGTTTTCCCAATTCAATGCAGAATTTAATCTTCCTATGATGTCTAATGAACGGCAGAAAACCGATAAAACTTTCACACTCAGTTGTCTTGAAACACAATTTTGCACATTATTTGCTTACGCCCTTTCATGGTAACCTTTTAAGCGTGGGTTTTCCCTGGAATAATTCTCTGGGGTTTCCTCCCCTGATCTGAAACTGAAAATTCTTCCTTGTCTTTTATATGAAATAGTGTTTCCTTATTTCATTGATGTTTTTTTTGGTTTCAATTCTTTTCAGTACAATACCAGTGTTCCAGATGTGGGGTGGTCTGGATAAACTTTTAGACTCACCAGTCAACTGGGGCATTCAGAACTACAGGTGAGTTTCCCACAAACAAGCATTGTGCCTAAGAGCAGAGGAGAAAAATCCCTGATTTAGTGACAGCTAAATCACTTTAGCTTCTTTTACTGGCTTGATATACCCTACTTTAATCTTATTTCTGCTTCTTTTTGCACAAATCAGCAAATGTTGTTATCAAAAGGCCTGAAAAGTCTATTTAAAGCATGTACCATGAGTGTACAAGTTGGTCAGCCCTTGTACTCAATCAAATTTATACGAAGTGATAAACAGGAAGGGAAACTGACTGAAGAAATTTTTGATTGATCAAAGAAAAATTGACGAGAGCGGGATTTGAACTAACGACCTCCGGTTTAACGTGCTGCCGCTCATTGGAGGTCATTGGTTCAATTCCGCTCTAGTCAATTTTTCATTGTTCAACACCCAAAGCATTTAAAATTTAACCAGTCAGTTTCCCTTGTGGTTTATTACTTGATATTAGAATACATTTTTATATAATTTGGGGTTGAACAAAAGTTGACAAGAGTGGGACTTGAACCTGCGACCTCTGGATTAACATGCTGATGCTCTACCAAACGAGTTATCTAGCCCCAAGGTTAGCAGTCTCTCGTTATGTTAGGAGCTAGAACATGTCACTTGTGTTTATTATTATTACATAACGTACATAATTGTGTTCATGCATGGATTAAATTCTTTTCTTCGTTTTTTCAGGCCTGGTCAGGTAATAGTTCCAGATAGCAACTGCAATGAATGGATTTATGTAGTCAAATCGGTAAGAAAAACATGCATCTACTGATACAATTAAAGACTAATAACAAAATGAAATGTGAAATCTTTTTTTTCATTGCCAATATTTTTTAAATACCTATAGTGACAGGCATTTTCCATTTGTGAGATATTGGCCCCTTTTCTGAAACCACGGCTTGGGCATGGGCATCAAATGCGAAGCATGTACTTGTGGTTTGGGTTTCAGACAGATGGACAAAGCCTATAAGCTGGAGTCCCAGCCCCAAGCAAAGGTTGGAAAATAGCCACGATGCAGAAAGTGGCAACAGCCTCTTGTTCTGACCCGAGCGAAATCTTTCTCAAAGGTAACATGAGCTAGAACTGGAGCCTTTGAGTTTGAGAAACACTCTACAAGAGTCGGACAGATTTGAAACTTCAGAGCTTAATTTTTAAAAGGCTGTAAGCAAATGTTCCTGCTTACCTAGCAGCTCTCAGTAGAAGTTTGATTTCATAGCTGTTGCTACTCAAGAATCTGAAGAAAAAATTATCTCAGTCTCGTTACCTTCAGTTGTAACCACTGACTAAATAGTCATGTTGGTTCCTGGTCAAATTATACTCACCAATAACCCCAGTCAATATGATACAATATGAATGTCATATCCCAACATGGTCGTCACCCATAAAACATGTTATCATAATTTTTATGGTTTTATGGTTTACAAGTCAAAGGTCTTGGAATGTCACTGAATTTGGACAGCGCCATCATTTATCAATCAAGTATCAATCATCAAAGGGGGTGCTAACTTGCTGGTGAATCTTGTGAGCAGAGGAATGACTCAATAATGCAAGTCCACTCTGACCACACACCCACACACACACCCTTACAAATGGCAGTTACGTGTTACTTCCATTGTTGTTCCCTTTTCTGAAGAAATTCTCTGTGGGGTACCACTAGAACAAAGAAAACCTTGTGGGGTAGCATTGTTCCATTGTTAAAAGTACCCAGTAAGTTGGTGCGTGTAAGGGCGCACCAGTGTGTAAACACCTGCAATCGGGGGCCTCCTATTGTCCCTCTTTTGCTTGGACCTTAACTTTTTGGCAGCAGCTCCCATTGGTTTTGTACACACTTTCCAACTGGGGACCTTTACCCAACCAGGGGTGGATTAACACAAAGAGTTAAGACTAGTCTTATCTCGAGTTAGGACTAGCCTTAAGTTTTGAATAACTCCTAGGACTAGTCCTAAGTTAGGACTATCTTTGTGAAATCGACCCCAGGGACCCTATTGTCCTCTTTTGTTATAGGTCCTTGGTTTGAATGTGTGTACAAACTCACATAGACACCCACACATGTGCTGTCAAATCTTTCTGGTCGCTTATTAAATGCACTTTTGCTTGTATGCTCATTTGTCAGACGTTTACCAGCTGACAGCTTTCTAAATTTTGGTCTAGGTTTGTTAACCACCTGGACCAATCATCTATTGACTGATGAGTCAAACAACCAACAAGAATGTGCTGATTTTTCCCTCAGGGAACGTGTGACGTTCTGAAGCGACTGGTACCCGGCGTGTGCGCTATTGATCCATCCAAGCGGAATCACAAGGAGTATAAGAAGGCTATGGGGGCAATAGAGATGAGTCGGATACATGACAGCAAGAGACCAGGAGCTAATCAGAAGGTCGTACCACAGATTAGAACACCTCAAGGCTCTGCAGGATCATTATCAGCACCGGCAGGACGAGGTTCGATACTAACAATTTCAATTGCCTTTTGTTGATTTTTCTTATAATTGTTACACTAGAGAAACTCTTGATAACAAGCACATTTTAAAAATCGTTTTATACTCTGCTGCACTCTAAAAACGGAAGAATGTGGCAGACTTTTTTTTATCACTTAAGACTGCATCACTCCAAAACACCTGAGAAATTCTTTGTGATGACGTAGTTTTCCTATCGCTTTTTTCAAGACTGCCCCGCTCAAAACACCAGAGAAATTTTGTTGTGACGAGATGTTTTAGACTGCAATAAAGACTTCGCAGTAATTAAAAAACTGGAAATTGTTATCGATTCGGCATCACTCTATACACTCTGGGTCACTGTAAACACAGGAGGAAGTCTGACTCACAGCACAGATCTTTTTTTATTGCTGTAGAGTCGGCGCCACTTCAAATGTTGGAGAAAGTTGTTGTGGCGCAGAAATTTATCTTGGTGATGCAGACATTGCATTACTCCAAATGCAAGACAAAGCCTATGGTTGCGCGAATTTTTCTTGATGATGTAGACTTTGCATCACTCAGAACGCAAGACCAAAATCTGCAGTGCAGATTTATCTCCGAATGCAAGACGAAGTCTGTGTGCGACTGTGCAGATTTTACTTATGAATGTAGAGTCCGCGTCTCTCAAAATGGAGCAGAAAAACTGTGTGACATCACAGATTTGTTTTATTGGTGGAGACTCGTGGGTGTAGGAGAAAGTTTTTTGTGCCACAACACAAATTGTTCTAATCGATGTAAAATCTGCATCACTCCAAATGTAAGAGAAATTCTGACGCCACAGATTTGTCTTTCTACTTTTTTTTATTGATGTACAAGTAGACTCTGCGCCTCTCTTATCACAGGAGAAAGTTTTGGCGCAGTGTTTTTTCGTTGTAAACTTTTCATCACTCCAAATGCAGGAGAAAGTCTGTGTGACGGCAGAGATTTTTGTAATTGATGTGGAATTTGCATCACTTTAATTGCAGGAGAAACTCTTTCAAAGGTTTCCCTAATTGATGTTGAGTCTGTTTCACTCAATATGCAAGGAAAGTGTTTTATTATTTTGCACGAATGGCGCGATGGGTATGTATTAAACAATATCGCGCCATTCGTGCGAAATAATGGAGCGCTGGAACAATAGTATGACGTCACAGGTGGAGGTTAAGTCGCATAATGTCCTAGGTGTACGCGCCATGAATGACGCGCATATTATCCTATACTGAAATATCAAACGTATATCTAATTAGAAGTGATTGATTACTCTTTTGTTTATTTTGACAGCCACGTTTCTGACGACGCCGAATGTGCAGAGTGCCGGGAGCGGTCCGTCCAAGCTGAGAACTCCAATATCTGGTATTCCAGACAGCATCATCGATCGACGACAGAATCTCAAACCAGGAATGTGGACGGAGGTATGTCAGCATCAACAGATCTTCAAGTATTTTGTCATGTGAACTTTTTGCATCTTTTAAGGGACAGTACATCTGTTTATTGGAAGAATCACAATTGTTCTTTATCGTTTCAAAACAAAATTTGGTGCCACAAGATTGACCAGTAGATTTTTTTTTGAGAAAACTGTGTAACAGTTACTAGTGATTTTTTTCAAAGGCTTTGAAATGTCTACTCAATTTTGTTTATTTCAATGTTTGCTAGAAATTGAAACAGCATATTTGGAGAGGCGCAAAATCTACATCATTAAGAAAAATCTGTGCCTTCACATTGACCTGCTTCTGAGTTTGGATAAAAAATATGTGCTGCAACAAGTTTTTGAGTGAAATTTGGATGACTGAATATTCCTAAGAATTAGTTTTCCCTCTTATTTTTAAAAATACATTGTGAAAATGTTTAAACTATACAACGTTTTCTCCCAAAATTGTTGAACCTTTTTGTATTATTTCTCTTGAAACTTGTCAATTGAAATGATGCTAGTCAGTAAGAAATACGATGATGTGCTGTTCCTTAAATGTGACAACGTGTGTAACACCTCAACAGTTCCAGTACATTTTAAAATAAAGTTGCTGTTGCTGTTGCTGTTGCTGTTCTTCTCAAGTTGTCCCATTCGCTTGTTCACAAAGCTGCACAAATTTAATTCTTTTACAGAAAAGATGTTTTCTTACAGCTTTTTTTTATTTAGATCGATTCCCACTTTCATTTCATGTTTTTGAATTCAGTAGTGAACTCTTAATAACGTTTCAGTGTTTATTTGAATTCCTTTCCTCGGCACTCTTCAACTCTTGTAGTCACTGAGCAAGGTACTATTTAGTTTTCTTTTTCGTTTGCTTGCATTGCTAGTGCACGTTGAGCTCCACATAGTTTGTTTAAACTCATTCAGAAATCAAAAGTCACTGCTTAGGTTAATGGCTTCCTGTCACTTAAAATCATGAGTGAAAGTTGTGTGGATTTTTAAACTGATGTCTGGTTGGAGACCAGAGCTGTAGTTTGTAGAAATGCTGACATTGTTCACCAATCCATTCTGGCAATTTGAGCTTTTTTACTGATCCATGATTCATCTTTAACCAAACCTAACACCTCCCCCAACCAACTCACTTTTGGTGTCTCACATGAGAGATACTCAACAACCTTGACTTGGGTGTTGACTCTTGTAACGTTTAAAATTGTCTGGTCCATAACTTGTGCCTTCAAAAGAAACTGACAAAATTATTTTGTGCGAGATCTATTTATACTTCTCTGCATTCTTTCCTCAAGCCCACAGTTGTCAAGATTTGATATAAATTACTTTCAATCCTGAAAAATGATGGCACAGGTGCCTGAGAAACTTGTGAATCTGTATTGTCTATCGTCAAACTCAAGTATCTAAGTTTAAGTTTTGTCACAGCGTTTTCTTGTTACCCATCCAAGTGTTAAAGTAAAGAAGTGCAGAACTCATACTGGGTGTTGGTCTTGCAATTTATGGCGTTAGGGTCTCCATGTTTTTTGTTTTGACATCGCTGCTGCCAACTCCACCATCCATTCTTAACTCTACCATCCCACCGTCCCTCTTCATCCAAGCTGTCCATTAACTCACATCATGTGCATGTTACAACCGTAATGATTATGCTCACAGCCCTTGTTTTGACTGCATGAATTGATTTGAAATGCACCCACGATATCATCCAACTCAGTCACACCAATGAAAGCATGTGGCCACATTTTGTAGTGTCTTATAGATCACTCAGGTTAAAGACTTTGTTAAAGTGATTCATGTCAGGATTGTAAACTAACAATCTCTGATTCTTGTAAACTAAAGAGGACGCATTTTTGCTGTAATCACATCAGCTCCCCCAAAATCCATCTCCAGTCTTAATACAAAATGGTGAATCTTTATTTTCTATTGTCAAACTCAAATGGATTATCGTATAAAATGCAGCAGAATTCAAGCTGGCCTCTCGTCACTCGGCACACTTAATGGTCTAGTGTTTAAGACCTCTGCTCTAAAATGCAGGGGGTTGTTGGTTCAAATCCCACCTGAGTAGTATGCCTGTAGGTTCAAATCCCACTTGAGTAGTATGCCTGTAGGTTCAAATCTCACATGAGTAGTATGCCTGTAGGTTCGAATCCCACCTGAGTAGTATGCCTGTAGGTTCAAATCCCACTTGAGTAGTATGCCTGTAGGTTCAAATTTCACATGATTAGTATGCCTGTAGGTTCAAATCCCACCTGAGTAGTATGCCTGTAGGTTTAAATTCCATATGAGTAATATGCCTGTAGGTTTAAATCTCATATGAGTACTATGCCTGTAGGTTCAAATCCCACTTGAGTAGTATGCCTGTAGGTTCAAATCCCACATGAGTAGTGAACATTGCAATCAGATCAGATGGCAAGCATTTGACTGCCGTGTTAACAAACAAGTGAAGTGTTGTCTAGATTTAGGAATGCTCCTTCATCGTCCAGAAGAGCTTCAAATTCCTTTCCAGTGAACAAGTTACAATGAAACAGTGTAGTATTTGTTGAAGTATTTGTTGTTCGGGTGATGAAATTTAACCTAGCACAAGAAGTGACGGGTTTCAAAGTTCAGATGTCTGCAAGTTGTGTGTGGTTAGTTCAGGCCTGCCGTCGATTTCACCAAACTCTTCCTAACTTAGGATTAATCTTAGGACTTAGGACGAGTCCCAGCCTTGCACTGTAACATGTAAACCTAAAGATTAATCCTAAGTTAGGACTAGTTACTCGTCCTAACTCGAGATAGGATTAATCCTAGCGTTTCGTGAAATCGGCTGCTGATGTGCTAGTCATCAAGAAAAGCATTTAAAAATTTGTGAGTTGTTTCGTTGTATTTGTAATCAAAACATAATGTATTGTCCCTTTTTTGTTAGAATATGGACTTCAGTGTTAAATATGAATTGTTTCAGAGTCTTTCTAACTTTGACGTGGTATTTTTTCCTTTGGCAGAAACCCAGGAAAATGAAGGAAAGTGGAGGGATGAATGGCTGCATCAAGCGAGGGAGTGAACCAGATATTCCTTACTGTGTACGTGTAGCTGAACTAGAGGCTGGAGATGTCTTTGTAAGTATGGCAATGCGTCACAGTTATTTGTCCTCTTTAATTTGTTACTTTGTGGAAGTATACCCGAGTCTTGGTGAAGAATTGATTCATAGGTCTTGGAGTAATTTGACTGTCTGTGTGACGTTTAATTTCAATGCAGAAATGAGTATGCTGAAAAGTTGGTACTTCCAAACATCTACGGTCATATAATCATGCTGTCATAGATCTCTCTTTCCTCATCAAAGCTTTGATTATAGAAAAAAAAGTGGCAATTTCAGACTAGTGTTTAGAAAAACAAACTTGTTTGAAGTATTCTTTGGAAATGTTTTCAATGAAGAATCAAAGTAGAAACCACGGGGAAGTTTGAGTAGTAACTAATGTTTGACTGTTGTGGTTGTTTTGAACTTGCATTGCAGAGAAAACACGTCTAGCGAGTACATGTAATTCCAAACAGTTATTGTTGAACCATCATGCGATAGTCGGAGTGGTCGTTGCGATTAGTTGTTGTTAGACTCAGCAATGGTTAGTTTAGTACAGTTAGCACTTGAACTTACTGACGAGATGCACGTAGATTGCGGACTAGCAGAGTATAACCAAGCCTTGACAATTGGTTGGAGTAAGACTCAGTAGTTGTACCTTTCTAGGGGTTAGTAGTTGCACTTATAGACAGACACGATGTCAATGTAGATTGAGGACCAGCAGAGTACACAAGCATTGACAATTGGTTGTAGTTAGAAGACATACAAATTGTGACTAGAAACATGTACACAGTAAAATTGTCGTTTAATAGTGTCAGAAGTTGAAAGTTGTACATATTCTGTGAATGAAAACGCTTTTGTAACGCGCCATGGCGGTCAAGGACTTGTTGGTTTGGTGATTTGGACCAGAATTAAATATAACGGGCATGAACAAGATTGGAACAAGAGACAGAAAAATTAATAATAAGTGTGACTCGGAAACAATTCATAACTCTCTGATTCTTTTTTGTATAACCATAAATTACCTGTGCATAAATCGGTCTCATAAGTTAAGAAACTCCAAAAACCTGTCTTAAAATGTTTCAGTTTGTTCAAGCATCTTGAGCACCTTATTGGTAGATGTGTATTTTATAAAATGTCATTACTTACATTATGACTCTTAATCTTTTGTGGATCTTACTCGAAAAAGGGGAATCGGAGCATTCACAAGTTCGTCCTGACTCTTTGGACCACGGACCAGCACTGACCAGCTCCTCCAGATCACGTGGGAACCCAAGTCCGCAATTCCATGAATTGGCGTACAATGGTGCCTGAATTCCCATGTGCTCTGGATGTCTGCGGTCAGTGCGGCCTGCGAGTTCTCATGTGAACTCTGTGACCTTGTCACCCCTTCTCGCTACACTATGTTATCTTTTGGAAGAGTAGTGAAAGAAACCGTAACATTAGAAGGTGATAGTAATTGAAATTGTTGTATGATTACAGGGAATGCTGACTATACTGCCGTCATTCAAGGAGACAAGTGTCAGTTTGGTGAGTTTTATGTAGATGTTTTTATATTTGAATAAACCCCAAAACAATTAATTGCCTGATGTCTTGACCCTAGCAGAGTCTTTCTTGAAGGCTTCGAGAAAGACTCTGCTAGGGTCAAGACATCAGGCCACTAACTATTTTTTTGCATTTATATCATAGGTTCATTTGCTTGGTAAACAGTTTGCAACAGCTAATGCTGTTTTCTCAATACTTTTTGCTGTTAGATAATAAACAAACTCTTAACAAAAATATTCCACCTTGCTTTATTAAGCAAAACACACCATTGTAATAGAATTGGCACTTGAGAAAATAGAGTCAGCATTTGCAAACTGAAGAGAAAGCCAAATGATTTGTAGTTTTAAAAAAATGACTAAAACAGAAGAGTTTCAAATAAAAGGTGATCTTGAACAGAAACAACTAGGTACATTTAAAAATCTCCAAACAGTGATGAAATAAAACTGTGATAAAGCTGGGCCTTTAGAGTACAGAAAAGCAACTGGAATGTTGCAACATTGGAGTTGTATGATGCATTGAACGTTGTTACGAATAGAACGGAGATGTATTCCCAGTAAAATAATAAGTTTACTAAATGATTAAAAACAGATAAATTTACTTGATTTGCATGAAAAATACTTGTTTGTCCTAACAGGAGCTCGCTAACGATTTGAACAAATTGAAATTGAATTCCTAGGTGAGTCAAGGTGCAGAGGCGATCAGGATCAATAAAGCTTTTTTCATCAAGTATACCGATGAAAGAGTCTTCACACAGATTGAAATGAGGGTGAGTTTTACAAAATAAAATGTATAGAGCCAAACGTAGGAAGTGTAAGGGTCTGTTCACGTAAATACTTGACATATGTGTCCACGGTCGAAATAATTATTTTTTTGTTTATATTTTGTTGGGTGAGAAAGTCTTGGGCAATCGTATCCTGTTGTGACAGTGGTTTCGTCGAGATGGGAATATTTCCCCCAAAACAAGAAAAAGTGCATTTTAAGTGTTCCCTTGATTTGAATTAACAATATACATAGAAATGGCCCAATTTCATAGCGCTGCTTAACGGTAAGAAAATTTGCTTAAGCATAAGCGTATTTCACAGGTTAGCAAGAAAATTAGGCAGCCATCTTGCGCGTTCACCATGGATTTGCATTGTTATGTCGTTCATTTTCTTACAGTAAGCACCGGAAGGTTAGCATGCCTTTTTAGCACTATGAAATGGTAATCACGCAGTAAGCACAAATCGGTTGTTAAGCAGCTCTATGAAAATGGGCCCTGGCCAATTGAGTAAAGATTACATAGTTAATATAGTATCTCATGTCTTGCCACATTGAGTTCATGGGTTCTTGTTTCCACAAGACAGTTTTTGCCTGTATTGTATTTTGTGTTTCCCATTGTTAACAGAAAGACCTACTACTCCACTCTTTATGAGTTGATCCCTGCGGGTCTCCTTGTTCTCCTGCCTGCTGCCCAACGAAAACATCTTAATACACAAGCAAAATGAAACAAGAACATTTGCACAATTATGTTTGGAAAACGTAATACAGTGGCCAAAAAACCATCTTTGTTCTTAAAAAGTAAGGTAGTTGAAGAAATAGGAAAGTGTGATCCATTGAAATCATAAAAATTGTGACTGTTATAAGTTCCCAAACCCACATGTCCCGATAACCCCACATTACCTACACAATAGTGATGTAACCCATAAAAAATAGTCTGAAAATTGTTTTTACTTTTTAAGGCTTTGCATGGTGAGGTATCAATGTATACTCGGATCGGGAAACCTACTCTGCGGCAGTAGAATTAAAAGCAAGACCTAGTTCTATAAGAAAAAATCTGCAAAGCTAGTAGATAAACACATGGTGTTACCGCAAACCGAATATACACTGAAAATTGTTATGACAAAAGTATAGTTAACTATGTTTTCATTTTGTTTCAGTATGAGCCGTACCCAACTCAAGACGAGTGCCTGGACGACCTGGATTTGACGTCCCAATGGCAACGATTCAAAATGATTGAAGTAGAGCGAACACTTCACCGTATAGCTTCTGCTCCCAGATGACATTTTAGAATATAAAGCGACTGAAGGATGTGACACAGGAACGATATTCCTCCTGCTTTAGTCTGGGTTTTTTTTGTGCACCTCAAAAATGTATGATTAAATAGCCTACATTTTTTATTGAAGACTGCGTAAATGCAATCAGACTTTGTACTTGCTAAGATGCTCTTAAATTAGTCAAAAGACCAAATATCATGTTGGTTGTAACAACATATAGTTATATTGAACATTATTGTTTAGCCTGGAATACGTCAAACGTTATGTGTCAATATTTTATGGAAGCTGGAACAATGTGATACATTTTTTTATGAAGTCAAAAAATGTAATATAGTCGTTAGAGATTCTATGTAGCGAAAAGTACAGGTCGAAGATGGAAGATGTTTTATAGTAAGAGGAAATATCTAAAAATGTGGGGTTCATGAATGGCGATAATGAGTCAGGAGTGCTGTCTAAAAATGTAGCGTTAATGGCTTTCATGGGCCTCGAATGTTGTGTAAAAGTGTGGGGTGTAGTAATGGCCGTCATGAGTGAAGAGTGCTGTCCAAAAATGTGGCGTTTTGTAACGGCTATCATTTCTTCTTCCTCTTCTGTTAAGTACAGTCCACCATCTGGTGTGTTTCATACTGTGGTTGTTGTGTGCATGCGAGGGTGCGGACAGTGTAGGTGGGTGAGCGGCTAACATTGGGGGCGGCTAAAAACACCTCAGGCTGGCTTAGCAGGAGCTGGACTGACTGCACACCCTGCTGAAAACTTGCAAGAGATGCGCAGTTGGGAAAGAACGACTTTCGGTAGACCCTTGTCCAGTTGAACAGTACTAGATATTTGGAAGAATGAACCTTCAGAGCAGCGGTTGGTGTCACAAATGCATGCTGGATGTCAACCAGGCTGTTTGCTATTCTGTACATCATAACTGCCTTGGCCTGTGCAGGCCGTTCTTGAAGTGTGGTCCACTGAAGTTGGTTAATCATGGCATTAACACTACTGCCGGGTCTGTAGTCTCTGAACACAAAGCGTGCATAGCGTCGCTGCACCATTTCTAATTTGTTGGCGTAGCTAGCTGTCTGAGAGTCCGATATGATGCTGGAGGACTCAACAGTATAGTGCACTAGGGTTTTGTAGCACAGCTCTTTTGTATTCCATCTCTTTTGTGGCGTGTTGTGGCTGAGCGGTTTAGTTCATCGGACCCAAGCTCTGGTGTTGTCAGCAGTAGAGTGTGGGTTCGAATCCCGGTAATGACTCTTGTGTCCTTGAGCAAGGCATTTGACCATAATTGCTTTGTAAACATTTGGGAAGGTAGTGCACTCTGCTCTGCCAACCAGGCTCCTAGTGGATGATACCCTTGCCTACATCCTTACGGACTGTTTCAGCCCCAGGAGTAGGTGGCAACGTGCCTCTGGTGACAGTTGATCTGGGTGGACAGCCCAAATCAGTTAAGTGTAGGCCTCATCTTGAAGTGTCCGCCTGGCCTTGTGAGTTGGGCGATATCTCATTTAAAACAATTCCTGGGACACTGATATGTTCCCTGCCGAAAAGCCCTTGTGGGAAGTGAAGGAAAGTGCTGAAAAACAATGCTGAACGGTTAACCATAAGTGAATGCTCTGCACACACGCTTGTTAAAAACTTTTGACCACTTCTAGGGGGCTTGTTGGGTGCTAAGTATGCGCATGTCAAAAAGCTTGTATTTATGCAATACACTTCAAATGCATCATGGTTTACATGGTCACCCTAAACTGCATACAGTTAGACATAACACAAGATCAAGAGAGTGAGAGGGGACCAGTTGCTCTATGACTTGATGCGTCTTTTGATCAAGAGACTAGAGTGCTGTTTGAAAATGTGGGATTCACTAATGGCTGTCGAGAGTGTAGAGTGCTGTCTAAAAATGTGGGGTCAAGTAATGGCTATAATCAGACCGGAATGCTGTGTAAAATGTAGCGCTCAGTAGTGGTTTTATGAGTGTAGAATGACTTTTTAAAATGGTGCAATATGTAATGTTTATCAAAAGTCTAGCACGTTGTTTAAAACCTTGGTGCTTAGGAATGGCTATAAAGAGCTTAGTACGCTTTCTACAAATTGTGGGGTAAAGTATACAAATAATGACTGCTTTGAGTGGTATGGTGAATACTCCCACTCCTGAGGTGATCCTCGGCACAGTCTATTTTTTCCTGAGGCGAAGGAAAATAGAATGCTCCGGGATCATTGAGGGAGTTGTAGTTTTAACCGTAGCACAAGTAAAAAGCAGTCAATATTTGGTTTGTATTACCACATACATATATTGTACCTAGAGGTATAGGTACCAAGAAGCTACTGTTGCTATGGGTATAGTACACTAGTTGCTAAGGGATAGTACATTGGTTGCTACGGGTTTAGTACAATGTTTGCTGCGTGTCTAGCGCATTGTGTTGGGGTGGTTTCTATTCTTTTTAAAGACATATCATGTGACACACTCTAAATCAATAAAAAGGCAGAATTTTTGTAAGGGGTGTTTTAATAATGTCTGTCATGACTCGGTTTGATGCTTAAAAAGTCAAAGTTGATGGCTATCATGAGCGTAGAATGATGTTTTGAAATACGAGATCCAGTACTGGCCATCACAGCCTGGCTATTATGGGCAGCACGTCGCATCGATACCTCTCGTCACTAACCCCTGATAGGGATGTGCTGAAAAATAATGATAATTGGCTCCCGAAAGTGACTGCTTTACATGCGAGCTTGTTAAAGAATTTCCAGCCCTGGATGCTTAGCACGCACAGGTCAAAATGCAAGTGCTTTGACCAGTTCCATTTAAAATTAATCATATTTATGCGGTCACCCTAAATTGCATACGATTTAGGACATGTCACAAGATCAAAGAAGAATTACTGAGAGGGCACCAGTTGCTCTCTGACATGATGCTGATGGTTTGCGGGCTACCATACTTGAGGCACATGGAGTGGAGTGACCACAGGCCTAATTAAAATGATCCAGATTCTGGCACATTTTAATGAACCAATTCTAGAGGTTATGATCGACCAAGGCTTGCTGGGAAAAATGGCGTGGCAAGATCGGTCACCCCTGGGAACGAGGCTGTCACCATCATGGTTGTAGAATAATGTTTTGAAATGATTAGAGAATACTGTCTGAAAATGGGGGTTTCAGTAATGGGTGCTTTAGGATGCTGTAGAAATGATTTGGGAAACCTGTACTGCCTGCTACAGAATGCTATGTATGTAATAGGCTAAAGTATTCAATCTCATACACAAGGTAGCAATGTTAAAGTATAGATGGAATATGTAGGTATTAATTTATCAGAATATGCAAAATGAAATGAAGTGAGTGGATCGTAATAAAGATTAATAAAATGTAAAGTAAGCAATGGCTATTATGAGTCTAGAATTCTGTCTTAAAAGGTGTTGTAAATCTCTTCTACAACCAGTTCTTAATGATTCCAGATCTTGTTCTTGAATTGTTCAATGTGCAGAAACATTTTGATGTGGTTGATGACATTTTGTATGGCTTGATTGTATCTAGGTTGCTAGGCTGGTTTCTTGGGCAGAGTTTTTTTTATGGATAATGAAAGCATGCCAACGTTGAACAGGAGTACATGGGTGAAGGAAAGCAAACATGGACTGTGGTGGCATCATTGGACATATTTGCAGAACTTTTGGAATCTGATGATTTTTGCAACTCTCGTATTGTTACCAAGCTGATAGTGTGCCACTCCTGAAGCAGTCCCTCATAGCTTGTCACGCTAATGATTGTTAAACTCTCAAATTATTCTAAAGCAAATGTGCTGTTTTTAAATTTTCTTTGATGCTCATGTTGTCTAGTCCCTGGAAAATTAAGTGATGTCATGATATTTCAACTCTAAAATTTTTCAAGAGCCAACGTTGTGCCGTCTTTTCATTTTCTCCAAGCATGATTACTTTTGGTGAAATATTTACACCAGTGTGTCTTATTTTGTTTGCAGATTGTTTACTGATTCAAGAGAAGTATCCATCATGGAAAAGAGCTTCTTCCATCAGAAGATGCTTCTATCAAGGTCAACTTGGAGTGTCATGTTTTGGATGGCTATGCATCACTCCTTTCCTTTTTTGAGGTATGTTGAAAAGTATCATTTCTCCTTGGTTCTGAATTCCTGCGCAATGATTTTCAACTGAAATTTTTCCCTAGCCAATGTTGTACCGTCTCTTAAATTTTTCCGAACCTCATAATGTCCAGTCCCCGATGACTTGCCATCTGAATGATTGTTCAACTCTCACCTTAGTCACTAGCCGATGGTGTGCTGTCTATGGTTTTCTTTTAGGCTCATGTTGTCCAGTCTCAAACAATTCCTATTTTATCAATAATTTTTCAATCCTGGAATTTTTTCCAACTAACTGATGTGCCTTTTCTTAAAATTGTCCACTGTGCAAAATTGTTCAGTCCCTCAAAATTTCCCTAATTAAAAGAGTGTTCAACTTTATACATATATAAATTGTAGCTTAAAGCCAGTGTTGCCATCTCTGAACTGAACCAAGCACATTTGTTGACTGTCTTCCAAATACTTACCAACCTAAATGATTTGTAATGTCAGGTATGACCTGATTTTGTTTAGGTTGTCATGCTGGTTGTTTCTTGGACAGGGTTGGCTGCTGCCAGCACGGATGATGAAAGCTTTCCAACATGGAACATGAGAACATGGATGAAGGTACGCAAACATGGATTGCGGTGACATCAATGAAGGTACTTGCAGAACCTTTGAACCTGAGGATTTTTCAACTCTCAAATTGATACCAAGCTGATGTTGTGCCGTATCTTAAATTTTCCCAAAGTTCATGACGCCCAGTCTCTCAACACTTCCTTACCTCAACCTAGTGATTTTTGGCACTCAAATTGTTCGCAGGTAAACATTGTGCCATCTCTTAATTTTTTCAAAAGCATTATGTGGAGTCCTTGAAAACTTGCTAACCTAAATGAATTTCAACTGTTTGTGTTTGCTGTGCATCACTTTCTCCTTTTCCCGGGACATGTTGAACCATGTCAGTTGTTCTTAATGTTGAATCCCTGTGCAATGATTTTCAACTCCTAAATTGTTAACAAGACAATGTTGTGCCGTCTTTTCATTTTCTTTTACTATCACGTTGCCCAGACCCTCATGAGCTTATTGATTGTTCAACTTTGGAAATATATACACAAGACCAAGTTGTGCTGTCTTTGGTTTTCTTTGTGGCTCACAATGTTAAATCCCTCAAAAATTTAGCGATCTAATGATATTTCAACTCTCAAATTGTTCAATTGTCAATGCTGTACTGTTTATTAATTTTTCCCCCAATGTTGTGCCATCTATTCATTTTTTTGTAACCTCATGTTGTACAGCCCCTCATAACATGCCACCTTAACGATTTTTCAGCTCTCAAATTATTCACGAGCAAATGTTTTGTTGTCTGTCGTTTTTCTTTGAGGCTCATGTTGAATGGTACCAAAAAAATTAAGCGATGTAGTATCATTTCAACTCTTAGATTATTCAGGAGCAAACGATGTGCCGTCTCTTTATTTTATGCAAGCATGATGACATTTGATGAAATGATTTTAAACTCTTAAATTGTCCAGGAACCAATGTTGTGCTATCTATTCAATTTTTCCAATCCTCATGTTGTCCAGTCCCTGAAAGCTTGCCAAATTATTCACGAGCTGATGTTGTGCTGCTTTTGGATTCAACTCTAAAATTGTTCATGAGCCAATGTTGTGCTGTCACTTCAATTTCTTTGAACGTCCTATTGACCAGTTCCTCATAACATGCCACCCTTATGACTGTTCAACTCTGAAATTATTCATGTGTCGATGTTATGTTGTTTTTGTTTTTTCTTTAGGCTCAAGTTGTCTAGTTCCTTAAAAAAAATATGCAATCTAATTGTATTTCAACTCTCATATTGTTCTTGATCCAATGTTGTGCTGTCACTTCAATTTCTCAAAACCTGATAATGTCCAGTCCCTGTTAGCTTGCCACCTTAATGACTGTTTAATTCTCAAATTATTCACAAGCCGATGTTGTGCTGTCTTTGGTTTTCCTCGGTGCTTGTTTTGTCTAGCCCTGTAAAAACCTTAAGTGATGTAATTATATTTACACTATTGAGCTGATCACAAGCAAACGTTGTCAAGTCCTCATAACTTGATTGTTCAACTCTAAACTTATTCACGAGCTGATGTTTTGCTGACTTTGGTTGACTTTGAGGCTCATGGTATGTAGTACCTCAAAAATTAAGTGATGTCATATCATTTCAACTATTGTTCACAAGCCAACAATGTATTCACAATGTTTTGTTGTCTTTGGTTTTACTTTAGGACTCACCTAGCCACTTACAGTGATAGGCCCTTTTCTAATTGTCCCCCTGCCTATAGAACTCTCTGCCTTAATATCTTAGAGACACCCAGTCAATTTCCGGCTTCCAACAATGTCTTAAAACACATCTATTCAGATTGGTCTTTGAACACAACTGAGAATTCTTTGTGTGACCAAGACCGGTGCCTTTGAAAATTTTACAGGTAAAGTGCTCCATACAAATGCTGTGTTATTATTATGTTGTTGAGTCATCAAAAATTAAGTGATGTAATGATATTTCAACTCTAAAATTGTCCACGAGCCAATATTGTGCCGTCACTTTAATTTTTCTGAACCTCATTTTGTCCAGTCCCTCATAGATTGCCACCTCAATGCTTGTTCAAATCTCAAATTATTCTTGAGCCGATGTTGTGCTGTGTTTGGTTTTCTTTAGGGCTCATGGGGTCTATCTCAAAATCTAAGACATGTAATGATTTATCAACACTTAATTTTTTGTAACGAACCAATGTTGTCCGTCTCTTCAAAATTGTATGTTTTCCAGTCCCTCATAACTTGCCACCTTGACGATTGTTAAACTTTCAAATTATTCATTGGTTGATGTGCTCTCTTTGGTTTTCTTTGAGGCTCATGTTTTCTAGTCCCTGAAAAATGAAGCTATTTAATGATGTATCAACTGTTAGATTGCTGTCTCATGCTGGCCTTTGATGAAATGTGTCCTTTGTTCGCAGATTGTTCACTGATTCAAGAGAAGTATCCATCATGGAGAAGAGCTTCTTTCATCAGAAGATGCTTCTGTCAAGGTCAACTCGATGTTTTGGATAGCCATGCATCACTCCCTTCCTGTGCTGATGGTATGTGGGAAAATGTCCATTATCTATAGTTCTGAAAACCTGCAGAATAAATTGTGAAAGCGGCCATCAAGGGTGTGTCTCCCAAGATTAGAGAACCAAGTTGTAGTCTCCATGAAGATTTTACCAATGTAGTGAAGTACTGGTGCTGAAATTATTGCAATAATTTGTTACCATAATCAATATGAAAAGAAGAAAAAAAGTAAAGAGTGTTAATTAATAATGAAAATAATGGTAAATAAAGAGAGTAATTGAAAGTGAAGCAGCTGTAAAGTGTTGTAATTATTGTTGAGGTTAGGGTTTGGGTGAAAGATGAGGGTAGGGTTATGGGTAGGGGTATAAATGGGGTTGGGGGTAAAATTAGGGTTAGGGCTAGAGTCGGGGTTAGGGTTAGAGATGGAGGTTAGGGTTAGAGATGGGGTTAGGGTTAGAGATGAGGTTTGGGGTAGAAATGATGTTAGGGTTAGGGGTAAGATTAAGGGTTAGGGTTAGGGTTAGGGTTAGAGGTGGGGTTAGGGATAGGGTTATGGTTAATTTGGTAGAGGAATAGAAAACTGTCTTAAAATGTACAGAAAGAATTTATCGGGTACAGGAATAGAAAACTGTCTTAAAATGTACAGTAAGAATTTATCGGGTACAGGAATAGAAAACTGTCTTAAAAAGTACGGAAAGAATTTATCGGGTACAGGAATAGAAAACTGTCTTAAAATGTACGGTTAGAATTTTTCTGGTACAGGAATAGGAAACTGTCTTAAAAAGTACGGAAAGAATATATCGGGTTTTGGAATCGGAAACTGTCTTAAAAAGTACGGAAAGAATTTATCGGGTAGAGGAATAGAAAACTGTCTTAAAATGTACAGTAAGAATTTATCGGGTAGAGGAATAGAAAACTGTCTTAAAAAGTACGGAAAGAATTTATCGGGTAGAGGAATAGAAAACTGTCTTAAAATGTACAGTAAGAATTTATCGGGTAGAGGAATAGAAAACTGTCTTAAAATGTACAGTAAGAATTTATCGGGTAGAGGAATAGAAAACTGTCTTAAAATGTACAGTAAGAATTTATCGGGTAGAGGAATAGGAAACTGTCTTAAAATGTACAGTAAGAATTTATCGGGTAGAGGAATAGAAAACTGTCTTAAAATGTACAGTAAGAATTTATCGGGTAGAGGAATAGGAAACTGTCTTAAAATGTAGGGTTGGTGTTTTTTTGCTACAGCAATAGTGCAGACTTGTGTACAGAGTATTATACACATGTATACTGTATTGTAAGGTGTTGTTTTATTATGGGGTAATGGGAATACGTGAAGCTATCTGTTATGGGCTGGTGTAATCCAGTGTGGATTGTCATCCATCAGGGGTGTAGCCATCTAGTAGGTCCCATTGTCATAAGAATACATAAAGGGGGGATAGGGGGGCGAAGCCCCCCTGGGGCGGCGGGGCGGAGCCCCGCAGGGTGCGGCCGAAGGCCGCGCCGATTTTTAGGGTCTTTTGTCTTTCTCCTTTTTATTTTTCTTTAATTTTCATTTTTATTTTATTTTATTTTATTTTATTTTATGTATGTATATATATTATATTATATTATATATAAAAAAATAATTTTTAATTATCCGAAGTAGTTCCTCCAAATCGACAAGTAACTTTTTACAAGTTACTTGCCGATTTGGAGGAACTACTTCGGATAATAGTTAGACTCGTGAAATAATGCGCTGTGAGTGGGTAAGAACTAAGAAGTTTGTTCACAAGCAAATTTTGTGCTCTCTTTGGTATTCTTGGATGCTCATGTTGTCTAGTCCCTTAAAAATTAAGTGATGTAATGACATTTCAACTCATAAAATTTTAACGAGACTACATTGTGTTGTTTCTTCATTTTCTCCCAGCATGATGACATTTGATGAAATGTTAACATCAGTGTTTCTTATTTTGTTTGCAGATTATTCACTGATTCAAGAGAAGTATCCATCATAGACAAGAGCTTCTTTCATCAGGAGATGCTTGTATCAAGGTCAACTTGGAATGTCATGTTTTGGATGGCTATGCACCACTTCCTCCTTTTCTAAGGTATGTTAAAAATTTCATTTCTCCGTAGTGCTGAAACCTTGCGCAATAGTCTTCAACTCTTAAGTTGTTCACCAGCCAATGTTGTGCTGTCCCTTCAAATGTTTCCAACCTCATGTTGTCCAGTCACTCATAACTACCCAACTTCATGATTGTTTGAATCTCAAATTATGAATGAGACGATGTTGTGCTCTCAATTACAACGTTGTTGTTGCTGTTGCTGTTGCTGTTGCTGTTGTTGCTCTTGCTCTTGCTGTTGCTGTTGCTGTTGCTGTTGCTGATGCTGTTGCTGTTGCTGTTGCTGTTGCTGTTGCTGTTGCTGTTGCTGTTACTGTTGCTATTGTTATTGACATTTTTTTTTACACATAAGTTAAACCGTATATTCCACTTCTCTGTATGTATACATTTTAAAATTTATGTTTACAAATATTCAACTAAGTTCTACTCACAATCTACCTCTTTGTTTTTGGGGCATTTGGAAATATTCCGTTACAAATAACTAACTATCATATAATACATTTGTTTATATTCTACTTACTACTCATAGTTACAGCTTACAACTTCTCTCTTTTATACATTTGCAAATCTATGATTACATATATCACTAAGTTCTACTTACAATCTGCTTTTCTGTTTTATACATTTAAAAATAAATGCTTACAAATCTTCCTTGCTGAGGTTTGTTTAAATTCTACCTCGTACTTTCAGCTACAGTTAGAACTCTCGTAATGAAAATAAATACACTTGAAAATTTCAATTTAAACCAAGACAAACTGCTCTGCTCTCCTCTTTGGTTTCCATTCCCCTTTTTATTTGGACTACCTGCAGTTGTTGTACGGACCCGGTCAAATATGGAGTATCATCTTCCCAACTCGTCTTTTTAACGCTGCTCCTGTTCTTATTCTAGCTTTTTGTCGTCTGAATCTTATGCCGCTCATATTCGTCTGCAGTTGTCTAATCTGCATCTGCACTGTCCCTGCGAGTTTAATGAGCGTCTGTAGCTTCTGCATAATGTCTTTACCAGTACCTTCTGATATTTTTGTTTTTGTGTCCCAGATATAACTGGAACCGCTGCCTGCCTCCAGTATGATGTCTGCTCCCTTCATTTCTCTGAGAGCTTTGGTGTTGACTATGTATTGCTCCTCATTCCCTCCTCCTTGCGGAATTGGTAAGAATCTTTTTACATTTCCTCAATTTTGGCGACCTGCAAATCACTCAACTCACGCTTGTTCTCCTTGAGCTGCTATTGAAAATTGCCTAACTTATTGGACATTAATTTATCCAGTTGGTTTAAAAGCACTGTTTGGCTTGCTTCAATTTTTGCTTTGACAAGATCAGAAACGTCGCTCAGCTCCATCTTTCTGCATGTGACTGAACCAAAGTCGCAAGCTAGAATGACTTCTACGCTTTCCTGCACATTCTTTATAACTTGCCAAATACCTTCTTTTGTACCTCGCATGCCATCCTTTCAGAATGCGTTCGATAACCGATCAGACAAATTTTGCCTGCTATACAACCGTAATGTAACGTAACGCAGGCAAATATAAATCCTGGACATTTTAGAATGAGTTTTGTGTAAAGGGAAGAGTGAAATCATACATGTAGCCGTGTGCAAACAAACCATGAGATGAGACTAGTGTTGCCACAAAAAATATTTTGCTCGTATTAGAAAAGTGCATCATATAGAAAAACTTTAAGAGGACAAACGCAAGGAAATATAAGGACCGGAACGCACTCCAAATGTTCAAAAAGCTTTAGGTTAAAATATTTATGAAGATTCTCCCCTGTTGATGGAGAATCATTTATGGAAACTAAAGCTTTAAAAAACGTATGAGGCGGCAAGTAGTTCTTAAAAGGGATGTGGGGGGGGGGGTTGGAGGTAGAGAGCAAAGAAAGTGGTTAGAGTAGGTTAGGTTGTGATTTGTCAATATTTGCAGGACCAGGCCAGTTGTAAAGTTTCTCATAGTTTTCTTTCCATCTCTCTTTAATGTCGTTTTCATCTGTCAAAACCACACCCTGTTTGTCCTTTATACTTTTCATTTTTGTAGCCTGTTTCCCGGTGATAGACTTGATGGTTGAATATATTTGCTGGGTTTTGTTTGATTGATGTGCTTTATCGACATCTTTGCAAAGGCTTCGAGTCCACTTGTCCTTACAATCTGTGAATTTTCTTTTGATCTTCCTGTTGAGATAATTGTATCTTGGTTTTTTCACAAAATTAAGCAATGTAATTGTATTTCAACTCTTAGATTGTTCAAGGGCCAACATTGTGCCCTCACATCATTTTCTCCAAGCTAGATGATATTTGGTGAAAGTTGACAATGTGTGTCTTATTTGTTTGCAGATTGCTCAATGATTCAAGAGAAGTATCCATCACGAACAAGAGCTTCTTTCATCAGGAGATGCTTATAGCAAGGTCAACTTGGAATGTCATGTTTTTGATGGCTGTGCTGCACTCCCTCCTTTTCTGGGGTATGTTGAAAATGTCATTTTTCCTGCTGAATGTTTTTAACTTTTAAATTGTTAAGGAGCCAATGTTGTGCCTCCCCTTCAAAATTTTGGAACCTTATATTATCCTGTCCCCCATAACTTGCCATCTTAATAATTGTTCCAATCTCAAACTATTCTTGAGCTCGTGATGTGCTGTCTTTGGTTTTCTTGAGGCTTATGTTGTCAAGTCCCTCAAAAATTAAGCTATCTGATGATGTTTCAACTCTTAGATTGTTCAAGAGCCAATGTTGTGCCGTCTCTTCATTTTCTCCAAGTTAGATGAAGAAATGTTTACTGGTGTGTGTCGCATTTACGGGTGTGCATCTTATTTTGTTTGCAGATTATTCACTGATTCAAGAGAAGTATCCATCATGGACAAGAGCTTCTTTCATCAGAAGATGCTTGCATCAAGGTCAACTTGGAATGTCATGTTTTGTATGGCAATGCATCAGTCCCTTCTTTTCTGAGGTATCTTGAAAATTTCATTTCTCATTAGTTCTAAAATCCTACGCAATAATTTTCAACTCTTAAATTGTTTACTAGCCAATGTTTTGAACCTCATCTTGTCCAGTCCCTTGTAGCTTTCCACCTTCATAATTGTTCAACTCTCAAATTAGAATGAGCCAATGTTGTCCTGTTACTTCAATTTTTCCGAACCTCAATCTGTCGAGTTTCTCAAAGATTGCCACCTTAATGATTTATACAACTCTCAAATTTTTCAAGAGCCGATGTTGTTTTGTTATTTGTCTGTTATGATGAAATTTGATGATGATAAAAATGTACATCTACTGTATTAAGTCTGTTTTATTTCATTTGCAGATTTTTCACCCATTCAAGAGGATGTCATGGACAAGATCTTCTTTCATCAGAAGATGCTTGTATCAAGGTCAACTTGGAATGTCATGTTTTGGATGGCAATGCATCACCCCCTTCTTTTCTGAGGTATGTTGAAAATGTCATTGGTCCTTGTTTCTGAAACGCCACGCAAACATTTTCAACTCTGAAATTGTTCACCAGTCAATTTTGTTCCGTCTCTCCAATTAGTGATTGTTCAGCTTTCTCTCTTTTCCTGTGGTCTGTTAACAAATTTCATTTCTACTTAGTTCTGATTCCTTGCCGGTGATTTTCAACCCTTAATTTGTTGATGAGCCAATGATTCTGCAACTTTGAAATTATTTAGGAGCAGATGTTGTTCTGTCTCTTTCATTTTTTTCAGAATCTCATGTCCAGTTCTTCATAACTTGCCACCTTAATGATTGTACAACTCTCAAATAATTAACAAGCTGATGTTGTGCTCTCCGGGTTTTCTTCGAAGCTCGTGCTGTCTAGTACCTAAAACTTTAACTTTCTAATGATGTTTCAAGTCTTAGATTGTTGAAGAGCCAAATATTGTGTTGTCTCTTCCTTTTCTCCAAGCATGATGACATTTGATAAAATAATTATGACAGTGTGTCTTATTTTGTTTGCAGATTATTCACTGATTCAAGAAATGTATCCATCATGGACAGGAGCTTCTTTCACCAGAAGATGCTTGTATCAAGGTCAACTTGGAATGTCATGTTTGGATGGCTATGTACCTCTCCCTCCTTTTCTGAGGTAAGTTGAAAATTTCATTTCTCCGTAGTGCTGAGACCTTGCGCAATAGTCTTTCAACTCTTAAGTTGTTCACCAGCCAATGTTATGCTGTGCCTTCAAATGTTTCCAACCTCATGTTTTCCAGTCACTCATAACTTCCCACATTCATGATTGTTTGAATATCAAATTATGAATGAGACAATTTTGTGCTCTCAATTACAAATGTTGTTGTTGTCGTTGTTGTTGTTGCTGTTCCTTGATGTTGGTGCTGTTGCTGATGATGTAGTTGTTGCTGTTGCTGTTGTTGCTGTTGCTGTTGCTGATGGTGTTGCTGTTGTTGTTGTTGACATTTGTTTTTTACATATAAGTTCGACTGTACCTTCTACTTCTCTGTATGTATACATATTAAAATTTATGTTTACAAATATTGACCTAACTATCACATAATACATTTGTTTACATTCTACTTACTACTCATAGTTACAGTTTACAACTTCTCTCTTTCATACATTTGCAAATCTATGATTACATATATCACTAAGTTCTACTTACAATCTGCTTTTCTGTTTTATACATTTAAAAATAAATGCTTACAAATAAATAACTATCTTCCTTGCTGAGGTTTGTTTAAATTCTACCTCATACTTTTAGCTACAGTTAGAACTGTTGGAATGAAAATAAATACATTTGAAAATTTATGCTTACAAAGAAATAACAACCTTCCTTACTGACGTTTGTTCAAATTCTACCTACTACTATTATCATGTTGTCTAATCCCTTGAAATGTTGGTTTAACTCTTCAATTTATTAACGAGCCAATGTTATGCCGTCTTTCGAATTCTCCGAACCACATGTTTCCGTCTCTTTAATTTCTCCAAACCTCTCGTTGTCTAGTCCCTTATAGCTTGCCTCGCTAATGATTGTTCAACTGTCAAATTATTCATGGGTAAGTGTTGTGCTGTCTTTGGATTTCTTTGAGGCTCATGTTATCTAGTCCCTCAACAAAAAGGGATGTCATGTTAGTTCAACTTTTAAATATTTTTAAATGAACCCATGGTTTCATATCTTCGAACCTCATATTTTCCTGTCCCTCAAAATTTACCATCTTACTGATTGTTCAAATCTCAAATTGTTCTTGAGCCGATGTTGTCTATTCCTTCAAAAGCTAACTGATGAAATGATATTTCCACTCTTAAATTTGTTTATCCAACCAATGTTGTGCCGTCTCTTCATTTTGTCCAAGCATGACGACATTGGATGAAATGGTTAAGCCAGTGTGTCTTATTTTGTTTGCAGATTATTTACTAGTTCAAGAGAAGTATCCATCATGAACAAGAGCTTACTCGGTGAAGTTCAACTTGGAATGTCATGTTTTGGATGGCTATCCATCACTCCTGTTTTGTTGGTATGTTGAAAAATGTAATTTCTGCTTAGTTGTGGAACACTGCGCAATAATTTTTAAACAATGTCATGATATTTCAAATCTTCAATTGTTAATGAGCCAATGTTGTGCCATCTCTTAAATTTGTCTGAACCTGATGTTGTCCCGTCCCTTATAACTTGCCACCTAAATGGATTGTTCAACTTTCCTTCCTTTTCTGTGGTATGTTGACAACTTTTGCTTCTCCGTAGTTGTGAAACCCTGTGCAATGATTTTCAACTCTAAATCGTTCGCGAACCAATGATTTTGCAAATCAAATTATTCATGAGGAAATGTTAGGCTGTCTTTGTTTTTATTTTAAGGCTCATGATGTCTAGTCCCTGAAAAATAAAGTGATGTATTCAAGGTCAACTTGGAATGTCATGTTTTGGTTGGCTATGTTTCACTCCCTCATTTTCTGAGGCATGTTGAAAAATGTCATTTCCCCTTAGTTCTGAATCTCTGCGCAATGATTTTCAACTCTTAAATTATTCACGAGCAAATGTTGTGCTGTTTTTTATTTTCTTTAAGGCTCATGTTGTCTAGCCCCTCAAAATCTCAGCAATGGAATGATATTTGAACTCTAAAATTTGTTAACTAGCCAATGTTGTGCCGTCCTCCCAACCCTCATGTAGCCAGCCTCTCCTAATTTACCATCTTACCTTTTGTTCAAATCTCAAATTATTCTTGAGCCGTCATGGACAAGAGATTCTTTTATCAGAAGATTCTTGAATCAAGGTCAATTTGGAATTTCATCTTTTGAATTGCTATGCATCATTGCCTTCATTTTCTGTGGTACATTGAAAAATGTCATTTTGCCTTAGTTCTGAAACTGTGCGCAATGATTTTGAACTTTTAAATTGTTCATGAGCCAATGTTGTGCCGCCTCTTCAATTTATTAGAACGTTATGTTGTCCTGTCTCTCATAATTTTCCATCTTAATGATTGATCAAGTTTTAAATTATTCTTGGGCAGATGTTGTGCTGTCTTGGATTTTCTTTGAGGCTCATCTTGTCTTTTCCCTGCAAAATTTAGCGATGCAATATCTTTTAAATCTTAAATTTTTTAACAAGCCAATCTTGTGCCGTCTCTTCAATTTCTCTGAACCTCATGTTATCCAGTTCATCATAAATTTCCTCCTTAATGTGTGTTCAACTTGCGAGAATTATTTACAACTCTTACATTGTTCAGAAGCCAATTTTGTTCCGTCTCTTCAGTTTCTTCAAATTTTTCGATGTCCTGTTCCTAATAATTAGCCACCTCAATGCTTGTTCGAATCTCAAATTATTCTTGAGCCGATGTTGTGCTGTGTTTGGTGTTCTTTAGGGCTCATGTTGTCTAGTTTCTCAAAATCTAAGACATGTAATGATTTATCAACACTTAATTTTTTGTAACAAACCAATGTTGTCCGTCTCTTCAATTTGTCAAAATTGTATGTTTTCCAGTCCCTCATAACTTGCCACCTTGACGATTGTTAAACTTTCAAATTATTCATTGGTTGATGTGCTCTCTTTGGTTTTCTTTGAGGCTCATGTTTTGTAGTCCCTGAAAAATGAAGCTATTTAATGATGTATCAACTGTTAGATTGCTGTCTCATGCTGGCCTTGGATGAAATGTGTCCTTCTTTGTTTGCAGATTGTTCACTGATTCAAGAGAAGTATCCATCATAGACAAGAGCTTCTTTCATCAGGAGATGCTTGTATCAAGGTCAACTTGGAATGTCATGTTTTAGATAGCCATGCATCATTCCCTTCCTGTGCTGATGGTATGTGGGAAAATGTCCATTATCTATAGTGATGAAAACCTGCAGAATGAATTCCAACTCTTAATTTGTTAGTGACCCAAAGTTGTGCTGTCTCTTCGATTTCTTTGAAGCTTATGATTTACTGTCACTTATAATGTCCCACCTTAATGAGTTTGCAACTGTCAAGTCATTCTTGAGTCGGTGTTGTGTCTTTGATTGTCTTCGAACTTTATGTTTTCCAGTGCCGCATAGCTTGCCATGAGTAAATGTTGTTTGTTTTTCTTAGATGCTCATATTGTCTAGTCCCTCAAAAATTAAGACATGTAATGATATGTCAAGTGTTTAATTTGTTAACGAGCAAATGTTGTGCAATGTTTTCAAACTCTCTGAACCTCATGTTGTCCAGTCCTTCATAGCTATCCACCTTATTGATTGTTCATTTTTCAAAGTATTCACGTGCTGAAGTTGTCCTAACTTCGATTTTTGTTGATGAGCATCTTCTCCAAGTACAACTCTCAAATTATTCTAGAGGTGATGTCGTTCGGTTATTTGTCTGTTATGATGACATTCGATGATGACAAAAATGTACATCTATTAATTCTGTTTTATTTATGTTTGCAGATTATTCACTGATTGAAGAGAAATATCCATCATGGACAAGATCTTCTTTCACCAGAAGATGCTTGTATCAAGGTCAACTTGGAATGTCTTGTTTTGAATGGCTATGCATCATTCCCTTCTTTTCTGAGGTATGTTGAAAATGTCATTTCTCCTTAGTACTGAGACCCTGCGGAATGTTTTTCAACTCTTAAATTTTTCAGGAGCCAATGTTGTGCCTCCTCTTCAATATGGTGTCCTGTCCCCTATAACTTGCCATCTTAATGATTGTTCCAATCTCAAATTATTCTTGAGCTGATGTTGTGCTGTCTTTGGTTTTCCTCGGTGCTTGTTTTGTCTAGCCCTGTAAAAACCTTAAGTGATTATATTTACACTATTGAGTTGATCACAAGCAAATGTTGTCAAGTCCTCATAACTTGATTGTTCAACTCTACACTTATTCACGAGCTGATGTTTTGCTGACTTTGGTTGACTTTGAGGCTCATGGTATGTAGTACCTCAAAAATTAAGTGATGTCATATCGTTTCAACTATTGTTGTTCACAAGCCAACAATGTATTCACAATGGTTTGTTGTCTTTGGTTTTACTTTAGGACTCACCTAGCCACTTACAGTGATAGGCCCTTTTCTAATTGTCCCCCTGCCTATAGAACTCTCTGCCTTAATATCTTAGGGACACCCAGTCAATTTCCAGCTTCCAACAATGTCTTCAAACACATATATTCAGATTGGTCTTTGAACACAACTGAGAATTCTTTGTGTGACCAAGACCGGTGCCTTTGAAAATTTTACAGGTAAAGTGCTCCATACAAATGCTGTGTTATTATTATGTTGTTGAGTCATCAAAAATTAAGTGATGTAATGATATTTCAACTCTAAAATTGTCCACAAGCCAATATTGTGCCGTCACTTTAATTTTTCTGAACCTCATTTTGTCCAGTCCCTCATATCCTGTTCCTAATAATTAGCCACCTCAATGCTTATTCAAATCTCAAATTATTCTTGAGCCGATGTTGTGCTGTGTTTGGTTTTCTTTAGGGCTCATGGGGTCTAGTTTCTCAAAATCTAAGACATGTAATGATTTATCAACACTTAATTTTTTGTAACAAACCAATGTTATCCGTCTCTTCAATTTGTCAAAATTGTATGTTTTCCAGTCCCTCATAACTTGCCACCTTGACGATTGTTAAACTTTCAAATTATTCATTGGTTGATGTGCTCTCTTTGGTTTTCTTTGAGGCTCATGTTTTCTAGTCCCTGAAAAATGAAGCTATTTAATGATGTATCAACTGTTAGATTGCTGTCTCATGCTGGCCTTTGATGAAATGTGTCCTTTGTTCGCAGATTGTTCACTGATTCAAGAGAAGTATCCATCATGGAGAAGAGCTTCTTTCATCAGAAGATGCTTCTGTCAAGGTCAACTCGATGTTTTGGATAGCCATGCATCACACCCTTCCTGTGCTGATGGTATGTGGGAAAATGTCCATTATCTATAGTGATGAAAACCTGCAGAATGAATTCCAACTCTTAATTTGTTTGTGATCCAAAGTTGTGCTGTCTCGATTTCTTTGAACCTTATGATTTACTGTCACTTATAATGTCCCACCTTAATGAGTTTGCAACTGTCAAATCATTCTTGAGTCGATGTTGTGTCTTTGATTGTCTTCGAACCTCATGTTGTCCAGTGCCTCATAGCTTGCCACGAGCAAATGTTGTTTGATTTTCTTAGATGCTCATACTGTCTAGTCCCTCAAAAATTAAGACATGTAATGATATGTCAAGTGTTTAATTTGTTAACGAGCAAATGTTGTGCAATGTTTTCAAATTCTCTGAACCTCATGTTGTCCAGTCCTTCATAGCTATTCACCTTATTGATTGTTCATCTTTCAAAGTATTCATGTGCTGAAGTTGTTCTAACTTCAATTTTTGTTGATGAGCATCTTCTCCAAGTATGATGGCATTTGGTAGTGAAATGTTTATGCCAGTGTGTCTTATTTTGTTTGCAGATTGTTAATTGATTAAAGAGAAGTATACATCATGGAGAAGAGCTTCTTTCATCAGGAGATGCTTGCATCAAGGTCATATTGGAATGTCATGTTTGGGATGGCTGGGCATCACTACGTTCCGTTTTTGAGGAATTGTGAAAGCGGCCATCAAGGGTGTGTCTCCCAAGATTAGAGAACCAAGTTGTAGTCTCCATGAAGATTTTACCAATGTAGTGAAGTACTGGTGCTGAAATTATTGCAATAATTTGTTACCATAATCAATATGTTAATTAATAATGAAAATAATGGTAAATAAAGAGAGTAATTGAAAGTGAAGCAGCTGTAAAGTGTTGTAATTATTGTTCAGGTTAGGGTTTGGGTGAAAGATGAGGGTAGGGTTATGGGTAGGGGTATAAATGGGGTTGGGGGTAAAATTAGGGTTAGGATTAGGGTTAGGGCTAGAGTCAGGGTTAGGGTTAGAGATGGAGGTTAGGGTTAGAGATGGGGTTAGGGTTAGAGATGAGGTTTGGGGTAGAAATGATGTTAGGGTTAGGGGTAAGATTAAGGGTTAGGGTTAGGGTTAGGGTTAGAAGTGGGGTTAGGGATAGGGTTATGGTTAATTGGGTACAGGAATAGAAAACTCTTAAAATGTACAGTAAGAATTTATCGGGTACAAGAATAGGAAACTGTTTTAAAATGTACGGTTAGAATATATCGGGTACAGGAATAGGAAACTGTCTTAAAAAGTACGGAAAGAATTTTTCGGGTACAGGAATAGAAAACTGTCATAAAAAGTACGGAAAGAATTTATCGGGTACAGGAATAGGAAACTGTCTTAAAATGTACAGTAAGAATTTATCGGGTAGAGGAATAGGAAAGTGTCTTAAAATGTAGGGTTGGTGTTTTTTTGCTACAGCAATAGTGCAGACTTGTGTACAGAGTATTATACACATGTATACTGTATTGTAAGGTGTTGTTTTATTATGGGGTAATGGGAATATGTGAAGCTATCTATTATGGGCTGGTGTAATCCAGTGTGGATTGTCATCCATAAGGGGTGTAGCCATCTAGTAGGTCCCATTGTCATAAGAATACATAAAGGGGGGATAGGGGGGCGAAGCCCCCCTGGGGCGGCGGGGCGGAGCCCCGCAGGGTGCGGCCGAAGGCCGCGCCGATTTTTAGGGTCTTTTGTCTTTCTCCTTTTTATTTTTCTTTAATTTTCATTTTTATTTTATTTTATTTTATTTTATTTTATGTATGTATATATATTATATTATATTATATATAAAAAAATAATTTTTAATTATCCGAAGTAGTTCCTCCAAATCGACAAGTAACTTTTTACAAGTTACTTGCCGATTTGGAGGAACTACTTCGGATAATAGTTAGACTCGTGAAATAATGCGCTGTGAGTGGGTAAGAACTAAGAAGTTTATTCACAAGCAAATTTTGTGCTCTCTTTGGTATTCTTGGATGCTCGTGTTGTCTAGTCCCTTAAAAATTAAGTGATGTAATGACATTTCAACTCATAAAATTTTAACGAGACTACATTGTGTTGTTTCTTCATTTTCTCCCAGCATGATGACATTTGATGAAATGTTAACATCAGTGTTTCTTATTTTGTTTGCAGATTATTCACTGATTCAAGAGAAGTATCCATCATAGACAAGAGCTTCTTTCATCAGGAGATGCTTGTATCAAGGTCAACTTGGAATGTCATGTTTTGGATGGCTATGCACCACTTCCTCCTTTTCTAAGGTATGTTAAAAATTTCATTTCTCCGTAGTGCTGAAACCTTGCGCAATAGTCTTCAACTCTTAAGTTGTTCACCAGCCAATGTTGTGCTGTCCCTTCAAATGTTTCCAACCTCATGTTGTCCAGTCACTCATAACTACCCAACTTCATGATTGTTTGAATCTCAAATTATGAATGAGACGATGTTGTGCTCTCAATTACAACGTTCTTGTTGCTGTTGCTGTTGCTGTTGCTGTTGTTGCTGTTGAACAGCTGTTGCTGTTGCTGTTGCTGATGCTGTTGCTGATGCTGTTGCTGATGCTGTTGCTGTTGCTGTTGCTGTTGCTGTTGCTGTTGCTGTTGCTGTTACTGTTGCTGTTGTTATTGACATTTTTTTTACACATAAGTTAAACCGTATATTCCACTTCTCTGTATGTATACATTTTAAAATTTATGTTCAAGTCTTAGATTGTTGAAGAGCCAAATATTGTGTTGTCTCTTCCTTTTCTCCAAGCATGATGACATTTGATAAAATAATTATGACAGTGTGTCTTATTTTGTTTGCAGATTATTCACTGATTCAAGAAATGTATCCATCATGGACAGGAGCTTCTTTCACCAGAAGATGCTTGTATCAAGGTCAACTTGGAATGTCATGTTTGGATGGCTATGTACCTCTCCCTCCTTTTCTGAGGTAAGTTGAAAATTTCATTTCTCCGTAGTGCTGAGACCTTGCGCAATAGTCTTTCAACTCTTAAGTTGTTCACCAGCCAATGTTATGCTGTGCCTTCAAATGTTTCCAACCTCATGTTTTCCAGTCACTCATAACTACCCAACTTCATGATTGTTTGAATCTCAAATTATGAATGAGACGATGTTGTGCTCTCAATTACAACGTTCTTGTTGCTGTTGCTGTTGCTGTTGCTGTTGTTGCTGTTGAACAGCTGTTGCTGTTGCTGTTGCTGATGCTGTTGCTGATGCTGTTGCTGATGCTGTTGCTGTTGCTGTTGCTGTTGCTGTTGCTGTTGCTGTTGCTGTTACTGTTGCTGTTGTTATTGACATTTTTTTTACACATAAGTTAAACCGTATATTCCACTTCTCTGTATGTATACATTTTAAAATTTATGTTCAAGTCTTAGATTGTTGAAGAGCCAAATATTGTGTTGTCTCTTCCTTTTCTCCAAGCATGATGACATTTGATAAAATAATTATGACAGTGTGTCTTATTTTGTTTGCAGATTATTCACTGATTCAAGAAATGTATCCATCATGGACAGGAGCTTCTTTCACCAGAAGATGCTTGTATCAAGGTCAACTTGGAATGTCATGTTTGGATGGCTATGTACCTCTCCCTCCTTTTCTGAGGTAAGTTGAAAATTTCATTTCTCCGTAGTGCTGAGACCTTGCGCAATAGTCTTTCAACTCTTAAGTTGTTCACCAGCCAATGTTATGCTGTGCCTTCAAATGTTTCCAACCTCATGTTTTCCAGTCACTCATAACTTCCCACATTCATGATTGTTTGAATATCAAATTATGAATGAGACAATTTTGTGCTCTCAATTACAAATGTTGTTGTTGTCGTTGTTGTTGTTGCTGTTCCTTGATGTTGGTGCTGTTGCTGATGATGTAGTTGTTGCTGTTGCTGTTGTTGCTGTTGCTGTTGCTGATGGTGTTGCTGTTGTTGTTGTTGACATTTGTTTTTTACATATAAGTTCGACTGTACCTTCTACTTCTCTGTATGTATACATATTAAAATTTATGTTTACAAATATTGACCTAACTATCACATAATACATTTGTTTACATTCTACTTACTACTCATAGTTACAGTTTACAACTTCTCTCTTTTATACATTTGCAAATCTATGATTACATATATCACTAAGTTCTACTTACAATCTGCTTTTCTGTTTTATACATTTAAAAATAAATGCTTACAAATAAATAACTATCTTCCTTGCTGAGGTTTGTTTAAATTCTACCTCGTACTTTCAGCTACAGTTAGAACTCTCGTAATGAAAATAAATACACTTGAAAATTTCAATTTAAACCAAGACAAACTGCTCTGCTCTCCTCTTTGGTTTCCATTCCCCTTTTTATTTGGACTACCTGCAGTTGTTGTACGGACCCGGTCAAATATGGAGTATCATCTTCCCAACTCGTCTTTTTAACGCTGCTCCTGTTCTTATTCTAGCTTTTTGTCGTCTGAATCTTATGCCGCTCATATTCGTCTGCGGTTGTCTAATCTGCATCTGCACTGTCCCTGCGAGTTTAATGAGCGTCTGTAGCTTCTGCATAATGTCTTTACCAGAACCTTCTGATATTTTTGTTTTTGTGTCCCAGATATAACTGGAACCACTGGCTGCCTCCAGTATGATGTCTGCTCCCTTCATTTCTCTGAGAGCTTTGGTGTTGACTCTGTATTGCTCCTCATTCCCTCGCTTGCGGAATTGGTAAGAATCTTTTTACATTTCCTCAATTTTGGCAACTTGCAAATCACTCAGCTCATGCTTGTTCTCCTTGAGCTGCTGTTGAAAATTGCCTAACTTATTGGACATTAATTTATCCAGTTGGTTTAAAGGCACTGTTTAGCTTGCTTGAATTTTTGCTTTGACAAGATCGGGAACGTCACTCAGCTCCATCTTTCTGCATGTGACTGAACCAAAGTCGCAAGCTAGAATGACGCTTTCCTGCACATTCTTTATAACTTGCCAAATACCTTCTTTTGTACCTCGCATGCCATCCTTTCAGAATGCGTTCGATAACCGATCAGACAAATTTTGCCTGCTATACAACCGTAATGTAACGTAACGCAGGCAAATATAAATCCTGGACATTTTAGAATGAGTTTTGTGTAAAGGGAAGAGTGAAATCATACATGTAGCCGTGTGCAAACAAACCATGAGATGAGACTAGTGTTGCCACAAAAAATATTTTGCTCGTATTAGAAAAGTGCATCATATAGAAAAACTTTAAGAGGACAAACGCAAGGAAATATAAGGACCGGAACGCACTCCAAATGTTCAAAAAGCTTTAGGTTAAAATATTTATGAAGATTCTCCCCTGTTGATGGAGAATCATTTATGGAAACTAAAGCTTTAAAAAACGTATGAGGCGGCAAGTAGTTCTTAAAAGGGATGTGGGGGGGGGGGTTGGAGGTAGAGAGCAAAGAAAGTGGTTAGAGTAGGTTAGGTTGTGATTTGTCAATATTTGCAGGACCAGGCCAGTTGTAAAGTTTCTCATAGTTTTCTTTCCATCTCTCTTTAATGTCGTTTTCATCTGTCAAAACCACACCCTGTTTGTCCTTTATACTTTTCATTTTTGTAGCCTGTTTCACGGTGATAGACTTGATGGTTGAATATATTTGCTGGGTTTTGTTTGATTGATGTGCTTTATCGACATCTTTGCAAAGGCTTCGAGTCCACTTGTCCTTACAATCTGTGAATTTTCTTTTGATCTTCCTGTTGAGATAATTGTATCTTGGTTTTTTCACAAAATTAAGCAATGTAATTGTATTTCAACTCTTAGATTGTTCAAGGGCCAACATTGTGCCCTCACATCATTTTCTCCAAGCTAGATGATATTTGGTGAAAGTTGACAATGTGTGTCTTATTTGTTTGCAGATTGCTCAATGATTCAAGAGAAGTATCCATCACGAACAAGAGCTTCTTTCATCAGGAGATGCTTATAGCAAGGTCAACTTGGAATGTCATGTTTTTGATGGCTGTGCTGCACTCCCTCCTTTTCTGGGGTATGTTGAAAATGTCATTTTTCCTGCTGAATGTTTTTAACTTTTAAATTGTTAAGGAGCCAATGTTGTGCCTCCCCTTCAAAATTTTGGAACCTTATATTATCCTGTCCCCCATAACTTGCCATCTTAATAATTGTTCCAATCTCAAACTATTCTTGAGCTCGTGATGTGCTGTCTTTGGTTTTCTTGAGGCTTATGTTGTCAAGTCCCTCAAAAATTAAGCTATCTGATGATGTTTCAACTCTTAGATTGTTCAAGAGCCAATGTTGTGCCGTCTCTTCATTTTCTCCAAGTTAGATGAAGAAATGTTTACTGGTGTGTGTCGCATTTACGGGTGTGCATCTTATTTTGTTTGCAGATTATTCACTGATTCAAGAGAAGTATCCATCATGGACAAGAGCTTCTTTCATCAGAAGATGCTTGCATCAAGGTCAACTTGGAATGTCATGTTTTGTATGGCAATGCATCAGTCCCTTCTTTTCTGAGGTATCTTGAAAATTTCATTTCTCATTAGTTCTAAAATCCTACGCAATAATTTTCAACTCTTAAATTGTTTACTAGCCAATGTTTTGAACCTCATCTTGTCCAGTCCCTTGTAGCTTTCCACCTTCATAATTGTTCAACTCTCAAATTAGAATGAGCCAATGTTGTCCTGTTACTTCAATTTTTCCGAACCTCAATCTGTCGAGTTTCTCAAAGATTGCCACCTTAATGATTTATACAACTCTCAAATTTTTCAAGAGCCGATGTTGTTTTGTTATTTGTCTGTTATGATGAAATTTGATGATGATAAAAATGTACATCTACTGTATTAAGTCTGTTTTATTTCATTTGCAGATTTTTCACCCATTCAAGAGGATGTCATGGACAAGATCTTCTTTCATCAGAAGATGCTTGTATCAAGGTCAACTTGGAATGTCATGTTTTGGATGGCAATGCATCACCCCCTTCTTTTCTGAGGTATGTTGAAAATGTCATTGGTCCTTGTTTCTGAAACGCCACGCAAACATTTTCAACTCTGAAATTGTTCACCAGTCAATTTTGTTCCGTCTCTCCAATTAGTGATTGTTCAGCTTTCTCTCTTTTCCTGTGGTCTGTTAACAAATTTCATTTCTACTTAGTTCTGATTCCTTGCCGGTGATTTTCAACCCTTAATTTGTTGATGAGCCAATGATTCTGCAACTTTGAAATTATTTAGGAGCAGATGTTGTTCTGTCTCTTTCATTTTTTTCAGAATCTCATGTCCAGTTCTTCATAACTTGCCACCTTAATGATTGTACAACTCTCAAATAATTAACAAGCTGATGTTGTGCTCTCCGGGTTTTCTTCGAAGCTCGTGCTGTCTAGTACCTAAAACTTTAACTTTCTAATGATGTTTCAAGTCTTAGATTGTTGAAGAGCCAAATATTGTGTTGTCTCTTCCTTTTCTCCAAGCATGATGACATTTGATAAAATAATTATGACAGTGTGTCTTATTTTGTTTGCAGATTATTCACTGATTCAAGAAATGTATCCATCATGGACAGGAGCTTCTTTCACCAGAAGATGCTTGTATCAAGGTCAACTTGGAATGTCATGTTTGGATGGCTATGTACCTCTCCCTCCTTTTCTGAGGTAAGTTGAAAATTTCATTTCTCCGTAGTGCTGAGACCTTGCGCAATAGTCTTTCAACTCTTAAGTTGTTCACCAGCCAATGTTATGCTGTGCCTTCAAATGTTTCCAACCTCATGTTTTCCAGTCACTCATAACTTCCCACATTCATGATTGTTTGAATATCAAATTATGAATGAGACAATTTTGTGCTCTCAATTACAAATGTTGTTGTTGTCGTTGTTGTTGTTGCTGTTCCTTGATGTTGGTGCTGTTGCTGATGATGTAGTTGTTGCTGTTGCTGTTGTTGCTGTTGCTGTTGCTGATGGTGTTGCTGTTGTTGTTGTTGACATTTGTTTTTTACATATAAGTTCGACTGTACCTTCTACTTCTCTGTATGTATACATATTAAAATTTATGTTTACAAATATTGACCTAACTATCACATAATACATTTGTTTACATTCTACTTACTACTCATAGTTACAGTTTACAACTTCTCTCTTTCATACATTTGCAAATCTATGATTACATATATCACTAAGTTCTACTTACAATCTGCTTTTCTGTTTTATACATTTAAAAATAAATGCTTACAAATAAATAACTATCTTCCTTGCTGAGGTTTGTTTAAATTCTACCTCATACTTTTAGCTACAGTTAGAACTGTTGGAATGAAAATAAATACATTTGAAAATTTATGCTTACAAAGAAATAACAACCTTCCTTACTGACGTTTGTTCAAATTCTACCTACTACTATTATCATGTTGTCTAATCCCTTGAAATGTTGGTTTAACTCTTCAATTTATTAACGAGCCAATGTTATGCCGTCTTTCGAATTCTCCGAACCACATGTTTCCGTCTCTTTAATTTCTCCAAACTTATAGCTTGCCTCGCTAATGATTGTTCAACTGTCAAATTATTCATGGGTAAGTGTTGTGCTGTCTTTGGATTTCTTTGAGGCTCATGTTATCTAGTCCCTCAACAAAAAGGGATGTCATGTTAGTTCAACTTTTAAATATTTTTAAATGAACCCATGGTTTCATATCTTCGAACCTCATATTTTCCTGTCCCTCAAAATTTACCATCTTACTGATTGTTCAAATCTCAAATTGTTCTTGAGCCGATGTTGTCTATTCCTTCAAAAGCTAACTGATGAAATGATATTTCCACTCTTAAATTTGTTTATCCAACCAATGTTGTGCCGTCTCTTCATTTTGTCCAAGCATGACGACATTGGATGAAATGGTTAAGCCAGTGTGTCTTATTTTGTTTGCAGATTATTTACTAGTTCAAGAGAAGTATCCATCATGAACAAGAGCTTACTCGGTGAAGTTCAACTTGGAATGTCATGTTTTGGATGGCTATCCATCACTCCTGTTTTGTTGGTATGTTGAAAAATGTAATTTCTGCTTAGTTGTGGAACACTGCGCAATAATTTTTAAACAATGTCATGATATTTCAAATCTTCAATTGTTAATGAGCCAATGTTGTGCCATCTCTTAAATTTGTCTGAACCTGATGTTGTCCCGTCCCTTATAACTTGCCACCTAAATGGATTGTTCAACTTTCCTTCCTTTTCTGTGGTATGTTGACAACTTTTGCTTCTCCGTAGTTGTGAAACCCTGTGCAATGATTTTCAACTCTAAATCGTTCGCGAACCAATGATTTTGCAAAT